>OY292314.1:17855650-18494511 GCA_958496155.1 Sisyra nigra
TAATGAATCACTCGACTTGAGAATACTATAATTCAGAGTTTTTAGACCCCGTGCATTTCTTCCTATGAACTACACCGCAATATTATGGTTTTTAAAATACGATTTTTAAACTTGGTGTGTTAAATTATAGTAACAAAATAAATTTTACTCCAACGATAACCCTTTCAAAAGCCGGGCTCGTTATCACTTTACCTTACTTACGACTTTAATTTCAAAACTTGACTGAATATTTTGATTCAGAATTCTGAACTCTTAGACTTTTACACCCATTAGAAAAGGAAGATAATATAACAAAAATGAAAGGAAAAATAAATTACGGTTGATCTGAGGTCGGGAAGTGGAAAGGGGGGAGGGAGGGTTAAAGGAAAGAAACGGTTTATCTTGAATTCCGACAAAACTACATGTCCTATAGAACAAATTTGATTGCAAAGTTGTATTTTCACATAACCTCAAAATTTATGTGAAAAAATCCAAACCAAGTTTTTGGTTTTTATTTTTATCTTTTACAAAAAAAAATGTTTTCATGAAATTTGGTAAAACCTTTTAATGTCTCAAACACTGTAATTTTTTTGATCTAGAATATTAATTATTTCACCTTATTTTGACTTCATATTGAAAAAACACTCTAATTTTCAATCGAAAATTCTCACGTCAAAATTTTTTTTAAAAATGTTTGTGGGCATTTGGTTGTTGAAATCTAACTTTCTAATGGTGAAAAAAAAAATATACTTGACAAAGTTAAATGTTCCCAGAATATGCAATAATTAAAGTGTAAATTTTAATAAATTGCTCGCTCAAATTTGTATTTGAACAATCATATTACTTATGTACAATTTTGAGCAAATTATTAAAATTTACACTTTAATTATTGCATTTTCTGGGAATATTTAACATTGCTTTGTATATTTTTTTGTATCATCAGAAAGTAGAGGTTTTAAACGAACAAACTGCCCACCTACTTTTTTAAAAAAGGGGATATTTTGATGTGAGAATTTTCGATTGAAAATTAGGGTGTTTTTTCAATATTAAGTAAAAATAAGTTGAAAAAATAAATATTTTAAATCAAATAAGCCTTTAAGAACAGATGAAACTAGGTAAGCCTAAGGGGTGTATGTAAAACTAGTCTTGTTTGGTCTACAAAATCGTGATTGGTCAGAAACAAATATAAAGAAATACACTCTTAAAAACACTCTAAAACACTCTAAAAAGTATGATTGTAATTAAATCTTGATTCAAGGGCCGCAGTCAATACCAATTGTTGGAAATGTTTGGCGATATTTGCCAATTGTAGGCGATTATTATAAGAAAACGTTGGGAGAATTAGAAGCAGAGTGGAAAATGCGCTTTGGCAATATTGTTCTTTACAAAAATTTCCTTGGAAAACCATTATATGTGCTGTGTTACAATAAAGAAGATTTTACAACGGTCTTGAAAAACACCGGTCGGTATCCTCAACGTGGTACATTTTTTACACTAGACCCTATCTTTCTTTATATTAACAACAAATTTAATTTTCCAAAATCGGTTTTTTTTTCGTAAGTTTCTGTGCTATATGAACAAATTTGCTTACTTTGATGCATTTTTAAAATAAATAGTCAGGGAAAAGAATGGAGAGATGAACGTGTTATATTAAATAGACAATTGTACAACTCAAATATTTCCAACGACCTTTTGGCTCAATGGAACTCACTAACGGATGCTGTATTTGAAAATCTTAATAATGAGTTACAAAATGATGATAACCATAACGACTATCAAATTTCCAATTATTTTTCTAAGTCTTTGTTAAACTGGCTCATTGACGTAGCTACAATTGTATGTTTCAAGCAGGAATATGGTACGGTTAAAATATAACTTTCTTCCATGTTTTCATATAAAAATTAAAAAAAATAGGTATTTCGAGAGGAACCGAACCAAATAGACATTTGAAAAAAGCACTTGAATCAGCAATGGGAATAATAAAGATTATTGAAACTTGCAAACATCCATTCCACCCATTCGAATATATGAGTATCGCTCCAAAAATTTTCAATATAGCAATTTTATCAATGTCTCTATTTAGGTAGCTATATTTGTATTATAAATTTAAACTTTATTGTATTGTAACTAGTATATCACCATTATTATGGCCTTAGAAATATGGATAAGTTTATTAATATCAAAACTGAAGAATTTCGAACACTCAGACCCACAGAGGATGACAACTATAAGGAATGTTTACTTGAAAAACTACAAAATCATGTCTTTGAAAAATACATAATAACAACATTAGAAGAAGTATATGGTGGTTTATTGGGTTCTGTATGTCTTACTTTCAATATTGTCAAACGCATTTTAAAATAGTTATAATTTGTAATTGTTTTCAGGGAAATATAACACTTTGTTTATGCTTGTACTGTTTGGCTACAAATCCGGAGGTTCAAACCAAAGTTTACAAAGAAATTAAGAGCGCAAACTTGGACCAAAATGAAATAAAAATGAAACATCTTCATAAACTTACTTCTTTACAAAATGTTATTAAAGAAACTCAACGATATTTTGATTTAATTTTTGGGCGTCTGTATCGTATATTGAATGATGACGTGGTTCTTTCTGGTTATCATGTTCCGAAAGGTGTAAGAACTAACATTTACGGTTATAACTTTCAAACATGTTTATTTTCAAACTCATTAACTCGTAGACGGCTATACAATTGAATTTAACATCAATAGTAAAGGATTCAAAATATTTTCCTGCTCCATTCAAGTTTGACCCGGATCGTTGGAATGATTCTAGTTTGAACTCGGAAGTAAAATATATGTTTCTCCCTTTTGGTCATGGCAAAAGAAATTGTGTCGGGTTATTTCTGGCTCGAGATATTATGACATTCATGTTATATAAGGTGAGAGTATTATAAATTTATTTAGTTAAATAAATTAAGTTTTTTTCAGCGATTTGCAATTCTTTAAGAAGTTAGAAAAATCGAAACGTGAGTTAGAAATTCATTATTGAAAGAAAAGTTCATCAAAAGTAGGTACTCTTAGAGTATTCTCATATGTTGTTCTTCAATGAAATATAAACTACTTTTAATTTTTATCCAAATGGATAACATTTTCAAGGGTTAAAACACATACTTAAAATAGCAATATTGAAGTAATTACATTTTTTTTGTTGAAAGAATGGAATCCTTAAGGGGGTAGATGCACTCAGAAGCGTAAAAAAAGGTCTATTTTAAAAAATGAATTTTTTACATTAATTATATTTATTTTACAAAATAAATTATACAGAGTTTTTATACAATGCTTTAACTTAACATTTATGAAAAAAAATTAAAAAAAAAATATTATTTATTAAAATATCGCCATATTGAATGGAACCTCTCCCGCGAATAGCGCTTCGCGGTGACCATCACAGCAGCCTTCTGGATCATTTGAATTCAAAAAACCAAGGTGAAACCTTTAGTTTAATAATAAATCCAGTCTTTAATCGAAGCTTTTTATTTTGAAAATTCACAAAATGGTGGCATTCAAAACTTTGGACTCTGATTTTCGATAAAAAGTTAAAAGTTAATTGTTTAAAAAATATATTAATTGTCAACAAAAATCAATATCCTTCGATTAAAGACTAGTATTTAATGCCAAAAAGGTAATATTAAAATTTCATCAATATCCACCGGATGGTTTTTGAGTTATATTGGTTACCAAATGAAAAAACACAGTTTTGAAAAAAACGCGTTTAAAATTTCAGCTGCCGTCCGCTACCTGCTCTAGTCACAATCGAGAGGTTTAATGATGCTTCAGTAATTACTAAATATCTTGGAAACTATTCATCGGATTGACTTGAAATTTTCAGAGAATATTCTTAAAACATCACGCTTTAAGAAAATTAAAGAAAAAAAAAATCGATTTTTCAAAAATTCTAAGTGCATCTACCCCCTTGAAAGCCCTTACAAACTATCAGTTTTACAAAGGTACTCGAGTCGAAATTTTAAAACCCGATTGAGCCTTGTGGAGCATGATTCTTTTGATTCGGTCATTTGCCGCTTCGATTTAAAACCCTCTTCAACCTAACTGCACTGAAAACGAGCGTAAGTAGGTGCTACCAAGCTAAAACAGTTTTTATTTCCCTACTTCTTAAAATTCATTTCAACCTAGAGAGCTTGAAGTCAGGGCGTGACAGGCGTTGCAACTACTTACGTTTGTTTTCATTGTAGTTAGGTTGAAGTTGGTTTTAAATCGAAACTTTAAATGACCACATCAAAAGAATCAGGCTCCTCAAGGCTCAATCGAGGTTTTAAAATTTCGACTCGAGTATAGAAGGAATAAAAGTATATGGTACGCCTCATAGTTTTTTCCTTTATTTCTGTAAGTTCCACCAGTTTCGTCGTGTTTTGTAGGACCATACAATAGGTGTTCACTGAAAGAACTGTGTAAACTGAGTGAACTGCGCTGATAGTTTTTCATTGCAAATAGAGTAGGATTAACCATTTGGTAGAGTAAGCAACTAACTTGGGAACCGTGCATGTACCAAGAAAAAAAAAAGTTTCATCGAACGCAAATTTTATTTGAAAATTTCTAATGAAATCCCTCAATTTTTTTATCATTTTGGCTAATGCTACAACATAAAATCAAAGTCATCATGTTGTTGCAACATCACATAAGATATTTAAGTAACAGGATACCTAGTGTCGATTATCTGGAAATTGCTCACATCCTTTCATCAACTTGGAAATTCTGATTGCATTGTCTAGGGGTCCAAAGAGAATTAATCTGGCTCTGATTGCAAAAGAGAGTGTCATCGCAAAGGTCTGACAACAGTGCAAGGATTTCTGAAAACGATGTAGTAAAACTGGGAGTATGTGGAGGTTTTTACGATTTATCTACGTCAAATGTGATGTAAATCTTGGTACACATACGCCGGAAAAAAGATAAAAGAGCCATGAAACAAAGTTTATAACTATAACTTTTTATGAAGATCCTTAACATGTCCTATTGCATTTTTGGAAAACAGCAAAAATGAAGTTCTAGAAAGGTGTTTTTTTTTCAAATCCTTAAAGTGTTTTTCCGCTAGTAAAAACCATTTTGTGTTACTTGGATTTTAATAAAAATATCGGATATAAAAACGAAAGCTGAGAGAAACACTTGAGATATTTTTAGTGTTAGATTACAACGATTTAAAACAGAGGTTTCGAGTATCCTTAAAATCATTGATACTTTATCGAGTTGAAAATATAAATTTACTTGAGATCGAGTCAAATATTAATATGTTAAGTTTATTGCGTCGTAAGTTATTGCTTTTACAAGTCAAAATTTCCAACTCAATTTATTTCAAAAATGCCTAATTACTTGACTTGACGAATCCCTGTGGTAACTTGATAATGTATGTGGGAAGCAGGTTAAATTTCGAACTTAAAAGGATTTTAATTGCTAAATTTCTTAGATTAATTTAAAAACTGAGTCACAATTGTTATAATTTTTACGATATTTCCCATAAAAAGTTTTTTTTTTCAAAATTTATTATAACGTCAGTATATATTAATCTATAATTTTTTTTCAAAGGGCAAAAAATGAAAATCGAACTGAAATTTAATCTGATTTTCATATTCGATAAAAATTTTCAAGCTTGATGCATTTATGCAGAAAGTAACTTTGTAACTGAATTATTTTGGAAAGTTTTTACTTAAATCAAAATTTTCATTTTCAAAAAAATATTATAAGTTTGAACTAATGCTAGAGCCGCCCACTCCTGTATTATTTTGTAATACAGTCGTATTAAAGTTCGATCGAAATACAAAAAAAAAATTATAAGGACTATTGTGTTAAATTTTAATTGAATTTTCAGCTCATTTCCAATTATTCTTTCGAATGGCTTCATGGAGAACTACGTTTGGAGAGAAATATATTAACGAAAATTGTTAGTTCTTACAATCTCAAAATTACCAAAAGAAAATAAGAAAAGCATTCATACACATATAATGGTAATGATTTATCATTAATTATATATATAACCAAAAAGAATGCATCTTAGTAAGTATGCATCCTAAATAAAAATGAATTTTTGTAAAATTTGATTTACTTGAATCTTTTAACTATGTTATTACTATAGTAAGTAATAATCAATAAACAATAACATATTTATAAAAAATATTACTTTTATGAAGTATTTTTAAGTGTAAAATAACTTTTACTGTTAGCTTTATATTTGGGTCTTAATTAAATATCTCCCAGCCGAAATTTTAAGCTCAATAATTTTAAAAAGACCAAAACCAAACATACAACAGCTACAGCGATTTTTAGACAATCTTCTTACTCAAATAAAAATTATTCTTAAGAGGGTGTTTAACGGTAACCTTTCAATTTCAAAAATAAATTGAAAAAAGATTTTTCGTTTATTGAAAGTTATTATCTACATTATGTTGTCTTGTAGAGTTCAAGTTCCGAAAACTACATCATTTAAATTTTCTCCATTTTTAAGTGCCGATTAGTAAGCTAATCAAATACAACATAAATAAATTATAGTTTAAAAAACTAAAAAAATACGCTTTGATATGAAGCTGAACAAAAAAAATAGAAAATAATTTTTATGAATGAGTTTGTGTAACAGCAATGGAATTTGCAACAATTAAGTATGACTATTTAATTTGGAATAAGATTTAAATAACAATTTAGTTATTAATTAAATAAGTTTATTATAGTAAAAATCGTGGGGTGCAATTAACTATATTTATTAAAGCTTCATATTAAAGCGTGTTTTTTTAGTTTTTTAAACTATAATTTTTTATATAACATAAATCAACCACTGTCGTGTTGCCACCATTATATATGACTGTGAACGGTAAGTAATAAAAATAACCAAATAATCATTTATTTTTTTAATAAGCTATAAAATGCATTTTTTTCAAATTTAAATATATGAAAAAACATAATGCATGTATTATCGGCTGCAAACAGGCTAAGAAAATAATTATCTACTCTGTCTATTATATTAAGATTTCTATGGTGTGAATTATACTTGGTAAATGAATATGATTCAAATGTTGGAGTAAAAACTTAATATTTCACTTAAAATTTAAATTAAAATGATACGATTCTTATTATACGCAGAGTAATTTAAATATAAGCTTTATTTTAATAAGCATACTTTATTATGTTGCATTCTTTTAAAATCGTCCATTCAGATCAGTTTGAATAATATAATAAGGATTAAGAAAAAGTTTTGATGAGAAGTCTGTATTTTTAGATAAAAATTTATTTTTATAAATTTCATTTGTTCATTGGATGAATAATAATTGAAATTAAGATGGATTATTTATAGAATCTTAAAGAACGATTATGTTGAAACCTTTGGATTCCAAAAATTAATCAAAAGTTTTGATTTCATATAGGCTTTCTCTTACATTCTTTAATTAAAACTGGCAATAAAAGTTTATAATTAGACATGTATTTTTTAAAAAAAAATTATAAAACTTTATCAACAGATCCGGTAAATTTTGTTCAACTATAATACCATCGTAAAGAAAATAATCAAATTTTTTATTAATGAAAGTCCGACAATTCTCATATTTTTGCCATATTTCAAATTATATAATAATTCCGTCATTGTAATAAAAATATTTTGTCTCAAATTATACAATGCACATTTTCTCGTTTTTATTATTTTCTCATGTTGGTAAAAAACAGTAAAATGTATCCGAATATGAAATGTTTCCCTTTTAAAACTCTATATGTAGCGACACCACCGCATCCGGAAACAAAAACATTTAATGACGGTCTGAAAATGGATGAGGGTCTTTTATAACCACGGCATTGTGCTGTTATCAAAATCAAAACCGGTTTGTTTTATATTCAAAAGTGATAAGTTTCATAATTAAACTAGATTGCTATAACTAAAGCTAAAAAGTATATTCGTACATAGCTTTATTTTTATCATTTGAAAAATCCAACACTAACTGACACTTCTCTAAATTTATTATATGTGTCAACATTTGTATGTTAGATCTAATGTATTTTATTGTGTGAACGCAATCAAATTTTGACAGGAAAAAATGATAAGAATCAAAAAATGTTTACGTATCTGATAAATATTTACATATAAATTCGTAACGATCAAAATATATATTTACTCTTCAATTAAACTAATCGATGCTGAATCGGAACCGCTTCATTACATAGTGTATACATCAAAACGCTTAAGTAATTAGTTAATTATACCCAAATATCTCGAAGGAATATAAGCAGAACATGAAATCATTGGATAAACCTCTTGTCTCTCAAGATTACCTTTTCTAACCGCATTTAGTCGTAATGATTGTAAAATAGACAACGTTTCATTGGAATTGATGAGAAATGAAATTTTCAAACTGAAAATTCAGCAATTTGAACAGAGATAACTTTAAATTTTAAAATGGAAATAAAAAACGTGTTTGTTGTACTTTCAATTTTGTCAATTGAACTTTTCGTGTACAAAAATACAAAGCACGTATGCAGTACATGAATGCAACCCAATTAGCTCTCTCTTGTGAATCGATACGGCTTCGGTGGTCTTTTTCAGACAAATAGTTCCGTACGTTCCATACTCTATCACTGTGTCATTTATCACGTCGAGGTGTCTGATCTCGAACTCTTGAGCATTACAGTAGCCTATACTGATGTCTGACTTTGTAACAGCACATGTCTGAAATCTTCTAGTAATACATCAATCTCACATTTCTTTGTGTGTTTCAACATTTCAATGCTTGTAAGATATAGACACCTATTACATTATTACCCACATAAAATAAATCTCAAGCGTCGTTTTTCTTTCGCAAATATGCACATAATTTTGAGATCAAAAGGATTGCTCTTTTTCACTTGTTAATACCGGATGAAATTTTAAACGTCCACACATGAAGAATGCTTTTTTAATTGTATTGTCCGTATCAAAATACTTTTTCCTACCGCAATACTACTTTTAGGTTACAATTAAAACGACTGAAAAATATAAAATGACGAAAAAAAAGACTGATTTTAACCTACATAGGCCAGTTAGAATGCAAAATATAACGGTGGTTGTTTAACAAATAACTATTCTTAAAAATCAAAGGAAATATTTTCTATTTAAGTTCTTAGTAAAATTATAAAACTACTAAAAAGAACTTTATATGTCACACAAAGATAAATCCCATATAAGACTAAATAGGTGTAGCTAGAGGTTTTAAATTTTTTTTTCGTAACTCGATTTTAGAATTTTCCCAAAATATATTCTAAAAATTTCAAAACAATATTTTAAGCTGTTTAAAAGTTACAAGATAAATACTAAGTTTTAAATTGATTAACTACTTCCTTAAATTAACCTTTTAGTGTCATTTTTATTTTCAAGAGCCTTTTTATTGTTAAATTTACATTCCTCAAATTTATGTACACGTTACATAGTTTCTTAATAAATTTACTATAAATATACTCTTATTTTGAATCTCAATTCCAAACAATAAGTATATTTATTTTAGCTATTTTTAAAAAAAGTTTTTGTTTGAAAAATTAATTTCAGGAAAAATTAATACCTCCAGGATGTACACAAATACCCAAACAGACGGCTACTTACAATACGGGTAGCTGATATTTTCGTAGTTTTTGAAGAAAATGTTCGAACATTTCAGAATATAATCTTGATATGTTTATAATGACTTCAAGATATAAAGGTTTTTATGTTCTTATGTTTTAAAAAAATATGAAAATCACTAAAAATACGCCGTCCTTCATATATTTTCCCTCTTAAATTTTTAAGAATATTCTAATATAAGAACAACAAGAAGCAGGGTATTTAAAAATCATAATTCGGAAAAAAATTGAAGCGTTCCTTAGTGTATAGGTAAATGCCTGTGGAATGAAAAAAAGTTGGTTTTAGGTAAACCATTTTTAAATTTTGATGTTTACAATAAAATGCATACTTGATCCATTGGAGAATAAATATTGTTCCTTAGAAAATGAAAATTAAAAAGAATTTTTTGATAATTTTTAAAAATATTACTAGATCTTAGGTCCTAGCGATCACTGGGCATACTATGGGTGAAATTGATTATGAAATTGATAATATCTAGAGGTTTGCTTTAGAGCTAACAAAGTTTATTAATTATTTGTTTATTTTTCAAAATATATTAACAAATATAATTTCTTATTGAAGATACCTTCCTAAAAGTTTATTTATTCTACATTAGTCGAGATTTAATTTAACAGCGCTGATGCAAAGGTCTATATTGTTAGAAAAGCTGCTGTATTTTAGTGTTATAATGTGATTTTCTATGATGGCTATATTCTGTTTTATATGTTTTCATTAAGTTCAAATTAATAAAGAAGTTTTTAAAAAGAAATGATTTTTACGGCTTTAAAAATTTGAAATTTTACTTTTTAATGATAATAACTATGTGACTTAAATATACGAGTATGAATACTCGTATGTATGTATGTATGTATGTATATATTCTTTCAAGGAGACAAACTTTTTGTTATTTAGTCTTAATTAATATAAAATGTCAATTTATTTATTTTTTTCATTCTTAATCACTAGATTTTTAAGATTGTCACTTATATGCACAATATTTTACTAATATTTTTCTAACACACTTTTCACTTATATTTGTGTTCATATTTTTATGTTAGTGTTCTGACACTGCAGTAGGCTAATGATTATAATGCATAACGCATAAGAAACGTAACGTAAATTTAATAAAAAAAAAAAAAAAAATTACTAAACTTTTTAGATTTATTTTTTGTACTCAAGAAATCTTTTCTTTTATAGCTCATTCTTTTTTGTACCGTTTTATATACTAATCTAGATTTCACAAGAATTTGAAAAAAATTGCTCAAAAAAATGTAATAACCACTTACATAGATTAAAAACAAACGTTAACATATTATACAAGAGAAAGTTAAATAATTAAAAGTAATACTTGGTGCAAATATATTTGGAGGAGTTTTCATTAAAGACTTTTTCAGTGAGCTGTTTTTAACTCATTATCTAATTTTTTTTCAAAATAAAATCGACTTTTCTTTGTGAAATTATTTTTTTTAATAATTATTGATTATAAGCAATCCATTTTACAGAAATTAAAATTAAAAACTATGATGGGTACAAGAAAAAAAAACATTTATGAACTAATAATATTCATTATTTCCTATTCCAACATTTGATTTTAAATAAAAAAAAAATGATAATTTCTATATAACATGTTATTGTTAAAAATAGATGTACCTACCTATTATTATATTCGGTTATTACTGTGCTTATAATTGTTGTAATATAATATAACGTATACAAAATGAATTATCAATTTTTTAGGAAATCAATGACTACTGTTGTTAGAGGTATTAATTTATTTTTAATTAATTAAACGGTTGTATAAATTTTTCAAAAAAGGTTTAAAATGTTCTTTAACGAAAAAATACATTTTTAATATATGTAATAAATTAATTATCGATAAAGCCGTAGATGAATCTAAAATGTAAATTTATTTATTTAAATTATAAAGAAGCAAAAAAGGAATTTTTTTATACCTAAAATAAAGTGATCTACAGCCCTTATATTAGACATTTAATAATTGGGTTTTATTATTTATGGACTATTGTACTAAAAATTAATTATATTTTAATTTACATATATAACTTCTTGTAAGTAAAGTTTAATTTCGTAATAAATAAATAATTCAAATAATGTATACTTTTAAGTAGATAAATAAAATAATTTTAACAAATAATTTTCATTTCAACAGCAGTCAATTTATAAAATCAAAATATAATTTTTGATTCATAATTTGTGACTAAAGCAATTCAAATAAATTAATATTATTATCTTCATCAACGCCAAAATTATTAGATACATTAATTTATGGTGATCATAAATAAATCAAATTCATCTGAAATCCATTTATATAATAATAATAAATTATAAATTTGTTGGAAATAATGAGTTTGAAATTTCCATTACTTTTCAATATTTCAGATGAAAATTATCACCGTCATCCAAACGCGAGGTGAAACCAATTTAAAACCGAAACAATACCGATTTTATTTCCTGGCTGTACGACAACATAATTATCCAAATCGGAAATTTAACCACATTTATTTAATTAAATTGGTCTATCATTTCTATCTTGACATTCAAATTACAAAACTTTGTATTTGACACAATACAATATCAAAATTAGATTCCAACTTCCGAGCATTTATTTTAATCGTAATTCGGTGCTGTAGTAATATTCTGTATATATGCGCCCCTTCAATATTGACAAAAATACGTTATCAAGTTTTGTATCAATCCATTTAAAATATTTTCCCAATAACGAAGGTGAAATAAAAACAGTTTTTATATATGTAAATGACATAGTTCGCATATGAGGAGACGATTGAATTATTGACAGGCCGTTTTGAAGCTGCATGGTCATTTAAAATTGAAATTAAATTTTATGCCGGTGAAAGGCAAATATTAACAGCTCTTTGCACGTTGAGTTCATCGGACGGAGAAAAACTCTTTTCATTCCATGAAACGTATTAACTCGCACAAATACGATCAATAGCGATATTCAATAGAAACATAGAAAAAATACCTTTAACGGAATTTTATAAACTCTCGAAAGTTCCTTTTCTATTTAACAGGAACATAAATGATGTTTTAAGTGTCGTTGACAACCATTTAACCAGCTTGGAAAAATAAACATTTATGAATATAATCAATTGGAAAAAAAAAACTTATTTTAACGCCTTTATAGCTTTCATATTCAATAACATCCAATTTCTTTTTAAGAAAAAAATATTTTTATTACTTTGATGCTTTCAAATTCTTTTCATTCGAAAATCTTTTTAAATTTAAAAATAACCTTTGTGGGGGGTTGTAAAGATAAAAAATATTCCAAACATATTCACTTATAAATGTATGTTGTTTCAGAACGTAAAATAGCTATTTTGAATTATTAGCGTACTTCTAACTTGAGAAAATACTTTAAATGCTTTTCGTACGCTTTCCTTAAGTGAAATATAACTGTTTTCTTTTATAAAACTTTGCTTTATTGGCAAATATCTCTGGAATGGGTCATAAAACAGAGCTGGTCTAACTCTCTTGTGATACGCTGCATCGCACACACCTAACTACAAAAAATACATCTACGCGCTATATCATGTAGAGCTTTAACAGTTACGAACCACTAGAAGTGCTTTATTTTCTTGACGATTTATATAAATGTTTCACCCGTGTAACACTCCCATAACCAATACTACTATAAAAGAAATGACTGAATGTTTAATGACAAAAATGTTAAATAGATTTAAAGAACAAAATTGAAATCTTTCACTGCATTTTTATGTTTTTTTATTTTATTTTATATTGTTTTATTACACACGTATATTGTTTTGTTAAAATGTCTAAACCACGACGTTGAAAAACATCTAAGGTGTAATAAGATTCAAACATGTTTCTTTCATGCGTTCTACTTGTGTTTCAGTTTACATTGGTTTATTAGATGTTTTATGTTAAGTAGATTTACTTTGGGAAGTTAATAACACAACTATCGTTGGAATGTTATTGTTCCCCATCAGTAGAACAATAAGTTAGTAGTTTTGTGTGAAACCAGAGTAACATCATGGCTTATCACGCATTCCCGATATTGTTCAGGGAGAAACTGAAGTACCTTTTCCAAAACTGTACTTATGTCATTACATTCCCTACATTTGTGCGAGTTCATAACTTTCTATTACAAAACATTCCTATTTATAATATACCACACAAGTAAATAAAGAATAATAAACATTTAGATATACAAATTATAATAGTACAAAAATCGATACAAATGAAACATTTAAAACACATTTTCAAATAAATATTTCATTCAAAATTAATGATTATAAAGTTCGTATCATTTAAGGTTTTCGGAACGTTTGGTTTTTTAATGGGGAACCACTGACAGTAAAGCACTTCCTGTTAGAAAAAGGAAAATTGCGACCCTTGAAACTGAACTTTTATTAAATTCAGAAGGGTGTTATTTTACTCTTCACTGATGATTTCATCAGTACTATAATCACACATAAAATATCAAAAACCACAAAATAAAAAATAAGCTAGAGCTACTATACAAATTAAAAATTATAATATTTGCTGCGACAGGTCACAAACTTTTTTTTACAAGAAACTTTTGGGTTAAATGAGCATAAATAAAACCCATGATTACTTAAAAAAATATCAATAGAAAAATGAATAAATCTATAATATTATACAGAACTATATGTTAACAGTCTGTATGTATATACGACCTTTCACCCTAAATCCCAGAACCCTCCTTATTTGAATTTTCCCAAAAAAAAGTTTCAAAAAAAAGTTGTTGTTATAATAAGTCTAAGCACTTTATTAAGTTTAAAGATAGTTTTTGGAACGGTTTTCGAAAAAAATTAAAAAACCCATAGAATAAAGTGGGGCTTCGTGTCAACTGATTCCAACCAACAGCTTCGCGGCACAACTAGATGAAATATGAAAGTAAAATTCTAAGTTTGGTGAATTTTGAATAACGCTTTCGATATTACACAGTTATTTAAATGCCTTTCTAATTGGTTCCCAATTATTTTTTCTGAAAGTCTGGATAAATGAATCTCTCCACTTAAACCAATCTGATATTTTGAGTTTTATTAAATTAGCTTGGTACCAGTCCATAGCGCTACCTCCTATGAATAGTTTTAGAGTTTCAAATTTTGTTTCATCCGATGTAACATTATATCTTTCACATTCTTTTTCAAAATTTTCTATCCATTTTGTTGGTTTATTTACATTTTCAAATTTATTAACTAAGAATTTTTTTTCTAATTCACTTAAACTCAATATTTTTGCAGAGGATAATTTATTTTCCAGTTCTATTATCCTACTCAATAATTTTTCTTCAGTGTTTCTTGGTTCCTCATTTTCTTTATTTTCCTTATATTCTCCTAAATAAATGTTGTTGATGCAGAAATTTCCATCTCCATCCCAATAACATTTTTTTTTTATTTCAGGATTAACTTTTATTGCAATTTTTCTATATCCATTTATTTTAGTAATCGATTTAAACGCGCTACTCACTGTGTTATGTTTAATTAATTCACAATGTTCCTTTATATTTTTAAATTGTTCTGGTACTTCATACCAAATATTTTATCTTCTGATATAGCTTTCATGTGGTTTTCATTTAAATTTTTATGAGGTAAAATTCTTTCTTCTTTATTATCCATCCCGATTGTAGAAATATCTGGGGAGAGTAAGGTTAGTGTGGCGCCAAGAATTGACGACGGTTCCTGATAAAACAAGTCAAAAGAAAACGAAAATGAAGAGTGGTAATTTGCGAGTTTTCGCTTTGTTTTCGATAAAAACCGGATTTCAAACCGCATTTTTCTTATGGGAAATGATTTTGATAAATCTGTCAATTAAGACGTAACTATGGAAACTGTCATGTATTTTAAGTTAATTCATATAAATTAATCCATTAATTTCCTACTACAAATGCCAAAGGGGTCCAGGGGGCCCCCCTGGCGGGGGTTTGGGGTGGAGCCCCCAACAAAAGAAAATGTAGTCACTTGAATTTCATTATTTGACTGAATGTGCACTTCCTGACACCACGATGTTTTACACAAAAGTAGATGTTTTAACATAAAAATTATGCTCCAAATACGATTTGTTGATATTCCTATGAAATCTATGAGTTTTCAGTATTTGTTGAAAATCTTTATGAATACAGCTCCTGCATTAATAGAGCATTTTAAATTTATAGAATATTTTTAAAATCTAGTTATCTTTAAAATACGTGGTATCTATAAGGATTGTTTATTTTGCCAATTATATTTTCTATATTACTTGAGTTCAAGCTCGAATCGCAATAGTTAGAATTTCATTAATTTTATGGTGTTTTCTGTGTCTTATTCCTGAAATGTTGTATTATTTGTGATATTTATAAAATATGTGTCCTTTGAATTGCAAAATAATTAGAAATTATTATCAATCAATCGAAAATTAATATTGAAAACGTATTCGCGATAAAATAATATTGACTTTTTCACATTGGACTCCGTAAGTTCCCATAGTTACTCATAGCTTAAATTTTGCAAATGGCTTGCTTAGGCCTCATACTGACGTCAAAAGGGTTTAGCCCAATTGTCATAAGAAAAGTGCCCCAGGTGGTTTTTGAAAAATGTTTCCGTGTGCTGATTCCTCTTCATGAAAAACTTATTGTCGCACAATTTTAACCCGCTACCCCCACTTGTATTGGAGTTATGGGGGAAACTACCCCAGACGTTAAAATTTTTTCCAATAAATTATGATTCTTATTATTTTTAGTCATTTTATTAACAAATTATTATCAAATTATTAACAATATTAACAAGCTCTAGTTAGTGGGCTTAAATCAAAAATAGGGTATTTTAGATTTATATATATATATATATTTTTTTTTTTTTTGAGTTATTTAAGGTTGCATCAACTACTATGGTTATTAGCGACCGTCGAATCCGAAAACCCAGAAAAAATATCTTAGGGTTTCGTTGGGATTCGAACCCAGGACCACTGGCGTATAATATATATATATATGTATATATACAAGCAAAATATTTTATTTCATTTAAGAAAAAGTTTGGAAATAAAATCTTAAGCAGTTCTGAAAGGTTTTTTTTAATTGTAAAGCGTAAAAAAGTACAAACCCCTCAATCCTTCTTTTCATTCCATTCTTATTATCTTTCCACGCTTTCAAATTACCTACCAACTTTTGAGCTACAAACAGCGTAATTGATAACAAAATAATTACCTATATTGAATTTAGATACGTGCTTGTAAAAATGTGCTTTAATCTTGTAATAAGAAAAAAATAAATTTGTTCTCACTCTTTTTACGTAAAAAAATAGATCTCAAGATTTTAAGCAGACTACTTTTAAAATTTTTTGTTCATTTTTTTCAATAAATCCGTTTAAATTTTAGTCTTTAAGAAAGACGAATACATTTTCTTTGATATCTACAATTTCTTTGCACTTTAACAGTCTAGACAGCAATAATAAAACGTAGATTTACGCTAATTCCCTCATGAAGAATAGCGGGGTTTTATAATTCGTGACTTGTGTTTGTTTTTTTTTTTTAATTGAAAATATATTTTGTAGATATTTTAATAATGATAAATGAAAGAAGTCGTTTCAATTGTAGAGCTAAGTAAGGTTTGAAACAAAACTTGTTATCTATGGAATCAATAATGAAAATATTTCAAACATTTCAATTTCTTATTAATTTCTAACGTAATACGTTTTTACAATACCTTTTTTTTCTATGGTACAATATTAAAAGTTTGAATATTTTACGTAGATATCTGATCTCAACATTATCATTTCTATATAAACATAAATTTAAGGAAAAAAAAGTTTAAATTGAGATTGAAATAAGATTTTTCTTAAAGATAAACTTATACATAAGATAAATAAAAATGTGAAAATAATCTATTTAGATCGATAAACGTTAATATTTCTTAAAACTCGAAATGCAGTAAATTTTCAAACCAATGATGGTCTACCTCTGCAAGTCATTACGTGAATCCCTTGGGACACTTTAACATGACAGTTAAAAAGTTATAGCTTATCCTCCTAGTAAATCCTCCCTGAATTTTCTTCTCTGTGTTTTTTTATACGTTCATATTTTAGCCAAACCCAATTTCACTTACGAACAAAAATAAACCGAAACGGGCATCGTGGTTGCTGCTCACACGTATTTCACTTTCTATTGAATAAATAGCCACAGATGTATACATATAAACCATACGCCATTTTCATATGTATAAATCAAAGCTCCAATGCCAACATTGTAAAAATATGCAAGCGATAACAAAAAGGTGGAACATACCATTCGGTAGAGCGCCATCAACGCCTTTGAAAAACACTTAAATCATTTCAAGATCCCTTGGTCTTTCTGTGATTTTTATACAAATGATATTTACATATTCAAGTGTATATAATGCAGAAGCTTGTACATTTTTTTTTCTCTCAATTGATTTCGTGAAATATCTCACAACTTGTGCAAATGCTGTTTTATTCATCAAATGACCTACATATTTGATAATATAACATGCCTACGTTTGTTAAATTCATGTGCCTCGATACTAGCAAAAAACTGAATTATCTGTTCTACCCTCAATTTGTTCATAGAAACTCGTTAGAAAATATCGTAAAATTTCATCTATCAGAAGAGTCTTGGAGTTTAATTGTGCAAAGCTGAATTACATTAAAAAATAACTTTAAAATTCAAATCTAGTAAAAATTTTGCTTTTATTTTTTTTATTACTTATAAGTGTTATCCATTTTTTTCTTCTAAATATATTATCATCTTTTGATTTTCAAAAATTTTTGAATAAATTCAACTGTTACGATATGATTTATTTCTATCTGCATACATAATAAAAATTAAAGTTTTTGACATAAATTATTTTACATTTTAATATCATAAAAGAATCAAGGATTATTGTAATAATAACTTAAAGTGCATAAAATATACACATACACATTTGAAATTATTATAAAAGCGATGTGACATTTATTTAAATTTACATAAATGTGTAAAACGTTAACGTAACATGAAAGGAACAAAAAAGGAACAACTTCGTTTTTCAGAAACAGATTTTTCAATTTCTTTTATAAATGAGTGATAGGTTCTTTCACCACTATCCGATTTTAGGTGTTCAAGGAACCTAAAGTTTAAATGGACGTTTGAACAGGATAAAAGCTTTTTTTGTCCTGAATATCTATTTTACGTTTTTCATCTCAAACGAATAATAAAAAAAAATCTAATCTTTTTTGCCCTTTTTATATTAAGTCCATTTATTTTGCATATTTAATGTCCAAGACGCCATAAAACATTTGTACTGTTCAATATTTTTTTATCGCGTGACACATTATGAATTCTGTAAAAATCATTGTTTGAACTCGGTGTGTGATTTTTCTGGGTAGCAGTGAAAAATAATTGGTATCTGTAAAGGAATTTGGAGCTTTTTTTTCAATGGACTCGTGTCTCACGCAATTGAGTGTTTTAATGGAGGTCCGACGATGGAACAAGATAACCTCATATAAAATTCGTCGTCTACATTACTAGTATTTTAGTTGAAATAAAACACAGATTTATTGTATTCCGATGATAGACGAAATGGAGCTCTCCATATATGAAAACTTACGGTTATTTTAGTACCTATTTTAAGTATTCATATACTTGCCTCCACTTTTATTTATCGTCATAAAACCAAGACAATAAAAATATTTTTTACTGTTTCCAACTTTTGTTTCGTCTATAAAAATATTGAAGATTACCTATGCAATTATTTCAAAATTTTCTTTTAACATCTAAATTTCGAGACAGTAAAACTCACATATTTTTTAATTAAATAATTTATTATAGATACAGACTTTACACATTCTAGACATAACACAATACAACGAAATAAACACGAACCAGATCATTACTGCTTAAAGTTAGAAAGCGATCATTGCATTAAATTTTGCTGTTCATTAAAATACGGTATAATAAAGTTTGCACTCTCGGGTAAATAAATTATTAACATAATTTTCGTCGACATGGTAAGTGTATTCAGTGCAAAATAAGTATATAAAAGTTGTAAGGAAGCCATAAAGTTTAATTTAGCATCTAATAATTCTATCAGTTTGATAAATCTTTATGAATAAACAGTTTTTAATTGTTATGACTTATTGTTTTAGTTTTTAACATTGCTCGTTTCTTGTTATTGCAAACATAAAAGAGTTAATATTAATTGAAATTTAAATGTATTATTAAACATGTTCGATATTGACCCGTTGGCAATAAACTTAAACTGAATCGTATTTTTGAGGCAAAGGTATAAACCAACAATTTTAGTTTTTTATTCGCTAACATGAGGTTTGTTCTTAGAGAAAAAGTATTGAATATTCTTTTCCAGATTTATATTAAACATTTATTTCAATTTTTACGAAAAACTTAGGTATTCGAATTCAAAAATATTCATCAAGTAGTTATAATATAAATTATTAATATATTTACTCGTATCTTACCTCATTTTCCTAACAAAACAATTCAAGCTTACAAAGACTCGTAAGATGGTGTTTGTGAAGCGTTTTGAGTTATTAAATAAGGAATCAATTAAGTAATTATCTATAAAAAAAATTGAAATAACAACTATGGTAAAGTGGGTAATAAGGATACTATCTGTAGAATTTTTTTTTTCATTGCCAACGTTTCTTCGTTTTCTTTTCTTCGTCTGGACTGAAAATTCAATTCTTTCATTATTTTCAATCTAATTTTGTTTTTATATGAAAAAATTGATTTTTAGGTATCAAAAATTACAAAAAAGTTTTTTAAGAACTAATATTTAATTTATCTTTTTGTGTCGGTTGAGTTTTATAATCGAGTTTCTACCGACTTCATGAATTCTAATCTAACTGAAATTTTATGTACAATCATCTTTTCAGGGACAATGTATGCTAATACACAAGATTCAAAAATGGATCGATTATAATCTTGTATAATTATTTTAAGTTTTATTTGATGAATTAATCAATGGATTTATGAAAAAGTAGCGTTGGTTTCATATAAACTCGTATTTTGTTCCAGCATCTTTCAATTTTTATAAAATCGCTGAAAAAATTGTTGAAAATTTAAGAAAACGCCAATCGCTTGTAGATCACATGCGACTTATAAGTTGTAGGTACTCGCTACTGTTTATTTTTGGACGCTGAACACAAAACAATGGTCAGATTTTTTTAGCACCCCTCAGTTCTTAGAAAATGTCTGTATTAGATTTTTTTTGTTTAGCACTAAAATTTTCAAGTGGTCTTCTGAAAACTGAAGAGTGTTGGAATAAAGCCCAAAAAATCGGGTTCATCATCAAAAATGAACAATGTTGTTAGTTACAAAATTAACAAATTAACAAAAAATATTCTGAAAATCAAATATCTCAGTTACTATATCTTATCCCCATCTCTGAGTCCGATATTTTTGGTTTTTGACTATTTTATGAATTATTTCTTAAAATTTTTGAATTTCGAATAAAATATAAAATCTAAACTTTAATTCCTTCACATATTCGTCCAAAAGAAAATTAAATTGTGTATGATTTTTGACAAAAATATTTTGTACACTTAGTTGACGAAATGTTTATTTATTCAAATTTAATGATACAGGTCTGCACGGGTTTGAAGTGTAAACTAGGACTGAATTGTATTTAAAATATAAAATATTCACTCATTGTCAATGTTAATAAACTGATTACCTATTGTTTTTATAGAAATACACTAAACGTTTGAATTGTTTCTTAAGGAAACAGTTTTTCCTAACAATTCCTTCAAAACTCATAAGGCTTTATTTAAATATACTAAAATAGAAAAAATAAAAACGTTGATCAAAAATGTTTGTTTCGCTGAAAAAATAAATCGTTTTTTTTAACTTTATTGATAGTCGCATCAATTTCTACGGTCATTAGCGACTATCGACTAGAGACATTAGCGAAAAAATAAATCGTTGTTCAGCATTAGTGCTACAATTATTGATATAAAATTTGTTTCAGATTAAAGGGAAACCGTATTTGGTCATCAAAGTTTCAGATGATCTATGATTATTTTTGTTCGGGTGAGTAATTGTATAACGTGAACTTTTAATTTTATTGCATGATTCTTAAACAGTATTAGCAGCTTTATGGTTTTTATATTCTATCCATATTTTGTCATTCCATCGCCAATGCGTTAAGATACTTCAGTTATGCAAAAATATCCAAAACTTAGCTAAAAATGTACAAAAATGTTAACAAACAAAAAGCCAACAGGGTAAACTTATAAAATCCATAATGCTGTTGAGTGAGAGAAAGCATTCACAATCATTTTCCGCGTACATCAAAAATTGTTTTTTCAAAATTTTTTTTCCTTTTTTTCTCATATATACATAAGTAATCAAAAATAACGTTATTTTTTACAGAAAGTTTGTCAGTGTATTACTCCTATCATTTTTTTTTCAATTTTATTTAAGTTAAAAATCTACACGTAACTTTTAAATTAACCATAATAGTTAAAATTATAAACTAAGTAATTAATCTAAAAATGTTAACGAGGAACAGTAATTAATATCCTTCCTTTTTATTATTTTTCGCAGTATGAAAGTTGAAAAAATCACTTAAATTGAAAAAGAAAACTTTTCAAATATCGGTCAAAGCAAAAACAAACGATTGAAATGAAAAATGACAACCAAACCGAAATCTGAAAAAAAAACACGTGTAACTATAAAAGAAAACATTGTGAAGAAACAAATCGGTTTACGTAGCAAGTTTGAAAGTTTTATTTTTTTCCTTTCAGCGTGTTTCAACATAGATCAACTTTATTCCCTACTCAAACGTTAGTAGGTTATCTTACGACGATTGGGGTGCTTCCGTAGTTGTTAATGCGATGTGGGACGCGTTCTCAATGCAAGAGTCTACAATAACCAAGTTAGTTCTCGTCATTATATCGCTTGAAATCCTTTCAACACACACGCATTCGTATAATGTGCATTGTTCCCAAATAAATTATAGAATTGCTTCTTTCTAAACATGTCGAGCATGGGATTTCTCTACAAACAGAATTTTTTGCGAAACTATCCTCGCTCGCCGCAATCCTCTAAGCTCAGCAAAACATAATAATTGTTTGTTTAAAAAATTCTCTTGTGGAACATTCAAAATAATAGAATTGAATACATTTGAATCTATTAATTTTTTTCTTTTACATTTTCAAAAACTACAACTAAAATAATATTAATAATTTCCATACATTCTTCCTTGATTAAAATAAGTTTTTATTTTTGCATCCATTTCTAAAATATCTGGTGCGAGGCGTCACACTACTTTCTTTTACTTTCATTTATGAAAATACTCGCTGTTAGTTAAAAGAAATACAAGCACTTTGTAACAATACATATAAACAGTACTATATGCATACAACCTATAGGGCTATATGTATATATACACGAATTCCTAAACTTCATCCCAGAACCGCCCTTATTCGAATTTTCCCAGGAAAAAGTTTCAAGTAAAAGTTGTAGCCATTAATGAGTCTAACAACTGTAGAAAGTTTAAAGAAAATCGTTGGAGCCGTTTTCGAAAAAAATGGAAAAAGCTTAAAAACCTCTAGAGTAAAGTATAGCTTTCGGTTAACCGATTTCAACCAAAAGCTTCGCGGCACAACTAGGTATAATATGGAGGTCAAATATCAAGTTTGGTGAAATTCGGATAAAGCTTTCGATAAGATATGGCTGTCACACACAGACATGTTTCTAAAAAACACTATCTTGGACTCAGGGGACCTCAAAACATGTATTTCCGGCGAAAGCTCGAATTTGAAAATTCGATCCAATTACAATGCTTCCTTTACTATTAAGTAGTAAAAGAAAGTAATATGTATACTCTATACAGCTTATATGTACATAGGTATAGGTATACGAATTCCGAACCTTCACCCCAGAACCGCCCTTATTCGAATTTTCCCAGGAAAAAGTTTCAAATAAAAGTTGTAGCCACTAATGAGTCTAAGAACTATAGAAAGTTTAAAGAAAATTGTTGGAGCCATTTTCGAAAAAAATGGAAAAAGCTTAAAAACCTCTAGAGTAAAGTGGAGCTTTCGGTTACCCTATTTCAACCAAAAGCTTCGCGGCACAACTAGGTATAATAGGGAGGTCAAATACCAAGTTTGGTGAAATTCGGATAAAGCTTTCGATACGATATGGCTGTCACACACAGACACACAGACACACAGACACACACACAGACATGTTTCTAAAAACTACTTTTTTGGACTCAGGGGACCTCAAAACATGTATTTCCGGTAAAATCTCGAATTCGAAAATTCGACCCGATTACAATACTTCCTTTACTATCTATATAGTAGTAAAAGAAAGTAATTAGAATTTGAATTGTACTACTTTTTTATTTTTTTAGGTTACTAACATCTTTTTTCGTAGCACAAATAAGTAAATAAAATGTACTGTTCCTTAAAAATTTAAAAATCAACGACTATATTAGGCCAGTCAAAATCGACATAAAAAATAGCTAAATTCGCAAAACATGATGTATCTCTGATTTTTACTTTCTTTTACTACTATATAGATAGTAAAGGAAGTATTGTAATCGGGTCGAATTTTCGAATTCGAGCTTTCACCGGAAATACATGTTTTGAGGTCCCCTGAGTCCAAAAAAGTGGTTTTTAGAAACATGTCTGTGTGTGTGTCTGTGTGTCCGTGTGTCTGTGTGTCTGTGTGTGACAGCCATATCGTATCGAAAGCTTTATCCGAATTTCACCAAACTTGGAATCTAGCCTCCATATTATACCTAGTTGTGCCGCGAAGCTTTTGGTTGAAATCGGTTAACCGAAAGCTCTACTTTACTCTTGGCGTTTTTGAGCTTTTTCAATTTTTTTCGAAAACGGCTCCAACGATTTTCTTTAAACTTTCTATAGTTCTTTGACTCATTGATGCCTACAAGTTTTATTTGAAACTTTTTCCTGGGAAAATTCGAATAAGGGCGGTTCTGGGGTGAAGGTTCGGAATTTGTATACCTATATGTACATATATATAAGCTGTATAGTGTATACATATTACTTTCTTTTACTACTTAATAGTAAAGGAAGTATTGTAATTGGATCGAATTTTTGAATTCGAACTTTCAACGGAAATACATGTTTTGAGGTCTCCTGAATCCAAAAAAGTGGTTTTTAGAAACATGTCTGTGTGTGACAGCCATATCGTATCGAAAGCTTTATCCGAATTTCACCAAACTTGGAATCTAGCCTCCATATTATACCTAGTTGTGCCGCGAAGCTTTTGGTTGAAATCGGTTAACCGAAAGCTTTACTTTACTCTTGGCGTTTTTGAGCTTTTTCAATTTTTTTTCAAAAACGGCTCCAACGATTTTATCTAAACTTTCTATAGTTCTTAGACTCATTAGTGGCTACAACTTTTATTTGAAACTTTTTCCTGAGAAAATTCGAATAAGGGCGGTTCTGGGATGAAGTTTAGGAATTCGTGTATCTACATATAGCCCTATAGGTTGTATGCATATAGTACTGTTTATATGTATTGTTACAAAGTGCTTATATTTGTTTTAACTAACAGCAAGTATTTTCATAAATGTAAAAGAAAGTAGTGTGACGCCTCGCACCAGATATTTTAATATGTTGTTTGGACCCATTGGGGCTATGTATTCTAAAGTTTACAGACCCCGCTTTTCCCATAATTTAAAGCTAATTAAGTTACCTACAAACATATATACAAGTTTTACTCGTAGGAGCAATGGTTAACAACCTATTTTAACAATAAGACGTACAGAGCTTCGATTGGGCTTGATTTGAAACAAAGATGCCCTTAAAAACGTACAGAATAGCTTTCGAAGAAAAATGGATGGATTAGGAGTTATAGGTATATGTATACTTGTAAAGTAAATATAATACATATAGTAGGTTATTTTTTGTCCTGCTTATTGTTAAAATAGGTTGTTAACCATTGCTCCTACGAGTAAAACTTGTATATATGTTTGTAGGTAATTTAATTAGCTTTAAATTATGGGAAAAGCGGGGTCTGTAAACTTCGTAGTTCTTTCAAATCTTTAAAACAAAACCATAAAAGTTAAAATTGCATTTTTCAAGAAATGTACCTAAACACTTTTTGTTGCATAAAGTGATTTTTAAGCATGTATGACCCCCGCTGGGCCCATCCACATTGCCAGTCGGCGAGATCCTACTCCCGCAGCGCTCCTAAAACACATCTCTTGTAAATGCAAGAAGGGGTGCTAGGTGGTGGCTGCACTTGCCTTAAAACAGGGCTTAGATTTTCTGCGATGTGTGCTATCTACTCTGGGGAAATGTGCAAAACTGCAATGAAGAGGACGACTGTGACTAGCCTCAAATAAACTCTGACGTTCAACCAATACTGGAGTACCCACCAAAATACGATATTCCCATATATTGGTACTCTAAATTTTGAGAGAACTACGAGGCTTACAGGTCCCGCTTTGCACTTAATTTAAAGATAATTAAATTGCCTACAAATTATATTCAGTAAGTTCTGCTCGTAGAATCAATGGTTTAGACGCAACTTCAATTCAAAAAAGGTCTAAGACTAAAATTTTCAATTTTTGAAAAAAATGGCCTATTTTCAAAGTGCCGTAACTTGGTAACTCATTGACGTGCTGAACTCCGGTTGGGTTTAATTTGTAACAAATTTTATGCTCTTAAAAACGTGCAGAATAGCTTTCGAAGAATAATCCATGGATAAGGAGGTATTGAGCAGAATCTGAAACAAGTCCCAAATTTTCACGGTTTTTCCTCAATAAAAATTTTTCCACAACTTTTTGAGAGTTGCAAACTTGAGAATACAGAGCCTTAATGGGTCCAAACAACATACTAAAAATGCAGAAATACATCATTTTTTGCGAATTTTGCAATTTTTTATGTCGATTTTGACTGGCCTATATAATATGTATCTCTTTAAAACATAATGTGTGCTGTGTTTAAAACTTAACTAATGTACATCTTGTCTACTTTTCTTCACAAAGATTTATTTAAAGAATTTTTATGAAATGTATATTAATGAGAAACCATGAAAGCTTAATGAGGATCTACTTTCCTTTTGCTCCTCATAAATTTTGGTTATTTTATCAGCTGATTGTTTGTTCCCACTTCTCCCTATCTTAGGTCGGATGAACCCTTTCAATGAGGAAATGTTTAGTTAGTTCCTTTAATCTCCACAATCATTTGTTTTTGACTTTTTTCTTTTATATTGAAAGATTTAATATAACTTTAAAAGTACAAAAATATAAATCTATAAACTAATCTTAGTCGGGCAGTTTTTTCTATTTATATATTAATACATTTATTTAAAAACCAAACCTCCTTGGAAACGAGTCAAATTATTATCTGACAAAACAATCGTAGGACGACTCCCATCTCTTCCATTTGTCTTATACTTCTTGCGTCTTATACGTATACTTCTTATACTCACTATTTGCGTCGTGTTTAACGATATTGCCAAAGTGCCGCAGAATTGTTTCAATTGGTTTTCCTCTATATTTATTTTTAATTGGATAATGTAAAAGCACTTTGAAACTTCGGAAGAAAATCTTTACTAACAATGTTTTTAAAACTAATATGTGGACTGATTTCTTTTTTAAATTCACTTTTTGTCTTATTCAATTCGGATTTTAATATCGTAATTTTAACACATACTGCCGTTATTTAAAAAAAATGAATTTTAATTGTTTGTAATCAAAGACTTGTGCTACTTTATAGTCATATGCAATATACTTCTTTATCTTCCGACTAAATTTTTCTATTTAAAATTATTAAGTGAAACGAAAAACTACAAAAATAAAAAATTGCGTTTTTCCAAACAATCAAACTTTAATTTTTATTGAAACAAAGGTGAATTTAAAATAATTACAAAATAATAACTTCGAAGCTCTATCTAAAGCTCTCCAGAGAGTTAAGAGAACAGTTTTAACAACGAATGAGCATGCAACATATAAAGTACAAAAGTTTATATACCTTTTTAACACACAGTTCATTATTAACGTTGTATGTACTTCCTCTATAAAACAGTAAATTAATTTAAAATATTTTTTTTGAAGAAATAAAAAATAACCAACTGAAATTGGTTTTGATAAGAAAATATCTAGTATTGGTTGATTTTAATTTTAATGTTGCGTGTATTAATTGGATAATAATATGGTTTATTTTATGTTTATGCCCTGTTGTTATACTTTGTGGAAGTTCAAATCTATATATATTGATATTCGAGGAGGTGCATCTATAATTAACGGAAATAATGCGGTTGAGGGTCAATTTCCTTATGTGGTATTAATTGAGATACCTAAAATAGGTCGTACAGGTGGAGCAATAGTGTTTTGAACAATCAATGATAGTTAGTTCAAGTTAATATATTATGAAGTTATTTTAGTTTGCACGCAATTCAATTAAAATTCAAAGATTTCTCCAGTAATTTTCAAAGAGTCTGAGTAGAATTTGATTAAAATGTTATCTACCGACCTCGAATGAAATTTATTTCGTTTGTGAAATAGAAATATTCACAAAGGAAACGGGTTTTTCTGAAGTTGAATCTGATGATTTTTCGCATCTGCTATGTATTAAGGTTCGTATAATACATACCTACATATGTTTTAGTCATTGACGGAAATGAATTCCGGTTAAGTACGGATTTCCTAACTAGATTGTTAACAGTTCTCATGTGAAACGAGAGAGGAAATTAACGATGTGTATGTTACATGATGATGTCTTAAAAATTGCTTCGTATCAACCAAAAAATAGAGGAAAAAGATTCTCTTTGGAGCGTTTATCTTTATTTTCGTATATTGGTAGTCATATATTCATTGTTTTTGTTTTACTTACGACTTTTGAGATTTCCTCACATATGCAGAGTATGCCTCTGAACGGCAATTGAGTTGTTTAAAATGGCTTTTGGAATAGCCGTAGAACGAGCTCTTGGGACGAATTTCATTTTCATTTTAGATTTAATATCGGCTTTCATCTTCTAGTTTGAGCTACAAGATCAAAAGTATAGCATTAAAGATACTAAAGGAACAAAATTTTTTATACTTTTTTACTATCTACTTCAATTTTTATATTAATTCAAAATACCGAGAAGAAAAAAGAAACTATAACAAGCATTATTTATGAGAATTGTATTGAAATAAACTTTAAACAATTTAATATAAAATTAAGTCTTGTTGTTATCGGTAAGAAACATATTACGAAACTAATAACGTGAAAACATTCAATTTAGTGTAATATATCGCAGATAGCGATTGTGAAGAAGTTTTAAAATTGCTGTTTGGTCTAATATGTACATTGCAATATGTGAACGAAGCTAATACATTAGATATAGATGCACACGTAGGAAACAATGAGTCAGGAAACGGTTAAAAACAAAACCACACAACAGTAATCCGAAAAAGCAAATGGCATTCCACTTGGGCTATGCTCATATACACATAAGGGAAAGATAACCCAACAGTTTGATCCAAAAGTCAGCCCAGAGATTATAAACGTGTGCTGAGCTTGAACACGAGAATCGGGAATGTAGCGCAGCGAACCAGTCGTGCTCTGGTGTGAGTTTCGGCCCATTACATTTTCTCGGTGAGCTTTATGTTGTTAACTTGTGGAATTCAGAGAGCTTATTAAAAGCAGCAAAACGATGCTTTCACCATATACATAACTCATGAATGTATAATAAGCCCCTAATATTTCGGTCATGTGCATTCTTATTCCATATTTATTTTTCTAGTTATTATACTACTTGTACAGTATCATGAATTCATTTGCCTTGTAATAATATTGAAATAAATTTATAATATAAAATTGAAAAACCCATTATCAAAACTACACAGATTAAACAATTTAAGCAGATTAATGTTATTCATATACAAAAAAATATATATTTATGATAAATGGTTTTGTAAACTATCTATTTTGAAAATAAAACTAATTATTGACTTGTTGAATATTTGTGAGAGCAAGGCATTGTAAATAAGCTGTAATTAATTTTAACAAATTATTGTTCCAAAACATCAGCACTTTTAAGTTTTAGCTGCAATGTAGTTGCACTAACCAAATAGTTTACCTACTGTTTATTTTCAAAACATAAATAAAATTATTGTTGAATTGTTTTGTTCGGAAGAGAAGTATTTAAGGTATTTAACCACTTTAACAATGAAATAAATAACACGGAAAAACCTCCAAGCGGTAAACATTCAGCAATATGATAAAAGATAATCGGGAAGCTTTTCTTATGAATAGAAAATGGTAGAAACAGATAAGAGAGTAAAAACAGCGTTATAAATGTTTTAAACAGAGTTGTTCCTAAAAAATATCTCAATTTATACAATTTATTTTTACCTTCAGGAAATCTAGGATATTAAAATAAAAAATTATTTGAGTTCGAATTTTAATTAAGTAGATACTAATGAAATAAGGATCAAATCGAACACTGACGCAGGAAGGTAAAAATTTAACAAGGTTATTTGATTATTAAAACTAACTCAGAATGAACTGCATTACTCAGTTATAATATAGAACTAAGTGATTGCTTTTTTAACTACGCGAAAAAAATTAATCATAATATTTGTGATTATATAAATTGTACAAAAATAACTTTTTAAATGTATATTTCTATGTAAGTAACACTTGTTGATTAAGATACTCTTATAAGAAAAACATCTTCTTAAATAGTAAAAGTAGTTATCTACTATTTAAAACTTGAAATTCAAAGTCTAAATTTAATTTAACAATTTGAAATAACGATTGTTCATTATAAAAGTGTAAAAATTCTTTGACTTATTATTTTCAAAATAATGAGCCTATGTAATTGGTCGAATAAGTTCATCAAATCGTTCCTGGATTAGAGGAGAGTCTTGAACAGTATCCACCGTAAGCGTAAATCAAAGACGACATAGCATTATGAAGAAAACTCGGTTAGGAATCCACATTTTTAATTTAAAATGTTATATTTTAAGAGGTTAAGAATTCGATATTGCGAAAGAAAATTATATTAATGCCCTTTTTAATGAATGCGACGAAAAAATAAAACTCGTTTTATCAGTCCGTATTCATTTATATCTTTCAAAATTATGAATATTAAAATAATGTTTGTAATGCTTCCTCCAATTTTTTTGATTGGTTGAACCTGAATGGTACTTATGGATAGTAATATTATGAGATATTATATGCTTATGTAATAATATTGCAACAATGTTTTTAAAGTATTGTAACACGCTTAAATATTAATGAGCTAATAGATCGAAACACAACTTCTAAAGGCATTTCTTAAGGAGTTACAAAAAAGGGATCTATAATAACTCAAGTTTCACAATACATTATATGAGGGTATTATATAATATATGTATGTCAGAGAGAAACCTAAATGAAGTTTTCGTGTTAAAAATGACTAAGAACACCGTTTTCAACCACGTCATAAATTTTATTAATCGATGTATTAATTCAAATCAATCCAAATACAGATGATTTAATAGTTCCGTTCCATTTGATATTTCTTGCGCAATAACGTTTGTGGCGCATGTCAACTTTTAGATTAGTTTTGGGCATTTTTATACGATATCCAACGATACCTACTGAAGACCAAGTACTATGTCGAATGTCATTCTACTGTTCGTATACGAAAATGTATAGAACGTCCGTTTAATAGAACTAGCCTTCAACCAAACAGTTATCGATTAATGGATAGTCTTTTTTATTTGCTATCTACACATACAAAAAGTATATTTTGCAGTTTGCTGCCAATTATAGTTGGGAGTTTTGTTAAACATGGGTTTAGAATGCTATGGTTTATTCCCAGGGTGCAACTCTGTGGAACATGTGGAGAGAACTCTGCCATAGCTGAAATTCCTTAAGTATTTGTTAATAAATCACGGGGCCATCGTCTCTTATGGCGACGAGGTGGATTAATTTGGAGAAGATGAGATGAAAGGGCTTGGGTGCAAGGATTAGGACAATCGACTAATTTAGAATGAAACTTTTGGAAACGCTCTTGGATAATATTTGTTACAGAAAGAATATTGAGTTATTTGCTAAATAACAAAATTAATAACTAAAATTACAATTGTTGTACCATTAATGCTTTAAGATTGATGATGATCTAATGACTGCACCTGATTTTAAAGCGATGCAAAATTCCTTCCAAGTTTGAAGCAACAATTCCGTCTCCTTGATAGAAATCCTATTAAGAGTGATTGTTGATTATTTTCCTTCCCCAACGTTGATTCTTTTGTAAAGTCTGGTCTGACATGCATACCAAAGAAAATTTAGGATCAAATTGAAAGTTTAAAAATAAAAAAAGATAGCTTTCACCACATTAATGATCTTTTTAATCAAAATTAATGCATACGTAGTTAATTAATTGCTTACAAGCCACCAACCAATGCTTAAAATAAATGATAAATTAATAAGATTAAGTAAATTCATAATAGGTAATGATATTTTATAATAAAAATTGTTGTACGATCGATCACATTCTTTGATCCTCACCACTTGACTAACCCGGCCTGATTCTTCCACTTTAGGAACAGAACTACATTTCTTGGTCACTGTTTGGGAAACCCTAGATTTGAAAGATTGCTCTGACATACTCGTACATATAGCATATTAGGTAAAATAAATTTTATGTGTTTGTGAAATAAAAATTAGGAAATTAACAAATAAACAAATTAATGGTAAGCAAAAAAAATCTATTAAAATAAAATAATTAAATTATATATATAAATAATTAAATATTAATCATAAAATAATAAACCTATTTTTTTAAATAGCAGCGTTTGTATTTATTTTGTTAGGTTTAAAACAAACCATTTCATAAAATTATCGTTAATTAAATTAGCTTTATCGAACATTACATCGGTATTGAAAATGTATTATCTCAATTTGATAATTCTTTTCCATTATCACTATTAAAGTGTATTGTGTTTCAAATTGAAGTAACATATTGTATCTTTCTAACATTCATGAAAATTGAATTAATTTAAAAGTGAATATTATCATATTTGTTTTCAATAATAGTTCAAATGTAAAAGCACTATCACTGATTGAAATACATTGTATAATAGTTCAATACGTTGCATGTTACAATTATTAATTACAATTTTCAATTAGCCAAATCTTTAAATTTAATATACACACATTAATTTTATTACATATGGATAAACAATGTGTATGTCAAAACAATTTATTGAACTGTGTTTATATGCATTATATAACATTTGATTACATTTAATGTATTTTTAAAACAATATTTAATCAAAAACTATATTTTATTAAAATAATTCTTTAGAAATGACTTTATTTTAAGTGGTAATAATTACCTCGTAAAATGACTTCTTAAATTTATATTAAACGTACAATGTATGAATGTAATAAAGTTTAAAGTTATTGCCGTAAGAAATAAGCTGTGTAATACAAGTCTTATTATCTTAATTATGAAAAAGTCGTCATGCTGTTATGAAATGTTTGAGAAATATTAGATTAAATTAAACATAAAATATTTGAATATTTTGTTACATTTTTAACGAGTTGTTTCAAACTGATTTCGATCAGAAATGATTTATAAACCACATAATAAATATTCATTTCATGTTTATTGTATTTGAAAAAAATCATATGCACGTGAGCATTGTCTTTATGGTGGTTATTGTGATTTTGTTTCTTTTTCAAGCTATACATCCTCGAGAATGTGCTTTCTTTTGCATATACATATGTGGTACGATCGGTACCATGAGGGGAAAACCGCATCATGCAACCCTCGTGAGTGGTACAAACTGAATCATGTCTCACTTACGACGTGTCGTAAAAGACGGACGTAACTGCTTACAACAAACACCATGTTGCGTGGAACGTCAAGACTTTCCGACAATCGTAATTCTTAAAAAAAACGTTACCGCATTTGAAACGGCAATGGAACGAGGTGAATGAAAATGGTCCTAAAAGAGATCAACACAAACGCTTCAAAACTAACCTACAATACAGAATATGCTTCTACTCGTACAATTTTACATGAAACCCACTTCAAAATAAGCACTTTAAATATGTGATGTCTTTGTGTATGACATAACCACAAGCGCCAACGTAACGATGGAGTGTGACGAGTAAGCGACGTTTACCAAAGACGCTTTGTAGCTCAAAGATCGTCTTGAGATATTTCACTGAGCATTCTTTTTCTATATACGTAATTTTTCGCTTAAATAACTCAAATTTTTCACAAATTATCTTTGTGTTACACAAAAACTGTTCATTGCTCAAAAAAGTTACTTTCAAACTTCATAAAAAGACTAAAACACACTTGTTAAACAGCAAAAAAGTCTTTCATCAAAAAGCAGTAAAAAAAGATATAAATTATTTTTCAAAGAGAGAATTTTCATCTCGTAAACGTAGAACAAAAACAAACAAATTAATTTATTCTCCTGTAAAATTATTGGAGCATAAGCGCACATAATAATAATTGCAAAACATTATAATTCATAGGAGAATTATATTTTATGCACGACTAGAAATGCACGTTGCTAAAGTTCTTGGTTCGATTAACACATAGCAATCAAACTGTGCGCTTTATAATCAAACGGTAGATATATTGGCTATGTTGATCTTACTTTACCATATGAATTATTAATGGATGCATCTCTATTTAGAAACAAAGGAAGAATAAAAGTTTAAGTTCATAATACAAATATGGAACATATTTTCTTTATTCCTTGTATCAATCTCTAAATTATTCCTTTTGATTGAACATGTAAGCACTGGATCACAGCGATTGTTAAAGCTAAAAACAAAACGAACGCTTTGTTTCAACATTGAAATACGTATATTATAAACATCCCATACAAGTTCCTCGTTTACCTAAGTAAATCTAAAATTTAACGCATTTATAGCATACCTACATTATAAAGTAATTTTTCATAAGCAATTTTCAATGACAGCTTGAAAATATTTAAATGAGATTAAACTATTAAGGAAAATGCAAAAATTAAGTGCTCTTATGCTTTAATAAAATCTCATTCATTCACAATAGAAAAATGCAATGATAACGGAATCGTAAATACGAATAGTAAAAATAATTATTACTCAATAAATTACAATAAGGTCACTTAGTATAGTGGTCCTAAAATCGCGTAGCAATGAAGGCCCAAGAATTTTTCTTGGATTTTCGGATTCACCGATCGTTAATGACAATGGTAATTGATGCAAATTTTTGAAACAAAAAAAAAAATGCAACTTTGAAAACATAATTGAAATTTAATTTTTATTTAAAACTCAATTTAAATGCAGGTAGGCTTTTAATGATCTAATTCTTTTTTAATGACGCTTTTAAAGTATTTTCGTAAGTGTAATTTTTATTTTATCAGATTTCACTAATTAATTAAATATCGTTTTACAATTAAACTTATTGAAAGAAACAGTTTTGAAGAATAAGACATTGTGATTATAACTGTGTCGATTGTGAATAGTGAGCTAAGTTCAAAGTTGTCGAAATTGAAGCGCATGCGCCAATTACCACCTACATTAGTTACAAATTGATAAAACATCTTTTTACCATTTTTCAATTTCATAAACAGATCTATAATATAAAGTATTAACATTTAAATAATTCTGTAACCAATTCATGATATTCAGTAAAACTTTAAAAATCGTTTTGCCAAAAATGACAAATGTGGACTTAACTCGTTATTCACAATCGATACAGATAAAAATATAGTTCACCAAAATTAGCTCCATTTTCTATCAAATGATAAAAAATGTTAAGATTCTATCGATTCCAAAGTCTCATAAGAAATACAACCTGTATGCTCACTGGAGTGCCACAGGAATCCTGATTATGATCATTATTGTACAAGCGTCATTCCTTAAAGTATACAATATCCTTTTTTTGTCGATGGCACTTCAATAATTGTGCAACTCGTCGAGAAACATAAAAAAAGAACTAGAAATGCATTCTACATTTTGTAGTAGTTTGTATTTTAAATTGTGCTACTGGGGTAAAAATATAGAAAGCTTTAGTCGAGTTCATTTAATGTCAGAAAAGTATGCGCTGAAATATCTTCATCCACCACAAGAAATATTAATAAAGTCAATCTTGAGTAAATTGAATGGTAAATAAAAACAATGAAATACTTAAGAATAAATGAGTATAACAATTGTATAAGTCAATTTAAAAATATCAAATTTAATTCGTAAAAATCTATGAACTTATAATTATAACAGGAAGAAATGGAAAGTCTTATACAAAGATAGCAATTCGTTATTACTCAAAATTGAATTGTAGTTTGTTACCGTATAAATCGTTGTTATTAGAGAATGACCTACGATCAGTCAATTGCTTTACAAAAGATTAAGGATTAATATACTACGGGAATACTTATTTGTTTCTTGTTTTTTTGTTGTTTTTTTTTAATTCGCATTAGCTACTATGGTTATTAGCTACCTTCGAATCCGAAAACTCATGAAAAACATCTTAGACTTTCATTGGGATTCGAACGCAGAACCACTGGCGTCTAAGGCAACTATCTAGTCCACCACGCCACCAAGTGACCTATATATATAGTTGTACAATATATACTTTATTTATTTTTGTATATTCTCGAATACTATGTAGGTATAACTATAAATTGATCAGAGAAATCATAATTTATACAGTAATGAAGATTGAGTTGTTAAAATAAAAAAAATAAATATGTTATAGGTACAATTCGAGTTTTTTTGACTGATCCTGAAAGTAGACTGGGTAGTGGGTAGCAATAAGAAAATATATTTATGAAAGAAAAATATTTTTACAATGGGATTTTTGTTCAAAATGAGATATACTATAAATTATATTTTGACCAATTTTTAATCGTAAAAAAGATTTCAATCGTATTTATCTATTAGCCTAGTATGGAACCAATTTTTTTGCAAATATTATGTAGTAACATAAGATGGTTAAAAAAGTAAGTTCTTATTTCTTATCTTCAAAAAATGTTTCTAAAATTGTCTTATTTAAAATGGAAATTGAAGTAAGGCAAAAGTTGGGCGTCTAAAATTTATAAAATTATAATAAGTTGTAGTTTTTTTCTTATCCGACATGTAAAATCTGCTTACAGAATCAGATAAAATTGTGTGACCTAAACTTTTGCAATGGGAGTGAAAATAAAGCTTAATTAATCTTTTCTTTGGACCTGTTTTAATGAAAAACTAAGTGCAAAAATGTTTAATCTCAAAATCATTCTCTGCATTCATTAGGATATGCATCTGTTGTCTGTTTGCAACAGAAGTTCTTTTCCCATATAATTCTGACGAGAATCAATTTAAAAAAAAAAGTATAAATCTATTTGTAATCCTATTGGAATTAATTTAGTATCGTCTATTGTTCTGTACAGTTTGCCAAGCATGAAATGTGTGCACGGAATTCCTATTTGCTATTTATCTCATGTTAAAATTTCTTGTTAAACTTCTTCTAAAACGTGTAATTGTATTTGTAAATTGCGCAATCATCTACTCAAAATCTACTCAAGGAATTACACTTATACTTGTACAATACATAGTTCAAGAAGAAAGACGTTTGAAATAAAACACTTGAGCATAATCATGGCTCTTGAGAAAACGATTATATAACATTACTTTTATATCATGTCTTATATAATATAATATAATATAATATAAATTTTAACAATGCTTCATTCTTTTGCTTTCCATTACTTACAATAACTAGCGAAATAATGAGCTAGCGAGCAAATTGTAAAAATTTTATTCGGATAGAATAATCCAATTCCTTGTAATATGGAATAATCTGATCAAATTAATTTCCGTTGAATTTAAATAATTCATAATTTTTTTGATATTTTTTTTACGTATTTGCAATGCCTACACTCTTAACTGTCACAGTTCTGATTTTTTTTCTACAAATATAAGAACAAATGTAAAATTCGAAATATATTTAAAGCGTAAAAGAAACGTCACGCTCGCACTAGTGAGCTACCTTTGCCAATGTGAATGGAAATGAATTATTCATATCTGCGATTTTTCTCTTACGTGCTTTGTGCGGCAATTGACAGACGTCTGTTTTCCTTATGATAACGTTTTCTTTTTAAAAATTCCACAATTTTAATCGTTCTATGCATAATAATTTACTGAATGTGACATTCGAATAACGACGCTCGTTTTATTATTACAAACTCTTAAGAATTTTTGTGCTTGCGCTCCTTCTTGTATTTAATATAATTTTTAAACTCTTAATTTGTATTTAAATAAAAGGACGAAATTGCTTTTTCATTTCTCGTTTTTGTGAATAGACCGACCGACGTGACATTACCTCTTTTAAATTAACTTCTTCATTTCTTCTCACAATTCGAGTATATTTCCTTTGAAATATTAACAATTTGAAGTTTTTCTCATACTATGAAAGCAAATTTCGTTCAATTTTTTTCATTTTGGTCTTTTTTACATTAAATTTACTGCGTTTTTTATATTTAAACAAAGAAGCAATTTTGAATGGTTTATTGCTTAGACTATTTTCTTTAACAATTGAATTGTGTATCGGAATTTAATGTTTCAATCACATTAACGAAAATTGTTATCAATAAATTTTCTATTATCTTTGAACATTTTGGTTCATGATATATACTTTTATAACACCAGTGTGTAGCACGAAATAAACATTTCGAGTTATTTGCGACACGTAAGCGATAAATCTTTTAAATTACTTATCCGACGAGCTTTCTCTTGAACATGAAATGCAACTGTTTTCCATCCACCATTATACTATAGCAAAACTTTACTAAACCATGCATATGTTAATAACGCTATATTTTATTTGCAACGGCAGATAAGCAATTGAATATTTTACTGATTGATTTCCTTATATTTTGAAACACGTTATTCTTATGCTTAAATGGATGGTATCATTCCCTTTTTTAATTTATAGTTTAAACAGTAGCTGTACAGTATAAACTAAAATAGAAAAAGGAATTGTTCACCAATTAAATTATAACTTCACCGTTATAGTTATCGTTGTTATTAGCATTATTACTATCACTACTCACAGTATCATTTTCATTATTGTTATTATTATTATTATAATCATAAATTTTAATATTAGGGGGCGACTGGGCATAGTACTACTATGCCCAGTCGCTAATAGCCTTGGAAGTTGAAGCGACTTTAAATAAAATTAAAAAAATTTTGAAGTTTTTTTTTTTTTGTTACAAAAAGAGACGAATCAAAAATATTTCGAACAAGATAAAGTTTACAGCTATGTGAACCTGGCAACCACCCGTCAAATTTTTGAAAACTGTATTCACAGATCGTCTGAAAATCGGCAGTACTCGTTGATGTAGGTACTGATTTTCTTTTCGTTTGTACTCTAACGGTTTCCAAGTTACAGCGGTTCTAGTCTCAGGACCAGAGTCCAGGGCCCCCAACCAACCTTCATATAACAGCTTGAAACATTTAACAGATCAAATTGGAAATTCATTGAGTGGTTAATAGATAGTATGATAATTAAAGATTATTTATTGGTGAAAGTCATAATAGAACGAAGATATATGAAAGTAAATTTAATTTATAAATAAAATAATTTTGTGGCCGTTGCTGGTAATTTCATGTAAATTTTCATATAATATGTGTAATTGTTAGTAAAAGTAACAGCGGCAGCAGATTTAATACACCTCCCAAATTCTTACAAATTTGAATAATTTGTTAGATTCATCAGAAAATTAAAAAAAAATTCGAAAATACCTATTCGATAAGATTCATCATTGAAAAAAAATTGCAGTAATTTTTTTTCTTTTCGTTTTAAGTCGCTTAAACAGCGTGGTCATTTCGCGACTTTGAATGTTCACAGTTTGTTGTGTCTATTAATCACATAAGGGTTTATAAGTTAGTCGCTTAAAATAGGTTTATTAGAATAGTATTTTCCTTTAGTGAACATTGTTTTAATTTTTGTCATTATTCTGTCCACTTTTAGATATATTACTTTTTTATTTCTTGCTTTGTATTTAAACTATCACTAATGTTATGGTTCTATTTAAATTTTGTCTATTAGTCCGGTCTCCTTTAGGAATTTTATTGTTTTTTTTTACTCCTTCACTTGTGTTTAGGTTCGTTTTTATGTCCTCGATTTTACACTCTCTTCTCCAGTCTGCTAAGGCTGGGTACTCCTCGAGTAGGTGTTTCACCGTCACTCTCCTTCCGCATCCTTCGCAATTTGAGCTGCTTCCCTGGATCAGATGTGCGTGTGTGGTCATTGTATGCCCTATTTTGAGCCTAGTTATGATTTTCTCTAGTGCTCTAGGTAATTTTCCGGCAGGTGATTCTTCCTCAAGCGAGCCTCGAATAGCTGTCAACTTTTGTGGAGTGCTTTTCCAAGCGTTTTCCCAGGTAATTTTAAATTTGTTTCCGATTAGTTTTTTAAAGTCCTCGGGACTTAGATCTTCGTTTTGCACTGTTTTATTGTGGTGGCCTGTTTAGCTTCATCATCTGCCCTCTCGTTGCCTTCGATTCCAATATGAGAGGGGATCCATACTAACCTTATTTTATAGTTGCTTTTTAGCATTGATATTTTTTTTTGTATTAGGCGGATAGTGGTATTTTTGTTGTGCTGTCTGTTTAGGGCTTCTAAACAAGAAAGAGAATCAGTAAATATTATTGATGGTTTTGTTTTATCTTTTTCCTTTATGATGTCCAAGCAATTATTTATCGCTTCTGCTTCACACGCGAAGATTGAGGAGCTGTCTTTTAATCTTCGTTTGTAGCACTCTTAGTCACTCATTATGGCATATCCCGATTGGCCATTTAATACCGATCCGTCCGTATAATATTGTTGATAGTTTTCGTATTTATGCTGTACTTCTCGAAATAATCCCTTAAAAAGCGAAGGTGGTGTTGAAGAGGTTTTATATTTGCAGTAATTTATCTTTGTTATATTATTAATTTCATAATTAATCTAATAGACTAAACAAATAAGAGATCCATCTCATTGATAAAATCCTTAAGTATATTAGGTTGAATCAACATACCTTGAATAACACCAGAATGGTCTATTGAATTAGTGGTTACTAAGTTAAAACTCACCATAATTTTCATCAAGGCCTTTTAAAATTTTCGATATCAGCATGACAATAATTCATGTAAAAATTACCCAAGTCAGTGAATCATGGAAATATCAATTTATGTTTCATCTGACTCCTAAGTTTATCCAAAATCAATTGACCTTCAGAAAAGATTTTTTGCCCAATACGGTGCAAGATAATGAAAAAAAAAATTATAATAATTGTTACTTATGAAATAATCATTTTATAATGTATTATTTAATTACAGATTGGAAATAAAAATTAAAAAAAATATTTTATAGATTTTCTTACGATTTTAATGATATTTTACTGTATTTGATGAAATTTTAAACGACGTCTTGTAAATACAATCATAAATTTCAAATGAACATTTAAAGAGCATTTCCGCTTGAAATTATTGCTTTATAAGCGCATATCTTGTATTTTTCATTTGAAGATATAATGAGAAAAATAAAACAATATAATGGTACTATTATTGCACTATGAACAAATTTGTACGGAGTTGAAATATTACTTTAATTTAATGTGCTTTTCTTGGATTATTTTTTGGCAATATTGTCAAAATCCAGACATAGTCGCGTGATAAGTTTCAATAATTCCTATACCTTTTGTATACCTCTACTTATGTGAATAATTCTGTTGAGCTAGTAAAGGAAAAATAGCGTGACTGGTATAAAATAGATTTTTGCTTCTTTGTGTGCTGAATGATGAACAATTTCATTAAAATATCGCAGTACACCGGTATTGAATATGTGAAACTGAACATATCAAAATTTGACGATTATCAATGGAAAACCAATTTGAGGAAGTGAACATAATTAATTCATATATGAAAAGAACTAAAACCGATTCAAATATCAAATCAATTTGCTACGTCTATCTAAAAACATTTTATGAGAAACATATTTAATTTTCATAATTCAGCTTCTATCGCAAAACCAAACAGAATATCGTCTTGTTAAATTATTGAGTGCAATGTGTCTGCATTGAAGTACAAAATGTCTACAACAAAATGCTTCGGTAGCGTTATTACAATGTGTTCAGCATCATAAGGTCAATATTTTTATTACGTTCTCTTATCATAACATAAAAAGTTTCAAGCTTCGAGAAATATTGCAGTGAAATTGTTAAATAAAAATAAAATTTATTTTATATGCAATTAACATTTATTTCTAAAGAAAATTATCGATTAAAAGTCGAGAATCATTTTATTCTACCAATAAAACAACTAACAGCTTAGAACGTACATCTAAAAACTTTAATGAAACTTAACTGAAAATAATGAGACTGATTAAATTATGCTTTAATAAAAAGTAAATAGGCGTTCAATTTTATTCTTAAATATAAATAGTGACTGATTATATTTCGTTCTTAACTTCCAAGAGAAATAATTATTAGCTAATAAAAAAGCAATTTACCTTAAGCTATTTAATTTATATTAAATTGAAAATTCGACAAAGAAAGATTGTAAAATACTTAATTAATTTATAATTTAAATTCGATCCGCTGTAAAGGAACGAAAGTTCTTTCAACTAATATTAGATTTTAAATCATTGAAGAACGTTTACAAAATAAAAAATGTTCGAGACCTAAGAAATTCATTTTTCCCAGCTCAAACAATATTCTTTACGCTTATGCTTAAAGGAAAAAATATAAAATTTATAATCTGTGTGCTTTAGAATCTGTGTGAATTCATAATGTTTCGTTCTTTTTCAAAGAAATACATCTAATATGGCTTTATGTTTTTTTTATTTTAAGCGTGTCACGAAATTGGAATTTAGCTTAAATTTGATAAACAATGACGCGATCAGCAACGAGGCTGAATTTCAAAATGTTTTTCCATTCAATTTTCCGGGACCGTCAGCGTTTTTCAGGGATTGCGTAAAATCTTTTGGAGACAAAAGCAGAAATTCCGTGCAGAAATTTAGCGTTTATATCCTAATGGTCTCCGGTCATTTCATGTTCAATTGAGGTGAACGGCGGGCAAAATACAGAATCGTTTTGGTTTTAATAAAAATTCGGCTCGATTAGGCATTGATTAACAATTATTTATAAACGAATTTTCGCTGACCCACAGCTAACATCCATATTGAAATATATTTTCTCAGATATTTATATATTATATTTATTTCTGTTTCAATTTAATTTCAATTCACAAAAAAACATACTGTCGATATTTTTGCAAATTCAGAAAAAGCAAATACAAATTTTGCTTAATCAACAAACACTACGCACGTATTTGTTCTACTTTTTTTCGATAATCAAACTATCCTTTTGTGCTACCCTTTTTTGGATAGTCAATAAACACAAATACTTTCATGTAAAAAAAAGCAAACTTCATCATGAAAATAACTAACTCATCCACAAATTGATTTAAGTAATTTTATTTAAAAAATCAGATCGACCAATTCCAGCTGAAATGAAAAAAAAAACAATGCAAAAACGAATTATTTATTATAAATCGCGCACACAATAATTATAACTCGAAACCGTTACCTACTATCATTTATTTATTTTTTTTACCTAAAAAGTTTAGATTCACCCTACTTGTTTCTTTTGTTTAACACGCGATACAAAAAGTAGATTAATAATATAATATATAATATAAATCAAAAGTAATAAACTAACATATTTCATCTGGAACAAATTTTCAAGATTTATCCATTTTATAAAAATGTGATTATTATACGCAGTATTTTTTTTTAACAAGTAACATTTAGGTAAAGTTTATTTAGGAAATTCATGAGACGCTATTAAACTACTCAGATTAAAAATATACATTTTTAACCTTTCCGACCTTCTTAATGATTTTGATTAATATATTTTGAAGTTTATACTAACAACACGGCAGAAGAGACTATTTAATTTGATCAAATCATTGAAAAAAATTATTGTATGGTAAAAAAAAATTTTAAAAACAAATTCTCTCTTAAATGTTTTAAAAAGAAAAACGAAGCTTTGAATTAAATCAAACCCATCGACTTATTATATATTATGTAGCAGATGATATAAAGGTTTGTCGCGATATTTACGTCAGTTGTTAATTTTTTAATTATAAACTTTCTCCAAAACTTATCAAGATATGTACATCAATGTTAATATTATAAGATGGTGTAACCGCTAACACTATTGAGATGACAATACAAATGACAAAAGCAAGGTAGAGAAAATATGCAACATTTTTAAATCAATTTCAAGTTATAATGCATTGTCATTGAAACTGGACCAAAATGCAACCACCCAACTCTGTAGGTTAAAAAGATAAAGTTTTTATTTATAAAAACGATATAAACTTCACAAAAAAACATTGGACGTTAAAATATAAAGCTTGTAAAAACTTTACCGAATTACCAATTTATTAACTCTCTTAAATCGGAATAGTAACTATAGTGATTATTCACTATTTTTGCAGTGCAGAGTATACCACTAAATTCAAATAGTGGTATACTTTTCACTACTAAACAGTGAATAGTCACTATTTGATAGTCGAAAGTCACTATTTCGATTTAAGAGAGAACATATTTGGGTCAAATGTGTCAAACTATGGCAACTGCAGGGTTCTCGTTGCTAGTTATTACGACCCTGTCTACGAATGTTCCTACAGTGTTGCTAATCGTTAGCAAATTGGCAGTGTTGAGTAGAGCAGTGGTTCCCAAAGTTGTCCTAGCTTCGGCCCATCTAACAAAGATTTCCAATCTTGGGACCCACCTCGTAGCTTAAAGAAAAGAGGACATAAATAATGGGAATGCTCAGATTTCCTATTATTCATATAATTAATTCTTATACAGTGGTTTTATACTGTAGTGAATCGCCCTTTAGGAGCCACATAAAAATATTCGCTCGCGACCCACTGGTGAGTCGCGACCCATAGTTTGGGAAATACTGTAGTAGAGGATAAGATCCGACGCATAGCTTGAAGCCGCCTATTGCTCTTATCTTTTTTTGTATCCCTCATAAGGTAATTTGGCTAAAAATTACCAAAAATGTACAAACAAACTCACAAAAACAAAGTGAGAACTAAAATAAATACCCAAACAACAACACGAATCTATGGATGGATGAAAATGTGGTATACCTAAATACATTTAACTACGTAAAAAAATTGGTTGTCTGTAAAGTCGGTTTACGAACGATTGTTTTACGTGCTAACGTCATAAAGAAACATTGATGAAAAATTGCATACTTTTATGAATTGAATTATTATCACTGAATTATCATTATTTTGTACATAATAAAAAGAAGGATTTAATCACTAAATATTTCAAACAAAATAAAACCATGCAAGTGCTAATGACCATTAGGGGATATAACAGGGATATATATTAAACAGGGAAAAAAAAGAAGAACTTAATTGAAAATGAATAATTTTTTCAAAATGAAACAGACTGAAAATTATAAAGGAATTCAATTAAATCTCAAAAAAAAAATAATTTTAAATTTCCAAACATAAGTTAACTCAAACCTTTTTGAAGATATGGAGGAAATTCATTATTTCTATCATATTGTATAATTAATGATGTGTTAAATAATTAAAATTTTCAACTAATTGTAATTTACTTAAATATCTTACATTGGTATAATACAGTACGTATCTACCATGTATAAAGCTAAGGCACATTTAATGTTAACATCTACGTACCAATTTGAGATGTATTGACATAGACAATTTTCATCTTAATTGAAAACCCTTTCTGTACAATTTGATTTCCCATATTGATATAATTCACATCGCTTTAGCAACCGAATACAATACATTATTAATTAAGATTGATTTTGTGAGTGGCTGCTTTTGAATTCATAATTACCTGTTTGCCAGAGCAAAATTCAGTAATTTGACATGTCTTAATATCATGAAAAGAAAATACTTTTAATTGGACGATGCTTTTGAAATGGGACATCAGCACATCTTTGTGGTATTTACCTGCCTTTGACAAATTACCGAGGATGTTTTAATTACGAACCTTTAATGACAAAAACAGTAACACTGGCAACGGTTTATTTAATTTAAAGCTACTTTTATTCCATGTGTTCACATCACAAGATATGTAAAAGTGGATACGTGCAAAATGAATGCGACTAAATTCTGATGACATCTAATTTTAACATCACAGAACTGATAAAAAAATGAGGCGATATTTTAAACGAGTGAAGGTATAATTATGAAAGAAAATATTTCAAAGACAAATCAATGTTTGACAATGCTTTTGATGCTCAGAATGAAAAATAATCGTCTTGTACAGCAACGGAAAATTATCAGTCGTTTAGGTTTTGTTTTAATTATGCTTAAGAAAATTTATTGATAAACACATTTCAATTGAGCTTAACGTGTGAAACAGTACTAAAGAAGACTTAGACTATCCCATACTGAAATAATGATCTGATTGCATGATCAGAATCGCTATCATGTAATGATTTTGCTGTTGAAGTTTTTAGTCTTTTAATCTAAAATCCATTATGTGTTTGGAAGTGTATAACATTGAAGAAATATGCGTGTTAAGCTCGAGAAAATTAAATAAAATTTGCGTTTTAAATACCAATATGTAAACGTATGTAACGTGCTAAAGATTTCAGATAGTATCAAATTGTTTTTAACAAGCTTCAACTTGCAACTTTACCTATGCATATTTACTAAATGGTTTTCCCATTTCATTTCGTAAATTGTTTGGTAAACAATTTGTAACATGTGAGTGAATATTTTTTAGTGTAACCCAAATATTTACACGTTTTTTTTTTCAATGAAAAAATAAGTGTTAAGCTTTTAGATCGATAACTGTGACTCAAATCTTATTTATACTTAATTAAGATAGCAACATTTGTCTTATGAATACTAAAACGTATTGTGAATGAAGTTGAAATAAATAAATTTAACGCGATTTGTGTTATAAAAGCAAAGTGACAATTAAATTTTCAATGCAAAATAAGTTGAATACGTGGTGAGTTCTTCACTCTATATTATATACACGTGTGCAAATTTATAAAATCAGACGTCTCTACATTATGTAACAAAGGTAAATTTAATTAATAAAATATATTTCATATGAGCGAAAATTAGGGTGTGCACATACATCTTCACATCTCCACCTTTATTTTAAATATGGTAAAGCATATTTTGTATTTAGAATATTAAAGATGAAATTTGAGTGCGTCAAAGTCGTGGTCTATATGGGATTTTACACGAGGGAGTGATAAAAAAGTGAAGTGAATTGAGGCCATGAAACGCAGTCTCATCTGGATTTACTAAATTAAGTCTGTGCAAACAGAGTTTTTGTTTTCTCAATGAAAGTCGTTAAAAATTAAGTAATTGTTTGCTGGGATTTTATTTTACATAATGAACGGAACTGACGCACTTGATTTTATTAATATGTCTGTAGAGAATATAATGAAATTTTAATATTTAATTGGAATTTTCATTTTCCTCGGGAAACTTTTATAACAATAAGTAGAATGAAGTCACGTTGGTACAAATATACAAAAAGAGAAATTATATTAAGCTTGATTAATAACAACACAAACGTAAACTGTTTTTATTTTTTCACAGTTTTCATCGCACTAAATTAACAACACAAAACTTATGAAATAAGTTTTGAGTTACAAATATGAAGTAAAGGTTTTAGGCTGCGGTTTTTGGTAAACCAAACTTCAATACATACACACTCATTCCATTGAAATAATGGAACCATAACTGTTTCATCTTGAAGTTTTAGGTACTATATTAGAATTATTTGAGAAGATTATTATAGAATTATAAATAAATATTAGATCGAGAAGTGTATATGCTAATAACTCAGTTGCTTTTACTTTACTAGAGAAATAATTTAACTTCTCCATCACTTAATTCAATAAAATAATTAACAAACTCTATCATTTACTCAACGAAACGAATTTAAACTATTTAAAATTAAAATAAATAATCATTTATAATTGAGAAAGCAACCTTTTTCTCGATTAAAAAAGAAATTGAAGTTTATTTCCCCTTATGTCTAATTAATATAAAATTGTTTATACGAGGACACCAGATGCTTTTGATACCTACCTATTATTCTATTAAAAAAGGTTTGGTTTTAAGGGTTTCTTAAAACTTTTTTACTATTGCAAATTTTAAGTTAAATAAATATATAAATTAATTAATAAAATATTGCTATTTATAAAGTTTTAAGTTATTTTAAAAAAATATGTTTTAATATTTTATTAGTACTATGACGTTGGTTCTTGGTTTGATAATAATTTATTATTCGAAGAACGTCGAAGTTCAATTATATATTACTTTAAAATGTTTACAGATTATATAAATCACTTAACTTACTTTTTTATTAAACAAATTTTTAAGCTAATTCTTACATTATTTGGCACAACTTTAATGAACGGTATTGAAACAAAAATTTGAAGTTAACACTCTTTCAATATTTAGCTTTTCTTATTTTATATATAATTTATTACAAGTCATTCTATAACTTCGAGGTCATCAATGATTTGGAATATAAACTGCATTATCAAATTTTGTCGTATAATTCTATTTTTACTTTCTTTTACTACTATATAGATAGTAAAGGAAGTATTGTAATCGGGTCGAATTTTCGAATTCGAGCTTTCACCGGAAATATATGTTTTGAGGTCTCCTGAGTCCAAAAAAGTGGTTTTTAGAAACATGTCTGTGTGTGTGTCTGTGTGTGTGTGTGTGTGTGTGTCTGTGTGTGTGTGTGTGTGTGTGTGTCTGTGTGTGACAGCCATATCGTATCGAAAGCTTTATCCGAATTTCACCAAACTTGAAATCTGGCCTCCATTTTATACCTAGTTGTGCCGCGAAGCTTTTGGTTGAAATCGGTTAACCGAAAGCTCCACTTTACTATTGAGGTTTTTGAGCTTTTTCAATTTTTTTCGAAAACGGCTCCAACGATTTTCTTTAAACTTTCTATAGTTCTTAGACTCATTAGTGGCTACAACTTTTATTTGAAACTTTTTCCTGGGAAAATTCGAATAAGGGCGGTTCTGAGATGAAGGTTGGAAATTCGTATACCTATATGTACATATATATAAGCTGTATAGTGTATACATATTACTTTCTTTTACTACTTAATAGTAAAGGAAGTATTGTAATTGGATCGAATTTTCGAATTCGAACCTTCCCTAGAAATACTTGTTTTGAGGTCCCCTGAGTCCATGAAAGTGGTTTTTAAAAACATGTCTGTGTGTGACAGCCATATCGTACCAAAAGCTTTATCCGAATTTTACCAAACTTGGAATCTGGTCTCCATATTATACCTAGTTGTGCCGCGAAGCTTTTGGTTGAAATTGGTTAACCGAAAGCTCTACTTTACTCTTGAGGTTTTTGAGCTTTTTCAATTTTTTTCGAAAACGGCTCCAACGATTTTCTTTAAACTTGCTATAGTTCTTAGACTCATTAATGGCTACAACTTTTATTTGAAACTTTTTCCTGGGAAAATTCGAATAATGGCGGTTCTGGGATGAAGGTTGGGAATTCGTGTATATACTTATAGCCCTATAGGTTGTATGCATATAGTTCTGTTTATATGTATTGTTACAAAGTGCTTATATTTTTTTTAACTAACAGCAAGTATTTTCATAAATGAAAGTAAAAGAAAGTAGTGTGACGCCTCGCACCAGATATTTTTGTTATTGTTAAAGTTATTTTAAATTATGTGTAGCTAACTAAACTTATGTTTTATAATTTCTTATTATTTTAAAACAAAAAAAAATAATAATGGATTACGAAATTAATATTTTTAAATTATAATTTGAAGACAAAGTGCCCTTTGTATTAACTTGGTATGAAAAGCTGATGGATTATATACGTGTGTGTATTGTTCGTTGTGGCAGTTTTATGAGTCCCAAGAGTCTTGCTTATAATTGTATGATATTTCTGACAAAATATAATTGAAGACACTTGACACTTTCACAATGTCTTTTTCTTATTATCAATAAAGCTGCAGTTTGTCTCCAATACTTTTTCTTATTTTAGATTATTTTTTTTTTTTTGAACTCAATTAAATGGTTTCCCATTTTTGGTTTAATATTTTTCCTGAAATGATCAATTTATGTCAATTAAACGTTATTAATACCAAAAACTAAAGATTGGTTTATTTTGGTACAATTCCAATTTAAGAAATATTAGCATTGAGGCAATGGGTATTAATTATTATTTTTTTTAATTTATAGAAATCAAAATTGTTCCAACTTGAAGTTTTTAAAATCTGAAAATATTTTTTTACTTGTAGGGTTAATTTTATACTTAATAACATATTTAAATTAATTTATCATTAACATCTTATCTTTCAGTATCACATATTCCGGGTGTTAATTTTCTTTTAGTTTTTTTTTTTTTATTTTTACGAATGGAAAAATGAGCTCAGAATACAAAATACAAAATCTTGCGTTATAAAAGTTATATTAATAAATAATTATTTCATATTTTTCAATATTTTATATCACAAAACCTCGCCTTTAATATCGGGAAATGAAAAATTGACTTATATTTCAAAATAGTGAATTAGCAGTATATAAAAAAAATTCTGGGAAAATGTTTGAAAATTTATTTATTTGATGTTTTTTGGCTTCTGACTAATGAGTAATGACTTAATCACTGTATGTGACTGCTTTAATCAGCTCACTATAACAAATACTCCTATGAAATGTATATCAACAATGCAGGAGTTTTCCTAATTGAATAAGCATGCTAGTGTCTGTTACTTTTGATTACCACTTGAAAGCTAGCATAAATTGAATTTTGGTGCGTAATTGTTTCTATTATTATTTAATTAGTAGGTGTTAACACATGGATTAAAACGATTTAAAACAGAATATGTTAAATACTGTTACATGTCAAATATGAAAAATAATTTTTAGAAGTACCTATGTAATAGAATATGTAACATTTAAAACTTAACTGTTGACACATATTGACATCATTATTAACGTTTAATTAAATATTAAATAAATATGTTAATTTAATTTTTTTTTTACTTTATTACCTAATTAGTTTATTACTGCTATTATACGATCTTTATTATTACTTCTACTTTGATCTTATTAGATAATCATTGATCAATTAAGAAACACTATTTTCAATAAATATACAATATATGGTGCGTATTATCTTTCAAAAAATACGTTAAATCGTTTTGTTTTAGTCTTTATGCCATGTTAGGTATAGCGATTGTAAAAAAAAGTCTTCTACACCCATACCTCGCTTTGCGTCGTTTCGTTTTGCGTTTTTTTGAAGTTGCGTCGCTGCTGAATTAGTACTAATTTTCAATGTGCGTCGTTAGATTTTCGAAGTTGTGTTGTTTTGGGTTCGAGTCTTGTATGTAAAAATGCATGTATGTATTTTTATTAAAGGTTGTGTCAACTAAAAGGGTTGTTGGTGGTAATATACTCATTGAAATCAAATGATGTATGGGCATCTTTGTTTAAAATTAAATACTTGTGTTGAATAACGTATTTACTTAAATAGAGATGAATAACATGTTTAAAAAAGACATTTTTTATTAAGAACAAATTTGATTACCATTAAAAAGTTATATTGACTCTACCTTAATGGATAAGTAGACATATGCTTCTGCAAAGCTTTCTTTAGAACTTTTTAAGTGAAACAAGTTTGTCATGCATGATTGTTGCGTAACTTGAACTGTTTACGCAGTGCAGGCAACGGAAGCTCTCAAAAAGAATAAATTTTACTAGTGTTTACTACATTTTTTAATTACTATGCTCCGCTCCTATTGGTCGTAGTGTGATGTTATATAGCCAAAAACCTTCCTCAATAAATAGGCTATCTAACACTAAAAGAATGTTTTAATTCGAACCAGTAGTTTCTTAGATTAGCGTGTTCAACCAAACAAACAAACTCTTTATCTTTATAATTTTTTTAGTATAGATACGACTATTGAAATAATTTACCCAAAGGTTGCGGAACTGTTTACTAAAAGCAACTTTTAGTTTTTATACAGTAGGTATTTATTAAAAATATTTTTTTTTTAATTTACCAATGACTTTTAAAAGAATTGAGATGAAATAAATGTAATAATTTTTTAGTTTATATAAATATTTCATTTACAGTAAAACAATATAATATTATACTAGCTGCAAGAGCCACGACTGAAGTGAAAACTACCGCCATAATAAGTACGGACGCCTTGAGAGAAGTGAGAACCGGATCGAAGAAAGATCTAAACAAAAATGGAAAGCTTTAGCAACGGTCCATATGAACATAAATAAGATCGATAAACTCCCTGGAATCTAGAAGCGTGCCCAGACTAGAAGTGACCAAGTGCTTCTCACCAGACTGGCTGTGGGACACTTTAGAGCCACTCACTCTTATTATATGAAGGGAGGAGAACCGCCAAGCTGTTGCGGTGAGATCTTAACAGCCCATCACATTATTTTTCAATGTCCACAGTTCAGGCAATGGAGAAACTCACCTAGCCGTCTACAAAAACCAAAAACAATCTCCGGACGAGTTCTGGTTGTGCAAAACTATTGAAGTTTTTAAACCTGACGGGACTATACCGGATCATCTAAGAAGATTCAACCAACAAAATATCCCATATGTAGTATTTTATAAGTTGCAATGTGATCATAGATGTTGGAGCTACTATAAAAAAATATTATAATTTAACAAAGATTTATTTTTGACACCCATAACTTAAAATATTATATTGTTATGTTACCAATGTTGAATAGAACAGAATTCAATATCAAAATTTGTGTAAACACTAATAAAACTAAATAATAATCACGTTTTATAATATTGTTATAATATTTATATCCATATTGAAAAAGTCAATCAACAATTTCATTTAATTAAATTATTATTCAAACACACTTTACATTAAAGTTTACATTCATAAAATATCAGAATTATCAAATACTCCAACAAAAATAATTTTGCATTGTTTGTCAAATGTAAACAAAAATTAATTTACCGTATATGTTTGATACAATCACATTTAATTAATCATTGCGATAGTGATAGGTATAGATGAAGTATTCTGCTGAAAACACATAAATGGTAAACAAAAACTCAAACTTCATACCTAGCAGAACTATTTTTATGAAAACTGATATAAATTTCTCTGACGCATTGTCTCGCAAAGCTTTGAAAACCCATTACAATGGTAAAGTCTAAAAAGAAGAAACTTACCATGTCCACACATATATCAATATTATTCAAACTAAATAAATTTCTAATAGGGATTTGAATTCTACAATGGGAACGAAAATATTTTCCTTGTTCTATTTTATTTAAATGCAAATTAATTGCTTTTGACGCCTTTCAAAAAAAAAAATAAATAAATTTTCAACACGAATCCCAACTAAAAATCTAAGGTTGCCATAACAGTTTAAGTCATTTACAATTGAAATAATATTTAACAAATTAAGCACAAGACAAATATATCTGACAAAGGACGTATTTCTATTGTTGGTTTGTCGTTTGTTGTCTATACAAAAGAGTATTATTATTGGTTTTGTACTCAGTAGTTATTCATGAACATGAGCACAAGTTAGTTTTGTCTTCAGTTAAAACAAGTTTCTTACTTCAATAATTTGAATAAAAAAAATCAGACTAAAATTCAAATTTTGCGATTGACTCAAAAAGTGTTGATTAAATCTACAATTTTTATCTGGTGACATTATAAATTTTTGTGTTGATTCAAGTCATATAGTGAACGTAAAAATGGTTTTAATTGGCGTTGATGTATTAATACGGTTGATGTAATAACACTTGTACTGTACGATTAATTTCAGTTGATTGAATAATCAAAATAAAAACCTGATCTCTCGAAAATCATATCCATTTATAAAAGTATTTCTAAATAATTACTTTTGATTTACAGTTGTTACTAAAAGTGTTTGTCCTTAAGCCATTGTTATATATTATATATTGTTTTCAAATAGTTATATGTAAATTTATTTTAGAAATACTCCTATGACGCTATTAAGAAAATAAAGTTTAGTAAAAATATAGTTAAAGCTTAATGGCGACGCTTGACTTATTGTTAGTGCTGAAAAACGCAATGAACATCAGTCCTTCAGCAGAAAAAACCAGATCATATTATAAAATCTATCAGAGCAGCACATTTTTAATATAATAGTTATGTAATTGTTAAACACAAACTTTACATTTTTTTTAAACGGTTACACATACAAAAAGCTGGTCTGTTATGTACAAAGAACATGTTCAAAGCACAAAAAAGATTTTTTTTTAAATTACAGCAGAAACAGCATTAGAGATATCAGTTTAACATTTTTGTTCAGTAGCAAAAGTTTAAAGTTTCGTTTTGGTTTTATTTAAAAATAGATGATTAAACTGGGTACTCATTTCGCCAATGCATTAAGATTTTTGAAGCCTTTTCCCACTTTTTCCGTTATATCTACGTTTATCTTACTGACAACCAATTGGCTGTTATTCTTTAGTTATAAATAAAGGTTCTTGACAGTCGGGGAAAACTAAGAATTTTAAATAGCCTTGTTATCTAAAATAAGAAAATGAACTGTTTAGAAACGTGGTTTTTCAAAAGATTCAACAACTTTTATACATGTGGATCATAACACCGTTCTGATGAAACCATTCATCCCTTACATCAAAAGTCTGTTCAGACACATCTGTCACGTAACGTCTCAGTCACCGTTTCGAATCAGAACCGCTGCCGTTTGGTCTCGATCAAAATACTAATTGTACTCACATCTAATTGTAGTAATGTTTGACTGAATGTTTTGACTGTATTCTATCATTCTATTAGTTATGCCATTTCATATCCTTGCATTAAAATATTAAATTTTAAGATTATGACTTAGCTGTTAGCATTTGTTTGGAATGAGGAAGGAAAAATTAAACTAAAAAAAAGAATATAGGAGCAAAAGGCATGAAAACAAGAGGCAAATATGGGAAATGTTTAGCGTTATCCTACGAACTGATTCGCAAGGACATAAATAGTTTTTCCAGTATTTTAGAAACGTGCAAAACAATTACAACGAATAACAATCAGGAATTCACTACTTGACTTTATTTTCATTTCGCTTAACTTAAATTTGGATTAATTAATCCAAATTAAATTTAAAAAAATAATTTCAAAATTAAATTTTTAAAGAAATTTCAAATTAAAGTTTAGTAAAATATTAGTATTTAAATAAGACAAAGTTAAGCATTGAACGTACAACGATCCTGGTTTGGAACGGTGCCTAGGACTTGACGTGACGAATGTATATACGAATACACACCTAAAAGTGATTGACATTATGCAGTGATGATTTCAAACCGACTTTCAAAGTATGCTTCTAAAGTGAACTCTCGCTCTTTTACCCACTTAACGATCCTTACTTAACTTACAAATAAAAATTTCTTTCACACTTTCAAATTAATTTTTCCAAAAAATAGTTCTCTTCAGTATGTGCGTTTCAAATAAGGAACCTCTTCTGCCTCCCTATGTATAAGAGACTGTTCGCATAATTAATAAATAAAGTTACAAAGAAAACTCAAAAGTGACAATGTGATGTTATAAACGTAGAAGCACTTTAGTTAACATATTTTTGTTAATAAAAAATAATACGTGAGGAACTTCTTAAGCCTTAAGTTGGTTAAACATTTAATAAGGTGCTTTATAATCACATAAAGAAGCGTAAAACACCTATACTGTCTAGCTCTAAGCTTGGTTAGTTTCACGGTTGTTATATTTTGAAATGATGTTGCTCTATCTTTTTTAAAACTATTCAAAATGTTTAAATATATATTTTTAATAGAGAGTAAGTTTTTTTTGGAATGTACTAGTAATTAATAATTTAATATTAAAATTCAAATATTTCAAGTAGCTATCGTTAAGTATGCAATTAAATAGGTACATTATAAACATACAAAGCCTTTGTGTACTAAAATGTATTAGAAATATTATAAAATCATTCCCATATCATGTAATTGAAAATATAAAACTTAATTGTAGACACGTAAAATATACAGAATTTAGAAAATTTTACAATTAAATGTATACAATTTTGTTTTTATCTTCAAAAGATTATTAAAATATATTACAGTACCTCTTAACTTAATTCTTAATGTCAAATAAATCTAGAATAAATGAACTTATAATTTACATTGAAATATTGATGTGTATCCTAATTATAAATTGTTAGTAAAAGTTTTAAAAGAAAATTTTGCAACATGAAATTAATTTTTTCGGTAGAATAAATTCATATCGTGCGAACAAATTTTCTTCCCAAAACGTATTTATAATTAATTAAAGTAATGAGTTGTTAATTGTCATTCGCGAATAATACACTCGAAATTTCAATCTCACTTCCTTCATTGCTATCGTTATTCCTGTTTTCTCTTTCAAACAATATTTGTTTTCACTCGCATTCCCTACTAAACATATTCATCCAATTATATACAATTGTATTTGAAGCCATCATAACTTGTTAATAAGATTAAAATATGTATTTCAAGCTTTAGTATCTTCTAAAATATTTTATAATTCTGGTAACGTTCTCAGATAAATAAATGTTTATTTGAGACGTCAGTGCTCTTCATTGACCTATGAACGACTAAAATAAATGCCATTAGTGAACCTAAGCCCTTTGTCCCGAACTCTCTGATGACATTTAAGTAACCGGCTTTGTTTCTGGTAGTGTCGTGTGGTATTGTTTTGAAAATATTGATTAATTTATTCATAAGTAAATTGACTTCCTCTTTACATTTGCATGAAACTAGCCGTACGTTTAACCTAATATACAATATAAATTGAATAATGGTGGGAGTGCCGGACAAATTATACATTTATTTAGCATCAATGTCATGTTATGAAACAATATAAATTGTTCATACATTGTTTAAGTAAAATAATTTACTGTTAATACAAATTGTATTAAAATTCTATTTTTCTGTTAATGTAATGGAAGTAAATTAGAAAATATAACATAATAATTTTATAAGCTTGTTTTGTTAGCTAAAAATGAATGCCATAGTTTTAAAAAAAAAATGGAATTGTTACTTCAATTTTTCTACTTTTTATGTTCATCTTCTATATAGGTATACTAGCTGATACCCGCTCGCTTTGCTGAGAGTATCTAATTGATTGATTATTGATTCCCTACCTTCACACCGTAATTTAAAAATAAATCTTTTTTGCAGAAAAATATGATAGATACTTTCAGACTTTAGATCCAAAGAAAGTTTATCCATATAAAGTTTATTAATTTGTAAAACTACTTTTCAAGAAAGAAATGTTAGATGTCTCACATCAGCTTCTATACGATTTTTAGTAAAAAAGTAACTGTAGGGGAAAGTTGGGTATTTGAGAACAGCGGCTAATTAAAAACAGTTAAATTTTAATTATTTCTGTATTTAAAAAAATTTTTATTAGTGTTTGAATTGACAAGTGTGTGCTTTATCGTTCCTGACAGAAAAATATATTGAAATTGGCGTTCGCATACTGTCACGGTAAATAAATAATTAAAATTTGATCTTTTGTTACAATTTTTGCCGTATGTAAAAATCTTTGAAAAAATTATTTCTTGACCTTTAGTGCGTATTTTTTTGTTATTATCTTTCATTTACAATTCATTTATTAGTTTTATGTGGCTATTTAAGTTAAATGAAGAAAATATTTTAAGTATCGAGCATTTTAATATGAATTGCCTAAATCGGGTAATTTGTAACGATTTTCGCGGGGTAAATGTGGACGTTTCTTATTAATAAGTAAGAAATGAATTATTTTACAATTTTTTTGAAGAATTTTCTTATTTTAAACTCTGATGCAACGTTTCGTTTTGTTGACTGGTTGTTGTTGTTGTTTTGTTTGATTAATTTGTTTGGATCAATTTTATTTTGTGCTGTTGTTTCCAATAATTATGATTGTTCTACGGAAAAAAATTCTCTCTTTAGATGCCCAGAAATTACACAAGAAAAACAACACCGCGGTACACAATTGAAAATCTCCAACGCGCGAGACATGATGTGAGATGTCGACGACTTTCTTTAAGCAAAGCAGCAACCAAATACGGAGTACCAAAATCAGCATTATTTCGACAAGTGCATCTAGAAGAATTCAAGAAACCGAAAAAAGGACGACACCCTGTCTTCAATCATAGTCACGAAAATCAATTGGAAAAATACATCCTCGATTGTTGCGAGTCTTTTTACGGCATCACACCTAGATCACTACGAAAGATTGCCTTTACATTTGCTGAAGCCAACAAATTGAGCCATAAATTTAACCAAGAATCTCAGATGGCTGGTAAAGACTGGTACTATTCATTCATGTCTCGACATCCCTCCATCAGTCTACGAACTCCAGAAGCAACGTCACTTAACCGAAATCAAGCGTTCAATGCCACCGAAATTAAATTGTTTTTCGATCAACTAGAAGCCCTCCAACGCAAATACAAATTTCCTAGCCCCGTATATTCAACATTGATGAAACCGGTATCAACACTGTTCAACGTAATTCAAAAATATTGGCGCCGAAAGGTTTGAAGCAAGTTGGAAAAGCGACAAGTGCTGAGCGCGGTATCACCACTACCGTTGTTTGTGCGATAAGTGCAAACGGTATATATGTACCTCCAATGTTTATCTTCAAAATAAGGCGTATGTGTGACCTGTTGCTGAATGGCGTTAATAACGATATGATTGGCACGGTTTCTGATTCTGGTTGGATAAATGAGTCCATATTCGTTGAATACCTACAACACTTCATTAATTTTGTTAAACCTACCGAGGACGAGCCAGTCTTGATAATACTAGATAATCATGAAAGTCACATTAGCTTGGGGGCATACAGGCTTTTTTGAGAACACAACCTTCATGTTCTTTCCTTACCGCCTCATGTATCACATAAAATGCAACCGCTGGACTTAACTTTTTTCAGTGCACTGAAATGTGCATACAATCGACAGTGTGAGCTCTACATGGTTAACAATCCTGGCAAACGGATCACCCAATACAAAGTGGCCGAGCTGTTTACTAATGCGTACAACAAGACAGCCAACATAAGCAAAGCGATCAATGGTTTTAGAGTGGCTGGAATTCATCCCATCGATACGGACAAGTTTAACGAATGCTTCGCAAATATGCCTTTTATTGATAAATTTAACACTGCTGACAGTCATGACAGTCCACATACTACTTCCGTTTGTGATACTACTACTACTACTACAGCTGAGAAAACAATTCCTGTGGACGATCAACCGACAACATCACACAACCATATTCATGAACATCAAACCGATTTAACCATACACACTTTTCTTGCTCCGTTAACTCCTGTGCTCCTCTCTGACATAGCCAACGTGCCGATCATTCCTAAAATAGGGAACTTCACAACGAAGAAAAAGAAAACATTCTCAAATTTTATCCAGCACTCCCATAAGACATCAATTAGAGGAAAAACAAAAACGGCAAACTGCAAAGAAAAGTAAAAATATTCAACAACGAAGAATAACAACGAACCCACGATCAGTCAACAATACAGCGGTCGTTAGAAATTTGAAAACGGTGTTCGAGGAAAGTGACGGCGTGGACTATTATTGCATATTCTGCACGGAAAAGTATGAATCGCCCCCTAAAGAAGACTGGATTATGTGTACCAAATGTAAGAAATGGGCCCATGATGCATGTACGAACGGTCAATACATGTGTAATAATTACGTCTGTGATTTGTGTGAAACATAGTTAATTATTAAATTTTATATTATATATATTATCATTACCCAATGCTGTTTCTATTTCCCCCGTGGATTGATTTTAATTACCCCACACACTACCGGGGAAATAGGAATGGCAATAGTTTTTATATTCTATATTTTTGTTATTCTAATGTTAATTTAAAAAAGTTTTGTGATCAAATTATTAAAGTAGATAAGTTAAAGTTTATGTTATAGCAAAAGTTTACTAAAATTGTTATTTTATATTATTAATTAGGATAATTTAAAGTTTATTGTTCTCAAATACCCCACTTTCCCCAATTCCTGCCTAATTAGGACTTGAAAATCTTTCATACCAAACGCCATTTGAAACCGTACAGCTATTTTAGGGGGCATCCATTAATTGCGCGAGGCGTTTTTTGTGATTTTTGAAATCCCATCGCCTCCCCTCTGGTAAGATGTCATGAGATTTGGCGTATATCATTCCCCCAACCCGCAATCTAATGTGGTATTTTTCAAAACAAAAAGTACGTGATATTTGGTAGACCTTCCCAATTGACACAGACAAAGTAAATGCACATTAAAAATGTTCCAGATGAACATGGAACTGTACATTTAGGATACAAATGATGCGCAAAATATAACAAGTTACCATAGTTGTTAGTTATATGCACAGAAGTTGTATCGTAATTAAACGATTTTATTTTTATCAAGAACAGACTTATTATAATACTTGAACTTTCAAATTTAACAACCAAACAATCTAAGAGTTAAAAAATTTTTAAAAATATTTCAAATTTTGTGATACACTGATTAGAAGTTATATTCGTACTGTATTCAAATATCCACATATTTCTGTTTTACTGGAGGTTACAATTTTGAAAATTTAAAAATATCGCCTTTTGTACATTTCAGTAGATATAGGTATTGATATAGAAAAAAAATGGGTTACAAAAATATATATTTTTTAATAGAAATGTCTCAAAATTTTTGAGCAACTCTCTGATAACATTGGATAAACCAAGAACAGTGAAGACGTATTTTAAGGCTTCTTGGGACGTTAAATGATAAACTTTCGGAAAGGATTAAAATAATTTTTCTTCGTTGATTGTTTTCATATGTTTATTAATACGAAATAATAAATAAATAAAAAACTTGTCTAAAAGAGTCTCATCTTTGATATCGTTATATATACATATATGTATATATATATATATAAATGTTTTAAAAGTATATAGAAGTACATAATGTAAACCGTTGTTTCTAAGCAATACGACTACTGTTAAATTTCCAAATCATAAGTTTTTAAAAAGTTCACAAGCGAATTTTTTTGCTGCCATCGACAGACATTGTTATTGCATTTGCTGTCGAAAAATAAAACATTAAAAATTTATCGACTTTTCACAAAAAAGCATAAACAATAACATTGATTTTTTCGGAAATCAATGAAAGCGTATTGTCATAAGTTTAAAAATGGGCCTCCGTGTTTCTCAGGGAGTGCTGCCATTTTATGACTCTGGAGATGGTGTCATTGGCCCTCAGCCGTGGGTGGGCCGAACTCATCATAAGTCAAAGGAGGAGCATCGTTATCGCAGGATGGGGAGAAACCTTGGAAATTCCAGGAATTCTAGAATATTCTCTCTCTAAGAGCTTCGTCTTCGAGACCACCTAACACGAAGTATATAACAAAAGAATGGAAATTTCTACCAAGGAATAATAGAACCGAATATTCTAGACGGATTCCGAAATCCTATATAAGCCCCAGATAAACATAGGCGAGCCAGTCTTGAAATAAATAGTGAACGTGATCAGTGTTGAAATAAACCTTCTACCAGTGTTAAAATAATTAGTGAAAGTGATCAGTGCTAAAATTAATAGTGAGAGTGAACCGTGTTAAATAAATTGTTAAATTGTGAACATTGTGAAATAAATTGAAACAGTGCAATAAATAGATCTTTATGAAATTTATATATTATATAGGTAAAGATAAGGATCTCATCTCAAAATAATTACAAGCTTATCCAATTTGGTATATTTGTTGATATACTGTAATTTTTCATCTCATATTTATTAAAACTAAATAAATATTCCTTTTATTTCTTTGAAATTTATAAGAAATATGAAATAATATCAGTCCATAAAGCTGTATTGCAAAACGAACTGGCTTTATAAAAGTTGACTTTCAAAATATTTTTTTTATATTATATGTTAAATTCAATTATTTACATCTGGGAGCGTCGGACAAATTATAAATTTATTCAACATCAAGATCGTGTTTTAGAGCAATATAAAACCATTCAACCATAGTTTAATTTTTTAAATAAAATACGAAGCAAATAAATAACATTTTTATTTTCTCCCAAAAAAAATTTTTATGGGACCAAATGCACACATCACATTAACTTGGTGGAAAATCCTGATGGATTACATTACTTGGGAGTATTGTTCGCTGTGGTATCTTTATGACTCCCAAGAGTTCTGCTCATAATTGTATGATATTCTTGTCAGAAAATGGTTGAGGACACTTGAACACTTTCAAAGTCTTCTCACAATCAATATTGTTGCACTACTTTGAAAGACTTTCTCTCATTTCAAACAATTCCTTTCATGATACAATCTCAGAACAAATAAACGAAGTAAATTGCGACAAATGTTACAAAATTCTTCTTTTTTACAATATGATTCTTTTTGAGTATGAAACACTCGTTGGCTGATTAAAATTAATAGTAGTTTTAATCAGCAATGAGAAGCAGTTCCATTTTCATGTTTATAAATAATAAAGTGTTAGAGTAGCTGATGGTTGTTATGTATATATATGTGTGTACACCTTTATATGGCAGGAGTTTTCGTAATTGCATAACCGTGTTAGTGTCTGCTACATTTGATAAGCACTTGAAAGTGAGCATAAAACTGAATTCTGGTGGGAACTTGTTCATATTACATAAATTTAGCAAATAAAATACGTACTATACAATTGCTAACAAACAAATATTTTACAGGTAGATGATTTATGAGTGAAGCGTATATATAAGTTTTATGATGGTAATAGGTATGTACGCTCATTTTTTGACGTGAGAATGAATGCTTTACATTTCTGAAGCGATACTTTACATCGTGAATTGATTATACTTCAATGAAATGCTAATTGTTTCGCATCAATTAATATTTTCTAAATTTATTTTCCAATTCATTTCATAATTGCTTATATTAAAATAATATTAACATACTTCGTGTTTTTTTTATACTAATATTTTATACTATTTGAAATTTAAACTTCTGCTTTTAGTTTGCGTAGCCATCAAAAAATTATTAAAGCAAAATTTGTAACTAAAAATTTACCGAAACGTTAAAATGTCAATATAAGTAACATTGCATTATTTTTATGTTACTTTTATTTTTAAAGAATTCGTGGAAAAAAATCGTTGAAATATTCCAAGATTTTCGCTTTGTTGAATTTATTTCTGATAAAATAAATCCCTTTTTTCTAATACATAATGATTTGGAGAAAGTTAAAATATGATTTCAACAATTTTATTGACATATTACGTGATATTATAAATCAACTGAATATTTTTAAAAACATTATTACTCCTATATAAGTAGCCTTTATATCAAAGCTCAATTACAAAATAATTCAGTTTGAAATGCTTGAATTATAATTCTCAATCCAATTATAATATTTTTCCAGTGAAGCTTTTTAAATATTATATGAGCTGATACCCGCGACTTCGTCTAGTGCTTTACAATATTAAAAAAATGTTTTATGTATAGAGGAAAAATATTATATAAAACTAAAAACAAGAAATGCATTGAAAAAAAAATAATAAAGGGGAGTGATGCTGTCGAGGATTGTATATTTAAATACAAGAAGGCTTTAAAGAAAAATAATTTTGTTGTTAAAGAAAAAATTAAAAATTAATCAAACAACATTTCTCTTTTGAACTTTGTTTTTAACTCTCTCTATTTCGAAGGTTGGTGCTGCTTTTATACTTGCTTTATTATATAATATTCATTTCTAGAATCTTCCATAAAAACAACAATAATTTTGCTCTTATTTAACAGATGCATACTTTATGATTGTAACGGTTGTAACCGTTGTACCGTACCATAATGTATTTTGAATTTTTATTTAATAATAAAATATATATTAAAATAAATAAAATTAAATATAACCTAATAATAAATGTAAAACTGCTAAAAAAGAATTAAAAAAGTCACTTAAAATATATTTTAAAATATATTTTCATAATTTAAAATTAATATTTTATTAATTCAAAAATAATAACTTAAATTTCAATTTTAAATTAATAAGAATTAAACTTAATTACTTTGCAATTAAACTTAGTTTTTTAAATAATTAACAATGATATAAAAAATGTAACAAGCAATAAATTTTAATTTTTAGTATATTGCCAAAAGAGTGTAAGAATATAAGAATTAAAAATATACTTCGGAGATTGTCAAAACTAAGAAAGGTACAGCTTTTTTGTATACTTGTTTTTTAGATTGTAAGTAAGGAATAAGAGACAAATGGTAAAAATTGTGCAAATTATGAAAGCTTTTTTTAGCTTTATAGGCAAGAGGTAAATAAAAATTAAACTTTTGTATTGTCGAACTAACTTAAATCAAATTTTTCTAATTTTCAATACACGAAAAAAATGGGAATACTTACTGGAATCTCCTATCCCACGACTTCTCCCCCGCCGGATGTCAGTTGCAGTTTTCCGAACTACCACGGGGCACGACTACCTATGCAAGCACTTGCACCGAATTGGTATCTTACCGACTCCAATCTGTTCCCTCTGCAATGGGGAATTAACACCATGCATCTTGACAACTGTCCTGCACTTGCAGACGTCAGGGAGAAAAACGAAAAGAACCAAAGCTAACTGGTCTCTCACCTCTATTGGACGGCGCGGCACCGAATGACAGAAATGTCAAGCGTGGGCGCTGGATAAGAAGAAGACTTTTTTACAATAAAAATAAAACATTTTTAGCCATTCAAGGACTTCAAAACGTGTATCCGTTGAAAATTCGAAATCAAAAATTTGATCCGATTACAGTTCGCACTTTCTTTACTATAAAACTAGTAGCAAAAAACAAGTAGAAATTGTAGGATGCAATATTCAATGCTTAAAAATAATAAAACAAAATAAATATCTAAAACTGATATATGCCTAGTTTTTATATTACTTTCAGTAGCATGAAATAACATAATCAACTGCATACAACATTCGAAACATTTCATTTTTAAAATTCATTTTTCAATGTTCATTATAACTGCAAATATTATTTCAGTCACATATTTAAAGATCAAAACTTTTTTACAATTGTTTCATTAACTTGACAAGAAAATATATTAATGCTCGACAAGCATCATAGAACGTTTGTTTAAGTTTACAATTCATTTTTTACTCACAATTGCATTTAAATCAAAGTTCTTATAAGCTTATTTCACTCTGATTAATGAATATGTAATTTATTCTTCTTCAACGAGACATGTTTGCATTTGTATATATTTTACTTGCATAATATGACAAAAAGAACAAGTTCATATTACAAGTTATGAGCAGAGCCAGTTGTAATCCTAGGTATTATGAAAACTATATTTTAATGATTACTTTTCCAACGATTTAAACTTATGAGCAGATCATTACTATGCGAATTTTTATATTTGACTTAAATTCTCATTTGTCACAAGTGTTTATTTTCCATCGGTATATTCAAATATGTTTAATAAGCATATGTTACCACTAACTTGAGTTTTATAATCATACAGCATTTCATTTTGAATTTATAGTTTATGATTCTGTATAACAATTATTACCTTCGTATGTATTAAATATGAAGTATGAGATCATTGAGTATCTGCATAGCTTTAATAACGGATTATTTAAATGCTACCAACATTTCCTGTGTATTTGTTCATTGGTGCAGTATACTCACCAAAAAAGGAAATAAAACTGTTGACGTTAAAATCATGTACATTGATTTAATGAGTAAATAATTAATTACATCCCGAATTCTATTGGAGTAAAATGGCTATTCATTCCTAATTCTAATTATGAACAAATACTACAGTGAAATTTAAGCAGATAAAGTAAAATTTTAAAAATGTAATTTTTACGAAGAAACCAAAAATTATTGAGTTTTTCGGTAACGATAATGATAATCGGCAAATGATAAATGCCATTTTGAACTAGAAACATAGAAACTCTTATAGAAATAAATTATCAGTTCCTGTGTATTTATAATTATCATTTAAATAATAAAAGACATACAATTAATAATTTTACATATCGCATTTTCCGATCTTTCATGCAATTCAGGATAACTCATGTAAATTGTTTACACCATACTTTAACCGCTGGACAAACTGTATGCATATGATTCATGTTCCCGTTCTACAATATCCTTGTAAAAGATAATATATAATCGGACATCTATAAATCATTTCAATGATGACAAGTTACCGTTTATGTAGGATATTAATATCGTTTTATCACTGCGAATTGTTGTAGAAATTTGAGAAATTTATCACAAAAGCAAAACGTCCTCTTGTTAAAAAAAATACAAATGATTGCTTATTTTAGACAAGGTTAGATTGACATTTGATGAATTTTCATGAAGGTCACTTATTACACTTTCGTTGTAACATTAGACGAGAAAACAGTTTTGTGGATAATCTAAAATAGTTGTTCCTCAATCGAATACGTGATCACATTAAGGTTTGAAATTTTCAACGTCGGATACCTACTTCAAATAAAATATAAAACTACATAAAGACCACCTATTGGCGCAGTGGTTAGAGCAATTGCTCTGCCTGCTTCATGCGTGAAGTGGTACTGGGTTCGATCCCCGTTGGATCCTAGACGTAAGATAAAAATTGACCAACAAAAATGCTTTGTGCTTATACAGTTAAAACAACCATAAAAAATACATAAAGCAAATAAGCTATGACTTTTTTTTAATAGTTGTTACTTATAAAAATATAGATTGAATCATTCTAAAAATTTAAAAGAAAAAGTTTGGTTTTTGGTTCAAAATGTTTCTTCATTATAAGTATCAATAGCTTAGTTTGTGTTTGGTTTATAATGTGTGCAATGTTTTAAAAATGTTTTCAATAAATAGTAATTTACATGTAATATGCTTCCAACGATAATCCCAAATTTGTATTTATTAAAAGTTTTAATACTATTTGTCTAACCTTAAAAATAGTTTCAAATAGTAATTCAGATCTAAAGACTTTGTCAACCAGCTTTACAAAAATCTGAAAGGATTAAGATACAACGTCAAACTTACCATATTTCCTTCGCTATTTTGTCGACATAATCTCATGTTTCTTTAGTTTAAAGTACTTTGTATGAAATAAAAAATTCGTAAAGAGAGTAAACGCAAGGAACTCTTGTAAACCTATCTTTTAAAAACTAAGCTTTATATGAAAACATTTTTTCTCTAAAGCTGCGTTTATAAAAAAAAAAAAAACTTTTTTCAAAATGTTACTAGATATTTTCATTCAGGTTCTAATATGGTTGTTATTTGTTCTTTTGTGTTACGATATTAGATCAACAAAAAACTATAAAACTCTCTTATACCTCCAAACAAACAAAAAAGCAGCTTATTAAAAATAATTATTATGTTTTTATCTTTGAAAAATTGTTAATGTTTTATTAGAAAGTTCAAAAAGCGAACATCAGAGATTTTTAATCTACAATCCTAACAAATTAAATTTCAATGGTTAGTTTAAATTTTATATTTATGTCAACATACGTTGATGTATCATATTTTATTTTGAACGTGGAATTGCTTTATATCCATTACTATCACATCTCTTTTTTGGTTTTGCAAAATGACTGCAAGTTTAACGCGCTCCACTCGTTTAACCCATGCGAGACCAATTACACGTCGTGCGTATAATGCAATTCGTGTGTAATGATCAAAAATTTTATTCGCCAATTATTTTATTGGCATGTTTGAAATAAATTTAAAAATATTGAACACACACACATGTAAACTTCAATTAAAAATGAAACAAAAAATATATTTATTGAAAATATTATCCAATATTTAATTTTAAATTTATAAAGGTTCAAATGGTCAGGGCAAAATAACTGATACCTATTTGACAAAAATTAATATTTTCAAAGCTTAACCCTTTAAACATACGTTTTTAAGAGGATTTTTCAAAAGTTTGATTATTTTTGGACCAGAAATCGCCGATTAAAAATGTAAGTAATAATTACCATTGTTTGGCCAGTGCACGTAACTTTTCCCGGAACATTAAATGCGTTTTTCTCAAAACTACTCGAGACGGTTGCCATGATATCTCAAGTTCTATTGAACCATTTGCTTGATATTTAATGTGAGCCTTCTCTAGACATAACTGTATCATACTTACTGAAAATATAATAAAATTTCAATTAATACTATTTCTTACAAATTCGGAAAAGTCAAAAAAACTTCTAAAAAATTGGTTGTCTGTAAAGTCGGTTTACTGATGACAGTTTTGCGTGATAACGTCATAAAGAAACATTTATGAAAAATTGCATACTTTTATGAATTGAATTGAATTATTATCACTGAATTATCATTATTTTGTATAATACAAAGGAGTTAATTGAAAATTAACAATTTTTCAAAATGAAATCAAACTGAAAATTATGAAGGAAATTAATTAAATCTTATTGAATACGAGGCATAGCTAATTGTAGAAGTTCTCAAAGAAGCTAGCGTGGTGGCGTTCCAGTAGCAGAACTCTATCGTGCCTCTCTATCGCTTGTATCGCGTTCTCGCTTGCACGCACAGGCTCAAACGGAACGTGACACTTTTTCGTACAGGCTGCCTGTATTCATCAATTTATAAGACGTTATCACGTCAAAAAATGTATTTTTTTAAGACAGCCACTATTTTCCGATAATAACATTTGATTGAATTAAGAATTGATTTCGGGTTTCTAGGAGGGTTGCAATCGTGACAACCAAAGTGCTCCATTTTTTTGAGACCCTCACTTCATCAGCCTTTAACTTTTTACATTTTGAATCTTATTAATTTGATTTTTGTTATGACGTGTTCTTCAAACATTAATTAATATTTGGTAAAATAATGGCTACTAAAAATATCATTTTGTTGTTATTTATATTTCACCTGAAGAAATACCTACAATTACCTACAATATTCAGGCTTCAAGACTAGAATACTCTCTAAATATTTATTTAAAATTTAACATTTTATAATAATCTAGCATTTAGCGTTTATAAAGACTATTTTTGTATTGATTTTTAAGAATAAAAATTTAAACTTAATTAGTCTTAAGGATTTGTTCATGGAATTTAAACCATACAAAATTCAAATATATGTATATTGTTTAAATTTACTAAGTGCATATCGTACATGATGATTTAATTTTTTAGTTCAAAGGTTCACCTTAGAGTTTTCTTTCAAGTTTGATAACTCGTTTTTACCTAATACAGTTAGTGGTTGCATTAGAACGACAACACCATCGCAAGCATATACATATGTATTTGTGCTGCATGAATATTTGAAGTAAATTACACAGTTTCAGTCAATTGTCATGCAGTTTAGAACAAACAAATGTCTGTCTGCATACTGTGTACAGTATTACAGAATTCTATATACATACACTTTACAGTGTATATAATATTGTGTGCGGATTGTGTTGCGCGTCCCACAAATGCCGTCACTTGACTAAGCTCCCTTAAGTTCAAGTGGTAGCTCCCAGAATGTACTTTAGAGATACTCTTCCGGTATGTTTACATGACACATCCAAGTGTCGAGCCGTTTGTTCAACTTCATATTATTGTTTGTAGTACGATTTGTTTATTTTGATTTGATATCCTTGAGAATCAACCGTTTACGATAAATATTTACATTACACTAAATTAATTTGAAACGGTTGGAAGTTGTCTTTTAGGGCTTTCTATTTATACAACCTGTTACAATTAAAACAAGCATATAGAATTATCAAAAAAATTATATCAAAGATAAACATTTTCTCAGACATACACTTTAATAAGTTTCTGTATTAACTCAAAATCAACCAGTCAAGTAGCACCAACGTATAATTGAATGCTGGAAGATAATGCGACCAAGCTTTGTCTTCGTAAGACTATAGCAAAACTGTCTCTCTATTTCATTTATTAGATACAACATTTGCCAAGACGCTTTCAAGTAATTCAGATAGCTACGTTTTCTCTGAAGTGAGTAAACTTTTTATTGATCTTATCGTTATTTAATGTTTTACCCAACTTTAATAAGTATAAAATTGTCATTCCTTAAAAGGTACTGCTATAAAATGTTTACTGTTTTACGTATTGTAAAATTTAAATACTAAATTGGTAGTTTTATTATCATTACCTTGTTAATTCTCACTTCATGGAATATAAATAAAGATAAACTTATGTTATATTTTTATATTAATTTAGATTTTTAGTTTTTTTTTTAATAATTACAAAACGTTTTAAAAAACACAAGGTGTACACAGAAAAAATTTCAAGCAACAAATTATCCGAAACTAATTTATGCAATTTCAACGAAATGTCTATAAGTAATTCTAATAATATATTTTTTGTTGCAGAACTGAAAAGGAAAAAGTTTGAAAAATAGCCTTTTTGAATGAAATATTTGTTTTTTAAGGTAAGTTTTAATCTAAAGTTTTGAATAAATTTGAAGACTGAGACAAAATATAATTTTCTACTTTTCCACTATTAGGTTGTTTGATATACACAAATACGTGTTTTGAATAAAATTCATACGAAAAAAAATACTTTAGCCAACAAGAAAATTCAATTTGAATAGTACTTCGTTATAAATAAGAGGCAGCATAATAGAACGGCTCCAACTGCAAGAGGGATCTTGTCAAGTATCATTGCATAATTGATGGCTAAGATGAAAAAAGGAGCAGCAATTTTTTAAGATAGTTAAAATTTTATTTTTGTTATCAATTATTTTTATTTTGTTAAATTTGTTGATTCCAATAAAAATTTGGTGCTTTAAATAATAAAATACTGACATAAAATGTTGATATATTTTAGAATAATGAAATGATAAAATTTTATCAAACTTTTAGTTTGCTTTATGGCAGCTTCAATCTTTGCTGAGATGATGATGCGTTTAGAGTTTTATGAATTTATGAATATAGTATATTTGAACGAAACTCAAAAATAAGAAAACTTATGAATGTGCTTAAAAAACTATAATTTTAAAATAGTTCTCGCGTCATGCACCAGTATTATCAAGTGTGAACTCCAACTTATTTTAAATTTATATTTTTTTTATTACTCAAAGTTTTCATTTTCAATTTGAAAATATGTACCTAGCTTTAAAATGCAATAATATACGTACTCAATGCTTAACTTAACTTGTTTTTGATTTGATTATTAACTAAATTTATGTCAAACAGCTTGAAAATCAAGTCAAACAGCTTAACAATTAAGATAGATAGAGAAAAATATATAGAAAATAAAAATAAATTTAATTAGTGCTTGTAAGTGGTAATAAATAGTAGTATCATAAAAATGACAGGCAAAAATTTTGTATGTCGACAGTTAGATACGGTTTGTATTAATGCTTTGATTTACTAATCAGTGTTGTATTTGTGGCCCAACGATTAGAGGGGCAGTCTCACATGCGAGACGTCTACGGATTGAATCCCGATAGTAATATTATTTTCTTTTTTTAAATGTACATTCAGTATTTTAAAGGGTCGTGAATATTTCACGGGGAGGTACTTGTTAATATAAGTTGTTTAAATAAATCAATACTTATAATTAAGAACATACATTATGTTAACGGGAAATGTTTGAAAAAATGTAAAATGCAAAAAATTGGTAAGATTAAAATACGTTGGATTATTTATAAGGTTTTTATTACTGTCTTAAGTTGCTGTAACATCTAAGGTCATAACACGACTGCTTAGCCACAGAAAATTTCTCTTAGTCATTAATCTAAAAATAATCTACGATTCAACTGCACTGGAACTCAGTACCACTAGTACCATTTGTACATGGCGAGAAGATTTAATAGATTTAACAACTGCATCACTACGTTGACTCTTATAGATTATCAATAATTATCAGAAGTAATCATTTTTCGCGATCTACAATATCAGTCCTAGCTATCTAATTTTATCTTTGATGCAACCAATTTCCAAATATTTGCCTTGAAAAGTCATTTTGGTCCATATATCAATAAAATATATTCTGAAATTGAAATTTTTGAATGTTGTTTTCTCAAAACCAGTAAGTGTGAGTTAAATATTCATTGTACACTTTTTATGCAAAATACAGTGAAGAGTATTTTGGTCTTACTCATTTTTCGGTTTGTCTTTTTCTATCTTCTAATGTTGTGACGTCAGATGTTGTTTTTTTGTATTTAAATTTCCTCATGTTTAACTGTTAACCAAGAATAAAAACCTTGAACTATAAGTTCCATTTGAATCATCTGATCACTCAAAAAATATGTGGCACTATTATAGTTTATATTTAAGTTACTTAAGCAAAAATTAGAAGAATTTTGGTTGAAAAAATGCATTTACAGCGGTCGGGGGGTGCCATCGAACAAATAGATGGCTTTTTTACAAAATTGGGTATCAGACTTTATGCAACGTACAAATTTTAGGAGTGAGAAATGAAAAAAAAATTGTCCCCCATAAAAGGCTCTTCCTAACTGTATTGTTTACCAATATATCAAAATCCTCTCTTTGATAAGGGGCCATTCATAAACTACGTCACATGAATGTCATGATTTTTTTGCCCCTCTCCTGTCCTTGTCTTAGCTAATATTTGTGAGACCACCTCCCCAGTGTTGTAATGTCATTGTACTTTGTAGTCTTACATCTAGAAATACATACTTACTTAAATTAAAACAGCAGTTTAAAAACTATATTTATTTCCATTAAAATGAACATGTAAACTACTTAAACCTACTTATTTCTTTTGAACATAGGTAGGTACAAAGACAGTTGGTACACAATTAAATATAACGTAATTTATGGTAACTTTTAATCACAGATAAAACTTGGACCATAATTACTAGAAATACCTATAGTTAGATAGTAATTAAATTAAAATGCACAAATGTTGTTAAAAAAATTTCCGTATAAAACTATTTAATTATTTACATTATAAAGTTGTCCAAAGTATTATGAACTTTATTGAATAACTGAAACTAAAATCAATTAATTGTGTATGTCGCGGTTAATTTTGAAATTGTCTCATCAATCGGTTCATATAACTTTCATGAGCAAGCCGCATCAAAAGCATTCTGACTCTCTTGCGATTTGTAAAATTAACTTTACCTACCAAAATATCACGTCAAACAAAATTCTTATAAGAGCCTTTAAATGTTTAAGTACTGAACCACCATAATCCTGTATTAAGTTTTAGTTTGCTTTTTGTGTAGAATTCTCTTAATGCATCGCCATTAATTTTATATATAACCCTCTATTAGTTGGGGATTTGTCTGAAAAAGTTTTAATATAAATGTTGAGGAAGTATTTGTGACATTTACAAAGATTATAAACTAGAACATTTCTATATAAATTAAATAAGTTGAAATTACATTACTATAAATATTCATAATGCTTTCGTTTAGTCAGTTTCAATATTGGAAACATAATATCGTATTTATAAAATTAGTAGCAGACGAGGGTCTAATTAAATTTTACACATTTTGTTAGGTACTAAATTAGCGAACCTTCGTCATGTGCATTAGATAAATGGAAATATGGAGAAATAAAAAGAACGTGTTTTATTTATAAACTCTACGATTTTCGCTTCTACCTGTTATTGGCGACAAATTTTTCAAATTTTATATGTTTACAAATAAAGTAAGAATGACACATGAAATTGTTCACATTCCCTTAATATTAAAGTGGTGTAAAAAATATATTAAATTTGAAAAAAAAATGTTCATTTCCACATTGTCTCTTTTCGAAATATTTGTGACAACTACGACACAATTGAAATTCAAATCGCGGTTGTTTCAAATTGCAAGATATTTGTTTTCACGCACATTGTGTGTGTATTTTTTTCACAAACAAATATGTAAATGCGAGTTTTCTTCGTGCTGTCTTCCAACAATCACAATTTTTTACGTTTATTGTTTAAATTGATGTGATGTACCGAGTCAAATTTGATGGGTATACAAACGTATAATGCGACAGATTTGCTTTTAAGTTTTATACATTTTCTTTTTTATGAAAAAGGAAACCAGAAAAACATTCACATTGTACAAAATAATTTCAAATGTCGCTTTTGCCATAAGGGGAGGGAGAATCTTATAACAAATCTGATTTATATTTGTGGTTTTATATAACGTGACAGCCTAAAACATTATCTCGTACAGAAATTTTTTGATGTGACTTATTTTACACACAATCAAATCATAATCATAACAGACAAAAAACTATACTCTTATTATATACTTACCTTGTACTTTTTCGAGTTTTGTTGAAAAGGAGAACTTGACTCAATTCACCCTTTCCGTCCGTTTGTGTGTCAAAGTGTTTTACTCAAAAACTATTGCCTCTAACAACATTTAATTTAAAGATAAAAATCTACTATTCAAACCGCTATACAGTGACGAAATGAGATTACAAATAAAATAATAAGGAGTGGTATCCTACCTACCGTTCCTTCTTTCCCAATAGGAACTCTGAGCCTGATTACTAAACAATTATAGCCTATATTTTTACCAGCCACCTACAACTCCATGTTACAGAAAATGACCCTATTTTGCCACTGCTTGCAGATAGCGCTAGTAGTACAGTTGAAAAATACTTTTTGGAGGTTAGGAATACATTTTTTTAAACGTCAGACAAATTATTTTTATTGTTATCATTATTATTGTTATTACTTATATGAGAATAATTATGAAGTTGTCATTGGTGATATTTACGAGGATAATAGCATAAGGGGCTGATAAATGACAACACAAATAATTAACAGCTGTTTTTCAACAAAACTCCAGCGCCACCCAAAGGTAATAAAACATGCGACACAAACGGTCAATTTTTTTTTCTCTCTCGCATTTAAGTACAACATACCAAGAATTAAATAGTTGGTCGCCGTTGGCCATTGAGTATACGACATGCTGAAAAACATAAATTTTAGAGAAATAATTAACGATTTTGCACATCTCAAATCTAAAAAGGACCTTAAAAGTTAACTTTATTTTTTCGCCCTTCTACTGTCGAAGCCAGTGATGGTGAAGCTATAACCCACGGGTCAGACACTGACCCGTGACGGCGTTTTAAATGACCCACGCATTTGGTCTTAGTAGTAGCTTATTTGTTTTTCCACGAAAGAAAAATTAGACAATCGAAAATATAAAAAAATTAAAGTAGAAATATTTAAGTTATGACGAATTAAAAAAAATATATATTTCTTAATGTACGTTCAACTATATTGTTTGCTCTTCACATGCAAAAGTAAAAGTTGTAAAACAAAAAGAAGTTAATCTATTTTAATGATTTTAAAAGTAAAAATAAAAAAAAAAGGTTAAATATCGAGATTTCTGATAACAAAGTTTTGATATTTGCAAATTTTTTGTTATTTTTTAACCACACCCTCCCTTTTTCCAAGTGATGTCATTGCCTAGTATTTTTAGAAAAAAGAATACAATTTTACCCACCTTATAAGAAGTTTCGCCACCCTTGTTCTAAGCAATAAAAAAAAGTAAATGCTAAAATAGTTACTTTTGTGTATTATATTATTATTACTCGTATTTACTCACATTATATGACTGTTAAAAATAAAAACGTATCCATATATACTCTTTGTCTATCATAACAAAATAGGTTAAAGGGGCGTCCAATAGGTTAAAGACGGCCCTTCTTACCCACCTAACTGGGCAATCAAAAAACAAAACATCAGTACACCCACTTAATGAATGTATAGTGTTTTTTTAATTAATAAATAAAATAAAGATTTTTTTTTATTTTAAATAATAGTTCTGGAGATAATAACTTGTAAAACTGAAAGAAAAGTATCTCCAAATTTCCAACTGAGCATTTTAGTCTTGAGCTTATAGAAGATGAAGAAGACTTTTCGGGAAAATTTACTAAAAAAAATTTTTCGTCGGTATAGTTTTAATGTATATAGAGGTCTACTATATACAATAACTACTCGATAGTGTTTTTGCATCTAAGCTTCCGTATAAGTTGAAATACGACATTTTGCATTTTTGTTGATAATGTGCATTATTTTGTATCTGAAAAGCATCTAACCGTTTCAAGAAAAAAATATACTTATGGTCTTAATCATTTTTCTTAAAGAATATTTTTAAAAATCCTAATTTCAAACAAGAAAAATATTAAATTCGAATTATTTCCAAGCGAGCGTTATTTAATCATTATGCAGATGCAATTAATTCAGGAAATATTATTTCTCGATTAATTATGGACATAAACATTTTATTCAACAATTTCAACAAATTGTTCAAAATTTTTCTGTACCAATGTAAGTTGAAATCAATGTAAAAATGTCTGCTTAATGAAATATGCCTACCAATTAAAATAATTAACCTCATCATATTTTAAGTTTAAATACAATTTTAGTTGTAAAGTTTTGTATTAACAACGAAAATTTTTGGTGTTTCTTTTTGTTAATTTCATAATTCATTTTTCTAATCAAAACTTAACAAAAATAAGTGTACGCATTAATGTAAATCTTTATGGTAGGTACCCCCCTCGAGAAATGTATATTTACTCCGTTTATTCACTTATTGTATTCTTCTTGTTATAAGAAGAGTTTGTAATTTGTAAAAATAGTACGGCATAAATTATAACCGTAATTTTTTATATTGAAGCTTTAAAGAAATAAAATTTAATGATTTTAGATAGGCGTAAAAGCAATAGAGACTTTTCCGCGCCTTGTGTATATAAATAATGGTCTCGTCAAAATTCTGCATCCAATGTATGTTCGTCTGCGGAAATCGATCCGTTGACCACACAAGCTTTGATAATTTATAACTAACGGCTGGTCAAACTCTATATAGGTATATGTCGACTGTAGGTATTCGTATCTCTCTGTACACCGCCTATAAAAGTGGCACCTTCACATATAATGCAAGTTTATTTCGTATATTTGTGTTAGGTATAGCTCGACACGACTTGAATGGATATGCAACGTTAAACATATTCTATTCCGCAGCACGGATCGAAAATAAAAACAAAAAGTCAACTTTCCAATGCGAGTTCACACGTAACACGAAACTTGTGCAAACTGTGCCCAACATATTTTATTAAATCATATTTCGAGTCACTTCTTAAATATTATATTTACGATATAGTGCATAAATAAAGTGTCAGATATGGGAACGTTAAAACTTTTCGACCACAAGCAACAAATAACAAATATTATATCAGATGAATATTGAGTTTCAAATAAAGATGTTACAAACATTTTTATGTGTCACAAACATAAATATTATACATAAAAAATATCGAAAAGATTGGATAAATAAAAGTTAAATAAAGACTATAAAAATTTCACTTCCAATAAAGTTTCAAAGTATCTAATGAAATATTTATATTTTATCAATCTTTTTATTTTATATAAATAAAATTTCAAATTACCTATGTTTAATCTAAAAGTATGATCACAGTCTTTAATATATTTTTTGATTTGGATTGAGTTCAGTTTTTAAAATGTTATTTCCAATTCGATGGTGATACGACAATATGTCGTATTCGGTATAGTTATAAAGCAGAAGTAATTAGCTAATAGAAAAGACAAACTAAATGTGTAACTTTTTTTCATTCTACGGGTCACAGTATATTTCTTCCCTTATTCACCGCGACCAATGATGCCTATTGTGAGGTGACCTTTTGTATTAATTTGGAAAGCATTAGGCTTTTAAAGAAAGCCAGTACCTGCCTAGGGGCTGCCATTGCTACCTCGCCAGTCGTGCTCTGTCGTTTCCGCCGAAATTAGTACCTTGATTCAGGTGTATAATTTTTATGACCTATAACATTTTGATATTATATGAGGCAGAATAATATTAAGGGTTACGCCATATTGTCCTATAACCATCGCATTTCTACATAAATTTAAACAAATAAAAGTAATTGTTAAAAAGTTGCTATCAAAATAGAGATGAACACAAAATTGAAAAAACGATGCTTTTGTAAATGTTTACAGATAAAAATTGATTTTTTTTTTCAACTCATTTTGAATATTTTTCAAGTTTAAAATAAATACTAAATATGAAGTTTTCAAAAGAAAACGATTTTGTCGTACAAAACTCTGCAGTAGTTATATTATCTTATAAATTATATTTAGTTGCATAAATGTGCCAAGTTTTATTTAACATAATTCGCTGCAGTAAAATAGCGTGAAAAAGCCTGAAAAATTACGTGCAGAGTTAATTTTCAATTTTCATCAAAACAATTTTATATCTGATGGTGCGTCTTGAAAACTCGATCTGTCAAAATAATTTATTTTTTCTCGTCGAATTGTATCTGATATAGTGGCATTATTAATTAATAATCTCTCTTCTGGTCATCAACGAGATGCCGCTTAGTGCGGACGTGAAATTATCCAAAAGTGAAAGTGCATCAAATTGACAAACATCCAATACAACTACAATCAATCCAAAATACGAAAATAAGTGCACAACATCACCGGTGCAAGGCCACCTACACAAATAAGTAGGCAAATACATTTTATTACAATTAATAACACTAACTACTACAACAATCAAAAATGACACCACCAACCACAACTATTAACCATAATCAAAACCAAATATCATACGCTAATGCATTAACAAACAACAACAATAAAACAACAATTCAAAATTTCCCCAACAAAAACCAAGCCATATTATTCGATAGTGTTGAGCAATCCAAAATCAATGACTACATTCAACAAGTAGGAGCTCAAATCGGACCACATAACATATTATTTGCGTCTCGACTATCAAATAACCGCATATGTTTATATCTGTCAACCGAAAACGAAGTAAACAAATTCCTTGCTAACAATGATGGAAAAATAAAAATAAATAATCAATTAATCGCAGCTCGGAGATTAGTAACACCTTCAAAACGACTTATAATTTCCAATGTTTGCCCCTCCATCCCACATAACGCTATCATATCAGCAATTCAAAATGTTGGATTCCACCCATTATCCTCCATGATTTTTATAAAAGTCGGAATCCAGGACCCCGCGTACAGTCACGTACTCAGTTTTAGACGGCAAATATTTGTAAGGGACTATGATCCAAAAAACTTCCCTGATTCGCTACTAATAACATACGAAAATGAACAATACCGAATATTCTTAGGCGAAAAAATACAAATATGTCATCATTGCAAATCCAAAGAGCATAAAACTGAGTTCTGCAATAAAACTGAAGAAATTAACCCAATCAACAAAGAAACCACATCACAAACAAAACCCCAATCAGGAAAAGCCATTCAGGAAAATTCAAAGACCTCAGCACCAACAACAACCAAGAAGACAGGTGAACAATGGACGGACAACGAGACAATTAAACCATCCAAAATTGTTACAGAAACTCTAACATCAAAACCAATAGACGAACAAAAAAGTGACCATATTACACATACACTCACATCCCAATACCCAAAACACATTAATGAATCAGAACACATCCAATCACAAAAAGAAACAACTAACACAATTCCTCTAAATACAGTACATGATACTTCAACTATGCCACCACCACTGGAAGCCTACCGGAAAGTGATCGAAACCAATAATCTTAAAGGATTAAAGCGTAACCGATCTCCAAACACATCCAATTCATCTATTGGAGAAACAGACGAAGGAAAAAATGTTGATGCATCACAATCGGAGGTTACAGAGGAGGATGAGTACAGCAGCATCGACTCTCATGAGGACAACCGAAAACCCCGGAGAAAACATCTTAAGAAAAAAGTTTTAATTAAAAGTGATAAAGAAATACAGCAACTAGAAAATAAAAGCTGGGAAGAATTGAAACTAGAATGGGACAACACACAAACTAGTTTCCCTCTCAGCCTGGACCAACTTCGCAACCTTATGGATAATGCTCGGAGTGGACAGGACTTAACGGAACTAACCTCAGAGCACACAAACGATATTGAAGGCCTCATCGATATGTGTCAATTCATACATAGTAAGATGTATAAAACACAAAAGAACAGATGCACTCGACTTATCAAACGACTCCAAAATCTCAAAACCGAAAACACAAACAAAACCAAAAATTAACCCATAACTAGACTGGTTTCCATATATAAAAAAATATAAAAATAAAAAATAAAAATCATTCATGGTTCTACTGCAATGGAATCTTAACGGTTTCTATGCAAAATACGAGCAATTAATATTACTAACCAATAAAATCGACCCAATATCTATTTGCCTCCAAGAGACTAACTTTATTAATAACCATTGTGCCAATTTTAAGGGTTATAAGTGCTACTTCAAAAATCGTGAAGATGGTAGAAGAGCTAGTGGAGGAGTAGCCACATTTGTAAAACCATACTCTAATCCTGAAGAAATCACAATAGACTCCCCGCTGGAGGTGGTGGCTGTAAGAATAAAACAACCTTACACAGTCACGATCTGTAATGTATATATTCCTAATGCATTTGACCTTACTTTGGAAATATGGATGGATCTAATAAACCAACTACCTGGCCCAGTTATTTTGGTAGGAGATATGAACTGCCACCACTTTTACTGGGGTTCGGACAGATGCGACCAAAGGGGTCGACTCATAGCTGAATGGTTGGAAGAGGCGTCAGATCTGGTACTACTGAACAATGATGAACCAACACATTTCAACGTAGCGAACGGGTCTACAACCAATATAGACCTGGCGATGGCTGACAAAAGTTTGGCACTGGAACTAAAATGGAAACCACTTAATACGTTATACGATAGTGATCATTTTCCCATAACCATCACCCTGACATCCCCTCCAAACCCCATCAACCAACAAGTAGAGCTGCAAAAATGGAAATACAAAGACGCAGATTGGGACGCTTTCCAAAATAAAATAGAGGATAAACTAACCACCCTACCCAATATATACTACGACCAGACCATGCGACAGCCGGAGTTTCCCATCAATGAAATAGTCCAAGAGTTCACAAACATCATTTTGTTGGCGGCTGAGGAAGCAATACCAAAGACAAAATGTGCAAGTAAAAGGAAAACAGTACCTTGGTGGAACCAAGAATGTCTAAAGGCCGTAAAAGAGGCCAAAAGAGCATTCATAAAATATAAAAGGGATCCACAATCAGAACAACGCAAAATTGAATATAAAAAAAAGCGAGCAGAATCCAGAAGAATTTTAAAACATAGCAGAAGAGACTCATGGGAAAAGTTTGTTTCCTCAATAAATAATCAGACCACAACAGCCGAAATGTGGAGCAAAATTAAAATAATAAAAGATGGCACAAACAGAAGCCAAACTATAACCTTAGAGGACGAAAATGGACAGGTGAATTCAAACCCAGCAATAACCAGCGACATATTAGCAAATAACTTCGCTCAAAACTCCTCATCAAAAAACTATGACAGTGAGTTTCTGAAATTTAAAGTAAAAACAGAACAAGGAAAAACCCAATTCAAAGTATCTGATAATTCTAATAAAATCAATAATGAAATAACAATGCATGAACTTATCTTCGCCCTATCAAGTTCAAAAACCTCTGCTCCAGGACCAGATAATCTGCCAAACATAATGCTTACAAATCTACCGACAAAAGGACTTGTATACCTGCTCGATATATACAATTACATATGGAAACTCCAAATTTTCCCAGATTACTGGAAGACAGCTATCGTGATTCCAATATTAAAGCCAGGAAAGAATGAATATTCAGCGACAAATTATCGACCAATATCTTTGACGTGCAATATATGTAAACTATTGGAAAAAATAATTTCTAGAAGAATTAGATGGCACCTTGAATCAAACAACTACTTCTCCCCTTACCAGTTTGGCTTCAGGAACTCCCGTTCTACAACTGACCAACTAGTATGCGTCGATAGCGAAGTATGTAAGGCTCTCAAAAACAAATGCCATGCGTTGATGGTTGCCCTGGATCTGGAAAAGGCCTACGAGATGGTATGGCAACATAGGGTCTTAACACTGCTTGAAAACGCGGAAGTTAGAGGTAATTGTCTGGCCTTTGTATTAAATTTCCTTAAAAATAGGAGCATTCAAGTCAAAATTAAAAACCAACTTTCACAGCCACAGTTTTTGGAAAATGGACTACCTCAAGGTTCTGTAATAAGCGTGATATTATTTTTAGTAGCAATAAACGAGCTGATGAACCAAATAGAAAAACCATGCAAAGGTTTTCTTTTTGCAGACGATGTACTTCTATTGAAGCATGGAGTGAATTTAAATTCTTCAACTAAGATCATGCAGAACAGCATTAACAAGTTGCAAAACTGGACGCAAAAATCTGGTTTTAGATTCTCCGCCAGTAAATCAGAGAGTATCATTATAACAAAAAAACATACAAAATACCCCAAAATCAATATTATTCTGCAAAAAAATCCTATTAAAATATCAAAGTCGTTAAGAATATTAGGAATGATATTCGATTCCAAGGCATCCTGGAAACCACACATAAAACAGTTACGAACAGAACTATTCAGAAGACTTAACGTCATAAAAATTTTGTCTTCAACATCATGGGGAGCATCAACCTTAACACTTCTCAACACTTATAGAGCGATAATCCGCTCAAAATTGGACTATGGAATTATCATCTATGATTCAGCATCTAAATCAACGTTAGCACCACTAGATAAAATCCATAACGAAGCGCTTCGTAGATGTATAGGGGCGTACCGTACTAGCCCAATCTACAGTATCTTAGCAGAGGCTAAAGAACTCCCCCTCGAAAGTAGACGGAAAGAGCTAGTAATTAAATTCGGTTTGAGTGTCAAGGGCAAGGCTGGAAATCCAGTTCAGGATTATTTCAGAAATTACTCTCCGGATGAGGAGTTCTACCAAAATCATCCAAGGTTCCCACAACCAATACAGGCAAGGGTGGCTAAATACATCCAACAACTTGGCATGACGTTACCAGAGACAATCCATCCCAAATCTTCATCTCTCCCACCATGGGAATCATCCCCTTATAAGAATCAAATTGATCTTTCCTTGGGAGAATACCCAATTAATGAAACCCCTAACATAATCTTCAAAAAACTCTTCCTTGAATTACAAAACACAAAATATAACAACTACAAGGACTACTACACCGATGGATCAGTAACTGAGGGAGGGTCTGGATGTGCAATAGTTGAAGGCAACGTTGTAAGCAGGTTTCGGCTCCCAAATTACGCCTCGGTGTTCTCTTGTGAGGCGTATGCCATCCTGGAGTGCTTGGAGATGGTCAAGCGAAACCCTCTTAAAACATCTGTGAGTATATTTACCGACTCACAATCGACTCTCAAGGGAATCCTCAATGACAAAAATTCCAATATCATTATCTTGAAAATCAAAGAACTACTCACTCTACTCAATAAAAAAGGACAGATAATAGTCATAGTTTGGATACCGGGACACCAGGGGATTCATGGTAATGAAATGGCCGATATGGCGGCCAAAGAGGCTATAATCAATGGAGCAACAAATGACTTAACCATCTTACTAGAAAAGGACTTCATGAAAGAGGTAAGGAAAGGGATCTGGAGACAGTGGGATGCGCTGTGGCGGGAAAGTCCACAGAAGTTGCTTAGTGTAAGGGATTCGGTGCTCGAAACAAGTGAATACATCGGTCAAAATAGGAGGGAGGAAGTGGTGATAGCGAGGATGAGGATTGGTCACACGGGACTCACACACAGCTACCTTTTAGAGGGAGGGCGACCGACACCCTGCCTTGGATGCGGGGGAGTTGGTTCAGTAGATCACCTTGTGAAGAATTGCGGGGCCTACGTGGGACAACGTACTGCAGTCTTGCTACCAAACACACTTAAGGAATGCCTCGACTCAAAGGAGGGTATTGAAAAGACGTTAAAATACTTAAAGATAATTTCTATCATCAATAAAATTTAATAAATTATTTATTATTGTTACATTTATATTACCTTGTTATGTTGATATATTTTAAAGTTTTATAATATATTGAATTATATCATAATCTTATTTATAGTACTATTATAGCGTTTTCTAATTATAGTTATTATTTATGTATTATAATTATTATTTTGTATTTATAGTTAAATTTATGTTTATATAGTCTATAGGTACATAGTGTTATTCTGAATGTTGTTATTATTATTGTTAATTATTGTTAAAACGTTAAATATGAAAGTCGCTAATGACCCTAGTAGTTGATGCGACTATAAATAAAGTTAATTTAAAAAAAAAAAAAAAAAAAAAATTTTATATCTAACAATGAAATGTTTATAACTCCAAATTACATCTTTTAAAAATAAAAATAATATTTCTCAATAATGTAATTTATACAAAATTATGCTTCACATGAAATTTCCAGGATAAGAAAATAAAATACAAATCTTTCACTCTGATCAGACAGCAAATAGACTATAGAGAGAGTTATAAAATGTATTGTATTATTTGGAATAGGAATGTTGAATTTACTTTTACAAAACCCTTTTAAACTTAATCAGAATCTGCTTTTCAAAAGCCTGGCAATAAATAACGGGGCTCTCAAATAATAATGATATTATACGAAATTTTACAACCATGATTGAGTGATAAAATAAAATGGACGAATTAGATAGCTTTCAACTGCGTTCTCGAGTGTCATTATTTGAAAATTGGCTTATCAAATAATAAAATTGGAACAAATAAAGAAAAACGAGACCTGAATCGTAACTATTTTTTATGATCGACTTTTGTATAATAATTGTGAAAAAGGTGTAGATATTTTTATTTTCATTATGAATTATATGGAGAGTTTTCTTACAAACAACGAACTTTATTTTAATAAAACTTTATACTTTAAAGAATATATATACAAACAAATATAAAATTTAATTAATTTATCGGTATTTTATAGTTCAAACGACAAGTAATCCTTTTTAGATCATCTATCAGATTAAAGTACGATGAAGTTTTTACAGCATGTTGGTTACATTTTTAAAATTCAATTTTTTTGCCAATGACTAGCCATTAAATACCTATCCACTTTCTGAATTTGGCGTTCTGTTATATAAGCTCAGGATAAACTAGAATTCATCATTCTACAAATCAAATGAATGTATCTGCAATGACATTTGTAATATGAAAAGCTTAAAAAATCAAACACGAACAAATTGAAAAAATAAAAACCGGTACGAGACCATTGTTTTTCCATTTTGTACATCAAGCGTACCAATAACATTAATCGGTAAAAGTTTACATATTCCATTTTGGATTTTACGTTCCATCACTCAGCGACCTACCAATGTTCCCTGAGGAGAAAAGGAAAACACCATTGTATGATGTTTCATTTAAACATATCTCGAGGTTACAATGATTTTAAATGCATCCCCCAATGCTTTCATTAATAACACTGTCAACATAATTTTTAATCAGGATTATGAAATCAAACGTAATAACTAACAAATAATTAAAAAACAAAATAACAAATCATTTTTAATCAAAATCAATTCTTTGAATTATTTCATTAAGACTAGAAGTGTATAAATGTCAATTATTATGTTATAAACAATAAGATACAAATATATCATACATTGTTTCAACGTACACCATACTTCCATTAAAAGAGAGACAAAACCGGTAAAGTTCGTATTACATATATACGTTCTTACATGAAACGTTTTGCTGTTGGAACAAAATTTTATAATTAAATTGTACCTATAGTACCTATGTTAAAAAAAAAACAAATTTTAAAAAGAGTTTTTCAGTTTCCTCTAAGTAACTTATAAATAACGATAAATTCTCAATTATACCAAAATATGGGACGGCATCTCATGAAACATTAACTTATTGATGTGCAATTTTTTAAAATGTTTTTTTTCTTTTTGAAACTTTAAAAGTGATTGTAAGTTAGCTGGTCCATTGTCGTGGTGAAGAAATTCTAAATGTATTTATCTATAGTTTTGGTCTCTTATGTTATACATATCTCACAAACGGTTCAGAACGGTTCAAAATATCATAGATTTTTTTTTGATTTGATAGTAAGAATTAGGAAAAGACCATACTATGAAAACTCAAGAAAACGATTTGCAAAATCAAATCTCATTGATCGACCCAATGAACCTGTCTGAGTGTCGATTTAACATTTTGTACTTATAGTATTCTTATGTTTTCGATATTATATAGTTCTTTTAGGTTACCCTTAAAATTTAAAATGTTTTAGTTTTGAAGGACACAGACAAAGAAAAAGGAATGTCCTAAGAAATTGATTTTGAGAAAAAAAAATAATTATAAGTTCAAAAGTTATATTATTTGCACGTTTTGGCCATTGACAAAAACGTATTATTATATATAACTAAAAAAAAAACTATGACATTATTTGTTCTTTGCCTGTACCATTCATTGGTACTTGAAATATCATTTTTTTTTTATTTAGATAAAAGCGCTCAGTTACTGAGGCTATATATGCGCTGATGATATATCATTTGAAACGTGAAATTTCAGACAAACTTCAAAGACACAAGAAGTATAAAAATTCTTGAGATTTTCAGGAAATACTAAATCTGCCAAAAAGTCTGTTAAAAAAGTTACTACGTTTAAATGATCAAAAACTGAAAAAAAAAAACAAAACAAAACTGAGCTTAAAATTAATAATTAATCGTTAAAAGTTTTTTTTTTTTTTTTTTATAAGTCATTTTTAACTACGTAGTCATCAATGACTTGGTATTTAAATTTGGATTTCTAGATTTTTTCGTATAATTCAATTTTTTTGAGGAAGGTTATTGTTTTGTTGATTCCTTCCTGTGTGTTCAGGCATTTTGATATGGAGTTTGGGAGGTTTATTGATTTTCTTTGAGAGAGGTATGTCCCACACTGAAGCAAAATATGTTTCACTGACTCCTCTTGTTGACAATACGAACATTTTGCCTTTTCTTTTTTTGTTATTAAGTGACTGTGCGTTAAGTTCGTATGTCCTATACGCAGTCGTGCTATCACCGATTGGTCTCTCCTTGTTACTGAGATGGGGAGCTTCTCAATGGATGTCTTGCGGATCTCATGTAGGTGTGTTAATTTGTTTTTCCATTTGCTGTCCCAATATTCTGAAGTTGTTTTGTTAATTGTTTTTTTAATTTCGCTTTTTGCTGTCTTCAGTGTGGGGTCTATTGTTTCCTCGGTCGTGGCCTCTTTCGCTTCTATATCTGCCCGCTCATTCCCGTCTATTCCTTGGTGACTAGGAATCCATATAAGTGACACTTTCACCCCGCAGTCTTCAAGTTCTTCGAGAGTTTTTTGGATGTTACTGATGAGTTGGTTTTTACTGTATGGATTTTGGAGGGCAATTAAACTGGATTTGGAGTCAGTGAAGATTACGGAATTTTGAGGTGGGTTGTCTGCTTGGATGAGGTCTAGGGCCTTCGAAATGGCAGTTGCTTCACACGTGAATATCGAATAGTGATTTCGAAGCCTGAAACGCTTAACTATGTTGTCGGATACCACCGCGCATCCCGTTTTTGTTCCAATAATTGACCCATCAGTGTAATAAATTTTTTCTTGGTTGTATTTGTTTAAAGTTTCCAAGAAGAGGCTTTTATATAACAGTTGGGGTGTGTCTCTTTTGAGGTTTTCGGCCATTTTTAGATTGACGGCTGGCCTAAATCGTTTCCATGGGGGCTTTTTACTTTCCCTTCGGAATATTTGTAGTTCTCGCAATTCCAACTCTAATTCCTTGCTGTACTCTGCGGCTCTTATTCGAACTGGTTTTGGAAGATATTTATGGGTTCGATACAGGTTGTCTGTGCTTGGTTTTTTATTGAGGCGAATACAGGCTGAGTTTTTTTAAATCCTCATTAACGCAGATGGCAACACTGGCAACCAGTTTTTTTCTTCTTAAATCAAGTGGGATCTCCTCAGCTTCTACTAGGATACTACTTGTGGGACTCGTTCTGAAGGCTTCTTTGCATAGCCTTAGAGCATTATTTTGGATTATGTTCAGTTTTCTAAGGTTGGTTTTTGTCGCAGAATCATATAGTATACACCCATAATCCAATTTTGTGCGAATCATAATCCTGTATATGTCAAGTAAGCATTTTTTATCGGCTCCCTATTGCACTGAGGCTAGCACTTTTATGAGGTTTAGTCTTTTGTAGCAGTCTTTTATTATTGATTCAATATGTGGTTTCCAGGTGAGTTTTTTATCTAGTACCATACCCAATTATTTTACTGTACTAGACGTTTTTAGTTGATGGCCGTCGAGGTTAAGCAATACATTGTCTGGTGATTTGTATTTTCGAGAGAAAATTGTGATTTCCGATTTTGTTTTAGAAAATTTGAATCCTGTTTTATCCGACCACTCTTGTAATTTGTCCAGGGTTTTTTGAAGTAGCTTAGTGGATGCATGTTCGTTTGTACTACATGTACTACATGTTATTGTCAAATCATCCGCAAATAGGTAGAATTTTACAGGGTTGATTTTGTTGGAGAAGACGTTGTTGATACTTACTAGAAATAGGAAAACACTCAGAACTGATCCTTGAGGGAGCCCGTTCTCAAGTTTTACTGGATTCGAAAGGGTGTCGTTGAGTCTTACCCTGATTTCTCTGTTTTCTAGGAAGTTTTTAATAAACGCTAATGTGTTTCCTTTTATCCTTATCTTTTCTAGTTGTTTTAAGATGTTGTGCTTCCATGCCATTTCATAGGCTTTCTCAATATCTAGAGTGAGTAATATGAGGTTAGTTTTATTTGCAAAGGAGCGACTCCGTTGCATATATCGTCTTCTATGTTAATAAGATGGTCCGTTGTTGATTTATTTTGACGGAAACCGAACTGATAGAGATAGAGGAGATTGTTTTGTTCCAGATACCACCGAAATCTTCTACTAATTATTTTTTCCATTAATTTGCATAAGTTGCATGTTAAGGAGATTGGCCTATAGCTGGTTACGCAGTTGGGGTTTTTGTTGGGTTTTAGGATTGGAATCACTATTGCTTGTCTCCAGCTATCTGGGAAGGTTTGGTTTTCCCATATGTAAATATATAATTCTAGCAGATAATTCAGAGCAGCACTTGACATTTTTTTAATGATTGCGTTTGGCAAGTTGTCCGGGCCAGGGCTTGAGTAACCTGATTGTTCTAGCGCATATATGAGTTCATGCATGGATAACCTTTTGTTGATCGGATTTGCATTATCTTTAAGCTCTAGGTGGGAGTTGTATTCCTGTTTTTTTTGTGGATAGTAACTTTTTTTGTATAATTTTTTTGTGCTAGAGTTGGAGGCAAATGCGTCTGCTAAGATTTTTGTTGTGATATTTGAATTTTCCTCCAATTTCTGGTCTTCTGTTTCTAGAACAATGGGGTGTGGTATTTTGTTTTTTTTAATACTATTGATTTTTTCCCAAATTAATTTAACCGGAGTGTTGCTGTTAATGGAAGAGGTAAATTCTTGCCACGATTTATTTTTACTTTCTTTGATTATGCATCTGGCTTTTGCTCTCTTTTTTTTATATTCAATTTTGAATTTACTATCAGGGTCGTTATAAACATTTTTTTGGAAGAGTCTTCTAGCTTTGTTGGCTTCTTTGATAGCTTGGTAGCAATCACTGTTCCACCAGGGTACTGATTTATTTCTGACTTTTCCTGTTGTCATTGGAATGCTCATTTTTGCAGCATCTAATATGAGTGTTGTAAATTTGTTCACTATTACATTTATATTTTTTGTAGAATATTTTGATGGGATTGTGAGATCATGGATGTTATTATCTATTATTTGGGTAAATAGGGTCCAATTTTCTAAATTTATTTTCCATTTTTTTGGGATGAATTTGACACTTTGCTGGTGATCAAAACCTATTGTTATTTTTATTTGATAGTGGTCGCTGTCATACAAATTGTCGTTGGCCTCCCAATCTATTTCTGAGGCTAATGTGTGGGAACTTAAACTTAAATCAATGCTACTGGATGTTCCTTTGCTAATGCTAAAATGTGTTGGTTGTTTTTTATTTAGGAGTAGTACATGGTTCTGCGAGTCCAACCAGTTGGCTATTTGATTTCCTCTAGGGTCGTTTTTTTTGGAACCCCAATAGTAATGGTGACTGTTGAAATCCCCTACTAATATAAATGGTTTGGGTAGTTGGTTTATCAAATCGTCTAGGTCGTCTGTGTTCAATGGAGAGCTATTTGGAAGGTAAATATTGCATATAGTTAGGGAGCAAGGAAATTTGATGGTAATGGCCACCGCTTCTATTTCGGTGTTTAAGTCCAATTGCTGTGGATTGGAGGAATGTGCTATATAGATTGCCACTCCTCCACTGGCTCTTCCTGCGTCCTGTCGGTTTTTGAAAAACTTAGAGAATCCTCGTATGTCGGCACAGTGGTTCGCAGGGAAGTTAGTTTCCTGGAGATATAGGCAGGTTGGATTCTGTTGGTTGATCAGGATTTCGATAGATTCTCGCCTAGAGTAATACCCATTTACATTCCATTGAATGATTTTCATACTCATATTGATTATTTAGTTATTAAAATTTAATTTTATTATTGTGTTTGTTAAGAGGATTTTAGTTTTGGTTGGTTTTGTTTTATTTGTTTTGGTCCGTTTCCCCACAGGGATCCGTTGAATTAACCAAAAGTTCTAATTTTTTTACTATTCGGGTGCATCTGCTTTTCATACTATGGTTCAAAGACGGATATAAAGAGTTAGACATACTTGCTAATGATGCTATATCTTCTGTTTATTCTAAAGCTAATTCTTTGATATTAATGTAGCCTTTTGCGTTATCAAAAAAACTGTAAAATTGTTCCGCTTTTAATGGAAGTTTTTCATTTGGTTCCGAGTTTGAAAATGTTTTCTTAATTATTTCCCATAAATCATTGTTTTCTCTTACCTCTTTGTTTGCTTTGGCCCTTTGGAGTTTTTTCCTACCGACCTTGGGGTTGTCTTTAATCCACGATGACTCGCTGTTGGTGGTTGCGTCCGACTCCAAATCTGTGATGTCTGAATCCACCCCTTGTATTTTGGACGATTTTGGAATTGCGAATTCAGGTCCCTCTTCTTTTGTTTCATTTTCTTTGTTTTCTTTTTGTAGGACGTGTTTTTTTGATTTTGTATTTATTTCTTTTGTTGAGGAGTGAATGTTTTCGTTATTTTCCTTTTCTGTTTGTTTTGATTCGGATTGCAGGTGTACTAATTCGTGTATGTATTTTTCTTCTTCATTCTCAGTGTTCAGATCGGAGTGACTGGTTGAATGTTGTCGTTTTTTGTTTTTCTGATTATTAATTTCAGGGTTTTTAGTACTTGTTGTGTTTTGAATTTTGTCTGTTGGGCTTGTGTTTTCCACGGGCATTGCCGTCAGCTGTTTTTGTCCCCCTGTATTGACTGGACTTGACCTGCAATTTATATTGGTGTGTCCGTACCGGTGACAATTGTTGCAAAATTCGGACACCAGCGATATTTTCACGTCCTCTGTATCTTTTTTTATGGTGATGAAATCGGGTATAGAATTTTCTTCTTCTATAAATGTAGTTCGTTTTCCACTATTAATATGTGCCAGTTTGGGGTTTGATAGTTTTATTTGGATAACTGGGGCCGTTATTTTTATGTTATTGTTAATTAATGCTTGTTTAATTTCCTCATTTGTGATGAAGGCTGGGGCGAAGATGATAATTTTTTTTGCGGGTTGACATATCGTATTATGTTTGAAAGTTGGTTGTTGACTTTGATTTGTGGGTTACTTGCTGTTAATTCTTCCACCAATTGTTTGTGCTTATGAAACACACAAACCCGGTTGTTCCTCAATGGATATGCGTCGGTGATCTCGTTCAGGTTGATTACTTGTTCGAAGGCTATGATATGGTCTGCAAATTCCGCTTGTTTTCGTTCCAGAATGATTGCGTTTTCCTTTTTTGGCACTGTTTGGGTTGGTTTGATGATCGTGTTGTTGATGTGTTTTGATTTGCTTTGTGTTATTGTGGCATATGATGTTGTTGCAATTGATGTGTATGGTTGCGGGTTCATCATGGTGATTCCCGTCATCCCTTTTCACTTTTTTTATCGTGATTTATTTAGTTGTTTTTATCAGTTATGTAATTTTAATGTTTAATTTATTTTAACTTGAACTGCTCTGTTCGAGCTGATGTTAACGAATGAAAAAAGTTTTTTATTAAATGGAAATTTTACAAAACATTTAATAAACCAAACAGCTTTATTTATTTTAAGTCTTTGATAAAAAACTATCGCAAAAATCATTTTTCAATCACTTTTAAAATCGCTCGTATCACTATTACTTGAATCACTTCGAATGAATTCACTGAGCTGACTGTGCCTCTTTGTATACAAGCAATCGAATTCTTTGGAACAGCCTAGAAAATTCTATTGCCGATTTTTTTACGAACTTTCAAAATTGTTGGCTGTCAACAATGAAACGGTTCAAATGTTCATTATTAATATTTCGATATAATAGTCTAGAAGGTTACATTCTTTTCCATGACTTTTCATGTCTCTATCGTTGTCTGTGACAATATGCAGATAATATTAAGCTGGCAAAAACAAAAGGTATTGCCAAAAACTATTTTGATATACATAGGTCTGGGTAAAGTAGAAATGGTTTGTAATTTCATTTTTTTTTATATTCGATTTGGAATTTTTTACCAGTGAGGGGCCATCCATAAATTACGTCACACGTTAAGGGGGTGGGAGGGGTCGACTAAGTGTGATATTGTGTAGCAAGGAGGTGGGAGGGGTCCTAAATTTTGTGACGTCACATTTCAAAATCTATTTTAATCTAAGTGATAAGTAAAACACGAACTTTGAACTATTAACGAAAAACTCAAAAACATGTGCAAACACTATCTGTAGAAACATAAGGTTGAAATTGTTTTGTCGGCACAACTGAATTTCATTTACGCCAACAAAATTATTTGAAAGCCAATTGTCAGTCAAATATTTAATATTTCGATTTAATTGTCCGAAGAGAATTTTTTTTCTCGGTGTAGTGTTACGCGCCGATATACTACTCAATAATTATTTGTAGATGTAAAATTGTAAAATATGTGACGTTACACTTAGGAGGGGGGGGTCTAACAAGTGTGACCAGCAGTGACAAGGACGGGGGAGAGGGCCAAAAATCATGAAATTCGTGTGATGTAATTTATGGATGGCCACCGATAGGAAGAAGTAAACAGTACATCTGAGTTAATGGTTTTTTTTTTTTTGACGTGATTTCATGCAGGCTGCCGATGTTCCTCAATTCACGTCTTATGAATTGATGAACACCGGCAGTTTGCATGAAAAAGTGTCATGTTCCGTTTGAGCCTGTGCGTGCAAGCGAGAACGCGATACAAGCGATAGAGAGACAATATAAAGTTTTGCTACTGGAACGCCGCCACGCGAGGTTCTTCGAAAACTTCTTAATTGATTTCCTTCATAATTTTCAGTCTGATTTCATTTTAAAAAAATTGTTAATTTTCAATTAAGTAACTCCTTCTTTGTATTACACAAAATAATGATAATTCAGTGATAATAATTCAATTCAATTCATAAAAGAATGCAATTTTTCATCAATGTTTCTTTATTACGTTATCACGTAAAACTATCACTCGTAAACCGACTTTACAGACAACTATATTTTTTAAATATGGACTATTTTTATCTTTATACTCTCGACATTTAAAGATTAAAAATCGGTATACCTATTTATATAAAAACCTTTAGTATTTTAAAATGTCCTTATTAATAACTGAAGCAAATATAAAAAACCAAAGCATATTTAAGTAAGTTTAACTTATTACTTTGGTCTTTAGTAATAAACCATGAAACACGAATAGAATTAATTAATGTGCGAAGCTATCGGAAAACTCATTAACTAGGCTCGTTTAAATAAAACTGGATTTGCTTTGTTTAATAAATGAGTTATTGATTTGTATGAAAGTTGACATGTTAAGCGTTAAAGTTAATGAAATTTCAAATTTCTTTTGGTAACAATTTTTTTTTGCAGATTTTTAAGGATATTAAGGCTCAAATTATACATACACAGGCAAATATTAAATGCGATACGTTATACTTTATTTAATTATTAGCCAACATAACGAGTTCTGAACTTAAATTACGTATATCAGGCGCAAAATAAATTTATGCTTTACCCTACTGGCAAATATTTGTCACTTATACACATGATTCTATAGATGAGTACCAACGATATTTAAATTTTGTTTGTCGCAAATTGAATTTTTCATAACTATCATAAAATGTAATTTTTCCTGTAAAAATTTCTGGAAATTGGGGTGAACAGTTGTATAGTCCTTATGTATTAAATATGAAAAGGGTTTATGTTCAGTTTCATTGAAACTATTAATACTAATTATTTCATCAAAGAATTAAAACGTGTGAAAAACATCAACATGTCTCCACGTGACGCTTATTTTCAAATTACTAATTGCTACTATTTATTAAATTTTTTTCCAGGAAATTTCAATAACAAAAAAATATAAATGTATCTTTACAACATAGATAATTCAATTATAATTGTATAAAATTTACACCAATTCATTATTCTGAATAAAAAATGGTTTTGCAAAATAACCGCATTAAAATATTTCACTAATGATAACAGCTAGTTTTGTGTTTTTTAGTTCAAATAGATTTTTGAAATGCTTCAAACATTACTCGTGCAGTAAAATTAAAATGGTACAGAAAATAGATTTCAAAAGATTCGTTTGGCTTCTGAAAGGGTATTTGAGAAAATCAATTACTATTAAATTTCGTCAAGCACCTCTTCTTAAGAATTTACGTTTGCTGATGAACGTTTTGTATAAAGTGTTTCACACCAATTCAATTTTGTAGGAAATCATTTATAGTGCAATTAAGAAAACTAACAACGATGATCGCAATCAATTCAGTTTAGACTTGAAATAATTTTCAATAATGAAAAATAAAAGGTAGGTATAAACAAAGTTTAGTAATTCAAATGTAACAACAGCAAATTAGTATTGTTATTATATTATATCTAGTTATATTATAATATGATAAAATCGATAAAGATATTTTGTCACAGAATCTACATTTAATTGAATAAAATTTAATTACCTTAAATGATAACGTTTAAGTTAGTTTTGACTTTAACGCAAAAATAACTAATGAATAGAGTTCTTAGGTCTAAAATTTATAATATTTTTATTTTACTAATTTTTGTATCAGAGCCCTAACTTAAAACCTTGAGCTGGGAACTTTAGGAATACAGTTGAGGAGCAAAAATAGGAACTGTATTATTTTTATCTAACAAAAATTAAAATATTTTATTTTTACTATATTACTATATATATACTACTATACTACTATATGTACTATTTTTATTTATTGTAAAGTGATTCATATCAAATCTGTGTTGAGTTCCACGTTTAAGGTTCTTTTACACTTTGGTATCCAAACAATCTTTCAAAAAAGCTATGTTTTATAAAAAAAAAACCCAATTTGAATCACAACAACAATCATTAATCGCTTAAATCGTATTAAAATTAAGAATTCACAAAGCATGTAATCACATTGAATTCCACAGACAGTTGCTGATTGAGTGCCTGTTATCCTTATATATTGAAGCGGGATGTTCTAGAAGTTTTATGAGATTTCCTTATGTTGATAATGACACTTTCTGGATTTTTTGATTTAAATCGATTATCGATCATACCAGAAAGTTCAACACTTCTTCAATAATTGATTATTGAATATCAAAACCCATTTTAATGTGCGACTCATTATTTTCATCCTTGTTTGTCACAGTATTGTAATAGAAATGTAAAGTTACCATCATTTACAACGTAAACATGGATGTATAAGTTGTAAAATATTTATTTTTCGCAATGTTAATTATTAAAAATAATGAACTATATCGTATATTAACATTCAAAAAATTAGTATAATGTATCCTTAAATGTAAAAACTTTGAGAACATCTGATTTCTTGCAAAATGATTGAATTTTATGATCCACCAACCATTATAATATGTTCCTTAAAATATATGTACAACCGATGATTAGTCTTTACATTTAATAATCGCTTAAAAAATTGTTACCATCATTATTATATAATTGGGTCAGTTTCTGTGAAAGTAAACTAATGTTATTTCCCTATTTACAGCGAGGGAATTATCTCGAGTACTTTTATTCGTATGCGGTCTTATTCCAAAAAATGAAATTCATTCTCCGTGTTCATTGATGATTATTATTCGTTAGTTTCCCCCACCACTTCCCACATTGGCGTCATCTCAAATTTGGCGTCTTTGATGCAACTCTTAAAGTTCGATATATCGAATAAGATTCGATATATCGATTTTCGAAAACTCGAAAAATGTTATTTTTCATTTTCGATTTATTTTAGCAAGATCTATAAGAATCCATCGTCAAATCTTGGCGTCCGGTAAACAGCAGAGTTCCGATTTTATTAGCAAAAAAAAACAACATCTGTAGTACATATAGCTGTACCTGTGATTTTTCACGCGCCAAGCCCAAGTTGTCTTATAAATGCCGATAATCATCAAGAAGAAACATCAGTACATTAATTTCAAACTTTTTAAAATGAAAATATATTTTCTTTCATCTTAAATATTATATGACCTAGATTATAAGATTTGTTTTCTTATTTTTTTTAAATTTCTGATAAAAGCATTAGATGTTGAACTTTTTATATACTTGACAAAAAGAAGTTTTGTGCTACTTCTATTTCAAAGCAAATTTCTCAAAATATGACTATATAATCTCTCTCGATATTATTTGTATTTTTCTTATATTTCTCAAATTTGTCATATTTTAAATAAACTTAATGCATTTTAAATTTGAAACATTCAATTTCTTCCTTAAGAAAACTTTAGATCATATTTCATTTCATTGAGAAATTTTTGTGATTTTCGTACTATACTCAAGATTTAAATTATTGACAGACCTGTATAACACAAAATTTTTGTCAAGACGTAGTCGTATACATGTTTCATAAATTTATGTCTTCAAGTTGCGAAGGTTACACCTTCTTATATCCTGTTTACCATACCATTGATTTATGTATTTTGACTTAGTATTTTTTTAAATTCCTTGTTCAAAATGTTATCACACCTTTTTATCAAGTGTGTAATGTGAGTTCAATCGAGGTATTTAAACTTTAACAAAGCGTTTTTCATGTTAAAGTAACTCATTCAATGTTGATCAAGTACTCGTACGTGCAAGAAGTTTTTCAGTTCATACTTTTTGGTTGACTCCGTTAAAATCAGAATTTTTTTACTTTTATATCGTTTTATATAAATTAAATGTTGTAATACAATCCAGCAAAAATTTTCAAACAATATAGATACATTTAGTTCAACTTCAATATCTCTAATTTCTAATAACTATAGTTTTTTTTTCAATTGGTGTCCTTGCTTAATAAAGGTATGTATACCTACCTATCGTTTGAAAATACAAATTAAGAATACTCAAAATATTTACGTAGTCACGTAATATAAATTCAACTTTAAAATTGGTTCTTAATAGTTAACAAGTAGCTTATTTCGAGTTTTCATTTAAATAAAATTTCATACTTTATTATTTTATTGTCCATTAAAATTACACATATTATAATATGAGTATAAATTGTTTTGAATTCATGGTTCGATAAAATCACGAATGAGTACGTTCTGCGTAAAATAAACCCGTAAGCTTTTATACACCATTAAGAAGTAAAAATTATAAAAAACTTAGACCACACTCCTTATGCGTAATAACAAATATTAATTGCTCCAATCTATATTTTAGGAAAAACCTGACTGAAGGAAAGACTTCTGGTTGAAAACTTTTTGGGTCTGGTTCCAAGGGACATCTACCTATCTTTTTCGTACGGCAGTTTCAAAAGAAAAGTACGGATTACGAAACACAAACCTTCGAAAATAGGAGAATAGGCATAAAAGAAGAAGAAGAAATTGTTTTGAAATCATACTTTATACTAGTGGCTACCCGTGACTATATTCAAGTAAAATTTAACAAAATAAGTAAACACAGCTAAGGCAAAAGAAAATAAACCTCTGCCTAAGAAAAGAGAAATACAGAATCACCTCCGTTCAAACAGCAGGATTATTTTCAAAAACTTGATTACAAAAATTGGACAAAGCAAATACGTTAAACTTTATAGGTAACAATGATGACCTCAATAGGATTAACTCATAAAGTACTAAATTTTAATTATTTTTTTCAACCCTTAAATTAACGAACTAAGATACTAAAAAGCAAAGATTCTTAACATTTGCGTGAAGTTCATGGTTGAAAAATTATGCGAATAACTCAAGAAATGTAAAACATTCATTCTCTCTTTGAGTCACTCGTCAAATAACACTTTAGATGTCATATTTTTATCTTCAGCGTATTTCAGTCAACCACGTTACTGTGTCATGTGTAGGAAATGTAACACAAATTATGGATATAGAATTTTCCCTTAAACTTGCACATACAACAAAACTAAATATTTTTTTCGTAAATAGGAACTCATACTTTGACTAGCATAAAATTTTCTTAGAGAAATTTAAAATTAATATAAAGAACCTAAAAAGAAAAGTCTAAAAGAGTATTTATGGTTTATGATTGACGAAATAAGTTGCGAATTCAATTCTTGGCTTAATATTTTAAATATTTACATTCGACTAGTGTTTTACTTGCTTTTAAGCAAAATTCAAGTAGAGTTGTAAATTCTTAGTGAGATCAGATGATCGTAAACTTTTCAATTAGTTCTAGATATATGTTCAATTTTTTTCAAAATAAAAATAAATTTTATATTTTCACAACAAAAATTATTATTTGGAAACAAAAACCAAATAAAAGACTATTTAAGTTGCTCTACAAAAATATATTAAATATTTTCAGTAAGCGTTAAGACACTTACAGGTGAGTATTACAAGTACAGTCTAAAAAAAAGTGGTTGCGTGTACTTATCGTGTACGCGCGTGAGAAGTTATACTTTTTTGGCATTATTAATATTAGTTTTTATTAATTGCATTCAAATAATCAATTTTAAAAAATTGTAAATTAATATTTGATAATAATAATAATATATGTATTTAAAGATATAATTATTAAAAATAAAATTAAGAGAATAATATTTTAATTTATATCAATAAATAATATCCAAAGGAGGCTTCCAGACGTTTATAGAATTAGTCAGGATCATTTTTCTGATTAACAATTCATGCATGTCATGAAAACAAAGCTTCATAGAAATTGCGAAATAAAGTAAGTAGCTGCTTTTCAAAGTAAATGTCTTAATCTTATTTATGCCTTGTTTTGCTAAATTATTATTTTATTCTAAGATGGTTGAATCATTTCAGAATGCCAGATTTCGTGATAACCAAGAATATGCATGAAATGTAGACGTCAATTTTATCACTAAACTAGAAAAATGGTATAACAGCTACTGCAAAATTCGAGAAAAGTAATAACTTATTTTTTAATAATATGTGTCATAAAAATAAAATAAATAAAACAAAAATTCAAATTACGCGCGACAAGAAACCGAGTGTTTTTGCGGCCAACTTCGTTTTGTTAATTTTTGTCTCAAGATGGCCGCCCATCTAAAAATTTCACTTTCATCATTTTTTCATAACGCGCCTAAAGAAATATAACTCCAAAATAAATAAAAATATATTTAAATTTATATTTAGACGTTAATTGAACATACTCTTCTATGAAATAATTCTTCTTAAATATAGAGGCTAAGAATTGTTTTTAAATTTAATTTTTGTTAGATTTAAATAATTAAGTACCTATTAATATAAAATCGAATAAACAAATCGGAAAAGTCAACCTTTCAAATGCATTTCGTCTTTAAAAACAATATTCACGAGATTTGAAAATAATTAGGTCATTGTGCAATGCCCCAGACATATTTATTGTCAATGGGTAGTTGAACCACTGAATTATTCACGTTCAGCAAATACATCAAATGTTCAATTTGCCCTCCAAAACTACAACTGTACAGTATTTACTTATATCTCGTATCTATCTGCAGATAAACTCGGCATTTATTTTCAGTCGTGTCATTTTATTTTTTTGAATTAGCTATTTTTACTATTTAAAAACGTAGAGGTACATGAAAAAATATAAATCTCGGAACTTTCGACTAACAACGAAACTAAATTGAAACATTCACATATAAATAGAGTTCCAGTTTACAATCAAATTAGGTAATAATAATATTTCTAAAATAAATATTCCAATATCATAAAATATCCATGTATAATTAAATATCACTACTATCAATAATATATTATGTTAGATACCCCAATAAATGTTTATTTTTTTAAGCCAATTCGGTGAAAACCAATTATTGAGCTTTAAATATGTTATTTTAAGGACAAACAGCCTTAACATTTTTATTATGATATAAAACCATATGATTTATTAGATCGGAATTACAGATACACACAGAAACGATTTGGTTTTGTCGCGTGATTTACGTGCATGTTCATTATTATGATATTATATGTTATTTTATTTTTACAAAAAAAAATTATGAATATCTTCTATATATACACCATATCCCCGTATTGTAAATTATACCTCAAAACAAGCAACACTTATACTCATAAGCCTATCATGCAAACTGAGCTCGTTAATTTTAATCGTAAATCTCGGCAAATGCACCAAAACATTTCATTCAAAAAGCGTTTTATGAATAAAATTGGCATAGAAAATTAGGATGGTTATTATTATGGAAAGTTTATAGTTTCAATACGTCTATGTACATTCAAAATACATATTTAACATCAAAGTAAATTTAGTCTTGTTCAAGATAATTATCTTTTTTGTTGTATACTAACGAAACTTACTTTAAATATTCAAGAAAGTTTGTTGTAAAAAAATAATCATTTTGAAGCTAGATTAAGTTTTGAAGTTTGTGATACACCTAGTTTATAGTTAACGAGTAGTTTAATGTGTGTGCCTTCAAGCAAACATAAATTAAAACTTTTAAAATTGATAATTGTCTGCGATTAGATGCTGTGTTTAGTTTTATTTTAAGTTGATGCTCTTTAAGTCATGTATTCTATTTTTTAAACAAAAACTTGACGCTAGTTTCTAAATAATTTTTATCTTTTCGTGAGATATTCGACATTATTACTTTAACTTATGTAAAATTTATCATTTCAAAATGTTATTTTAAAATTTAATACTTGTTCGACATTTGTCTATATAAATTGACCTATTTCACATCCATCCATTTTCAGTCGATATATAAAAGGAATCCAACCGAATTTTTCAGTAAAAATAGCAATCATATTCCCTTCAATATTTAGTTTGACTGAATTAAATAATTTACGTAATTTTATATTAAAATTCACAATAATGAATTTATAAATAGATATAATACAAAACTGTGAATGTAATGGAATTATTCTCATCTACAAAACATTTCATGCTCGATCTAACTTTTCATTTTGATCACTATACATATTTCTGTACGTTACACTTTCACAACAAATCATTTTGATTTTAATGAAAATTTCAATATATGAAGCTATGACAAAAATAAATTAGTCAAGTGTTAATTTCAAAGGATTTAACTAATCAGGGTTAGCCGAAAAAATGTTACATTTTTTTATCGTCACGGAGAAATGAAAGTATGAATGTCAGTGTTGTAAGAGAAAGTATAAGCCAGACACCCTAAGCACACTCACACAATGTTTATACAAATTGAATAAGTCGAACGGATCAAAATGCGTCTTGTATTAAACGTATGAATAATTATACATTAAAAAAATGTACGGTCGCTAATGACCATCGTAGTTGATGCGACCTTAAATAAACCAAAAAAAAAAAAAGAAAAGATTTTTGCTCATTAAATATAATTTATCTTAGTTAATTAAATTAGTTAGGTTGGTAGGTATCCTTCAAGTGGCGTAAAATTATTTGAAATAAAAGTTAGCTTATTGTACTATTGCCTATTGTTTAGATACCCCCTACACTGCATCTTTAGGCTTATTGTACTCTTGTTCTACTCATGTATTCTTGTAGACAAGAATTTCTACTTCTTCCTGGTTCAGCATTTTACCTATTGCAGAAGTAGACGCTGTACTAAGTAGACCTGTTTGGGTGTTATTTATTCCATGCAGGAGTCGCCATTTTGTGAAGGCTTTGTGATTAAAAATGACATGAGTTACGTTTTCCTCCCCATCTCCACACAGTTTGCACATTGGGTCCTGTTGAGATACCTCAGATGCTTTCTCAGTTCACAATATCCAGGTATCAATCCTGTCACAGACTTTGGTTGGTTCTTTCTCAGTCATAATACCTCCACAGTGAGCGAGAGGCAAATATTGGTCACTTAAGTGGCGAGAAAATATTTCTACTCAAAAAATAATTTCATTTCATTGATCAAGTTGCTGCAAAAGAAGCACCAACAGACATTTATATTTAAAATATACCTATATTAACTAACATTTTAATATATTATAATGTGTTTCGAAAGAAGCTTTTACCAATTGGATGTATGTACCACAACAGCTCTTGTTTTTTTCTATTTTTTTCTTGCATTTTTTTTCCCATGTGAAAATATTTTATTTTTTACTAACATTTCGTAAAAATTCTAGACTCTTTATAAACAGTGGTTTACTTTCATAAAAAAGGCGGTAAAAGATCAAGTAAAATGATATTCAAAAAGAATAAAATAATTTGTTATGAATTTATGTAAGGCATGTTCTAGATGAAAATTAATGGAATAACGTGAGAAGATGTACTCTGTGTGCTAACGACATGAGGATATTCGTGCAAAAGAGATATTCGTTCTGTATGAAATCAAAAATATGCTCTTTTTATATTTTTGCTGCACATAACTGCTTTGAAACATTTAGAAAATGTACGCTATTAAGAATTAAATTCTTTGAATGACACAAGCAGCTTTAAAGATTTTAATAAGCTTTTTCATAATTATTTTTTGAACCATAGAATTTTCTTTGCTTAATACCAATTTCATAAATCGTCGAGTTCAAATTTTATTTGAAACTGATAAGAAGAAGTAATAAAACGCATCGTGTCTCTCAGTTAATACTTGCAATATACGAAGATAGAACACGATAAGCGAATATCTGTGCAAGACTAAATTTCGAGTATAAAACGTATGTCACTTTCGTTAGAATTGTCACGATTTACAGTTTTTTATGTTTAAAACGTGATTCATCGTAGCCAATTTCGTAATGAATCACAAGAAACGTGAATTCATTTTTCACAGATACACCTAACATGTCGTTAATGGTTAAATCTTAACCAGTTACCTCGTTTTTCCCAAATATGTACGTGAGCATTGATTTAATAGCTTTAACTAAAACTTTAAAAACATCGTTAAATAATTGATTTAAATATTGAAAGCAAAATTGATCTTACATTTAAAAACCGTCGTTCGTTCTATAAAGATATCACGTAATACCTTTTTCTTCATTCCGTTTTACTTATAAAGAGGATTTCATTTTCTACATTTATTAAATTACAAAAGGAAACCATAAAACATTTGATATAAAATTAAAAGTATTACTAATAAATTCTCTAAATTATTGATTGCATAAAGTAAAAAGTAGTTGATGAAGGCACTTGAAAAGCTCGAACATACAGTTACGAGTGGTCGTAAAGAAAATTTTCTTCTGCATTTATAAGTGTTTGGTAATGACTGTAAGTCACCCCATGTATAAATTCTCCAGATATTTTTCAACCAGTGATCTATTGCATTATTTAAATGAATTCTTCAAGTTTGCTGCCAGTTTACATTCGTTGCTTGTCATAAAAGCTCCGAATATATTTTGTATTCAGACAGTTTCTCAAGTGTAATTGTTGCGTTGTCCATGCTCTTTGTTTCTTGTTTGCTTTAAACATTTATTTCAACAGCTGTTTTCGTGTGGGTAACTATAAAAAAGCTTTTATTTTCTCAATAAACTTACTTACATTTTTCTCCTAATTTTGTTGATGGTGAATGTTGATAACGTAATTAGAAAAAGCGGAGACGTATCAAATTTTATCTACTTTTAGGATTTATTTCTCTTAAAACATATTAAACTACAATTTAATGTTTCATTTTAGAAGGGTATCATTGGTTCAACCTATTTTAAAAGCAATTTCAATGAAAACACAAAATTCATTTTATTCAAGAAACAAAAACCTAAAGAATGAAATAAAACTGAAAGAAACGAATTAATTATATTCGATTTATATTGCATCTCAAAATATTATGATGATAAGAAGACAACCTTTTATTATAAAAAATAAGATTCTTTAATAAACAACTCAGTTTTGGAGAAAGGTGTAATCATTAAAGTATTAAAACTCCTTTGATAATGAAAAAGAAGACTAATTAAAACATTATGAAACTTTTTTAAATACATTTTCTAATAAGGTAACTTTTGTCTTTTCTATTTATTTTTTATTTATTTACAACGCTTCTTGACCACCTAAACTTTGATGAATATATTGATTTAATTTTTTTTTTCTTACAAAAAAAGGAATCTTTAATCAATTTCAATCAAAATAAAGAATACAATTACTAATTGGTATTTAACAACAACGAAAAAAAGATAAGATTAAAAATTAATGATTCGCAAATTTGTCCGAAAACTAAATCAAAATGTAATTTTTTTACTAAGTCGTGGTTATATGATATGTTTATCAAAACATCATATTGCAATCAATGTATGTGCTTTATATGCAGTTACTTTAGTTAGCTGTGTCAATTGTGATTAGCGAGTATTCTTTGTCGAAGTTAAATAGGATACACCAACTTCGGCCTACATTAGTTATAAATTGATAAAATAAAATTTTTTACCATTAAATTTTATTATTAGAAAAATTATGTAAATTATGAATATTTAAATAAATTATTCTGTAATCATTCCTAGAATTCAGTAACAAAAACTTTAAAGATTGTTTTGCTAAAAATGCCAAATTTGGACTCTGCTCTCTATACGAGTACGCAATCGATACAGAGTTATAAAATAAAGATTCATTTAATTAAGAAAGTAGAATGTTTTAACCTATAAAGGACTGCATTTTACATACCTATAAGTATACATTTTGACTTGTTTCTTTTACCAGCTCCTGAGAAAAGTGATTTTGATAGACAAACAGCAGGATAGAAAACTTATTGATTTTATAAAAGTTCCGTTTTTAAAACACGGAAGTCTTCAAAGAAGACAGATGCTTCACAGAAACTTCTTTTGAGAAGTTTATGGAAATAAGCTTTGTTTGTGGATGTGCTTTTAAACTAATTGAAGGTCTATTTGGACCCGCATTCTTAAAAAGAGCGTTCGTGGGTCAGTAAAATGAAATGAATTTTTAGTAACAGTTTGATGTCCGCAGTTCACCCCAAATTTTTATTGGGACAAAAAATCAGTTTTGTAACGCTACGTTCCCCTTAGTAGTTACAATGTTAAAAACAGCTTAGTTCTATCAATCGTTTATTGATGGTAATCACGCTCATAGGGTTGAATAAAACGTCACTAAGACAGCATTTCTTTTGTTTATAATCCTTCAAACCGTCCTTAAGAAACCATAATAATGAACGTCACTCAAGCACTTCAAAGTTAGTGTAATAGACAAACAAATTAATAAGCATAATCGTTGCGAACGCGCTGTGGAACATAGCCTTAGTTAGATATTCGCAGTTTGAGGCGGTAGTCTAGTTCTGCTATCAACGTTGTCCAATAGAAGTTTTCGTTTAGTTTTGAAGTCATTCACGAAAAAAAATCCTGAATCTGCTTAGGCTAGGTGCTCCACGAAAATTCGGAATTTGTCTTTTACTGATTAGTAGCCGGTTCATAAAGAGGCCTGGAAGCAAAGCTATTGAAACCATTAAAATTAACACACTAGTGATGCACATGAAAAATATTAACTCACCACTCAAAAGATTAAAGTTTTTGTGTTGCATACTAAATATTTGATCAATATTTTATTTTTTTTAAAATATCCCTCCATTAGGACTTATGTTTTATGGAAAAAAGAGTACCGATACAGAAACATAACTGAATTAAGATTTAAATCAAAGTTGCCTATATATATACCATGCTTTACCATATTTTTAATAAAAGTTTAATTTAATTCATGACATTTGCTCATTAACGGCAGAATCGCAACCTTAGAAAAATTAAATGTGAAAAAAAAACGTGTATTAGCTTTTTATAGTTAAAGTAATAATTAAACGTACAATCAAACATTCATATGCAAACGTCTGAAAATTATTTTTAATAAGCTAAGTAAGTACAAACTACAAAATGTGTAGCTACAAAACTTTGTATTGGAATTATATTCATATTCTTTCATGTTAAAATATATAAAAAATAGTTTACAAATAAAAGAAAATAACATCGTCCATGTTGCAACAGCAATTTGAAAAAAAAAAACTAACGATAAAATAAATACGTGCATTCATGTGAATAATTCCGTAGATACTGCCAGTTTAAAAATATTGAAATTAATGCAATATTGATTTTATTTAGAAAAATATTCTGATGTCAAAAATATTCAAATAGTATTTACCAAAGCTTTAATACATATTCATTTATTCTTAATACTAGTAAAAAGCTTCTGACTAAGAGGCAAATTTGAAAATTATAATAATTTAAATTGACATTTCAAATAAATATTTCATACTTTCAAATGCCAATACCAGAAGGAGATTATATTTTTGCTTTTAAGAAAAATAAATAAATCTACTCACCATCGAGTATCATTTTTCTCTTAACATTTTTTTAGAATTTTTTGTTTTCAACGTTTAAAATATTCACATTTCTAGGCACATCAACACATTAATAATTTGTTTTAATATTAATTTGATTACATTGAAAGAAGTTCCTAACGGCATTGTTTTAAACCTATATTTATATATTGTTTATGAACAATAGCTTTTATAATGTATCTAATTAGTGCTTATATACATTATCTTATAAAGTAATAAGTTTTGAAGATTAAAACTCGAGTAGATTAATTTTTACACTCCGGAAGCTTTAAAGTGAATTCATTATAAAGGTACTCTGCCTTTTTATAAATACTTAATTGCATTTTAAATTTATTAAAATAAAAATATGAAAATGGAAGTACTGAATTAAATATAAAAATGTTTTTCTCAAAGTAAACACGAGAAGTTAATAGATTCCCAGTTTACAATTAGTAAAGAAGCGCAAAAATAAGGATGAAAAATATATTAAAATTCTTATAGATAACGAAAAAGGTTAGACGGAGTAATACGATTTTCTGGAATAGTTTTATTAAAATATTTTCATTGAATGTTTAACGATAGTGTATAAAACTTACGTGACTGAAATATTCAAATTAAATTTTTAAGAACAAAAACTTCTAGTTCAAGAAATCATTTAGCACGGGTGGTGTAACAGTAAGAAAAACCGTATATATATACTTACACCGAAGGAAAAGAAGTATGTAAGGTTGCATTTGAACTCTACTTATGAAAAGCTAATAGAAACGGAAAAACAAATTTATTTAACATACTTATCGTTAAACTATTCAACACCACTCACATACATACATAATTTAACTCCTCAATTATAGTTTGATCGTAAGTTTCTTTATTAGCCTGTATGGTACGGTTAAAGTTTTATTTATTTATTATTTAAATAAGTAGCTGTATGTTTTAAAATCGTTTGAATTAAGTTATTGAACTAATCATTATTACCTTGCTTATTTGATTAAGGTTGTTAATAAGGAAAATCAAGGTCACTTTGTGGTCTTATTGATTTGATTGTCGTCCTATACGCCAGTGGTCGAAGGATCGAATACCAATAAAAGTCAAAGTTTTCAAATTTAACTGTTGCTTATAACAGTAGTAATCAATGCACTCCTAAATAACAGAAGAAAAAGAAGAATATCAACTCAATAAGAATTTTTTAAAAATTTTACAGTTAACTATTCGAATGATGAAAAAAAGTTGGTGAAGTTTGAAGATGCTCTTGTATTCAGTTATTAAAAAAAAAAAACTTTTTAATATACTTTTTCCCTTCTACTACATTGTCTTAAAACAGGGACCGTTTTCATATTTATTAATCTTTTTTGGGTGTTTTAAGTCGCTCTAACAAATGTTGAGCTTCCATTGTGATTCGACTCTAAGACCACTGACTTATAGGGTAACAATCTATTAAACTCCGCCACCAAATGTTCCTTTTTTGTTTTTAAATCGCTTTAACATCCAAGGTCATATCACGACTGTCTAAAGACAGAAAACTTCTGTTGGTCAATTTTATCGGAAGTCTCGGATTCAACAGGGATCGAACCACTTGACGCATGAAGCGGAAAGGGAAATCTCTAACCTCTGCGCCAATAGGTGGTACCCAACTGTTCTTATTTATCTTAATAATAAAAATATTGTTTATTTGAGGTTGGATATAGATTTATTTATCCTCTTTTAACTTATGTATATATTTATCATTAAATGTAGTATCTACTGCAATTCTCCCTCGACATCTTCTGAACAAATTTCCTTAAGTCTTAATGAAATTTAGACTTGGTATATAGATTTTCAATACATTACAAAATAAATTAATCTCAATACAGTTGAGAAGGAGTAACAATGAAGAGGTTGGGGTAATTTGAATAAAATAGAAAATAAACGTTAATTTCCTTATTTATGTGCGTTGAAATAATTCATGTATGTAATAAAATTATATGGGTATGTATAAATGTGTAGCTACACCATCTTTGTAACCTATGTATTTAAATTGGATGCATTCCGTTTTACATAAAGCCACTCTGCGTGTCGGCAAAGAGGATTTGAACAGGTATAATGAGATGTAGGCGTCAACCTTTTTATCCAAACATGCAACGCAAAACGAGTAAGTGAAAAGCGTTCCTTTCTCATTTGAGATTTCCTTTTGGAACATCGCACATAAAGACGATCATTCAAAGAAAACATTCTATATTCAAAGAAATTGGGATATTAGTATTCGAAATCGTAAATGTGCAATACTATTTTACATACACATACATACTATCTCTATTCAAAATACAGAGTGAATACCGTAGAACAGACACATAATATTTTCAACAATCATCGTTCTTTCGATAACAATACTGTTCGGATTGAAAGAAGCGCTCCAAATGGTCACGATTAAATTTTCATAAGCTTGACAGTTTTTCAAAGTTAGCATGACAAAAAATTTCTAATACACTCACAGTAAAAACAAAAGAAAACCTAACTCTCAAAACTTTATCGACTTTTTAAAAATCTCATTTTTCTCGTTAAATAATTTGAATTTTCCTATAGCAATACGGATCTTGCTCGTCTTATTAATAAATTGAACCACAATTTTTTTGTTTCTTTCAATTTGAAATCTATATAGCGATTCTGTCAAGTTTATTGAATCGTTCTGCTTTTCAATATGAACGTGCTTTGTTTAGAAAATCTTGCAAAACCAGAACGGATTTGTGACGTTTTTCACGAAAGAACGAACGTTCAGTCACATAAAAATCAGGATTTTCATTTTATTTGCCCGTTTTACTCCCATATTAATGTAACAAAAGATAAATTCAACAAAAAAAATGTATCTTTACTAACCATTCTGCAAAAATATATAAATAAAAATGATTCGTTAGATTGAATTTTATTCACATTTTTTTGTCATGTACCAAGCTCACGTTGAATTTTTAATGTTGCAATAAAATTATTTTCTCTGTCGGTATTATAACGTTAATTTACGACGATTATTCACTTAAGGAAAATGTCTGTGTTTCGTCCACTCGGTAATTATTGTGTTTTAAGTTGTGCAAGTCCATGCAATTATAGAACGTGTGATGCATTTTGAAGAATACAGTACTATGCACATGCAGCTTTTGAAGGTAAATGAAATGAGTTTTACCAGCTTCAAATTTTATTATAATTTTAAATTTAGTCATGCAAACAATAATTGTCAAGACTAGAAAAGTTAAACTAAAATCATTTTAGCTTAAATTACTTAATTATATTTAAAAAATTCTGTTTTCAGAGCTTAATTTTATTAAAAATATTACAATACTTATTATGAATTTTCAAATGAAACGTAGGTATTATGTTGTAACGTAAAAATATAAAATCTTTTATCTAAAACGTACATTATTTCAAAAAAGGAGAAACATCGTGCTTTATATTATGAGGTTTATTTTGGTTAAATATCCCTCCAATTTCTTTAATAACACATCACATTTTTATAATGTCATAAAATGCAGTCTTAATAAAAACTACAATATAATGACAAAGGTCAAACTCTCTTCCTTAATGTTATTAATGTGCCATAACTTTAAATTGACTTTTGAAGAACGTTTGGATTATATTAATATATCTGAGTTAAATTCTTAAAATTTTTATGAGCAAGGTAAACTTCCATGTAAGAACGTTAATGCAAGTTTCTACTGCATTCTTGCTATTAAAAGTATTATAGAACCACATTAACTTTAATGTCACAACCTTCGAATTAGGTTTTTCTTAGCTTTGAATAATATAATCCAGCACAACATTACTTTGGCAAGCAGATATCTGTTTCTATCGTACATGTATATTACGCCGAAATTTTACATCTTTTTCTTATTCGTCTCATTATGGAATTTTTTTTTCACTACCTAATACTCACATCTAAATGCTATCAGAGTTTTAATAGTAAGATTTTATATTTTTATGAAAAAAAAAATATTTTTAAAAAATTATGGGGTTTCCAAAAAAATAATAAGTGTTGCAATTTTTTTATTTAATATGTGTATGAATGTATTTATTGCCAGTTTAATAGTAAAACATTGTACCAGTGAACCTACCACAGACGAGCCTTGCATTAAAATTTGTCGATGGCCCTTTTTATTTGTCACTGAAGTTTAACATATGATTTATGAGTTTGAATGATATTGTGAATATCATCTAACAAATTTTTGCTTATACATGCTAGGACGCCTTAACCCCATGATTCCATATCAGTCATACCGCATACGGTTGATAGGCCCCTGAAAGGTTGTGCCCCTGTTCGGTACAGTGTCTGTACCATAGCAAACAGTGTAGATAAAGAAATCAAAAAGCGAAAATTAAGAAATAGTTAATAGTGTAAAATTAATCTTAATTTATTTTTCTTTTAACATATAAATTCGTTTAATATGAAATATATCTTGTTTTCAGAGTTCAATAAGCGGGTTTTCAATGTACACTCGTAAAATGTTTATTTGTGTAATACATAATTCTTAAAGAATAATTTTTAAATGCAAATATAACTTCAATTGTGGATACTCTAAGTTAAGCTCTCGAAAGATTCATTCAACTGAAAATATCTTAGAATTAAGTAAATTTTTGAAATAAAAAAACATTTTTACTTTTTATTTTTATTTTTGCTAATAATCTAACTAATTACTAACCAAGGAAATAAAGACTTATATTTTACGTGATTGTAACGAAAAAAAATAACGACAAAGAACAGCATGAATAAGAAATTACATGATACTAGTGGCTTTGCCCGTGAAAAATCACAGGTAGTTCTACAGATGCTCATAAAATATTTTGACAAGTCTGCTATTTCCCGAACGCTAAAATTTAACGACGGATTCTTATAGATCTCGCTAAAATACATCGAATAATGTGAAAAATGAAGAATAACATTTTTTGAGTGTTCACTTAGTCGATATATCAAATTTTAAAAGTTGCATCGAAATCGTTAATTTTGATTAAAAAACAACGCGATGATCCCATCTAACTTGCTATTTTCTCTTATATATTGGGATGGTTTCTTTTTCATTTTGAACTCTCGGCCCCGCTTCTAAGATAGTTGCTAGCAGGTGACAAAACTTTGTAGTTCTGAAAATGACCGCATTCACAAAATGTATCTCCCATAATAAATAACATTGGAGTCGTTTCACTAAATTCCCATTTCTCTCGAAAACTCAGTAAATTCATTTTTTTTTTATTAATTGTATTCTTCATTTTCGTTTTATTTCGGCGAGATCTATAAGGATCCGTTGACAAATTTTGGAGTCCGAGAAACAGCAGAATTCCCAAAAATCACGCACTTAGTTATTAACAATAGCTCAACGTTCATTCAATAGTTCCTTTGGAAGATTTAAACGCTGTCGATTGCGACAGTTTCACATATATTTTCTTCTTTCATCAATATTTATTTAATAAAATTATGTTTTTAGAGGTATTTAGTATAACTAACTAAATCAGTCATAAACTACTAATGATTTCGTTAAGTAAAATCAATATAATGGATTATAATGAAAAATATGGTATATAATTTTATTAACTGTCTTAAATAATGTAAGATAGAAATCTATTAATCCTAGTTTGTTTAGCGGTTGGTAAATAATAAATGCGGTTGGATTAGTTTTAGTGGACTGTATATTTACTTTATATTTACTATGCGATGCGAATATTATATTATGCGAATATTATACAAATATTTTTACAACTGTTATAAATTGTTTTTATTTATAATTCAAAAGCAATCGGGATCTGTAACTAAATTTAATAATTCAGAGCCTTCTAAATCGAAACATATATTTCAGAGCATTCTAAATCTAAACATACTCCCGGCCTCGACTTTGAATCAATTATTACCTAGTCTGATGCAGTTGGTAATAAGATCAATTTTGTGATAGGTCGTTTGTACAAACCATTTTTGGTTCGTATTTGTACGACACGAACCAGATCATCTTTACCAGGATAAACTTCAATGATGCGTCCCAGAACCCAAAACGCGGGAGGAAGATTATCTTCTTTTACAATAACTAAATCGCCAACCTTCAAGTTTGGTTGCGGTTTTTGCCATTTGGGCCTATTCTGTAACTGGGCTAAATATTCTTTTGACCATTTTTTCCAGAAATGATCCTTTTGTTTAGTCAAAATTCCAAAATGTCGTAATCGGTTTGCAGGAATGTCAGACAAATTTTCTTCTGGTAGTGCTACCAACGAATCACCGATTAAGAAATGTGCGGGTGACAGATAAGACGTATCCGTGGTGTCGTTTGATAGTGCACATAGTGGTCTGGAATTTAATATTGCTTCTATTTGAGTCAATAATGTTGTTAAATCTTCGTACGTTAAAGGTTTCATTTTAGTAGCTCGGCGTAAATGATAATTTACTGAGCGAACTCCAGCTTCCCAAGCACCACCCCAATGGGGACTACTTGGTGGTATAAAATTCCATTTGATCCCTTTAGTAATTGCCCAATCATTTATGTTGATAGTAAACTTCGAATCATTCCAAAGTTTATATAATTCCTTTAATTGATTTTTGGCTCCAACGAAGTCCGTTCCATTATCACTATAGATACATTGCGGGCAGCCTCTTCTGGATATGAAACGTTTAAGGCAAGAAATGAAGGCTTCTGTACTGAGGCTGGTTACAACTTCCAAGTGAAGTGCTTTAGTGACTAAACAAATGAAAAGAGCGATGTAACCTTTGGTGGTTCTTGATTTTCGTAAATGATTAAGTCGAATTTCAATTGGGCCACAATAATCAACTCCAACTTGATAAAATGCTCTAATTGGAGTTACTCCATAGGATGGTAAGTTTCCCATTAATTGTTGAGTAGCCGCAGCTTTATATCTGTGACAAATAATGCATTTGTGTATAATATTTTTAATTTCATTTTTTGCGTTTAAAGGCCAAAATTTAAGTCGAATGTTCGAAAGTACTGATTGTACTCCTGCGTGTAATAATCTGATATGCGTTTCGGTCAGAATAAGCGTAGTAACTTTGTGTTTTGCTGGTAGAATTATCGGGTGTTTTTGGTTGTAACTTATAGGCGCATTTTTTAGCCGTCCTCCAACTCGTAGTAAGTCATCGCCATCCAAGAACGGATTCAATCCATGAATTCTACTTGTTGTTGGGACCGGAGCACCTGATCGGAGGGACTCAATTTCTGTAGTGAATCTCTCATTTTGACCTAATTTAATAATTTTGTTTGTTGCACTGTTTATTTCTTTTAACGTCATAGGACCGTACCATTTGTCTTGCTGGTGAAAACAGTTGTGGTAAAAGCGAAAAATGTAAGCTACGACCCTTTGTAATTTGCAAAATGATGAAAAGCGATGAAATATTTGATTTTCTGAAATTTGAATATTGGCATGCACAACCTTTTTCTGCTCCACTGCAATATTATTTTCTAAAATGCTTTGCGGTTGTGACGGCCAATTCTTTTCTGGCTGTGATAACCAAGGCGGGCCATTCCACCATAGTGGTAAATCAATCATTGAAGACGGGTATAAACCTTTTGAAATATAATCCGCGGGGTTTGAATTTGTTGGGACGTAATTCCAAATAGCGTTTTCCGAAAGTTTTTGAATTTCTGATATGCGATTAGCGACAAAAACATTAAAGCGGTTTGGATTCGATCTAATCCATGCGAGGACAATTTGCGAATCTGTCCAAAGATAAGGATTTTTTATTTTTAAATTTAAACTTTGTACCGTTCGGAGCATTAATTGTGCTAGTAATAAAGCTCCGCATAATTCTAAGCGTGGAATTGTAATTGTTTTTAATGGAGAAATTCGAGATTTTGCACAAATTAAGTTGGTTGAAATTGACGAATCAACATAAATTGTTCTCATATAGATGCACGCGCCGTACGCTTTCAGGGAAGCGTCACTAAACCCATGAATTTCGGTATATAAAACGTCAATATTTCGTTTTAGGCAGCGTGGTATGGAGATTTCCGACAGCTGGGCTAAACTACTGTAAAATAATTTCCATGAATTCATAATACTTGCGGAAACCGGGGTATCCCATTCTGTTTTATTTTCCCATATTTTTTGTATAATGATTTTTGCTAATGTTACCATCGGTCCAACTAGACCTAATGGATCGAATATTTTTGCGATGTCCGAAAAAATTAAACGTTTTGTGGTACTTATGGGTTTAGTCCAATCAATGGCGGAAGTAATCTTCAATGTATCCTTCACTGGGTTCCATATAATTCCAAGCGTTTTTAACCATTTTGTTCGTAATTCTTCATTTAATAATTTTGGTTCTATGTTATCAGGGGGAATACATTGCAGCAGGTTTTCATTATTCGCGCACCATTTATGTAGTTGAAAGCCTCCCAATGCGAGTAACTGTGTCAGCTGTGCCTGTAAATTCATAATTTCTTTTAGCGAGTCCGATCCTGTAATAATATCATCCATATAAGTATCGTTTGCAATTGCGTGCGATGCCAAAGGGAATAATTTCCCTTCATCTTGAACTAGTTGCTGTAGCGTTCTTATAGCGAGAAATGGAGCGCACGAGGTTCCATAAGTGATTGTGTTGAGCTGTAGTATCTTCAATTTCTCTTCAGAGGAAGATCTCCAAAGAATCCGTTGTAATTTTCGATGTGCCGGATTAACTAAAATTTGGCGATACATTTTCTGTATATCCGTTGTAAAAACGTAAATATGTTTTCTAAAGCGAATCATGATATCCATAATATCTTGTTGAAGCGTAGGCCCTTTGAACAAAATGTTATTTAATGATAAACCCGATGCCGTTACGGCAGAAGCATTAAATACAACGCGAAGTTTTGTAGTGCTACTGTGTTCGCGTAACACAGCGTGATGCGGTATGAAATATTCTATTTTTTCCATTCCTTGTTTATATTCCAAATAAGAAGCATGTCCTTGCTCAACATATTCGTTAATAAAATCGGTATATTCTTTATGAAATGTTGGATTTCGTAGAAATTTTTTCTCCATAAACAGAAAACATTTTTTTGCGTATTCATATGAATTTCCAAGCATAGTTATTTTATTTTTATTTAAAGGTAAATCGACGATGTAGCGACCCTTTTCGTTGCGTTTGGTTGTCTTTTTAAAATGTTCCTCACAATTATTGGTGTCATCCAGGGGAACAATTTTTTCTTGACGAACAGATTCAATTTCCCAAAACTTTATTAACGAGTCATTTAATTGATTCAATGTTACTTTTAATGCGACTGGGTTACCACATGGCGCTTCCGCATCGATTCTTCCTGCAATGATCCAGCCAAATACAGTTTTCTGTAGAGATGGTAATCCCGATCCTAAAGAAATATGACCCGGTCTTAAAATGTCGAAAAATTTTTCTGCGCCAATAATGAGGTCGATTTCTTGAGGTAATGCAAATTGATTGTCAGCTAATTGAATATTTGACGGAATTTTCCATTGAGATGTATTGATCGGCCAATGTAGTAGTTTGCAAGTAATTTTGTCTAATATAGCACAATTTAACAGAAATTGATAATTTTGTTTCTTTGAGGCCACGGTAATGTCTACCACCTTTTTTACGTTTGTTGTTGTTTCCGATAATCCGGATACTTGTATTGTCTGACGAGAAGAATTTAACCCAAGTTTGGCTACTAGTTGTGATGTTGTAATTGATATTTCGCTGGCTGAATCTAACAAGGCTCGACAATTCAACCAAGAACCTGATTGACTTTTAATCTTTACAATTGCCGTACTTAATAGCACCTGAGTATTTTGAATTTTTGAAATTTGCGATTTTGCGAAGTCATCAGAACTTTTGGAATACAGGTTAACTCTTGGTTTTTCTGCAAACAGCGCGGATGGTTCAGTAGTCGTGGCTACTGCTTTTTTTGCGTGGTCATAATTGTGTAATAATGTGTGGTGTTTACGCTCGCATTGACGACACGAATTTTTACTATTGCATTTTGGAAGAATGTGATGTGTACTTAGACAATTGAAGCACAATTGTTTACTTTTAATAAATTCCCACCTTTTTGAAACTGATAATTGTAAAAGTTTACTGCACTTATACAATTGGTGATTTTTTTCGTTGCAAAGTAAACATTTTATTGTTGATTTATTTTCAGTGAAATGAATCACTTTTTTCACCGCTGTATAATTTGAATCCTGTACCATTTCTAATGCTCCGGCCTGACGATCAAGAAATGCTAGTAATTTTTCCACCGATTTTAATTCATCTAAATTTCCATTAATTTCAAAGGCTTTCCGAAGGTTATTGTCCAATTTTTGTGATAATAAGTACATCAAAATGACATCCCATTGTTGTACGGGTTGGTTTAATGCACCCAACGCGCCAAGTGATTGTCTCACTTGGGTATTAAACTCCCTAATACTACTTGCCGAATTTTGATTAACTGTTTTTAAATCAAATAATGTTTTGAGGTGACTGTTAGTTATAAAATATTTGTTATCAAACCTCTTTACTAACAATTCCCAAGCTACCTCGTAGTTGGAATCGTTAGTATGTAAATGTGAAATGATATGTAATGGTTCGTCTCGAATAAAAGATTTTAAATAATGCAATTTTTGAACGTTAGAGAGCGAATTATTTTTATGGACAATGGACAAATATAAATCTTTAAAATTTTCCCAAGATTTATAATCTCCTCTAAATGGTTCAATATTGATATTGGGTAGATTTACATTTGGTGTATGGCGAGGGTTTGATTCATGCGGGCGTGATTGTAATTTTATTGCGTTATTAATTTTGATTAAGTTTGCATAATATTTTGCTTCGATTTCTTCGCGGTCATTTTCGTATTTATCTAAATTTATGAATTCCAATTGCGATTGAATTTTTACATAATTTTCAAATGCTGCCTCTAAGGCTGGCTTTCTTATAATAATTTCATTTAAATCTGTATCAATTTTGGTTGAATCAAATGATGAAATAGCATTGGTGATTCTTGTGATGCTGGCTTTTGCACAAGACCTCAATTTTGTTAATTTTGTCTCTTCCAATTGCTCTTCCATCATTTATCGTTATATGAATTATTTAAATATAAAAAAAATTAATAAATTATGACAATTTAAGCTTAGCTGATTTGATTTTTTTTTTTTTTGCTTCGATGACTATCGACGTTTCTTGTAAACGATGATTGTAGACGCTACTTGTAGATCACGTAGATGTAGATTACTTGTAGACGTTGACTGTCGACGCTCTTGCTTGTAGACGTTACTTGTAGATCCCGTAGATTGTAGATTACTTGTAGACGTTGACTGTAGACGCGCCTGTTGAAGATACCTCTTGCTCGTAGACGTTACTTGTAGATCACGTAGATAGTAGATTACTTGTAGACGTTGACGATGGAGGAATTAATTCATTTATCCATAGGTTAATGGTTCCAAATCATCCGGCTCGAAGGACCAAAAAATGTTTAGCGGTTGGTAAATAATAAATGCGGTTGGATTAGTTTTAGTGGACTGTATATTTACTTTATATTTACTATGCGATGCGAATATTATATTATGCGAATATTATAAAAATATTTTTACAACTGTTATAAATTGTTTTTATTTATAATTCAAAAGCAATCGGGATCTGTAACTAAATTTAATAATTCAGAGCCTTCTAAATCGAAACATATATTTCAGAGCATTCTAAATCTAAACATAGTTTTTAATGGATAAATTATTGTAAATTTTATATAAAAAAATTATTTACAAAATATTTGGTAATTTGCAACAGAAAAAAAATATTAAACCTATACAAAATAAAATAGCGATACCTATTAAAAATAAAAAAAATAATAAATTATTGATTTTGACTAATGATGGGGAACGAAAAAATAATATACACCAATGAAAACGGAGAATAAATTCCATTTTTCGGATTAACACCGAACTCGAATAAAACTACCAGAATTGTCGAGATAATACTCGCATTTACTATAGGGTTTTTCGTTGTTTACTTTCACTACCAAACTGGTAATTATATGTTGATTTATTATATGTTGTGTATAATATAATAGTGTTGTATTTTATGTTGATGATGCATGATAATTTTACAGAAAAATAGAAAAATTAAACAAACGACAGAATAGTTCGAAAAAATTAAAAATAAAAATTTGAAACGGGCCACCTATTGGCGCAGTGGCTAGAGCAGTAGTTCTTTCCATTTCATGCGTCAAGTGGTACGGGTTCGATTCCCGTTGAATCCTAGACTTAAGATCATAGACCTAAGATTAAAATTGACCAACAGAAATTTTCTGTGTTTAGACAGTCGTGATATGACCAAAGCTGTTAAAGCGACTTAAAACACCAAAAAAAAAAAAAAAAATAAATAAAAAATGTTGAATTGAAAACATTGAAATCAGTATAGTAAATTTAGAAAACAGTTGTCAAATGCAATTTCGTAAGCTAATACAACCTAATAAAATATTAGCAACGTGACATACAGGATATTATATCATAAAATACATGATAAAACTGCTAGTTGTGCACTTCAAATTTAACATTTATGGTACGTCGAACAACATAAAAACATTCAGAAACTCTTTAAGATAATAAAAATCTAGATTTTGAATAAGTTTTAATTGACCAAGTCATACTTCATCGATAAACCAAAACTGTCTTCTTTAAATCAAGTTCTTCAATAAAACGCAGTTTTTAATGAGATATCATTTTTATTTACCTAACATCAATAAAAAAAATATAGCACATAATACGAATGCATACAAAAAAAATCTCATATAAGAATATACTTTTAGTTCAATAAAAATAAGTCTGACATACCTAAGTGTAAAATAGATTATTTCAAAATGTGAAATATATTTTGCAATAGTGAAGTATAATTATTTTGGAATACCTATTTAAACTCATTAATGTTTGCAGGGATTTTTATTTCTTAGTTTTTTCCGTCTCTCTGCTAAACTTGAACTATTAAAACTATTAAAATCACTCTTAAACTATCTTAAATTATGGTACCACATTATCAGTATCTGTACTGAAGCATTATATATTTTAACAATGCTCCACTTAAAAATATTAAAGCTTTAACATTGTTATGAAAAATGCTATTTCAACTTATATCCTATATTTAGCATCATATTCGTATCATCATTCTGGTATTATACCTGTTTGTTATAAACAGTATTACACAAACATAAGCTTATTGTGGAACAAAAGTTTTGTTCAAATGGTTTTATAACAAACATATGCTTTAATACATGGTGGGTATTGGTGACCTATTTTCTATTCTTGTCCTTAGAAATTATTTAACCGAAGTTATTTTTTATCTTTATCTACATAGAATGATAAACAAAAATACCGTGTAATTAATACAATACAATATGTTGTGATTACAATATTTTGATGTACTTTTATATATTTTTTTTATTAAAATAGAGTTCTGATTATTTTAATTTTTTTATTCTCTTTATTTATATGCTGTTTAAACGTTAATACATTTTAAAAATGACAATAATAAAATAAATAATAATTTACATACATAAAATATTATACCCTTTCGGCACAAATATTCATTTTCATTTTTAAATTATTCATACATAAAATATGAAAACGTAAATTGAATAAAAAAATCCGACTTCTTAATAATGTACTCGCACAAACAACATACATAGGTATTATATCCACATACCATTCGATATAAGCAGTTGAAACACCGTAAACTCCGTAAAAGAATTACACAAAGTTAACAAGATTTGTGAAAAATATGCCTCCTCCATATTGCTCGTATTTTACACTTTTGTTATCTCAGCTCGTTCAAGCAGCCTCGTTACTTGAATAAAATATCACACTCTTCCTTTAAAATAGTTGTGACTTGTGAACTTTTTGTATGTATGCAAATGGTATCAAGTTCTTACACCGTGATTTTGACGCAGTTATCACTGAGAGCTTTGTTGGCTTGTACTAAAATACGCAAAATTGTGTCTTTATATTCAATGGTATATTGTAAGTTCTTTCTTAAAATAACTCTGAGACATTCTCGGTGAAAAACATTGAGCTGGTATAACTTTTTATGAGCTTTTGTTTAAAGAGTGTGGGTGTTTGTTGAAAATGTGTAAAACAATCTTTTCCTGGTTATTAATGGAAGATGTTTAAGAAAAAAAATATCTAAGAATGGATATAAAGAAACGAGGCATAGCAAATACGTTATTGGAATCCCGTCTGACATGGTGTCCCTGTAGATTATCTAGAAAACTAAGTGAGATGAGCGAGTCCACTCCCAAGTTGACGATCAATCTCCTGGCGTAGGTAACCCTTGCATGTGCGTCCCCCGCTCCAGGTAACAAGGGTTTTATCTTCGCTAGTAAATTCATGTTTGATGAGCAAAGGGAATTCAGATATGTTTAATCAGCTACAACATAGTTTAAAGATTATAGCCTTAAGCACACCAACAGCGCAAGTTTGATGTATTGTAAAGAGGAATAGGTAACGAACTCGTCCATAAACTGAACCGTATGTTTCCTACGACAATATCACATTGTCTTTGCTTTACTAAACGAGACAATCAAAATTACATAATTTCCACTAGCAAGTATATATTTAGATGTTTATTAGTTCAGTTAGGATGCCGCTTTACTCTCTGACAATAAACTTTATATATGTTTATCCCACACCTTTATTGGTCGTTCTTATCGTCAAAATATATTTCATTTACGGAACGCACACACATTAAAAACCGTCAGCCGCATCAGTACATCTTACTTCGCTATTAAAACAATATAAGCAATATTATTGTTTCATTAAAAGGATTTAAATTAACTAAACGTTATCATAACGTATTTCATCAGCCTACAGCAATAAAAATTTTATCGAATACAAAAAACCTAAGTGAAATTAACTTTTCATTCCTTTACGTGTAATTTTATTATTAATACAACAAAAAAATAAATAAAATCCAAATAAACTCGCGTTTTGGCTGGAATCATTAATACTACTTACGTCACTTTTATGCATTGGAGTTTGAAAAATTAATGAAAGTTTAATTTTCTATTTACTATTCATTATAGGTTTATATATTACTTTGATTTAATTTATAACGAGAAGAGAAATTAAACTAGCATTTGTTTATACCGTTTTTAATGTATTTGAGTTGGTATTAATTTTTATCTTTTTAATTATAAACATAATTAAGAGATCAAATATTTTAATGAATAAAATTATCTTAAATCGAGAATATAAAAGCTTATTAATATTGCGTGATTATTAAGTTTATCTACGTTGTACAGAATAAAGTGTAGGTTACATTGGAAGTATCTGGTTCTATGTAAAAGAGATTAAATAAGATGTTGGTTAAAAGAAGTATTCAATTCATAAGCAGATGCTTCAATATTAATTTGAAAATAAGTTGTTGCATTGATTTTATTTATAAAGTTTTTGGAAATTGTATTAAAGTTTCGACTAGAGAAATCGAATTGTTTCGTCTCTGATATACATAATTTGTCTTTGATATTTGATCCGTTAATAGACATGCTTCGGGTCAATTCAAACGTGTTATTATAGTTATGGAACAATAAATCCTGTTCGTGTAATTTTACTAACAAAGGAATATAATTATCCCAAAGGAAAAATCTAATTTGAAGAAAAAAGAATGAATTATATTAAAATAAAATAAGAAAACAGCTTTAAAAGTGTATATTTACGAATTTAAACTTTATTTAAAATGTTTAAAAATCGGCTTCTGTTTATTGTTAATATATGAACGTAATTCGGTAAAACGTACTAAATTTTAGAAAATAAACCCAAATTTAAAAAAAAAACAAGTGTTTTTGAAAAATGCAAAAATAGAAATTGGTAAGTTGAATCAAATGAAACTTAATAATTACTTGGATATCAACTACTTACTGTATATGAGCTTTTTTAATTACCATATCCCTATAATGTGAAAGCTGGTGCTTCTCATTGAGTATTCAGAAATTTGTAGTTAAAACATTTCTGTTAGCTCTTTTGGGAGCGAAATGACTATTCATTACTATAGCAATTATAATTTTAACCGCATTAATTAATTCCAATGTTTCAAGCAGAGCATTAATTAATTTTTGTTTATCATTTTGTTTAAAAATATATCTTACAAGTAATTGATGCTTTAATATTCATTTTAAATAAACCATAATTTTTATTCCAAATTATTAAGCCGAGAAGATTGATAGATAACATTTCAGCGGATAGAATGATAATTAAACTCAAAGCTTTTTAAAAAAAATAGACATAAACTATTTTTTAAACATTTACTGTAAAAAAATATTTTTTGAACAAAAATTTCCTTAACACGAAATTTAAACTGTGATTGCTTATTTTCTATTAACAACCATATATTTCTAATTCTTATCATTATCGTTCATTATTTTATTTTTCGGATTTCCTTTAGCATCGTGTCAACATTTCTTTTCTATGACGGGTTTTATCTAGACATCCTCCAGGGTTCTCAGGAACTCTAATACGCTTTTCATAACTTGTTATCTGTTATATGTTATCTGAAAAGAACCTCATAGAGCTACCAGGAAAGAAACACTCATACAGTCATACATATTTACATACGTTGCTACCGTACCAAAGATTTTTTTCCAATCATCCAGCTATGGCGATGCACAGACACGACCAACAGACAAAAAGCAAGACAACATTGACTAAGAGACAAAAGTGAGTAAAGTACTGTTTTAGCAGGTTCATTCCGTGCGACCATCCAGTCCCATCCAGCACTCAGCACAGCCATTTACGTACATTTTTGTGCAAGCGGCGTGACGTGTGCTTATAACATCAACACTGTTTCGGCGAATCTTATGCACTGTCTTGTCGACCCTTGGCCTAATCTGAAACAGTTCTTTACTCACTATAATCATTTGGTCAATGTTGTCTTCCTCAATGTTTGAACATCACCAGAAAGACGATTGGAACAAACCTCAAGTGAGACTAAAATGTATTAGAAAAATACTATACCAACCACTGTTCATCACATTCTCACAAGCGTATCTATTAACGAGCTCATTTAAGTAACTTTTTTCGTACAATATTGTGAAGTAAGTAAAATATCGATAACATATACGATTTCATAGAACCAAATAGATAAAATAAATATAAACTTGGTTACAATGAAAATTGATCTATCTTAAGACAAAAATTTTAATAATTAAAATATTGAACTACCTGAAGAAATGTTTTTCCAAGTTTACAATTTATTTTTAAACATTTAACTTGAAGGAGTTGGGAAGTGAAAAAAATTCATACAATATTTTAAAAGGGTTTATTTGAATGATTTTGATTAAATGTATCTATGTTTTAAACAAAAATTTATATTTAGCTAAAAACTATTATTTTAACTTAAGCAAGATATATTTTCTTTTAATTAATGGTTGATGTTCCGTAATCATCGATTGATTATTGAAGCCCCCACTGTCATCTGTCGTTCAATAGCTCAATCGATTTGGAACAGTTGATCGATCCTCGTTATCAGTCGATCAATGCATCAATCAATGCACTCACTCACAATCCCCACCACTGATAACGCTCGATCACAAATTCAACTCACTGGACCAGGGACTTCCACTCGTTCATTATCATCTCATCGGTCGACTCAATCGGACGTTCGCTCAACAACACTCACCGACTCACATCTCGTGCTCAACCAAACTCATCACTTCGACTCATTCTTTCGTAAGAAATCTCTTCAAATCATTTTCAATTAATTAACTCAATCATGTGACGATACCACGGCACTCATCGGAGGATTGCGGCCGGATCTCACGGTCGAGGATGCCCTCCGAATACTCAACACGTGGTCATCATTCACGGACTCAGCGGACTCACAAGATAATGGTTTCACTCACGTAAATTAAACCATTAGCACTCATTGCAACTCAACGATAGGCATCTGTGACTCATTCGACGAGTTCCACGGCCAACAACGCTCATCAATCTCACCATCTGCTCAACTACTTCATCACGTGTTTGGCACCGGAACTACGCCGCTCATTCGGAACTGCTCATCCACTCATTCAAGTCAGTAATTCATTATTATGTGATCACCACCAACAAACTCTCATCCGATGCCATCGTTGATCTTCGCTGATCGTCCACTCACACCACGTGGTTGTCCTTCAACTTCAACCACAGCTCAACTATTCAACATCACTATATTTACAACATAGTTACTCAATTCAACCATATGAAGTTGTCAAAACTCGGGGATTATTTTTATTTTTTTTAGTTTTATTTTTTAACATGTTACCATCTTTTAGATCACCAAAACCGGCACCACTCATTTACTCACGAAACATTTGGTCCTTCGAGCCGGATTTTGGTGATCTAAGTCAAGCCGAGAAGTAGACAACTTCACTCATCTTCATTCGCTCAACTCCGCTCATCTTTATTCCACCAACTTCGCTCATCTTCGCTTCGCTACTTCAATTCTATTCGCTCGCTCAACTTCGCTCATCGTCATCCCATCAACTACGCTCATCTTCGCTTCGCTACTTCAATTCTATTCGCTCATCTTCATTTCACCAACTTCAACCGTCTGCACTTCGCTACTTCGCTTCTCTACGCTCATTCAACTGCGTTTATCTTCTCTACAAACTTATTCACTCTCGCTCACTTCTTTAATTCCTTTCTCATACTCAACTGCGCTTATTTTCATTTTACAACTCATTCACTCTCATTTACACTTCCTTAATTCCATTCGCATACTCAACTGCGATCATCTTCATTCCATCACAAGGCCACAACTTCGCTTCGCTACTGCATTTCTATTCGCTCGTCAAACTTCGCTCATCTTCATTTCATCAACTTCAATCGTCTTCACTTCGCTACTTCGCTTCTCTACGCTCACCTAACTGCGCTTATCTTCATTCTACAAACTCATTCACTCTCGTTTACACTTCTCTAATTCCTTTCGCATACTCAACTGCGCTCATTTTCATTCCAAAATTCAATTATTCTCACTCACGCTCACTTAGTCCTTTAGCCACTCAACTTCGCTTACTTTCACACACGCAACTTTTATTATCCTCGCCCACGCTACTTCTAGTTGCTTCGTCTGCTCAACATCACTCATCCTCACTGATTCTTCCTTACACATCTTCGATTCTCTTCGCTTGTGCATCGTCAATTATCTTCAATCATCTTCACTTCGCTATTTCAATTCTATTCGCTCACTTAACTTCGCTCATCTTCAGCCCAACGACTTCAATCATCTTCGCTTCGTTTCTTCACTTCTCTTCGTTCACTCAACTACGCTTTTCTCCATTCTACCAAATTGAATCATCTTCGCTTGCAACTTCAATTATACTCATTCACTCAACTTCACTCTTCGTCGCTTCGCTACTTCAATTCGCTTCACTTGCTAAAGCTCAGTCATCCTATTCAACTCAACCTCTATCATTCCCTTTCATTCATCTCCGATTCTCTTGCTTACTCTTCGTCAATCATATTCACTCATTCAACTTTATTCTTCTACAATATCATCACCTTAATTATCTTCAGCAGTTGGAGACTCAACCAACGTTATCGTTACCTACGAACCAGGACAAGGCAACGATGCAAGGCGTGTGGTGGGCATCACCACACCATGATCCACCAAGAAGGTTCGAGGAACTCACAAACCAACTCATATCCTCAAAACTCACCAATCGCTTAGAATCCTCGAACACTCAATAATACTCATTCGAATATCAAACACTTCTTACTCATCTATCACTCAACAAAAATTAATTGAACTCAAGCCCATCACCACATCACTCATTTCAAATTCACTCCACCACACTCAAATCAACCAGCACTCAGCAAACGCATAACTTTGTTAGAAATTGCTCAAATTTTTGATCCACTTGGTTTTTTGGCACCACTCATAATTCGAGCCAAAGTATTCATGCAGGAGCTTTGGCTCGAGAAGCTCGGCTGGGACGCAGCATTACCTCGTACTCATCGACACAAATGGGTCGAATTCAAGCAAGAATTGGCTCAACTCTCGCAAATCCAAATACCAAGATGGATCCACTCATCCAAGTGCTCAAAAATCGAGATCCATGGATTCTCAGACGCATCACAAACTGCAATGGCGGCAGTTGTGTACCTCAAAGTCCACTCAAGCTCATCCAGGCCCAAAGTGACGTTGCTTTGCGCCAAAACCAAGGTAGCACCGCTGAAAAGTCTCACCATACCGAGACTAGAACTCAGCGCTGCTCATCTGTTGGCAAAACTCATCACTCATTGCCAGTCAACTCTAAAATTAACTCAAGTGCCAACCTATCTGTGGACAGACTCATCCGTTACTCTCACTTGGATCAACTCACACCCGTCACGCTGGAAAGACTTTGTCAGAAACCGAGTGTCAAACATTCAAGACCTTACTCCAACCGGCCGGTGGAGATTCATATCTGGCAAGGAAAATCCAGCTGACTGTGCAACTCGAGGACTAACGCCACCTCAACTCAAAGCTCATAGCCTATGGTGGACTGGCCCCCCATGGCTACTCAAGGCTCAAGCGTCCTGGCCACCTCAAAAATTCACATTTGATGCATCCGCTCACGAAGAAGAACGACCTGGCAGTGCACTCATCACCACTCAAATCCATGACGCAAAACCATCACGTTGGCCACTCATGGAACGAAATGTAACACTCATCCGTATGCTCAGAGTCACAGCGACTTGCTTCAGGGTCGCCGACATTGCCAGAGGTCGTAAAGGCTCATCGTTAATTAATCCACTCAATACATCTGAACTAGAGAGGGCACTCATCTTTTGTATCAAAACTACTCAATGTGAACACTTTGAATTTGAACTCAAGCTACTCAACAATGGAGCAAAATGGCCCCCAAATCATCCATTCGCAAGATTGACGCCACGAATTGACACTGACGGCATCATTCGAGTCGGTGGACGGTTGGAAAACGCTTCACTAAGCGGCGACGCCAAGCATCCTGCAATTTTACCAAGAAAATCTCCATTGACAACGCTCATCATTTCTGACGCTCATCAACGTACCCTACACGGTGGAGTGCAATTAACACTCGGTTACACTCGACAACGCTACTGGATTCTGGGTGGAAGGCAACCAGTACGTTCACAAATACTCAAATGCATACAATGCGCTCGTCATAGAGGCGAAAAAGCTCAACAGCAGATGGGACAGCTCCCAGCGGCTCGAGTCAACCCTTCACCTCCATTTACTCATACTGGTGTTGACTACGCTGGACCCATCACACTCAAGACATGGAAGGGGCGGACCGCAAAAACTAGTAAGGGCTGGATATGTGTGTTCGTCTGTCTCTCCACGTCAGCTACTCATCTTGACGCCGTCACAGATTACTCATCCGACGCATTCATTGCGGCGCTCAGAAGATTCACCGGGCGGCGGGGAATCTGCTCGGATATCTACAGTGACTGTGGAACCACATTCAAGGGAGCTGATATAGAAATCAAGCGTCTCTTCACTCAAGGAACTCAACAAGCCACTACACTTAAAGACCACGTTACGATTAACAAAATAAGATGGCACTTCAATCCACCAGCCGCTCCTCACATGGGTGGAAAATGGGAAGCCGCCGTAAAATCTGTCAAACACCATCTTGCACGGACTGTGGGAGAATCCTCTCTCACATACGAAGAATTTACGACTCTTCTCGTGCAAATTGAGGCAGTACTCAACTCAAGACCACTGGAACCACTTTCTGAGGATCCAGACGATCTTGAGGCACTCACACCAGGCATTTTCTTATTGGTCAACCACTCACTCTGATCCCAGAACCATCGCTCATTGATCTACATTCAACTCGGCTGAATAGATGGCAACATATTCAGCAGCGAGTCCAACAGTTCTGGAAACGATGGTCAGCCAGTTACCTACGCCGCCAACTCGCTGTCACCAAGTGGCATTATCCCAATCATACAATAAAATTGGGATCACTCGTGCTCATTACTGATGACCATTCACCTCCAACGAAATGGCCACTCGCTCGTGTCATCGAGATTCATCCTGGCCACGACGGACTCACAAGGGTGGTAACCTTGAAAACCGCCAATTCCACACTCAAACGTCCAATCTCGTGTCTGGCATTGCTCCCTGTCAATCCGGGATCGTCAGATTGACCAATGGACCGCTAACATTTATGGAAACTCAACTTAATCAGCACCCAGTTGCTGATGGCGGGGGGTATGTTCCGTAATCATCGATTGATTATTGAAGCCCCCACTGTCATCTGTCGTTCAATAGCTCAATCGATTTGGAACAGTTGATCGATCCTCGTTATCAGTCGATCAATGCATCAATCAATGCACTCACTCACAATCCCCACCACTGATAACGCTCGATCACAAATTCAACTCACTGGACCAGGGACTTCCACTCGTTCATTATCATCTCATCGGTCGACTCAATCGGACGTTCGCTCAACAACACTCACCGACTCACATCTCGTGCTCAACCAAACTCATCACTTCGACTCATTCTTTCGTAAGAAATCTCTTCAAATCATTTTCAATTAATTAACTCAATCATGTGACGATACCACGGCACTCATCGGAGGATTGCGGCCGGATCTCACGGTCGAGGATGCCCTCCGAATACTCAACACGTGGTCATCATTCACGGACTCAGCGGACTCACAAGATAATGGTTTCACTCACGTAAATTAAACCATTAGCACTCATTGCAACTCAACGATAGGCATCTGTGACTCATTCGACGAGTTCCACGGCCAACAACGCTCATCAATCTCACCATCTGCTCAACTACTTCATCACGTGTTTGGCACCGGAACTACGCCGCTCATTCGGAACTGCTCATCCACTCATTCAAGTCAGTAATTCATTATTATGTGATCACCACCAACAAACTCTCATCCGATGCCATCGTTGATCTTCGCTGATCGTCCACTCACACCACGTGGTTGTCCTTCAACTTCAACCACAGCTCAACTATTCAACATCACTATATTTACAACATAGTTACTCAATTCAACCATATGAAGTTGTCAAAACTCGGGGATTATTTTTATTTTTTTTAGTTTTATTTTTTAACATGTTACCATCTTTTAGATCACCAAAACCGGCACCACTCATTTACTCACGAAACAGTTGATGTATGTTAACAGCTTAGAAGCCGTTTTTTACTGATTTTTATTGTTAAAATAGAAATGAATGCACATCACCCCAAAACAATTAATACTTAAAAATGTATAATATTTGCCTTTAACATTTAAATTATTATTTAATTCTGTTATAAAGTGTATATGACTTGAAAAGTTGTATTTGCATAACATTAAATAATCTTCAATTTTTGTTATTAGGTGTGTTATATATATATAGAGAAGTAGTTTTACAAAATTCACCTTTTCATATTATCTGAACTAACCATTAATTTTTCTTATACTTTAGATATGAGAAATTTGTTCCATCGATAATGTTTTCGAGCGTCAATAACGATGTTAAGAGCTTAGAAAATATACATATACAATACACCTCATGAATAAGAAACGATAGTAGTAAAATACTCAGAGGTTGCAAAATATAATACTTACATGAAAAATTGACTACAAAAAAAAAACCAACAACATCGTTAGAAACTACAATAAAAACCCTCATTCTTATATTAATTGGAAAAAAGATGATTAAATTTTATTAGTTCAAACAAACGAAAAATAAATTCGAATGATTTCAATAGCCAATCCTTTAAACCGCAATAAATGAAGAAAAATGATTTTTTTGGATTTAAATGATACATTATTTTTTAATACTTATTGTTTCAATTGAATGCGTAGGAATATGTTTTTTGTTAATAATCCGTACAAATTGAAAAAAATGAGATATAAATTTTGATTGATCGGAATAATTACATGAAACTCCTGTGGAATTAATTCTACCTTTAAAATTGAAACCATGGATTAACCTTTTTTTTTAATAAAAAACAGTTATTTTAATTAAAATTAGCTTTCAGTTTTATGGATTCTTTACGGAGAGGATTTATTCCGTTAAATTGAGTTATTAATCGATTTTTAATAACAATTATGATTGTAATATGAGAACAGAATTGCAATTACGTGGGAAAAATATTTCATATAATAATCTAATTTTAAGTGACTTTTGCTTAGAAATGCAACGGCTGTAGTTATTATATAAAGTTTAATTATAAAGTTCCATCAATTTTTTGTACTTTCAGCATTGAATGGTAAGGGATTGACTAAGCGAGCGCGTCGTAATTAAACGGGGATGACGCTCGTGTTTTCAATGTTGATGTAACTACTTTTCTCTCGTTGTATAATTCCGAGTGAAAAAACTGATCATCGTTACCTTTTCCTTTTGTTATTTATGATCATATGTATGTTTTATAATGTTGATTCTGTTGGACCACGGGATTGTATATAACGAGGGCTATATTTTTAATTACTTCACGCTTTATACTCCATATGCTTTATGGGCAGATCTGAATAAAAATATTTATGATTTTTGCCAGCATAGAAATTTTTTTTAACTTCTAATATTTGTTACTCTCGCTTATTTATTTCATTTTATGAATATTCGAGTTAAAAAGTAATTAAACGTTGAATTATGTGAGAGGTAAGTTTCCTTTGAAAAAGTTTGCAACAGAATTTCAAAAGAATGATAAAAATTTATTGTTCATTTGTGAAATAAAGATTTTCATGAGAACGTTTAAGGGTTTATACGTGATAAAGAAAATAAGATATGTTGGTAAATATTATATAAAATAAAATTTTATGTTGAGAAGTATGAAACTTGTTGCGGCAAACTAAACGTAGTTTTTCTTTTCTGCATGATTATAAGAGTCACGTTTCAAAAATATTTTAAAATCCTATATATACAGTCTACTCGTTTTAAATTTCACTGCACGTTGTGCAATTCGTGGTTTAATATTAATTAAGTTTTATTGATGTTTTTATGTTTTTTATTTCATTCATATGGGATTTTATGAATCGACTTAATAACATTATCAAGTCAAATAATTTAATTATTATAATCAAAAAAAAAAATCATAAAGAACAATAAAAAAAACAATGAAAGTCTTTCTGTTCTTAGCTTATATATTATTATCTTTTATTTTTTATTTATAATTGGACACAAATAAGCTACAAATATTGTATAAAACCTACAAAATATTTTATTTGCCAAAAAAATAAAAAATAAAATTCAGTTGATTATAAAATAAACAGTAATATTTTGGTAATTACTTCCATATGCTGAAAGCGATAATTTATTTTTAATATTTTAAAAATTTTATAGCCTTAAAACAAATCATACACAATTTTAGTGTCTAAGATAAAAAAAATTGCATCCTTTTTTGCCTTTTTTTTTGTTTTTGGGTGCATTTACTTAACGCCTACGTCTACTGGAAATTTTCAGAGTTTAGAAACACTTTAAGAAACGATATAATATGCTATACAAATACACAAAGTTAATTGTGCATTGCAGTTGTCCAATTCTTGTTAACGTTTATTTGCAAATTAATCAGAATCAGTTTTGGAAGCTTTTTAACACAAATCGATGCAGACTTTAGAACCTAAGTTTAAAGTTGTCAAGTTTTCAATTTAAGCCATTTCCAAACACCCAAAAGGCCAATATTGTATCGAATATTGAGAAGAGAGGACTATGCTGCCGGGTGGCATAGATTACACTTAAAACACGTGTTTTAAGGAAATATTACAGTAAAACTTCGATTCACGGTCACTCTCTCTCTCTTTCTTATCCGTCAATGTAAAAGAAGAAACATTTTGTCTAAGTGTACAAAACCTACACTTAATTGTACAATACTAAATTAAACTTTAGTATACTTAATTTTTTACGTAAGTCAGCATTTAATTATACATTTTTTAATAAATAATTTAAAATCGAGTACATAACTGCATAACTGCAGACATAATGAAATTTAAATCTATTAAAATCTCTTTATAAATATTTAAACGAGTTTGCGAAAGAATTTTTTTGGTAACGGAAGGGGACTTTTTACACGAAAATAAAATACAAAATAAACTCCTCTATATTCTTCATTATGTGAAAAGCAGGGATATTATAGATATGAAACGGATATAGAAGGGGATACGGGTATAGAAATAATATTATACCGGTTTTGGATATTGTGGCGAATATCAAACTATTTCGGGTTATCCATTAGGTTTGGATAGTTTTGGTTACAGACATAAGATTTTTAAGAAATTGTTAAAATAAAATACTAACAGATAATAATTTTACTTTGTTTTTAAATTATCATTTGGTACTGCAATCCACCATATAGATAATTCCTATAGCTATTCAATTTTAAGTGTTCTTTATTAAAAAATCTAAAAATTATAAAAATTATTATAGACTGAAACTGTATCTGAAACTATCCAAAACCTTGATATGATCGGATACGGTTTCGGTTACGAAAAGGTTTATATTTCGGATATCCGATAGTTTTGGTTGCGGTTGCGGAGCTTCTGAAATCCTTGATGTGAAATATTTATAAGTTAGTGTCGAAGTTTGAGGAGAGTTCCCATAATTCCAGAAAAGGATACCAAAATATACTTTCTGTAGATCTGTAATAATATAAATCTGCTGTAGCCCAAACACCTGGATCATTCGAGGACTTCAAGAAGCACCTCAGCGAAAGGATCAGGATGGTATGGAACACAGAATGGAAGAGCCAAACCTCCGAGCTCCACTCCATCAGAAAATCAACATTGACCAAACCACTCATTGAAACCATCCCTCGACCAACCCAGGTCATTGTAACCCAACTGAGACACAAAATTGACCCACTCATACCTTCTGCAAAGGACCCAACTTTCAAACTGCATGAATTTTACTCATTCTCAGCCACCGCTAAACACTTATTCGAGTGTGAGCTCCTGAAAGGATTGAGGAAGGAGACGGGTACGCGACACTCCATCCAGGAGGCGATGAGAGACCCAGAACAGTGGGACAACGCTTGTTGTTTCCTCCAGAGGCTGGGAATTTGGAGCGGCATTTAACGATCTTACACAACCAAGGAACCCACCGATATCAATTATTATTGTAATAATGACCTTGTAGTTAAAGCACAGAAAAAATAATAATATTGTAATGCAGCCTTAGCCAAGCTTTTCAAGATATCGACAAAAACAGTTTTTAGCTTGAGTACGTGCGTTTTCGAGGTTTCGTAGTTAAAAAGAAGTTAAGATAACATTTAAAAAACAACTTATTGGTTCCTAATCACTGGACTGACTAACGCGTATTTTTTGTATAAACTAATCTTTTCATCGAAAAGCTACTACCATCCAAACAATTCTGAGAATATTCATCTAATTTGCTATGAGTATAATACTTTTTGAAATAGGTTTCTCCTGATCGAAACTAGTGAATATTACGATTTTGATGTCTATATTTAGATTAGTAAATTTAACTATTTTAGTACCCAATAAATAGGTAAAAATATATCGAGATAAATGTTAAAAAAGTTTGCCATGCAAAAACACAAAAGAATTTATTTCACAAAAGTGTTTCACATTTAGTATCTGGGTATGATCTGTTTGGAATAGTAGCACAGTATTTAAGATATATTACAGTTTTTTATAATTTTAGAAACACGGGGTAGGAAAAAGGTATATGGTTTTAATCGGATGACATAAATTCATGCAACGCCATTGCAAAAAATAAACACAAACTCTCAAAAAAGTTAAATGAAACCAAAGTTACAGATATGTACTTAAATTACTTACTTCAAGGTTTTTTTCTTCTTTATATATCATTTTTCAAAATAAAATATTAAAAAAAGAATTTTTAGTAATCGAGGCATTGTTGTTAAATAAATAAAGCGAAATACTTTTCCTTCTACAAAACTAATAAGACACTTAATTAGAAACAACATTGAATTACTTAGAAATAGAAATTCAAGTACCACGTTTATATAAACTTCTATTCATGTGTGTGAGACAACTTTTGAACTGTGCTAGAATTTCAGTGTTTGACAAAAAAGTAATAGATAGATACCAAAAAGTTATTTCATTGTCTTTATGTGATAATACTAATAAAAATTTTCGTACAAATAATCTACTGGTTAATGAATTAAGATCACCCCAATCATTTACGTTTTATGTTTTGCACATAATAATGTATTCAATGCATTGATATTAAAATAAGAATGAATAACGTAAAAGATATAAAAACTGAACCACAACACAAAAGTATAAAGCTGAATAGTGCAGCGACATAAATGAAATAGGTAATAGAAAAAGCTAATACTCTATAAAGTATTATATACACATAAAAATCAATATGACTTATAGTACCTACATCGACAATTCTATTGTGATTAAAGAATATAAAACATCAGTCTTATCATTCATCTCATTTTTGTTTCAATTATAATTTTATTGCTTCTGGTTATTGTTCGTCTAAAATTAACTTATTTAAAGTCTTCAATTTTCTATAATTATTATCTACTTCTTTATTCAAATCAGTGTAAATGCAATCATTATTTTTAGCTGTCAAAAAGTTAATGTCCTCCCCTACCATTGGGAAAACTCATTTGGTAGGGTTAAATTAACGTTAATTTAAATTACACACAAATGGTAATTAACATTTTGAAATTGAAATAATTAAATATTTAATACTTACATATGACCGAAAACGTAACTTTGTTAATAAAGGTGTTGAGTTGAATTAGAGACAAAAATTAATTTAAGTTAAATTTTTGTAATAGCCAAAGGACCGAATGGTAGAATAACTAAGTTAATATATTTAGATAAAATTTCAAAGGTGATAGACGAGTCAAAATGCAAAAAATCGATTTGCTTGTTTTTATGTTCTTCAGGTTATATTTCAACTAATTATAAAATTACTTTCTTTTGCCAAAGCAGCGAGGGATTATGTAATTTGAAATAAACTCCTTTCATGTCACTTTGTAATACTGTTATTATTAAGTCCTTTGACCAATAGTAGATCAAGCAAAATTTTACATACACCGAGTCTCAGAGAATCCTATGGGAAATTTGAGCTACTATAAATCCTATATGTGTTATCTCATCTTCTCCTCTAATTTTATCTCCTCAAAAGTTACAGCAAGTAACTTTTGAAGCATAGAGCCTAGTTATATATTTGTGCAATTGTGCATTTAAAAAACTTTCCCTTTAAGACATTAATAATCGATTGTGCTACAATAGTTTTATATTGATATAAAGAAATAAAAAAAACTTTTAGCTCTCTAAAGGCATGAAAACTTTACTTGTCTATAACTATATAAAAGTTCTCGAAAAAAATTATAGAAACAACTTTAACTACAAATATTGACAATCAATCATCACTATTTGGGATCCGGACAATTGGGCGGGTGCCAATTGGGCGGGGGACAATTGGGCGGGGGACAATTGGGCGGGGGACAATTGGGCGGGCGCAGGTTGACCTAGGTCATTCATTTTTGTCCATTCATTCATAAAATTGTTTTCATCACATTTTGTGAGTTTCATCGTCGTTGAAATTTCTTACAAAACTAAATTGCTTGTTGTTTGCCTTCTTATGGCGCGTTTTTTGGAAACTGAGCGCGGTGGCCGAAAACTGCTTTACGATGGTCATGCTTATGTAAAAGAAGCAGAGAATACATTAAAAACACACTGGAAATGTGAAAAGAAACGAATTTGCAAAGCTCGCTTGCATACAATTTTGAATCCGATGCCCGGTGCTGATGTCGAAATACGTTCAGAACATACTCATCCTCCTGATCCGACTTTGTACGAGGTAATTAGCGTCGTTAATGTCGCCAAAAATCGAGCACGTACAACGCGTGAAGCAACCAGTGAAATTGTCACTGTCGCGTTCAATTCAGTGTCTCCTGCTGCTGCAGCTCAAATGCCTACACAGTCGACGTTGCAAATATTTATTCGTCGGCAAAGAACTATTGCTGGAGTTTTCTGCCACCGCGCTCAGTGTCCCAAAAACGCGTCATAAGAAGGCAAACAACAAGCAATTTAATTTTGTAAGAAATTTCAACGACGATGAAACTCACAAAATGTGATGAAAACAATTTTATGAATGAATGGACAAAAATGAATGACCTAGGTCAAACTGCGCCCGCCCAATTGTCCCCCGCCCAATTGTCCCCCGCCCAATTGTCCCCCGCCCAATCGTCCCCCGCCCAATCGTCCCCCGCCCAATTGTCCCCCGCCCAATTGTCCCCGCCCAATTGTCACCCGCCCAATTGCCACCGACCCCACTATTTATATTCTTAATTTAAAATAAACTTTGATTATTTCTATTTTTATTGTTAGAAAACACATTCTCCTTATACTAAGGACAAAACGAGTAGTATAGACATTTGCGAATGTGAATATTTAGAAAAGCCAAGCAAATGCTTGGTTTTTTGGTTTAATTCTCATTTGAATTTAGATCATAAAACATGAAAAATGACTTCTTCAGTAAAAAATAAACGAATGAGAATTCCCACGGGCTTTTAAATAAAAAATTGTCCAACGCATTAAAAATTCGAATAAAACATGTATGATATTCTAAGAGTTAAAAAATTACCTTGAATTTTCCCTCAATTTTAAATACCTAAATGCAAATTCTAACAATAAAACCATAGAAAGATAATCATGCATTAAATTGCATTTCCTTCGACTTGACGCTAAGCATTTCTATTTTATTTATAATTGAAAATACTTTATCTGTATTTAGTAGTTCTTATTTTATCTTAAATATGTAAGTATGAAATATTGAATTGCATTATATTTGCATAAAAATCAAATCAATAAATACAAAAGCACCTGCTTTTAATGATTCAATGCATTTAAATTAGGTCAAATCATTGAAATTAACGAGAAAATTAAATGTAATTGAACATAAAAGACTTTTGGTCTGAAAAATACACTCTTGTGTTCTTCAGAAAAGCAATATATCATTAAACGAATCGTTCATTCGATACTAATGGGAGTTCAAACGAGTAGAAAAATATTCTTAAGATAAAATTTGGAAAATGTTTCCCAATGTTTGTTTATGCTTTCATACAGTTATCATAGTAGCTTTTCAACACAAAAAAAAATATTTCATTTATGAAAATGTTTACAAAATATGATCTTAAAAATAATTTTGAATATATTTTTATGTTTCTGGTGTAGGTGTAGTAAATTAAAATAAATGAGGGAGATATTTAAAAAAGTCTTTAAAAAGCTTTAAAAATTGTTGATTTCTTTTGTACCCACGCAATTTTATACTTATAAAAATTTAAATCTGTATCTAGTTTAAAATTCTTAAATAATTATTTTATAATGAAAGTAGAAAAAAGATATTAATATAATGCTATTACCTCTTATCATATTTTAAAAATTGGTTTTCATATCAAAGGTATGTAATTTACTATTCTAAGGAAATCTTTTTTGACGTGATAACGTCTTATAAATTGATGAACTATGACAGCGAGTCTGAAAAAGTGTCACGTTCCATTTGAACCTGTGAGTGTAAGCAAGAACACGATACAAGCGATAGAGAGGCAATTGTTGAATCTTAGATAACAAGTTTTGTGTTTTTTTCTACAATTTACTTAATGAGATTTAAAATTGATTTCCTTCATAATTTTCAGTCTGATTTAATTTTGAAAAAATTATTAATTTTCAATTATTTAACTCCTTCTTTGTATTGTACAAAACAATGACCATTCAGTGATTATAATTCAACTCATAAGAGTATGCAATTTTTCATCAATGTTTTTTCTTTATGACGTAAAACTATCGTCCGTAAACCGACTTTCCAGACAACCAATTTTTTCTAAAATACTTTGTATTCAGCTAATTCAAAATAGTTTCGTTCCTCGACAATAATTACTGTAAAATCTCACTAACCACTTTTAATGCCGTAAGGTTGACCTTTTAACCACCTACAGCTGTGTAGCGTTGATTAACCAAAATCAAGAATTACATCCTATCAATTTCCTTTATATAACATCCCATAAATTCTCATCTTTTTAACAACCCGTATTATGCGTTAAGCTTTAAGAACATACATCTAAAAACATCTAAAAAATCTAAATTCAGGGAAACCGATGTCCAAAAAAAAACGATAGAAATTCTTGATGAGCATAGCTCGTGACTGCGATAATAATTATGATGAATACAACACATCAATAATTTCTTCATTCATCAATCATTTTTCTGCCCGTTGTAACATAAGACTATTTCCCATAATCGAATTTTGTCAAAGATGAAGTAGGTGTTACATTTATTAACCTTTTCAATGCGCTTCATATGATCGGAATTGTATAGAAATTGTCATTTATCATAATTTAATATGCAACAATAATTTTGATAAAACCCGTTACATCCTTATAATAATATTCTATCCTTTTATATAGGAGTACTACTTTTCTACGTGAATAATGGCCTCAGTAAAATAATTTTTAAAAATTATATAGCAGGTAGTTATAACAAATGTGAGTATGATTTCCCTGAATCGTTGTAGCTCAACGAACTAAGAGGCTTACTATCAAAAAAAAGTGCAGACAACTAGTCGGTGTATGTTAAAATACTTAGGTACACATTTTCCGCTTTTCCAAATTCTCAAAGCGTTTCGTTTCGAAAAAATTCACTTAAGGATTAAAAAGTTGAGAGAAAATCTCATACAACTATGTATTTTATCAAACATGTGCTTCATGTAGGAAAAATACTTAATGACCTAGGTAATAATGCTAACATGACGTAGATACAGCGAATTCTAACGCAGAAAAAAAGTATTCGTTAGTTAAATCTCATGTTGTTTTAATGAAAAAATTCACATGAAATTTTTTTTATGTGATTCGATCTTCCTCGCTTACTAATGAACTTTTAACTATCGTATTTCTAAAATATTAAATTAATAAAAAATAAAACTATTTTAATTTTTACTTTTTAATATAATCTATCTATAATAGATTTCTATTGCGTCCTTATTTATACTATTTATTGATCTTTCCTAATTTTAGGAGAGACAATTTCAAATGTAGTTTTTCTTCAAATATCAAAAAATTTCTAATTTCGTTTCTCACATTTTACTTCTCCCTAAGTTAATTTTCGTTAGAATATTTTGTTTGTAACCAGTACCTATCTTTAATTGACTTCAACCAGACTCATAAATTGGGTCTATATAGTCATGTATGATTCCCCTGGAGCTCGTAGTTTTCAAGAGACCCAATTATAAGAAAAATGTATTTTCATTCGATATACGATTGGTTTCAATAAAAACAAAAATTCATTTGCGTAACAAGAAATTTTTACTTTGGAAAAAATAGAGAAAAAAAGTTACCAGTAAAGATAATTTTAGTATATATGTACATATATACATTATGGATTCTAAATCTAGATGAAGTAAGTTGAAAAATATTTGCGTGTACTTATGTACGCGCGTGAGAAGTTATACTTCTTTGATATCATTAAAAATTAGTTTTTATTAATTTTATTCAAAAAATCAATTTTAAAAAACTGAAATTTAATATTTGATAATAACGATAATATATGTATTTAAAGATATAATTATTAAAAATAAAATTAAGAGAATAATATTTTAATTTATATCAATAAATAATATCCAAAGGAAGCTTCCAGACGTTTTTAAAATTATTCAGGATCATTTTTCTGGTTAACAATTCATGCATGTCATGAAAACGAAGCTTCATAGAAATTGCGAAATAAAGTAAGTAGCTACTTTTCAAAGTAAATGTCTTAATTTTATTCTTATCTTGTTTTACTAAATTATTATTCTAAGATGGTTAAATCATTTCAGAATCCCAGATTTTGTGATAACTAAGAATATGCATGGAATGCAGACGTCGTTTTCATCATTAAATTTCAAATATTATATTACAGCTACTGCAAAATTAGAGAAAAGTAATAACTTATTTATTAATAATATGTGTCATTTGTATATATAATTATTTTTAATTTAAATATAAAAATTAATAAATTAATAAACAAATACAACAAAAATTCAAATTTTGCGCGCCAGGAGACCCAGTGGTTTTGCGACTAACTTAATTTTGTTAATTTTTATCTTAAAATGCGCGCGCATCATAAAATTTCACTCTCATCATGTTTCATAACGCGCCTAAAGAAGTATAACTTTAAAAATGCTATTTAAATTTGTTAAGAAGAAACGGTTAATTTTTAGTTCAACAATTAAACAAAATAAAAAAGTATGAACCCACTTGATGGCGCAGTGGTTAGAGCAACTGCTCTTTCTGCTACATGCGCCAGTGGTTCTGGGTTTGATCCCCATCGAATCCCTAGATATAAGATTAAAAATTAAGATTCAAGACCTACAGAATATTTCTGTGTGTCAGACAGTCGTGATATGACCATAGATGTTAAAGCGACTATAACCACCCGAAAAAAAATGTATGACCAATTAATTTTTGTCAAACTGGTTAAGAGTCCTAAACATATTATCCTTGTTCAAATCAAATACTTCTGTTTTAAGCGTACCTCGGTCTATCTTTACCCTTTATAAATTTTATTATCATTTCATTAATCTCGGTAATATTTTTAAAATCTAGCAATTAACACGACTTAAAACGTGGAATAATTTTTTTTTTTTGAAAACCTTAGAAAATGTTCAGTTGACTTCAACATTAAAACATCCTGAGTGAAACAAATGTGTGGTTAGTGAAAAATAAACAAGAATCTGTAACATGAAGCTATCATCAGTCCTTTTTACATTGAAGAAAGTATATAAGAGAGTTACATCTCTATGACATTGTCTCTCCAAATTGCAGAGCGCACAGCGTTGGTCTTTACATGAATGCAATGTTCATATAGACCAACATATAATATACTTTTTAATTGGCAAAATAAAAATAAGAATTCAACAACTAAAGTATCATCTAATTCTTGCGAACCAGCTGCAAGGATGCACTAATAACGTAAATACATATATCAATCTACATCTTCAATGATGCATGTTTTGTCTAAATCAACTATAAGTTTAAAATAAGAAGAAGAAAAAATTAAAAAATGGTTTTTGTAGTTTATTGAACTAAAATAATATAAAAATTATTATTCGAAATGTTTAAAAAAAACGTACAAATTATGTTGAGAGCAGGAGTTGATATATTAAAAATGGTGTACTGTAATTTTATAATATTCATTTTATGTAGTTTATATATTAATATTTCTTTAGTTTCTTTTAATATACGCAGTTTTATATGAAATGGTCAGGAAATAATGATGAAAATCTAGAAAGATATGTAACATTATAAAGATTACATCATTTGTGCTCGTTGAAATAACAATTATAAATGTAACATGATATTTTTGAGCTCTTGAAAATATAATTATCTATTTTTGTTTTCTACCATGTATTGTTGTAAAGTAAATACATTTTTCAAGTCGATTAAACTTAAAAAAATCCTACTCGCTGTTTAGCACGATGTCTATCACATTTGAAAGATGAGATACTAAAAGGCAATTGAAATAATTGAAAAAAAAAATCTTTTATTTTCACGCGCAAAAAATGAAACGACCGGCATTAATTTGTTTTATTTTTCATGGTGTACATGAATTATTTTTCTAAAATCAATATGACTCAAAGAAAAAAATTTACCTGGTATCAAAAACTAAGGCATGGAAATATTCAAATATGTTATTTTTTAATGAAACCCCAATTTGTGTTGAAAATATCGGTTGAACAAATCGCAATTTAATATGAACACTATTTAATATTGAACACAGCAGCGTTTTAATCAAAACGATATGGCTGAAAACAAGAACAAAACATATTGTATATGTACGTATTAACGAACCGAATAGAATTTGAGAGGTTAGTTTTCATCTCCGATAATTAAACAATTCGAGAGAAAGTCTAAAACGTTCAGGCAGGACCTTTTCATTTCACAGCTCACCATCAATTCAACTTCATTATATTTTAAAATTGTTTTATCGTAAAAAACAATATCGATTTTGAAAGGTTGTAGAGCAGATTTATTCTCTTATTCCTTAGACAAAATACAATTTTTTGTTTCGTACAACGTTTATTTTTTTCTTGATGAATAAGAGATTTGAAGAAAATGTTTATATGCTTTTCTAAGGATATATTTTTCTGTAGGTTGTTTCTTTTGGGCGTATAAAGCAAACAATTTACTACGCTTTTTGTTTTTTTTTTTCCTTTTACTTGACCGAAAATACTTTTTATATTTGTTGGAAAACATATTCAATATAAAAATCAATTAAAAATTTTCAACTATGGACTCTTTTCGTGGTTTGACTTGAATGATTATCTTGGGATTCAGAAGCATTCAAACAATATTTTCTATTGGATGCGTTTTTTTTTTTCAATTAACATTAACTTTTAACAAGTTGTGTAACGCTTTCTCAAGCTCTGTCTCGACTTTCGACGAAAAGTACGCAGGCGTCGTTTTAAAAAGACGTAACCCGCGTTGCGGCGCTCAAAAGCTTTACAATTCAGTTGCACCGTAACCATTACATTACTAACGCAGCGACCGAGTGCTTGTGCTTTCGATTTAACGTTCTGACGTTCACGACGACGACAATCTTTTACCGAATCATACGCGTTCACGCTTGAAATTTACATTTTTTTCAGTCGATAATTTTTAAATAAAAAATAAAATAAACTTTAATACAGTTGAAGAAAAACTTTTGCTTTTCAATATTTTTAAGTAAAAAGTGACAATGTGAGAATGAAAAGTATTAAAAGTGAACACGGAACTTACGACCAGTTTGAAAATTATTTCCTGGTTTTTTAAAGTAGGTAAGTTATTTTATTTTTAAATTTGACAATGTTTAATTTAACATAGTTTATTTTCAACGAACATCGAGTTTTTTTTTATTAATATAAAAATTTAATGAGAGATACACGTAAGAACAAAAAAAAAATACAAAACTAAAAATTTTTCACGAAAGTAAGGGTTACGTTTTAAATCTTGACAAAATGTACATACCTTATTTTCACAATGATACGTAAATAAAATATGAAGATATAAATATAGTCGTAAATGTGGTGTAATGTATTCGGGGCTTGAGAAATTTTGGTTTACAGCAATTACGTATCTTTTTTATTATTCGCCATCTCTAATACTCTTTAATATATTCCACGAAAGTTTTAATGCTCATTTAAAAATTCTATGTTAGAAATTTGACGTCGGAAATCTGTAAATTGAATATGGATCCCAGCGTTCTTCCTTTTAAGTTCACCGTAATTAAATTATATTATCTGATGTAAAAGTTTTTTTTTTTTTTTTTTTTTTTTAGAAAAATAACACATTTTTTTATAATTAAGTTTATTTTTTGTTCAACTTAAAAAAAATTGGATGAGAAAAACAAAACTTCGTTTATTTCTTTGATAGTTCAAAGAAAACATTTCTTTTAAACTTATTAAAAACAAAACTAAAACTTAGATATGTTTCCAAAAGTTTCTAGCCTTATAAGTTTTCTGGTTGTAATTTTAAACATGTGCCTTGGAAAAATCAACTTTTGCATACTCTAACATAGATTTGTCTATGGTCTTAGCTAAAATAAAATTTATAATCAAATAAAAAATTTTAAAGTTAAAAAACATTTCCAGTGCGTTGATTCAGAAATTTGCCTTGCCTTACAAATTCTCTTTGTTGAATTTGTTATAATATTACCTTATTACAAGAAAATAAGTTATTTACATTTTGTTAAAAAGTCAAAAATTTTTAAGATTTCATTATTTAACATTTTTTAAATATTGCATTCTTCATCGATATAAATAAGATTTTTTGATCAAATTTACACCCATTTATAATAATTAAGTATTATCAACAATTTTTATAATTTTATTTATTTTTTTTCATTTAAAAAAATTAATCTTAAAATCGTTATTGTTTTGACAAGGCAAATATATAAAATTTATCTAAATTAACAACTTTAACAAAAACGTCCCAGAGCAAAGCGAGTGGTTCAAATAAATAATATGATTAACCAAAATGCTAATTATGGAATGAAACTAAACTAAAACCAAATTAAATTATCAACTTGTAAGTAGTTGAAATAAGTTGATTAACTCCTAAAAAACTATAACTGGTTCTACATTTTCACATATTCAACTATTCAATGGAGGATGGAGGATGGAGCCTATTAAAAAAAGATTTTTCACTTTAACCTTCTTCTAAGTATTACGTTTAATAGAATTTAAATCCTTTTTAAAGTTAGTGTAAAACATAATTATTTTGTATGTCCTATAATTTTTGAGTCTTTCTTTCATCATTTTAGAAGTGAAATAAGTTTTATAATGTACCTACGTAAACTATAGAAAGTATTCATTTAATTTAAACATGGAAAAAGTTTGTTAAAATCATTATACAAATTATAAGTTATACAATTTTTGGAACGAAATAAAACCAAGTAAAAATTTCTAAAAAAAATATCGTGCTTAGCATTTTTTAAGTTTTAAAGCGCCTTTTATTTATTGAAGAATTTTATCTAAAAATGAATACGACCTTTGTTATTGTGTTCCCAATAAAATTTTTAAAACAATAACTTCATATTGAGCAGTGGTTTACTGTGACTTTCTTGATGAAAAAATTAAACAAAATGAGTGTTGTAATTTACGTTCATTTTAACAATTGAGGCGATGACAATGAAAAAGTTGTAAGTGCCAAAATTTAAATTTTACATGGCCATGGAACAAAGTTTCATTTTAACGAAAAAAATGTTTTCAATATTTTGGCACTTACTACTTTATCTACTACTTACTATACTTTTTTTGGGGAGTTCGTAAAAAAGTGGGCTACTGGATCGTTGATTAAAATGCTCACTGCTAATGCATCGCACAATATTTTACCTCGAAATTGAGACTTCTTTAGTTGCTGAGTTTCTCACGAAAGCATTAGAATTTTTTTTACCATACAAAAGCGCTCAATGTTCTTATATACTAACTTTGTGAGGTACATATATAACAAGCCTAGATTTAGTGCAACCACCTGAAGAAGTCTCAATTTGGAGGAGGCAAAACGTTGTATAATGCAACATCATCGGGCGTTTTAATCAACGATCCATTAGTTCACTTTCTTACCAACTCCACAAAAAAGTATTAAACTAAATAAATACCTAAACTTAGTTCAGGACTAAAAAATAAAACGTTTTTAAGAAATGTAACTACAAAATCATCCTACTGCAAACAGCAAAACAATTTTAGAGATCCCTATAAGAAATTAAACAAATTAAATAGAAAAGATTAACTAACATAAAAATAATCAACTTGTAATTTTCAAAAAAAAAAAATTCAACCCTTAAATGAATGAAATAAGAATCTACAATAGGAAATAGCAGTGTTTCTTAACAATTACTATATATAAAAGTGAAAAATGAGAATTATTTTAGAAAGTCACTTGATTAGAAATTGGACTTATAAAATGAAAAACTTTCAGCCTCTACTTTGAGCTACCTTAGTGTAAAATTTTAAAACATCTTTCCTTAATGGATTCCACAGTCTTTTGAGGAATAACATTTTTAAATTTGTCAGCGTTTCAATTAATCAATCAGGCTCTTGTTTAACATATTATAGAGATAAGATTAGTTCTGACTAGTAATGAAATGATAACATGATAAAATGATAACTAATTATGTAATTACCTTAATTTTGTGGTTAAAACAATAGTTATTTTTGAAGTGAAGCGTTTTAAGCGAGGCTTTCTAAATTTGCAAATTTTACGTCTTCAGAGTTATTTGGTACGCGTTACTAATTAACATCAACATATGGTATCCCATAGCATTGAAAAAAAGTGTTCCGGCATTATTTTTTTGTATCTTTGAAAGATTGGAAAGATTATATTGCTTTTAGGTTTTTGTTTAAACATTAAAGCACTATGTTTAAAAATGTCAAAAAAACTTTTGACAAAAAAATTTTTTAAGTCAACTAGTTTATCTATTTCAAACGTGTAAGAAATGTAATTTTACCGGTAAAAATTTAACCTCTTACGCGTATCCACTAATACACGCATTTTTTTTTTGTTCGGCCACATTTTGTAGTTACACTTTCACACTTCCAAACATCTCAAGTTCTCTAACTTTGCAACAAGCTTATTGAAAATTAACAAATTTTCATTTCTTAAAATGTCACGTCAGCTTATTTAAGCAACAGTGAAATAAAAAATGCTTTCAAACCCATCTAGAAAAGGTTTTTCTTTGAAAAACAGAACAATGAAGAGCACCATCCATTCTTTTTGTAATCCTATATGGTCTAATTTTTTCAAGTTGAATTGAAAAATGTATCACGTAAAATAAAACTTTTTTTTGTTTTATGTTTGAAGGATCGTTTGTATTTTAATTTAAGGTTCGTTAAATTGGTTTTTATTTTATTGATTTAGGCGACACCACATTTTTTATCACTGTTGTGGTTTGGTGATGAAAAATAAGACTAAAACTGTTTTAATTTGTGTCAGCTTCAGCAAATCAAGTGAATTTAGATATTAAATCGAAACAAAATTTATCAATAATAAATTTCGGTGGTCTTTTTTAAAGAACTTTTATTGAAGTTTGCTTCTTGGATAAACCATTTAATAACATAATTCATAATATTTTCAATCTCAGAACTTGATTTATACTTTACTGTTAAAACATTTTAAAAGTTTCAGGGCTACTACTTCACCCATCCTCTGTACTTACAAACAAATAAACAACTTTTTACTGTTGAAAATCTTTATTCTACGATTCGTGTGAAAACAGAAATAAATTTTTAGCTCAGACATTTATTAATTGATCAACTATAACTTTATTGATTCTTTTTATTGTTTAATAGTATACATTAAAAATCATGTATATAATATAACTTACCTACATTCTTGAACAAACTTTTAATTCTATTAATTTTTAAGTAAAATTTTAAATCTTATTTTTTAATGTAAAACTTTTTATTTATCCTTTTAAAAATCAAATGAAAGGTAACAAAAACATTTTTTTTATTATTTTAATAAAGTTTATTACTCGATCATTTATGTAACTATCAATTACTTCAACTTTTGCAGAAAGAGTAAATAAAAAAGAAAATAAATCTGTAAAACTTTTTCTCATTTATCTCTTTCAAAAAAATCTATTAATCCATTTTTATTCTATAATTTATTTGCTTAATTAATCTTTTATATATTTTCTCTGTGCGTGCAAATTGAAATTGAAAAAATGTCAATACTCCTTTAGAAAACAGAACAAACACAAGCGATACGAAAGTAAATAAAAATTCCCTTGCCTTGGCTTTATTTATGAGATTACTTTATCACAGCGGAAAATGTATAATAATTTTCACAATCAATGTTTTACTACGTTAGGTGGTAAGTTTTTTAATAAAAATAACAATAAATAACAATAATAAAATTTTTATTGAATTTCTTATGCTGTTACCTGTTATTTTCGTTTTACATGTTTCTTTGTGAATTCGTTAATATTTTCAATTTTGTCAAGCTACATATTTCCTTTGTTGAAATTGATGAAACTAATTGAAGCTTCGATAACCAGAAGGCATTTTTTTCACTTTTTTATTATAAAACTTTTCTTTTTAAAGTATTTCTATGCTTTTTAAAAATATTATAAAAATTCGGAACATATTATTCTTCAGTCTTATAAATGTACCTTACTTATAGATTCCTGCTTTGCTTGGTACTGATAAATGAAGCTTATAAATTATATATTACAGGTTTAAACTCCAAATTGGATAATTTTACAAATCAAATTTTATACATCTAAACTTTAAACGAAAAGATATTGATTTCCTTACTAATTTATAAATACTACCATGAATGCATTTTACTATTTTGTGCGATACCAGCTACAAAAAATTAAATAGTATAATACAGTACTCGCTAGTGACATATTATTAAAAATTTACAAATTTTAAATCGGGGAGAACCACTTTCACGTTAACCTATGTACATTAACATGATCTTCCAGCAAGTTACAACGTCTATCAGTTTTAGTACATGATACTCGTGGTTATTATGTTAAATCTAAATATTTTCACATGCTTCTTATTTTTCTTCATTTTTTAGAAAAAAATGAAAGAGAAATATGAATATCAATTTGTTACACCTGAAAACAAAGAACCTGATAATAAATTGCGATTTCATACAATTTTTTCACGCATCAGGTAAATTGTAATAAATTAAAAGCATCTAAGTTTAAAATTTCACTCTTTTCCAAACGTTGAAAAAAATGTTCACTTCCAAATAATCGATTTTGTTTGCAGAGTAAGTATTTACTATTAAAACCATAAAAATTTATGAGGTTATTATCCTAATACTGTTTTTTGGTGAACTCAACGCTGAATCAAGTCATTTTTTATCGATTCGAGTAAATCATTTTTTAAAATTTTGCTTATACTTAAATCATTTCACATATTCCTAACTTCTCGCAAATATAGATTTAACTTGTTCATTAATCACATTTTTCGTTAATTTCAACACGCGATAATCAATCAAATCATGAATTGCATTTGGCCTGTGGAAGTTTATCGCTAATATTCGCTCGGTGCATGATTTATTTTATTTTTTCATACCGATTTTAACTACAATCCAATAATCATTCAACGTCAACGATGAAGTAATCAAAAACTTAGCGTGAACGGAGACAACACCTTATGATATATTAGTAATTCGTTTCATTTTTTTTTATTGCTACACCGAGAAAAGTTTTATTTTACACATATTACATTGACATTTTCATATATTATAACATTACAATTTTAAATATTTATTCCATCGATCAAATTCAAAAAGTCATTTGAACACCTTGTTGTGTTTAAGAAACAAACATATAATAATTTGTTTCGACCTTTCTTATTACAGTACAGTTTCTCATTTCGCTATGATTCCTATAATAATTACTACAAGACAAGATTAATTGAAAACGTAAACAAGGATTGATAATGCAATATATAAAATAAGTATCAATCGTATATTTTCTTTGTTGAAAAGAATTGTAGGTATTTGTTTTGTTACAGCTAAAGTATCATTGAAGAAGGAGTTTTTGTTCAGTTCTAGAGTAAATTAAATCTTGACTGTTCAAGGTATTCGATTTTGATTAAATATAAGTTGCCTGCCGTATAGAAACCAGGTTGCGTGCTTGTTTTACTCAACATGAATCGCACTTAAAATAAGTTCAAAGGTCAAAGCAATTATAGCAGAATGAGAAACTGTGTTGAAATAATTGATCTGAAAATCCGCTAGCTTTTCTTACTAACCTTCGCTCACAGTTTTATGTTTGTAAGAAAATACAAACGTTTCGGGAAAAACCCGTTTGTTCTTTTCTATATACGAAAACCAAAATCTAATCTATACTTATAATAAAAGTGATTTTTAAGGAAGTATTACAGTACTTATTTAGGAAGTTTCTTTAATTTTTAATATTATAGAGTATAAAATATGAAACATCCTAAATTCACTAAAAATTAAAAATGTAGCACCAAAAACGTCAGACGTTTTATTCATGTAGCTTGAAAAGTAGATTTTGAATCGAAAAAATGGAAAATCTCTAATTTCAATTATATTGGCTTGATCTTAAAGTAAAAAGATTTAGGTAAAATTACTTGTAATAAAGTCAGAAAATAATCTCGGATTTATAAAAAAAATAATAGGCGGAACATAAAAAAATCACGTAACTTAACGGAAGTCTATACAAGGATAGTAACATTTGAATATTTTCCATTTACAATGTATCCTATCGCAGCTTGCGTGGTTTGTACTTGCTCGCAGACAATGAATTGCGTAGAACATTGTTGATTTGTTTAATTTTTGTAAAATTTACAAAACTTTAATAAAAAAAATTTTTAGGAAAAGTATTTCAAATAACTAAGCAAATAGGATATTAATTATAATTTATTTATGGAAAATATTTTTTTGGTAAAAAAAAGAATTACCATATAGCATTTAGTACGCTCTGGCGTATAGTACGCACTAACATTTTAGACAAATATTCACCTTTTTACAGGTGAATATTTCCAGGCCAACCTAATATCGGCTGTTAATATCGGGTAAAAAAAGTTTCCTATTTTTTTATTTTTTATTTTTTATTTTTATTTTTAAAGGTATGTCTCTAATTAAATACTTTACAAATATAAACTATTAACTTCCATTAACTATTTTATAAAATAAAATAAAGATGTACAATGAATAATTGTTTTAAAAAAAATTGAATTTGTCAAGGTAGAATTTTATATCTGGTGTAGAATACGCACCCGAAAATCAAAAGTGCATTTTTGTTTTACAGGTGCGTTATATACGCCGAGATATACGGTATATATATATATATATATATATATATATATATATATATATATATATGTATATAGGTATTTAGTTGAAAATTTGCAAAACTCAGGAAAATAAAAAAAAAAGTTAAAAGTGAAAATTATTATTTTTTACTTTTTTATTTATTTTTAATTGTTTATTAATTGATTCACTTGCTTAATGCGATTATATTTAACACTGATCAGAATGGCGTAAACGTGCTCCAATATGTTTTAAATAAAAATAATTTTTATCAGAAATAATACCTCTGAGAAAGGAAAGATTCATATATTCTATAGACATGATAATCGCATTAATATTTTAAAGTAATTTTGAAACATTTATCTCAATAAAAACAATTTATTCCTTTCCTGCTTTTTATATTATTTATGTATCAATGCAAAGTAAGGGAAATCCGTTACTGTCAGAATTTTTTAGCTCAAATCCGTATGAAAATATCAGCTTTGCATAAATTTCGACTTAGAAAAAAAAATTTTTTTCGAAATCTACTGCAAAAAATTATCTACGTTTATGTGTATTATTAATGTATGAAGATTTTAATCGAATACATTTTTAAGAATGATTTTTGTGTTTAGCATTAAAGTTAAGGCCAATAGAAATGGTATTTAGTATTGAAATATTAAGATAACGCAGTTATGATATTGTCGTTAAAATGAAACCTCGGTTATTTGTATCTATTTCGGTCATCATTTCACAATTTTCTGAATTATTTTTTTTTCTAATTTACTTGTATCTACAACATAAATTCAATTTTCAACAAAAGTATCTAATAGTTATTGTAAAATATCATTTTACCAATAATTATACCATAATACTAATTCCTTTACAAAAAGATACCTAACGTGTTGAAGAAAAATTTTTGAATCGTTCATTAAAGAATTGAAATTATTTTAGTTGTAGTTACTTATTTACGTTATATACTATGTACATACATTTTATAAAACAATTGATTAGGTACATATTTATCAATACTTACTTATTTCTTTGAAATGTTTAGGGGAATGACAATTGAACATTTTGATTGGGGCTAATTTTGAAAAGGTCAACATTGTGTAGAATTTGTTGATGTGAGTGAGTTTTTATGTATGCATTTTGACAAACAATTCGTTAAAATCAATAATAACAGATTGCAAACGATTTCCATTAACACCATCCATAGCGATAAAATAAATTTAAAGTCAAGCTCAAACGAACCTCATCCTATTGAATTTTAGTTCAAATTATATGTTTTTATTTGAAAACAGCATAAGCCAAATAACCACCTTTAATAATAGCTTGTGATTTTTTAGGAAGAAAATCCAGAGAAAGTTGCTCAAATCTAATTAGTACCTACTTACTAAATGAAGAGGCAATAGATATGTTTAAGTTCATTTAAGTCCGTTTATAATTAATTTGCTTATGGGTGGCTAATGATATTATATCCCAAAGGAGCTTCAGAGAAATTTAAGACAAATTAAGCGTAAAATCATTTTCCTATATTGGTGATTACTTGATGTAAAACATAGAAGATTTTATTAACTCAATTTATAAATTATGTCTCACAATCTCTTAACAGTAAATTGAAAGCATTAATTTTATTATTTCTTTCCTTTTTGTACTAAGGCACATAATCCTTACATGCATTTGAGAAAATTGGAGCATAAAGAAAGATTTAGGCCACAACAAAGCATAAAAGCATAAAAAATTAATCAAAAATTCAAATCTTCTCGTAATATAGTTACTCTAAAAATACTAACCCTATCAAAATAAAGAAGTAACCAAGTATGGCATATGGAAGTAGCCATAATTCACTTGGTAATAATATTACTGATATCAGACTCAGGGGATAGCTGATAGCTAACAATTCCCATTTCCTTTTTTTTGTATGAAAAATAATAATTCAAGATAACTTCAAGAATAAAAGTTTATCCAAATGTAGGTATATTTTATATCTGCCCTTTAGGGGGAAGACATTTCTACTTCTTCAATCTGTCATATAGATTATAGAAGACGTTCATAATAGATGTTTGGTTTCTTAAATTGAGCTATTTTCATCTTGAATTATGTGTTACTTTCCAAATCATAACTTTATTATTTCATAATAAATAATTCAAGCATCTTACTTTTGATTTTTTTTTTTCAAAAGGCGAATGAAAAACGTAGGAAGTGAAAGAAAACATTTTCTTATAAAAATGTTATATTGTTTCTTTGATAAGGTCATACCTTTGTCACCGTAAGAAATTACAACCAAATTATATTACGAAAGGAGGTCATCCATCTTATTTCGAATTTTTTATAATGCACATCTCTTTTTGTATAATTAAAGGTATGAAAGGTACTGGTAATTAATCTTGAAACTTTTATATAAGATGTATTAATTATTTTCAAAGTTTTAGACGCAAATAATCCTGAATTTAATTCGAAAAGTTTTATAACTGATTACCTTTTTAAATTGCTGTCATATTAGATTTTTTCTTATAAAACATATCAAAATCTTGCGAGATGGATTACGTATTGTTTAAGATTGATTTTACAATATTTTTTGTAGTGTTGTACAAGAATTATTAATTAAATATTCAATGCTGACATGTAATTATAAACAGAGATTTCTGAAAGCTCTTTTGAGCTCACCTGAAGTGTATATCAATAAAATATTTTAATTGAGCTTTCTGTAATGTTTAACTTAGACTTACACGGCCCTCAATCAATGTATATAATGCGTTATAACGTTTAATGTACAACCAGAACAATGTAAACTGTTCCCAATATTCAAACTATAAATTATATTTGCGTTTCAAAGACATTTTCAATTTCAGACGATAATTAATTACATCCTACAGTAATTACAAGTATTTCTAAGCATAAGGTTAACTGGTGATGGCTGGATCGTGTATTAATTGTATAAAACTTTTGCGCACCTTTGATGAAAGATATAAAATTTAAATTTCAATTAAATATCAGTTGAAACTTAAATAAATTTTATCTTGCCAATGCGAATGGCAGATAAAAGGTGAAATATTTTAATTAAGAGTGATTATATTAAGCTCAAAAAGACGACAGGTTACTTTTTTACGAGTTTCATTTAAATTTATAACATTCTGAAATTGTTGTTGCTAATTAAATTCTCTTGAGATAAAACCGCAGACTCAATAATTGAATATTTTTAGAGGTACGTAAATGAAAGTATGAACCTATTTAGTTAAACAAATATTTTTATAAATAAAACTTGAATTAACCTACGAAAGTTTTTCGTTTACTTGAAAAAATTACAAGTACCTAACTGAAAAATATAAATTGCGTTATACAAGTGTAGCTTACTAGGAGAAATAATAAATACTATATGTTCTTCAAAGATTTTACATACCCGTGAAAACAAACAACAACCTTTTAAGGGAATTAAAATCTCAAGAGTTATTAAAATACAGGATTTGAGTTATAATTTTCTATTCTCTCATAAGGTGGCGGCTCAAATATTATTTATTGTTAAAATTAAAGTTGACAATTAAAGTGAATTTTTTCTCTTGACGTCACTTTTATAAATTTCTTCTAAAGTTAATACAATACATGGCTTCAAAAATAAATTATCATACTTTCTACATATATTTTCTTTGCTAAAATCACTAGTCGTTGCTACTTTAATTACGTTTTAGTTAAAAGACTTTTCAGCGTAAATTCAATAATTTGACCAAAGTATTTTTTATATTTAAAAGTATTTGTTTTTATTACACATATTAAAACTTTAATAAAAACCAAGCGAGGTTTCATATGCATACAAAAATATCGAAAATCTGTTGGTTTTTTATAGATCAAAATGTATGAAACCACCCCCTTAAAAAGGTGAATTCATTATAACCAATTACGCCACTTCACGAATTCATTAATTACGCCAAAGGGCGTTCCTCCCTCGCATTGACAGTTAATACACGGAATAATTTGAACCGCTTTTTTGCATCACACAGCCGTATGTAATTTGTACAACAATTTGTTTTCTTTATAAAACAATTATTTCAATTATTGACATTAAAATGGAAATCGACTGTAACTTGTAAAAATATCGTATATACGATTTTTTTTTCAATAGATGAAAATGTTCATCTTCTTGCCTCATCTTCTTTAGGACAAAAGAGAATAGGGCAAATATATTAAGTGTCTCAACACTGCTCTGATTGATGATAACTTGGCAACTAGTTATTGTAAGATTTCTATAGGCAGTTAAATTGAGGTAGATTAAATGCTCTAAATAAATATTTAAGTACCTTCAAATACTTAAAAATAATGTTGTTTCCTACTTTTAAAAACGTCTGAGCCTTACAGACATAAGGTTACAATAGAAGTGAAACTTTTTTAATCGGATTATTAAGAAAAAATATAAAAAATAAACTATTAACATTAATCATAACAATTATAGGAAAATATATGTGTGTTGACCATGCCGAGATGGTTTGTATTCATTTTTTGTTAATATTTCAATGTTATTTTTGTGGCCCAACGATTAAACGTGGCGACGGTCTTTTATTTGGCTTGAAAACGTTAAATCTAGCCTCCGTAAAGACATTTCACTTCAAAAATACTACAGTACGTAGGTATTTTCAAATAAGGAAAACCTGTGATGAATAATGTAATAAAATATCGTTGACCTTTTTACCATTGCTTAAAAAGCGCTAATGCGACGTTTAAGAATCCTGAACTCCAAATCCGAAAACCAAACTGAACTCTAAGTTTTACTTGTAATTAATAATATAATATGTAAGTTTGAACGTCCCCGCCAAACTTAGTCGGCTGAGTCCGACACTACACGTTTCTCTGGACAACAAGACTTGTCAACAAAAATAATAATAATTATAATATAATAATATTTTAATATAAATATCGACAATAATATTGAATCAGGTTAATTAAATATTGTTAATAATATTAATCGCTTTGTACATAATATTCTTTACCAATTACAGATGTATTTTACCGCTTCAATATTTTGTCTTATCATTTTAAGTTTCTGAATTCGAAACTTACAATTCAATATTATGGAGATAATAAAAGCCAAATTTCTGTTCACATCAGAAGTCGGCCCCGATTCCAGGAGCACCATAGTGAAGGTTAAAACAATTCAATTGGTGGGTCAATCCGAAATTTTTGCTTTTCCAAAAGAAAAACAAACAAATATCCAACACGTCCACTCTTCAACACGATTGTAGTTAAAAATGTAGTGAAGAGTTTGAAAACTAGAAATAAATTCCGTAATGTGGTTGTTACATTAAAAGATGAACTTCAGTCAGTTTATTTGGACGAAGAAGAAAATGTGGTATTTCATGACGAGTACCTAGAGGAAATTCCACCAACACCTATGTTAAATAATTTACATGCAGGTAACTCGATGAAATCGTCCCGTTCATTGACAAAAGATATAATTTTAGATAAATTTAATGGGGAAAACTTTAGAGCGCATACCTGGTTAAAATTATTTGTAAGAGAATGTAACCGAGTAGGAATCGTCCAGGATAACTATGCTGAGACTTTAAGATTATTCTTAGTTAAATCGGCTCTAGATTGGTTCGTAGTTTTCATGAAGGAAAACTCCTTAACTGGAAATTGGGAATTATGGAATAATTCATTTATAGAAACTTTCTCGGCGCAATCTTGGAAAGAAATAGCATATGCTTATAATTTCAAATACCTAAACGGGTCGTTATTAGAATTTGCACTGAAAAAGAGAAACCTATTAATGGAGGTTGATGAAGATATCTCGTTAACAACTCAAATTAATTTAATTGTTATTTCTTTACCGGGATTCGTACAGAACAAATTAGAAAAGAAAAACTTAATTAATATTGAAGATTTAATGTCAAAATTGAAACAATTTGGACATCTCAATGAAAAGAAAATGGACAACCAGAGAGATTCAAATTTTAAAAAAGCTTGTTCTTATTGTGAGAAGTTGGGGTATCCAAATAGGTTCCACCAAGAAAGTAAATGTCGATTGAAAGAAAATAAATCACTAAATAAAAAAAATGATAACATTAAAATTGTTAACAATGCCGAATTTCAAGAGATTGTAGCTAACTCTGAAGAGGCAAAAAACGAATAATTACCCCACTTATTAAAGTAAAAGTATTAGTAAATGAAAATCCGGCAATTGGTCTTTATGATTCCGGATCTAATATATCCTTAATAAATTATGAATTTTGGAATAAAAATAATTTGAAAAAAATAATAAGTGGGGGTGAAAATATAAAAGGAGTAGCAGGAGTGGCTAGGTCAGAGGGGATGGTCACAGCTCGGGTTAAAATTTGTAACTTGGAAAAAGATTTTCCATTTTTTATAATCAAGAGTGATAACTTCAAGGAGGACCTACTGCTGGGTCTAGACCTGATCCGAGAATTTAAGTTGTGTCAAGATGAAAACATGAAAATCACACAAAAATGTAAAATAGAAAAAGAAGAGTTACAAATTAATTTGAATGTGAAGAACAAAGACGAAATACAAAATATATCTAGAGAAAATAATAAAATTTTTGCAAAATCGAAATTTGATATTGGTATTTTAAATAATTACGAAGCAACAATAAAGTTGATGGAAAATAAGTACATTTCAAGAAAACCGTATAAGTGCTCCTTTCAAGATAAAATGGAAATTGAAAAACAAATTAATGAACTGTTAAAAGCAGGATTAATTGAAGAATCATACAGTCCGTATGCAGCCCCAGTCACTCTAGTATTTAAAAAAGACGAAAATAAAAAGTCTAGGTTATGCATAGATTACAGAGAACTTAATAAACTAATAGTTCCAGAAAGTCAACCATTTCCGAGGATTGAAGACCTAACTGTGCGCGCTAGAAACTGTAAATATTTTACTAAATTAGACGTAAACTCGGCGTTTTGGTCGATACCAGTGCGTGAAAAAGACAGGTACAAAACGGCTTTTGTGACACACCATGGTCATTGGCAGTGGAACTGTTTGCCATTTGGTTTAAATCTTCACCAGCTATATTCCAAAGAGTATTATCGAGTGTTATAAGGAAAAATGGACTAAATAGTTTTGCAGTCAACTATATTGATGATATTTTGGTTTATTCTAAGAGTTATCCTGATCATGTAAAACATGTTAAGTTTACATTGAAAGCGTTAGAAAATCAAGGATTTAAATTAAATTTCTCAAAATGTAAATTTGCAAAAAACAAAATAATTTATCTTGGTCATGAGATAGGTGATAATTGTATTAGGCCAATCAATGATAACTTAATAGCGATTAGAAAGTTTCCTGTGCCACAAACGAAAAAACAAATTAGACAATTTCTGGGAAAAGTGAATTTTTATTTGGAATTTATTCCTAAACACACAATATTAGTAGACCCATTACACAATTTATTGAGGAAAAACGTAGAATATGACTGGTCAGAAAAATGCAATCAGAGTTTTGAAAAAGTGAAGGAATACTTATGCTCAACTCCAGCTTTAGCAATTTTTGATCCAGAAGCCCCGACGTATATATTTACAGATGCGAGTATAGAAGGAGTTGGAGCAACTTTAAAACAACCTCAAGAAAATAAATTAGTAAAACCTGTGTTCTTTTTTTCCAGAAAGTTAACAAAAGCTCAGAAGACAAAAAGAGCAATTTATATTGAATGTTTGGCAATAAAGGAAGCCATCCTATATTGGCAGTACTATTTAGTAGGTAAGAAATTTGTAATATTCACGGACCACAAACCTTTGGAAAATTTTAATATAAAGAAATGTAACGATTCGGAGTTATTACAAATTTCAAATTATATATCACAATTTGATTTTGACATTATCTATAACCCAGGAAAAGATAACGTGGAAGCAGATTGTCTGTCTAGAAATCCGGTGTTAGAACCAGTCCAAGAAAATGATGAATCCTCAGTTATAAAAATAACGAATTTCTTAAATATGGATGAAATCGAAAAGAACCAAAAACTTATAAAATTGGATGATAAGTGTGAGGTAGAAAATAATATTATCTACAAAACACTCAATAGAAGAAGAAAAATTTGGATAACCGAAGATTTTGGCATCTCACTTATAAAAAAAATACACCAGAACCAGGGACACGTTGGACCTAAACAATTGGCATTAACAATTGGACACAATTTCTATTTTAAAAATATGTACAAACATATGAGAATAATCTGTCAGTCCTGTGAAACTTGCATTAAAAATAAAACCAGGATCGGTTGTTATAAAGCTCCTCTGTCACAACTAGGTCCAGCAACGAAACCATTCGAGATCGTATCTTTGGATACAATAGGTGGCTTCAAGGGAAAGAAAAGTACAAAGAAGTACATACACCTGATCACCGACCACTTTACTAGATTTGCATATATAAGCACATCAAGAACACAAACGGCTAGAGACTTTATCAAATTAGTGGCAAAAGCTGAAAAAAATGGGAAAATCGAAACATTATTGACGGACCAGTACTCCGGCATTAACTCTGGTCAATTTAAAAAATATTTAAAAACAAACAAAATTACATTAATCTTTACGGCAGTTGATTGTGCTTTTTCTAATGGACTGAACGAGAGAACCAACCAAACATTAGTAAACAGGTTAAGATGCAAGATTTATGAAAATCCTGATAAATCATGGCCAACAGTAGCGGATGAATGTGTCAAAGAGTACAATAACACGATACACAGTACCACAGGGTTCACTCCAAATTATCTACTTACAGGTATAGATAATTCTTTCTTGCCTGAACAGTTGAACAAAAATAACACTACAAATTTAGAAAACAACAGGAAAATAGCTTTGGACAATTCAAAAAAAAAATCATGAACAGAACAAAAATTACTACGACAAAAATTCAAGGAAAATTCAGTATAATGTTGGAGATTTAGTTTATATTCAAAACGGCAATAAATTAAACAGAGAAAAATTGGATGTGATAAGAACAGGACCATTCCGAATAAAGAAAAAAATTTCAGATTTAATATACGTCATCAACAGCGGTTCTAAAAAAAATGAGTCTAACATATTCCATTCAAGTAAAATGGTTCCATACTCAGAGGAATTCAACCCTCTGGCAAAAAAGGGGGGGATGTAAGTTTGAACGTCCCCGCCAAACTTAGTCGGCTGAGTCCGACACTACACGTTTCTCTGGACAACAAGACTTGTCAACAAAAATAATAATAATTATAATATAATAATATTTTAATTCTAGAAGAATTAGATGGCACCTTGAATCAAACAACTACTTCTCTCCTTACCAGTTTGGCTTCAGGAACTCCCGTTCTACAACTGACCAACTAGTTTGCGTCGATAGCGAAGTATGTAAGGCTCTCAAAAACAAATGCCATGCGTTGATGGTTGCCCTGGATCTGGAAAAGGCCTACGAGATGGTATGGCAGCATAGGGTCTTAACACTGCTTGAAAACGCGGAAGTTAGAGGTAATTGTCTGGCCTTTGTATTAAATTTTCTTAAAAATAGGAGCATTCAAGTCAAAATTAAAAACCAACTTTCACAGCCACAGTTTTTGGAAAATGGACTACCTCAAGGTTCTGTAATAAGCGTGATATTATTTTTAGTAGCAATAAACGAGCTGATGAACCAAATAGAAAAACCATGCAAAGGTTTTCTTTTTGCAGACGATGTACTTCTATTGAAGCATGGAGTGAATTTAAATTCTTCAACTAAGATCATGCAGAACAGCATTAACAAGTTGCAAAACTGGACGCAAAAATCTGGTTTTAGATTCTCCGCCAGTAAATCAGAGAGTATCATTATAACAAAAAAACATACAAAATACCCCAAAATCAATATTATTCTGCAAAAAAATCCTATTAAAATATCAAAGTCGTTAAGAATATTAGGAATGATATTCGATTCCAAGGCATCCTGGAAACCACACATAAAACAGTTACGAACAGAACTATTCAGAAGACTTAACGTCATAAAAATTTTGTCTTCAACATCATGGGGAGCATCAACTCTAACACTTCTCAACACTTATAGAGCGATAATCCGCTCAAAATTGGACTATGGAATTATCATCTATGATTCAGCATCTAAATCAACGTTAGCACCACTAGATAAAATCCATAACGAAGCGCTTCGTAGATGTATAGGGGCGTACCGTACTAGCCCAATCTACAGTATCTTAGCAGAGGCTAAAGAACTCCCCCTCGAAAGTAGACGGAAAGAGCTAGTAATTAAATTCGGTTTGAGTGTCAAGGGCAAGGCTGGAAATCCAGTTCAGGATTATTTCAGAAATTACTCTCCGGATGAGGAGTTCTACCAAAATCATCCAAGGTTCCCACAACCAATACAGGCAAGGGTGGCTAAATACATCCAACAACTTGGCATGACGTTACCAGAGACAATCCATCCCAAACCTTCATCTCTCCCACCATGGGAATCATCCCCTTATAAGAATCAAATTGATCTTTCCTTGGGAGAATACCCAATTAATGAAACCCCTAACATAATCTTCAAAAAACTCTTCCTTGAATTACAAAACACAAAATATAACAACTACAAGGACTACTACACCGATGGATCAGTAACTGAGGGAGGGTCTGGATGTGCAATAGTTGAAGGCAACGTTGTAAGCAGGTTTCGGCTCCCAAATTACGCCTCGGTGTTCTCTTGTGAGGCGTATGCCATCCTGGAGTGCTTGGAGATGGTCAAGCGAAACCCTCTTAAAACATCTGTGAGTATATTTACCGACTCACAATCGACTCTCAAGGGAATCCTCAATGACAAAAATTCCAATATCATTATCTTGAAAATCAAAGAACTACTCACTCTACTCAATAAAAAAGGACAGATAATAGTCATAGTTTGGATACCGGGACACCAGGGGATTCATGGTAATGAAATGGCCGATATGGCGGCCAAAGAGGCTATAATCAATGGAGCAACAAATGACTTAACCATCTTACTAGAAAAGGACTTCATGAAAGAGGTAAGGAAAGGGATCTGGAGACAGTGGGATGCGCTGTGGCGGGAAAGTCCACAGAAGTTGCTTAGTGTAAGGGATTCGGTGCTCGAAACAAGTGAATACATCGGTCAAAATAGGAGGGAGGAAGTGGTGATAGCGAGGATGAGGATTGGTCACACGGGACTCACACACAGCTACCTTTTAGAGGGAGGGCGACCGACACCCTGCCTTGGATGCGGGGGAGGTTGGTTCAGTAGATCACCTTGTGAAGAGTTGCGGGGCCTACGTGGGACAACGTACTGCAGTCTTGCTACCAAACACACTTAAGGAATGCCTCGACTCAAAGGAGGGTATTGAAAAGACGTTAAAATACTTAAAGATAATTTCTATCATCAATAAAATTTAATAAATTATTTATTATTGTTACATTTATATTACCTTGTTATGTTGATATATTTTAAAGTTTTATAATATATTGAATTATATCATAATCTTATTTATAGTACTATTATAGCGTTTTCTAATTATAGTTATTATTTATGTATTATAATTATTATTTTGTATTTATAGTTAAATTTATGTTTATATAGTCTATAGGTACATAGTGTTATTCTGAATGTTGTTATTATTATTGTTAATTATTGTTAAAACGTTAAATATGAAAGTCGCTAATGACCCTAGTAGTTGATGCGACTATAAATAAAGTTAATTTAAAAAAAAAAAAAAAAATATTTTAATATAAATATCGACAATAATATTGAATCAGGTTAATTAAATATTGTTAATAATATTAATCGCTTTGTACATAATATTCTTTACCAATTACAGATGTATTTTACCGCTTCAATATTTTGTCTTATCATTTTAAGTTTCTGAATTCGAAACTTACAAATATATATATAATTTTTTTATCAAGTTAACAACTCGTTGAAACCCAAAAAAAAAATAGGTTTTTAATAATATCCTTTTCTTTTTGTATTTATATGTACCTACGATCGATATATTTTCTACAAACAAATATGGTTAGTAAAAATAAATAGTACGTAAAAATATTTAATCTACATTATAATTTAATTGTAATGAGCGTGATTGATAATGGAATCCCGTTAAAACATTTTATATTTACATGCAGATCGTTTATCACAAAGAAGTTTTTTTTGTGTTTTAAGTCGTTTCAACATCTAAGGTCATATCACGACTGTCTAAATATAGAAAATTTTTGTTGGTCAATTTTTATCTTAGGTATAGGATTCAACGGGGATCTTACCCAGTGCCTCTTGACGCATGAAGCGGAGAGAGCAATTTCTCTAACCACCGCGCCACTAGGTGGTACAAAGAAGGTTTAGTAAAATAAAATGCTGTCTTTTAGCTGGCATTTAAAAATAAAAACAAATCTTAGATACTTAACTAATATTATATGAAATAATAAAAATAGTTTGTTTTAAATAAAACATTTTCCTGAATGGTTCACCTATACATAAACAATGATTATAGATTTATTTTCAATTTTCTTATTAATTATAATAAATTATTAAGAGAACGGTTAAATTTTTAATTTTTCAGTGGTTGTATAAAGTAGTACCTAATTTATAATTTTTTCATTAATTTAATTAAAAAAATAATGAAATAATAAATTTGAAAGAATTGTTGATAATAAGTGTGTATGTGTACACATTAAAGGTTTTATGCGAAGAAAATAAATTATGAATAGGCGCAAAAGCGAAAAAAAAAAACGCAATTTTTCCTTTCTTTTGATGTAGGCGAAGGATAAAAGAAACAAGTTTAATCTCATACAAAAAGCATGGAAGAACAAAAAATATCTTGTTTTGTCTGTTCTAACACATAAGTAACAACAAAACAAGGCGGCTTGAAAGAATTGACTCTGTACACTTGTTCATGTGAATGTATGTGGTGTTTGCACGTGGGTTGGTTAAGGTGTTGGGTAGAAATATCAGCTACGAAGAGACAGTCTGAGGGTTGAATGCACACAAACGATGCTCATTAGCACATTAAACAAGCACCTGGGACACACACGTTCTCACGCATCCCCCAAGTATCAATGTCTGGGAATCACCACTATATGTGTACACAATATCTATGTACAGTATGTATTAAGTACGGTGGCTTACAAGAGGGATGTTTCACTTTGGAACACAACAAACTGCATTCCCGTCCCTTTGATTTACTTTGTAATTCTACGATTTGTAAACAGTAAAGAACAAAACTCGTTCAAAAGACATAGAAAAATTGCAATTTTTATGAGATAAATTTACTCCTGTTTTGTTTGCTCTCACGACAGCCTATTATCTTTAATTTCCATATTTCTCAATTTTCATAATTCAATTATGAGTCCAATTTTTTCCAAATTTAACAATTTAAACTAATGAATTTCGCAACTTTGTTCAGTTTAGTTTTCTCAAATAGGCATTTCGTGTTGATTATAAAGATTACGACAATAATTGGAAGAAAAATCAATATATAATATTTCTTTTTATATTTCCAAACAAAAGTTTTATATTATTTTAATAGCAATTTCAAATGATTTAAAATATATTTTATACGTTTAGAAACATATTTTCAAATTTATATAAGTATTCGTTTAAAAGCATGACGAAAACATAAAATTTCAAATTCCAAAATTTTAACTAGAACATTCTACAGATAGTATTGTATATAACATTATGTTTTACTTGTATTCAATATACAATGATATTTTTTACTTTTTAAATAAATATATATATATATATATATATATATATATATTATATATATATATATATATATATATATATATACTTAAAATATTTTATATGTAAGTACCCAACGTTGGAAAGAAATTGATGTCATTATTATGGGTTAAAAAATTAAACGCCGAATTCTATCACGTTATAAATCACTCAAATTACCTAATCTTTACACCAATAATAATAAAAGATTTACAGTCAAATTATTAACGATTAAAATATAAAATTTATTAGTGATTGTGAATTGAATTGCTACAAATAAATCGAATCTATAAAACTGCAGTTGTTTAACCGTTGGTTCTATGTATTGATCCTCGAAATTCTTATTGACCCCACTTTTTGGTGGTAGTGACCAGTGGTTTGACGCTCAATGTATACATCCAATCTTCTTGTTTGCTCTTAAATAGGATTAGACAACCGATAGTATACACTCTCTTACATTTGTGGTAACAAGTACTATAATAAAATAATTTCAGTGATGCTGGTTCATGTTTTGAATTTCTTAAATTCAGTAGATAAATGGAGTTTTCAAACCCTAACTATGCCTTTATGGTAGAAAAAAAAACTACCTCTCTAAAATTTGATATTTTTCTGACAATTTTAAGGCTACGTTCCACTAGCGCGGTTACAACGTTAGAAACCAATTTAGAATCGTTCTTTCATTTTTTTATTTTTACAACCACAACTGTTGGTGTTGAGTAAAACATCATCAAAGAGGTTATAATTTTTGTATGCGATCTCTCAGATCCTTTTTAAGAGATGGGTCAGAGTGATGAACGTTGCTCAAATGCTCGACAAAGTTAGTAGAATAGAACCTAACTAACTTCAACTTCATACTAAATAGGCTTATGGTGAGAAGTTAGAGCAGCGGTCGGAGAACCGGGGTAAATTACCCAAAATGGGATAAAAATGCAATTTTTGAAGGTAATAATGAATTTTTTTCCATGACTATTTTATAAACGTATTAGCTGGGCCGAAGACTGAATTCAAATTGTGCTCACATCAAAAAAGAAGTTATTGTATCAAACATTAAGCAAGATCATTTCTCCAAAATCTGAACGGGGAAAGTTTTCAATTAGTTTTTGTGCGTATGAAAATTTTATTTTTTTACTATACTTTTATACAACTTGTTTTTCCGTGCAAATTAATTCAATATAATATAATGTATAATTAAAATTTATATTGATTGTCCCCTTTTCAAAATGAATGGGTAATATCGATTTACGCAAAAATATTTTGGAGTAATGGTAAAAAAAAGTTCCCCGACCGCTGGGTTAGAGTATCAGGTCCTTGGTAGTTACAAAACTCGTTTTTAGTGTTGTTCCTTCTAATATAAATCTTTGTCGTTCTTATATGGATTCCCGATTGACCAGTGATGTTATTGAATCCAAGGTTTGAAATTTTACTTTACATGTTGTCGTTCTCATAAATGAATTAAATTTTAGAAATTTTTATAAAGCGTATGTGGTTTTAATGATATGTTCTATGTCCTAAAGAAATATCCTTGCTAAAATATCATAAACAAGTATCATAAGTTCTAATTATTCGATCAATTAAAAATAACCATCATTCATTGTCAGGCAGTTAGAAATTTTAGAATCAAACCAAATTTTAAAAAGATTAAGCAAATATTGGCCGTAAAAATACTTGAATCAATAACTGATGATTGGTGATGGTGGTGATTGAATCTTAATTCTTAAGACAGCGACAATAATTTTCAAGGCAACTTAATTTTTTCTCCGGTTAATTGCATGGGTTCATAATTTTGAAAATAATATAGAGCTAAAATTATCAAAACGAAAGTAAATTTTATTCCTTTTATAACTAACAATTAATTTTTAAGGAATAGCTTTTGACAAAAATTGCACCATTTTGTGTCAGTTTTTATCAAAAAATTTATTCGTTACAATGAATTGAAGTAAATTCTGAAATATAATTTATTTTTCATTGGACAATAGTTATGAATTGTTAAGAGTTATCATATTTCTCTGGCAAAAGATTAAAAAAGAAATGAGAACAAAAGTAACATTGATAGTTTAAGTAACATTATTGTTTCATTTTAAACTTGTTATGAAGTTTACAAAATAATATAATCTAGCTGTATATAGTTTCTATAAAAAGTATAGAAGTTTTAGAAAAAGAAAATATAGTTCAATAGTTGAGGAGAATCTAAACAAACTACCACCATTCATGAACTGACATCATTCTCTTATTTGTTTTGTTAAAATTCCTATGCTCCACTAATTTCACTTCGAACCAGCACTATCAAAACCTCTAAAGTATCTTCTTGTTTTATTTCTCATTTTTCTTTGCACAACGACTAATGATTACAGACTGTGCGATCGTACATAAAATGAAATAAAACAAATTTCCTTTTTTACTTAAATTAGAGTGAATATACAGTTTTGTTTTTTTACATCTTGACAATTTATTTTAACAGAGCTATATCAACTGCATTTAAATGTTTTTACAATGGAAATATGCAAATTATTGCGTTCATTATTCACTGCACTAATTAATATCCACTGTTTTTTTTAAATAATTACTGAGCCGCATTTTTTTATTTCAAAAATTATTATTAAAGTTACTTACTACTCACACCTATTTTTTAAAATAATAAGGTTTCATTTTCAATTACAATTCATTGCGTATTGATAATAATAGTTATTTTGATGTTATTATATTGATAATAATGCACACTTTATTGAATGATACAACTAACCAAACTGAAGAGCGAACGATGCATAAATTTTAAAATTGAAATGTAAACCAAACACTCAAAGTTCATTAGAGGAGCAAATGTGATCATGGTTAACAATCGTTTATTTGATTATTTTTTAAATCTAAAACACACACACACACACGCCTATACCTAAATTCAACGTTACTTTGTTCTTTTTTCCTCCGCAATGTTGCAGTACGATTCAATGAACTCATATTATAAAGTGTAACTAATTGGAATATAATTTTATAGTAGATAGATGTTCATGTTAATTTGCTAAATCAACATTTTGATTGATCTGAAAACTTTATAACTAATGATGAGCTTATTTCTGCGTTGGGATTGTAATACAACCTCATTTCATTTGGAAAAGCAGTTAACGAAGAATAATTATTTGCTTCGTATAAGATTTCTAATATTTAAACGTTAATTACAAGATATCTAGTTAAAAAAATATTAATGTTTAAAATAAAATGAAACCTGGAAAATGTACATGTACAAGCTATCACAAGTAACTGATTAAATAAAAATACAAAATGGTCGTAGAGACTAACAGGTTCTACTTGTTACAATAATAACCACTTGTGACACGCAAACGTTTATATAATTTTTTTTATAAGGAAATTCGCTAAATATTTTTTTTAGTTAATACTTAATTAAATTAGGTATATTTTTAAACTGTTTAATCGTTCTAAAACATGCGTAATCTATTAAATAAGCTACTTCAAATCATTATTTGGAATATAATACGTACGATATTATTTCTCAGAATATACATTACTTAGCTATTTTTTCTGATGGTTAGATAAAATTATTATGAACAAAATTCTACTCGTAATAGTTTAGAACTCCTTTTCACCAAATTCTTGTTTTCAGAACTTAAGTACTTTTTAGACAGTATTAGCTATATGTGTTCCAATAGAGGAGATGTAGACCAGTGCTTTTAGCCTTTGAAAATGGTAAATATTGAAAATATTATAGTAGGATGAAACCCATTAGAAAAGGACGAGAATATAACAAAGTGAAAGGAAAAATAAATTACGGTCGATCTGAGGTGGGAAAGTGGAAAAGGGGGGCGTTTTTAAGTTTAGAAACGGTTTATCTCGATTTACGACAAAACTACATGTCCTATGGAAAAAGTTTAATTGCATTATTGCAGAGAATAAGAAGATCTACAACTTTTGAGCTAACACTTTTTTCACATAACCTTAAAATGGGAAAAACTTACCTCTTAATGTCTCAAACATACTGTAATTTTTTTGATTTAAAATATGAATTTTTTTTCACCTTATTTGACTTAATATTGAATAAGCACCCTAATTTTCAATCGAAAATCCTCACGTCAAAATATCTGACTTTTTTAAAAAGTCGTTGAGCTTTTTGTTCGTTAAAACCTCTACTTTCTGATGGTCTCAGAAAATACAATAATTAAAGTGTAAATGTTAAAAAATTGTTCAAAATTGTGTTATGAAAAATTATACTTATTATATACAGTTCTGAGCAATTTATGAAAATTTATACTTTAATTATTGAATTTTCTGAGAACATTTAACATTGTTATGTTTATATATTTGCACCATCAGAAAGTAGAGGTTTCAGCAAACAAAAAGCTCTCCGAAATTTTAAAAAATCAAATGATTTGACGTGAAAATTTTCTATTGAAAATTAGGGTGCTTTTTCGATATTAAGTCATATTAATCTTTTAAATAAATAAAAAATACAGTGTATTTGGGACATTAAAAGGTAAGTTTTTACCAAATTTCGTGTAATTTTTTTTAAAAGATAAAAATAAAAACTAAAACCCTGGTTATTGGAATTTTTCACATACATTTTGGGTTATATGAAAAAAGTGTTAGTACAAAAGTTGTAGATCTACTTACTATCTACAACTTTGCTTTTTAGCTTTTTTCCAAAGGACTTGTAGTTTTGTAGAAAATCCAGATAAACCGTTTCTACACTTACCCCCTCCCTTTCCACTTCCCCACCTCAGATCGACCGTAAATTATTTTTCCTTTCATTTTTATTATATTCTGTTCCTTTTCTAATGCGTTTCATCGTACTATAATTTTACCATCAATTTTCTGTTCAAAAATTATTTACCCTGTTCTAATGTGAGATTGGCTCAAAAAAATCGATTATTTAATAATTGATTTCATTATAAGAAATAAACGACTTTAATAAAAAATTTGATTTTTTCTATTAGTCAAAAAAATTTCTGCTTTTCTTTATAGTGAAAAAACGAAGAGATTTGTATAGTACTCACAATTTATCAGATTAAAATCAAAATATAAGCTGTCCTCACATTTATGCCGCTCGGGGCCACGGTCCCCTTTATTCAAACTATGTCTCTGAAATAATTCAGTGGACTTAAAATTCTTTCTGTAAATGTGAGACCAGCGTGAAAGAAATCTTATTGTGCGATAAAAAAAGATCTACTTTTTGAATTTCACAGCAAAAAATAATTCAAAAGAAACCGTTTAAATTGCAACAATGTATATCTACATCACATATTAGACTAATTAAAATTTCCCAAATAAATCCTAATATGTTAAACTCATAGTTTTCGTTTGGATGATGATTTATCTATTTATTATATTTTTAAAATAGAATGATAGTTACTTACTTTAAAAGTTTTAAAAGTGGAGTTAAAGATTTACAAGAGATTGTGTGAATATAAATTTGTACTAATAAAAACTTTGTTTAATTACTTCTTTACGACTTGTTCCGGTAAAATTGTATTTTCTGTTAAGTTAAACTTAATCGCCATCAAAAGGATTTATGTCTAATATTACATTTATGAGACAAAAATTTCTAATTTAAACAACCACCATAAAAGTTAAAGCTTAAACATAGTTTGAATTTCAAAATCTGATTGCAAGACTGCAATAAATATAACGTTGAACATTATGCTAATCTTAAAATTGTTCGAAACTGTACTAAACATATCTAGAGAATGGGATTTTGTCGATTACGCAAGTGTAAACCTGCCTAGATTTTCAGGGTAGTACTGAGGGTAGTACATAAATACAATTTTAATATTTTCAATGTTCTAGTTAAGATTATTATTAGTACCGTAACAGTTATAATTATTAGAAATTTCAAATGACTACAAGATTACATTTTCTTCTAATTAAATTCAACCCTTTTTAATTTTATCATTATTAAAACAATACGATACGCGTATACAGTGCAAATAATCGTTGAGTATTTAAATATTGTCTCGTTTCTCGCTTGTTCAACGAAATTGTATTCTACTCACAAAACTCGTTGGATGTTAAATGTTTCAACCAAACAAAAAAAAAACTTTATTATTTAAATTATTCATTAGAAAAGTGTAAATATAAGTCGTTACTTATGCAGTGCACATTTATTTTAGATTTGATACTATCAGCATCAACGTTTAAAAGTCTTTTTTTTTATGTTTTCTATGAATTTTTAATTTTCAAGTTTATTTATCGCTCTTTTGATATTTTATTTTTTGGATTTAAAATTTCTCTTCTTTTTTAATTAAAAACTGTTTATAAATTTACTTTCAAATGAATTTTGAGAATCATTTGAAATAAGCTAATTAAATAACTTCTAATAATTTGTACATAAGGAACTTTAGCAAAAATGAGGATTTCTGCATTTCTAGTCAGGGCTCTTAAGAAATTGAACTCTAATTGTTATCGAAATTATAATGTTGATGGTATAAATTGTAAGTGTATAAATTGTAAGTTAGGTGTTACCGATTCCTTAAAAAGAAATTTTGGACTCATGTTTGATGTTGAATTTACAAATGCAGCGACGATGGTTGGGATGTAAAAACTATAAAGCATTACTTTTATTTTAAAAGTGTCACATTAACAAACGAATTAAAAATTGATATCACCAGCCCCTTTACCATTAAGATAAAACTGAAATATAATTTTAATTTTAGATCTTCCAACAAGGTAAAAATAAATCAACCATTTGAAATTATATTTTTCCATTTATAGATTTTCATTCGATTCTGAATAACAAAGATGCTTTGATATTGACGACAAAATGCTTTTAGTATTTTTAGCTTGTTAAATATAGAAAAATAAAATATCGTGATAATAGACACATAAAACAACTACAAATTTAAACAAAACTTAATAGGAGTAATAATTATATAGTAAAAACTCACTGGAATTGATTGAACATTTTATAAAATTTTGACATGAAAAATGTACAATAATGAACATCATAAATAAATATAATTATGTTTATGCTCAAATATATCAGCATATATTTTTATGATGTCAAAAATTATTTCTCTATTTGGCTTTTTAAAATTTATTTGAAATTATCACTCACAGTAAAAATCATTGGTATGAGTTATTTTTCAGAATCGTTTATTAGTTGTATAACGGAAAATATAACTGTTCTTTCATTCCTCCCACATTGAAGCTGATATCATATTTTCCTTATCATTTACCTAACAATTCCTATATTACACATAATCACGTTTCAACAGACAACCTCTTAAAAGTTTTATTTCGAACTTACTGAAAATGATGATCAACTTGTTCAGTAATAATTTTTTTTCAAACATATTAACAAATATAATTTATAATGCAGGACGTCATCGTTTCCCCCACTTAAAACAATAATGTGGTTATGCATTTGTTTGGTTAGTTTAAATAAGGTAATTAGACAAAGAAAAGTAACTTTGTCTAAAATAAAAAAAATAGCTTAACAATAGGCATTTTCGACTAAATGACTATATTATAGTCATATAAAGTTATGTTAGTTCTTATCACACTGTGAGTAGATAAACCAAAAAGTTTTTGTCACGTTTTTTATTTTTATTTTGAGGGTTATCACTTATTGACTGCGGTTTAATTCTGTTTAATGACTTTTTAGACTCCTCACCAAAAAGACTCATCAACCCTTCCAAAAAGGAAGATATACCCCATATGTATATTTATTTATTTTTTTTCATTTCGGTGAATAGTTCTATATTTAAAGATGTATTTCACCTGTACATAGATAATGGAAGATGCTTGGAATCCAAATAACCAAATGGTTATAATTATATTAAGACAGAACAATTTTAAAGGTTTTACACTCTGGATGGGATATCTTACAAATCAAATAATGTTTATAATATATAGTCATTAAAGATTATTATTGATGGAAGTTGTGGAAGAAACATATAAGCATGTAAATTAAATAATAAATATTATTTTGTGGTAGTTGCTGGTAATTTTATGTAAGTATTCATACCATATTTATAGCGATCAGAAGAAGGAACAGTGGCATCAGATTTAAGGAAGATTAGAATTACATCCAGTGAAGTTCCTGGTCATTTTATGTAGGTAATGAATTAAAACCACCATTTTAACTTTGAAATGCAACACCAAGTAAATGCAATACTTTTTGTCTTGACTTGATATTTTTTAAACATTTAACGTGATTCTAACTAGATTTTTAGTCAAATTTAAGTCTGCAAACATTAAGCTAAGTCACTTGTAACACTTGTAAATAAGTCATATAGTTTCAACATCAAGGCTTGTAGTCAACCTCTAAGGAAAGCTAAACAAAATAATATTTTTTTTTTCGTTTTAAGTCGCTTAAACAGCATGGTCATTTCGCGACTTTGAATGTTCACAGTTTGTTGTGACATACTAATCACATAAGGGTTTATAAGTTAGTCACTTAACAAAGCTTTATTAGAATAGTATTTCCTTTAGTGATCACTGTTTTAATTTTTGTCATTATTCTGACCACTTTTCGATATTTTTATTTGTTATTTTTTGCTTTGTATTTACACTTTCACTAATGTTATGATTCTTCTTAAATTTTGTCTATGAGTCCGGTCTCCTTTAGGAATTTTATTGTTTTTTTTTACTCCTTCACTTGTGTTTAGGTTCGTTTTTATGTCCTCGATTTTACACTCTCTTCTCCAGTCTGCTAACCGTCACTCCCCCACCGCATCCTTCGCAATTTGAGCTGCTTCCCTGGAATAATATTTATTAAGCCACAAATTTCAGTATTTGTAAAAGAATTAAAAAAAAATCTTTTAGTTTAATTCACTCATAAAGATCCTTTTAATTATTCTCTATTTTGTAGCTCATTTTACAATAAAATTCATTAATTACAGATTATTTGTAAAGAGTTTGTATAAAGTTAAAAAAATTAAATGCTACCCAGAATTAATTTAAAAAAAAAACAAGTCACAACCAAATTTTTTGTTAAATATACCTAGAGATGTAAAATTAAGTTAATATTTTATCTAAATTTTCATAAATTCTTTTAACCTTTTCCTTTTGCTCGAAACGTTTTCGTTTGATTTGTTCAAATAAAAATTTTCTAAATAAATATTATTTGAGTTTCTATGTTTTATTTTGTTGAGGCATAAAATGATAAAATATATAAATGTGTTCCGAAAAAAAAAAAACTTTTCCTGTAGGGACTTTGAATTATTTGCATATTTTTACAAATTTGAATCACTCTAGTGTCTTAAAAATAAATATTTAGCTTGTTAGATCGAAATATTTATTGTTAAATGGATCAAGAATAATTACCCAAGGGTAAGGAGTTTCAGCGATATTCTTTAGGGATTGTTGAAAAAATGTGAAAGCTTAGCTGAAAATATATCCCAAAGTATCAAATTTATCTTAAATACGAGACAAAAAAGAATTTGTTGAAGTCTCGGAAGTCGTAAGTTTTAAACCGAAAAGGAATATTTACGGTGTTTATTTAAGTTTATTTATTTATGTTTATTTAAAATTTGGGTTAATTGAGTATTATTTTGTAAAAATAAAGATTACTAAGTATCTTATGGTGTTTTTGTAGTTTTATAATTTTGTATTTCATTCGGAAAAATGTGATACTTAATAAAAATGTATGTTTAGTGTTTTACTTCATCTTACTTTTTACAAATAGTTTCAATAAGTCTTTTATTGATGTGATTAATTTATTAGATTTAATATGATATTATGGTAAAGTTTGCTACGGATAGTTATTAAATGTCGTCTAATCAAATTATTGCTTTGAAAGCCTTACAAATTCTCTGAAACGCGTCCTCACAAGTTTGACTTGAAGAAAATTGGAAAATGCAAGTTAAGCTAAAAGATCATAAAGTTTTAAACACGAGGTTACAATCTTACTGCTTTCATAAATCTACATAAAATATGATTTTCAGATAAATTTCTTTTATTTTTGATAGTAAATTTCACTATTTTTTTACTTTATGAAGCAAGTTCAAAAACAATTTGACATAAATCAAATCTATGACTTTTATAATCATAGACTATTTCCTCTTCAGACGCAAGTTTTGAACACGCATTTCTCTCTGTAAATTTTTTGTGTCAGTACGTGATACATTTTGAAGTGTGGTCATATAATTTTTTCATTTCTTTTTATGAACGTTACAGTGGAATATTAAATTAAAAAATCAAGAGATACTTTTAAAAATGGAAAGTCTTAACAAACAACAAATGTTTCATTTAACATATAATTTATCTAAGTTTCTTAAAAATTTAAGCATATTATAACAAAGCTCCTGATCTGTTTCTTAATTTTTTAAAATAATAATTATCTGCACAGTGCTAGCAAAAATTTAATGAATAAATAAAATAATTAAACTTATTGATTTGGTATATGCTCTTTCTCTAGCTTTACTCATATCGTCATTTGTGTATCAAAGAATTTTGCGAACATAACTTTCTAATTATAATTTGTGTTAAATTGAACTGAGTTTTTGAAATTTTACAATGTAGTATAGTTAGCAAAACCTTAAAAAATGCTTTTAAAATCATGTTTTACATTTCACTTCCATAATTAACATACTTTTATTTAACTTTAAAAAGATTTCTAGATACATATTTAAATTTAAATACCAACTGAAACGAGTAATGCTTAAGCTTCTAATCAAGTGCAAAATAAATTAATAAGCACGCTATACACTAAGTAATTAGTTTTCTAATGAATAACTACTAAAAGAACTGAAGCATAGTCAAACAAAACAAAAAAGAAAACAAAGAAAACTTATAACAAAAGATTACAAAAGTTTTTCTTCAGTTTCCTATAAAAGAAAAGTTGAAAAGTTAAGAAGTGATTCGACAAGAAATTCCGTAGAAATAATTAAAATAATTACCACAATTTTTGTTTTATCATATTTAATAATGTAAGAGCTTAAAAGAGTAATATTTCACTAGTTTGAAACTAAGACTGAGCTTCAATTTTACTATTCACTTTTTTACCGATAACTCTGTAGAATAATTTTCTAGGGAGACTTAAAAAAAGTTTGTAACTTGCCTGTTGAACCCTCAAAGAAAATTGATAACTCAAATTGAAAGTTACAGATAATTTTTAGATTTTACAAACTTATAAATTTTAATGTGTGGTGGCGTCAACTACTTTCTATTATAAAGAAAAAGGATAAACCAAAGGAATGAGTTTTCAAGTTTAAATATTTTACTGTGCATCCATAATTTTTTTATATTACTTATGATAATTTAAAAACTTGATTATTTGATATATTTTATAGCGGTGCTTTTTATAGTTTTGATCCGTGGTTCCTTAAAATACCGTAACCCATCTGAAGAAGAATTTCTAATAACAGTGAAATAAATATGATGTAATTAATATAATTAATATAATTAATATTGAAATATTATCATATTGTAACGGGATTTCTCAAAACTGTATTGAGATTCACGTTATGGGTTTTTATAATTCTTCGGAAATATTCACTAAACTCTTTTATTTACCAAAAACGTTACTTAAGACACAAATCACTGTTCAAACACTTTTCGCACTTAAAACTCCGTTGTGTTTATATCTGTAACCAACGTGTCTAGAATGTAGTAGAAGGTTCCGAAATTTTCTAAATTGTTCGATACGATTGCGTCAAACGCCGTTGACCATTAAATAATGAATTAGTGTAAATATCTTTCATTGAAGTTTTGATCGAGCAATCTGGAATGTTCTATCCATTTTTACAGCTGTCCATTACAGTATCAATAATTTGATAACAATGATAACATTTTGACTAAATATTGGAATTTTAATATTTTTTGTACAAACGCATATTTTTATTAATAGCTTTCCTGCGTGAACTACACATTTCTCTAGAATAAAAATCAATTCATGCAATTGTCAGATTATTAGGAAACTGATAGGAAAAATCATGCTTAATCATTGTTTCGTTGTTTTATGAAAAGCATTAAGCGCTTTATTCATTTCAAGGATAAAAGATTCCCTTGGTGTTTTTCTTTAAATAAATTACTTGTACACTAGATATCATTGAAATCCGTCTATCTGATACAAAAAGAAATTGCGATCCTCCAGAATATCACATTTTCCAAAGTAGAATATAGCTCATATGTAATTTTGATGCACAAAGTTTATTACCTTGAAGTTTCATCACAACCCTTGCAATAGTTTTTTAAAAATTAACAAACATCTTCACAAAGTCTTACATGGTTAATATGCTATGGTATCCCATAGGAACTGTGAATTTTTTTGGGAAAAAAGTAGCCTTTGTTATTCTTTGACTCCTTTACTATCGCTATGTAAAAAATCAAGTCGGTTTTTTGTGAAAATAAAAACAAATATCCTACAGGAATAATATATTTTTCGGGGAGGGAACCCATGTGCTTTTGCAGACTTTAACCTATATCTATGTTGATTTTTATCCAGATCCGTTCAATCGCTCTGTTGTGAAAGCGTAACATACAATAAAATAAACTCACATTCGCGTTTATAATATTAGTTATGATATTTCAGTGGAACTTTAATAAAGCCACTAAAATCAGTTTTTTAAAACAAAATTATGATAGAATTTGAATCTCCATTCAACCCTCCATCAATCGTCACAAGGAGAATTCATGCATCAGCCTTAGATGTTAATTTAAAAATCGCAAGTTTCAAAGCGCTTAATGTGTACTAGCTGTGATACACTTTGAATATTCACCATAAAACTTTGAAAATGTAAAAAAGAAAGTTACCTTTTATGCTAATATTCTTCCAGAAGGTAAAATTGATTTGGATTTTATTTAAGTATCTAATATAAATAATGAGATGCAAATCTCATGTTATTCTAAAAATTTATTGACCCTATAAAAGAATTTATAAATGTGGATTACACATGCATACAAATGTGACTACTAGCGAGATAAGTAGTCTCTTCGTTCGTACACGAGTTTGAATGAAGCAAGAAAAGCTAAAAACGATGTTTATTGCATATAATCTAAAGAGTATAAAACATTTGTTAGAAATATTCTCTTTGTCGCTTGATTTTTTTCGTAATGTATTACACAAAAAGAATGTGCATTTAAATTATGTTATTTCACCAAAACGAACCGGAAAAATTGTTAATTTATACGAGAAACGCAGATCTAAGTTAGGTTGATCTGAAATAAAATGGGAAAGATATCAGAAGCAATGTTTAAATAAATAAAAAGGATGCGTCCAAATTACATCTTAGTGTCAAGAGACAGTGAACAACACAATTCACAAAGACATTCTAAATGAAGCTGACAGTGATTTACTGAAAAGTTTTATTTTTACTGAAAACCCAAGAGTGTTTCTTACATTTTATATTGGCGTTATCGATAAAATGATTTATTCATAAGACGACCACTAACTTACTATACCATTTTTTGTTGTTGTGATATCGAACTAGCGTTTACGTTGTTCGCGTATATATATATACGTAACAGACTTAAAAATACGAGATATGAACCACAGTGACAGGATTGTAATAGGAATTTCAACCAAACAATGTATAAAAAAACAGTACAGTGCCATATAACTATTTTTCGTTTCTACGTTTGCTTATCTAAAATTCGTTTTTCTTTCTTTTATCAATACGAGCTAGCATCTCCAACATTTTCGTTTCCCTATAATTGAAATGTAGTTTTTGAATAACGTTTCTCTTATTTTTATTGTCGTTCAATATTGAATTTTTATGGGATTTAGCTTGTTATTTTTTTTAAGAAAGGTTCTTTTTCAAGAAATCTCATATTCTTTTTTTTTCACAGGAACAATCAATTGCAAATCAATGGGGACGCAGCGTGTGAGCTCCAGAGGATATGACGTGATAATGTTGTCGATGTTGGCTTTGATCGTGGTCCTAAGTGCGAATTTGGCGTTTTGCCAGCGGTTACCAACGTCTTGTGTGTTTAATACAATGTGTGCATGTCGTCCAGGACCACCTGCTCGCCATCATTACACTATGTACATGTCCTCTCGTGACGATCACGCACCATCTACGCATTATATTGACCAGGTCGTTTGTATTGGTGTACCATTTTCGAAATTACCAGGTAAGAGCCTACTGAAAATTCCCTTGCTAATATGCGAGGCTCGTTTTTAAGAAAAAGAACCAAAAGTAGAAGTACGCTGTTATCATAAAATGTGACACTCGGTGGATATCTAGACAGTTGTATGAACGAAGAAATTTTTTTATTTTCAAAAAAAGACTTTTATTTCCAAAAAAAAAATGTGTAAAATTATTTAGAATTTAAACTATATATCGTTTTGAAAAAATGGGCATTTAAAGGTCTGTATTATCTATTCATGTTTTATTTACCTATTCATAATTCTCATAAGTTCAACTTTTTGAAGTAAAACCTCTTTAGGTATAACTAGAAAAAAATTAGTACCAATAGTAGAAAATGAAATAAATTTACCCATATGGATTTTTCTTCTTCTTAAAAAAACGTTTATTTAAAGTACCTCAAAGAAATCTTATTTGATCGGATATAATCTTAATTCAACATACTATTAGAGCCATTACCAATCTTAGATCTTTAAAATGACTTATAGACTTATAGACTGAATAATTAAAAAAAATTAATATGTGGTTCTTTAAAATAAAACTGTAAACGGATACGTGACCAAAGCCATAGTGTGAGTGGTGCAAGTATTACCCCGACACCAGGGACCGAATGATAAAAACGAAAAACAATAGGTGAAGGTGCTGTTTTGCCTTGATTTTTTTTTGTAATGTATTAAATTTTGCAAAAATTTTTAATTTTTCAATTTATTTCAAATATGATTATAACGGGGTTCCATTTTATCCTTACGCTTTGACCGCCGTAATAATACGTTTTTTTGTACTTTTAATTTTTTGTTCTGCTTTTTTTATTGTTCTTATAATGTTGGTTAAAATTAAACGCGTTGCAAATTAAAAGTTACGCGTTACAAATGTAACCATATCGAGCGATAACATTGGTAAACGTATGGCATCTAGCGTCGTGTTTATATTATACAATAGTGAATAGAGTATCTATAGTCCGGCTCTTGGGACTGGGACATGTCGGTTATAGAAAATAGAAAATGTTGGATTACTGGATATTAAGGAAAAATTCAAAGTTTTTTTTTACATCAAAACATTTATTTGACTCACAACAAAATAAAATAGTATGTACCTACACGTACATCTCAGATCATATGTTTAAATAAAACCATTTGTGATGTACCTACATATTTAATACGTTAATAGTGGCAGACATGTTCATTAATAAAACAATTAAATTTTTCATGTCTTTACGTTTAAAATTTTACGTTCATTTTCATTAATCGTCTTTCACTCATTGTGTCGGACTTGCGAAGTAACGGATGCTACAAACTGCTGTACTTGGAAAAACTATTGATGAAAAAAATTGATGTTGTTATAAAATATTGAAAGATAAAAATATAAATTTTCAACAAAAAAACCATTTGGTCGATATCTCAAAAAATTATAAGCAAAAAAAAAATTCTTTTCTTTTACGTAAAATTTTAACAAACTTTTACTTAACTTCCAATGGTTGTGAAGACCGAATCTCTGAAAATGAATAAGATACACTTTTATTTGTACATATCTGCATATTTGCATGATTTATAATTATTTTAGAAACAAAAATACAAGTAAATATATTCATCGAAACCTTAAAAAATTAAAAATTAACTTAAGCAAAAAAAACATTTTTGAAACCAAGTTATTATTTAAATACACTAAAAAGAAAAAAATAAGCTTTTGATTAAATCAAACCTACCAATTTCTTGCTTTTTACATATTATTTGGTATACAAGCTTGCCGCGAAATTTACGTAAGTATAAGTTTTAGTCTTAAACTTACAAATAATTTTCACCCTTTAATTATTGTCAGGTCAATTAAACATTAAAAATCAATATAGGTATTTTGCATCAATAATCGCTGGTACTATTGGCCTGAAAATACAAATGATAAAAGAAGAGTATAGAAAACATTTGACAATATTGGAAATATTATTTCAAACTAATAATAGAGAATATATAATGGTAAACAAAATTTAATAAAATTTTAGTAGTTGTCTAACACAGAGGTGACATTTCCGAATTCAAATCAAATGATATATATTTGATTTGAGTTGCTATTAAAAAAATACTCATCTTTTTTCAGTGCCTGCAACAATTATTTTTTTTTATATTGAACATGTCATTTTTTAGTACGAAAACTTTTACCTAAAAAACGTCTAAAATGCAATTTAAGTTTCAAATTATTTAAGTAGGTAAATTTTGCGACAAGCTTTTATATCAAATTAAATGTAAAAAGTAATAAATTGGTGGGTTTGATTGAATTGAAAGCTTCTTTTTCTTGTTAGAGTATTAAATAAAAGCTTCTTTTTAAAAATGTTTTTTACTAAATTTATTAAATGTATGAAATACAAAAATGATATACTACTGAAGTTTTTAAAGCTAACGGGACAATGCCGGATCATATAAAAAGAGTCAACCAGCAAAATTGTCCTCGTAATGTGGCCATAGATGTTGGAGTGACTATAAAAAAACGATATAATATACGATAGAAGTTTCACTTCTTACGCATGTATCAACACCAATTTACGCATTAATTTTTGAATTTTTGTTTGTTTCATGACAAAAGACAAAACCGCAAAATTAATTTACTAAAAACATTTATTCTGTTATTAAAATATTGAATTTCGAAAGTTGGTGGAAAATTTTAAATTATTGGTATTTCAAATTGCTTATTTGAAAAAGTTAAAGCGTAATTTTAACTAACAAAAATATTACAATTTTCTTTAACCTCCGAAACTGACATCTTTCAAAACTTTTTAATCGTTTTGTTTGTATGCAACTTTGAATTTTATAATAATTAATTATTTTTTTCCCTTCACAATACAGCATACATCGTTGCTTGAAAACAATGAAAATTTTATATTTTAAAAGAATTATTAACTTCCTGTAAAACTTTCATTTTAGTACGAGTAAAAATAACAATGAAAAATTTTACAATCTTTTTGCGTAGGTAAACATTATAAATATGTGGTTGACATTGTAAATATTGTTGAAAATAAATTTCCTTAATGATATGCTAATGTTATGTAAAATTTCACGTAAACCAATCTTTTAGTAATTGGCATTATATCATATATGTAAGTAATTAATGCATATTAAAACCTCCAATACAAGTTTATAGCACGAGTTTAAAATTAAGACCCACGACCAACCTAAACAAACTAATTTAAGGATAACGATGCAGAAATTCTATTAAATCGAACTAGTTAGGATCACATAAATATCCCATTTATCCACTGCAAGGCCAAATAATTTCCTAATTTATAAACCAAACCCAAGTCCTTATAATCTCGTGGTTAAACCTTCTATTAATTCATTTAAATGTTCTAACCGTCTCGTGTTAAATAATTTATAAAAGAACATAGTCAAAATGTGTGAAATTTTTCAGCCTGGTATTAATGTAATTTGGAGCCGTTCAATTTGTTGCGTTTTTACCGCAATTTAATATCAGAATGATTAAATTTATCTTGATTTGTAGCAGTTCTTTGCGCATTAATTTCACAGTGTAACTTTTTTTTCTTTTGCTATATATTATTCTAATCCATCTTCGTTGGCCATAAATTACTTGAACATTTGTTTAATGCTTATAGCAAATACCTTTTATGAAAAGGCAAAATTCGGCGACGTTATTTTACATATACACTATGACAAATGAAGGTCAACTTCCGGTTTCGGATTTAGAGATGTTACATGACGTAACATTTATTATCACTCAAGGGTTGTAAACCGTTTGTTATAATTATTCTCCATTATTGCCAACATGTCTTGAAATATTATCTACGTATTTTATCAAAAGAATTTTTCAATAATGTGACAGCGAGTCGACAATTAAAAAAGTCTTACACACGGCTTTCTTTTATCTTTTTGAAACGAAAAAAAATCTTTAATATATTATTCATCTTTGTTAAACAAAGTGAACTGTTTCTAAATTACTGCCTTCTCTTTATTAAACTCTTCAAGTGTAAAATACAAAATTCTCATTAAAATTCAATATCCAACATTCTCTATAATTCGTAGACGTGGAAATTGTATCATTATTATTTCAATGACTCAAAGTATGTCTAGTTTTCAAAAGCAGATGATACAATAAAATAGATTTTATAAGTAAACAACATTTCATAGAATTGAAACAAGGAAAATATAATTTTGTTGATTTAAATATATGCCATTCCAATATTTTGTGTAAGATTTTCTTTGAAGAGGTAGTTGAAAAATTACTTTGATATTTTTAGAATAATTCAAATCTAAGTCTGAATAAACTTTTTAACAGTATACCAACGGTTTATTGAGTACCACATATTTGTAAAGATACAACTGAGTGATATTAAACATCTAGCCTAAACTATTGGTTATATCATGCATGTTAAACTAATTCAAATGAACACATATGCTTCTGAATAAGGCCTTATTTGTCACGTATGCATGAATAACACGAACCTCTAATGATGTCCAATTGAATATGTTACGAACCTGCAGTAACATATTAAGTGAAATTTTCCAAATGTATGTTATGTTGTAGGAATTTGGTTGAAATTATCCATTGTTTGTACGCCAAAACGCATGCTACTGCAGATAATTCAAAATAATTGGTTATCATTGAACTGTGAGAAACTCATACTTATTCGATGGGAATGAAACTAGATTAAAATTTAGTGCATGGATAAGGTTAGAGTAAGCATTTAATTCTATTTAAACCTAACATACCTTTACATATATAGTTGTACTTTGAAAGAATGCATTTTTTATGAGTTTTGAATTTTTACTATCAGAAGTTTATTTCTTTCCCTTTTGAAAATATTCTGATGAGTCTCTAAACAACGCGGTTTGTTTAAGCATGTTTAAACAATGACTAATAGGAAAATGTGCCAGAGAAAAGGAAACCTTGAAAAGAAACGGTATACTTATTTATAAGTCAATATAATCATTAAGAGTTTATATAGCTATGAATAAGGATTCACTACTTGACTTGATTTTCAAGCAACTTGAATTTAGTTTGGTTTAACATTATAGTAAACATTAATTAAAAACCAAGCCAAATATCAATACTTAAAAATTGAATCTATCAATAATTATTAAACTTACAAGTTTTTTTACTTCAAAGTTTGAATACCTCTTAAGCTTAATTCATTTCACAAAATGTCCACATACTTGAATTGATAGGTAAACCACTTACTATGAACTACATCCATTTACCGATGCCGATTGAATAGCTGGATACTTTTATTCACGATTTTGAAAAAAAATTCTGCAGTTATTTTTAAAACCGTTTGCTTAATATTAGATACAAGCTTTTTTAGTATATGAAAAATGTAAGTTCCAGCCATGTACCTTGTATTATAATATTGTAACGAACAAAACTAGAAACAACAAACCGCAATGAAAAAGAACGGAACAGTTTAGATCACTTTATGGAAATTCTAGTTATAAACATTTGAAGCTTTCATAATTGACAGCCAATGATTTTGGAAATTTGTAGAAGGTTCGGCAATCGAAATTGCTGGGATATACGTTTTTGCTTATTAAAGGAACTGAGACAGCATTGAGTCAGTCTATGAATTCATTTCATGAATACAAGTGATTCAAGTAATAGTGATACGAGATTTGAAAAGTGATGGAAATAAAGTGATTTTTTGTGATAAATTGTTCATTTGAATTAAAAAATTGGTTTTATTAAACGTTTTGGGAAATTTCCATCAAATTAAAGAACCCTCAGCGAGAAACTCAATACACGCTTGAGAAATCCCGTTATAATCTTTATCACATAATATTGTTACTTATATCGTTCAAGCTCGTCAAAGAAAACACATAAAAAAACTGATTGGAAAGATAATAAAAGTCATTATACAACAAAGTTGCTAAAATAATTTTTAATCAAGCCATTCTTTACCCTAAAGAATAGACAACAATTAGCACGGTTATATTGGTATTTATAACAATTTAGGTTTTCTTATGCATGGTTTTATAAGGGACTTTTCTTATTAAACAAGGAATAGGTGTACATGAAATGTATAGAAATGTTGATATAGGAAAAAGGATAAGAGTTGGCATAAAATACGATTACATCAATGATACAAAACATGCAAAATGTTCCTTGCGATAATTTTAAAATAAAAATGATGTTTGATGATGACATTAGCTAACAATAAGATTCACTCTAGAAAACCATGTCTAGACAGACAATAGGATGTGTTCTTTAAGAATAGGCTTAAGTTTGATACAAAAATGAGTTTCATCATCAGTCTTGCTAGTGGTTATCTTGTGGGCATATCATACTTAAAAATAGGGAGGATTTGCGTCTATTTCTAAATATAATTAAAAATTTAGCCTATTTTCGAATAAAAGTAACGCCGAAAGCTTTAACGATATTTAATTTGTTATTAAGTCTTATATGTTCATGCTGGGTGAACATTATTTTTTAAAACTTATTAATTAATTTAAAACTTATTTAAAGTCTTTCTGCGTATGAAGTAAAACTTAAAATATTATATTTATTGTGGTAAATTGCTCGCATCTATGAACATAGAATATTGAAAAAGTATCATTTTATATATATACCTACATGATAAATAAAAAAGCCACTTATTGGTAAGTAAAATTGCACGCAATAATTAAAATAATTTAAGACATTTTTAAAAGATTATATTTAATTTTAAAATTTGCTAAAAATTCGATTTCTAGTTAAAAAATACGAAAAATAAAGTCTGAAATATCATTTTTTTAATCTTTCAATTTACTTTTTCTCTAATGATTACAATTTTGTAATGAAAATCCGAAAGCCATTCAACAATACGATTTTTTTAGTAACGGTAATAAACATGTAAGAATTTGAATTGAATTTCAGCATAAGCCTCTTATTTTATCTATTTCACTCGAATTAATTTAGTAACACCACTCATGTGTGATAAATAAGTCCAATTTTAGATACCGTTTTATGTTCTCATGAATATTGAAAGAGTTAAATTTCACCGGGTAGCTGCTCGTAAGTTTGAAAATATTCCTAAAATCCGTACTGTAAATATTTTAACGATCCATTTCGTTGTCACGTTACATTTGCATTTACCATGTGAAACGAAAGTTTCTATTTCAACTGCATATATCCATAAAACGACTTAAACGGGAGCTTTTTCAGATAATACTTTATCTAGCGTTACCATTCTTAAAAGTTATGGTTGTTCTAAAAGATGGTTTTAGCAAGTTTGTGGAATAGTTTATCAATAAGTTTATAATTAACATTGAATATAGATTGCTTTGTTTTCCGGAACGTGTTCAAACTAATTACAAAGAATATTAAAGTCTTCATGAACTGCAAAAGGGCAATGAAAGTAGAATTTTCTATTAAAATATGGAAAATCAATCAGACTATAGAGCAGGCCACTAAAAGCGATGAACGATGAAATTCATGAGATATATTTTGTAAAATACGGCTTTAGTTACCCGCTAAATTACGTAGTATTATTATTACAAAGCTCTTGTGTGAAAATTTAGCATAGCAATTGAATTGGTTAGATCGAAACAGATATACGTTCAATACATGTCTTCGCATTTAGTGTAAATGAAATACGTGTTATGATCGAATATGGCTATTTTCATGAACACTATGAACGTTTTGTGCATTAATAGACACCACTCATTAGCCGTTATAACGCTCACTACACACATTTATTAGTGGAAGCATGAGCGATAGAAGCAAGTCACTATTATAATAGTCGGCATGTTCACAAATACTAAGACCGGATTTTACTCTTCTATTGCCTTATCGAACTTAAACCTCCTCAACGATTATCTGATTAATAATTTCAAGCCTAAATAAATGTTTATTTAGGATTGTTTATTTAGCTTGCATGAGACTGAAAGGGGTCAAAAGTTCTAATTTGCCCATTGAAATAGAATAATAGCCAAAGGAAATTGTTAAGAAATGTTTAATTTATTTATACGTCATAGTTCCATAAATAATTTACAACGTGACCCAAAAACGTCGTCCATATATATATAGCATGCGGTATTTAATAATTATAAGTTTACTTAATCCCCAGTTATTTAAAAATAAAACATTTAAGCTATATAAAACCTTATTTTTCACAGTTTTTATTAACATCTTCGTCGTTTTCAATCTTCAAAATTTAACCACTTTGAAAATTGTATAGTTAACAAAATATAACCGAATCGATTGAAAATTATTTTCTTCAATGCTGAAATCTGTATGTAATTATAAGGTTCATACTTATAAATAGTAGCTGTTAACATAATAATAGTCTTTCACTTGAAATATTGTATATTGTAATGAAATTTTGCTCGTTTTTGATCTCGAGGGTATTTAAATCTGATTTTCTATGAAAATAACTTGTTATCATCGTTGTTATTATGTTTGTATTAATTCAATTCTAATCAGTTGATTTTATCCTTATAAAGGTATAAATATGTATTGTTCTCGTTAATATCATAACAATTCAAAGCTTTTCGGAAGTGCCTGTTTATTCGAGCATTTGAGGTTGAGGTAGTCTAAATATTTTTATATTTCCTACCGTTAATTACATCAATACGAATATAAGTATCTACTTTTCTATAGGAAAAAGTTAATAGTTATATTTTATTATTAATTTTATGTTTAAATTTTTATTTTTAATAATCTTCTCTTATACAAAATGATTAAACATAATATTGTAGTTACTTATATCGCTTATAAGCAAGTCTAAGCAAGAACACTGAAAATTTTATACATAAATACATTACATTAATACATTTTGGTTTCTCATAATTATTACAATTTGGGTATTTTTATGCACATATTTTCACAACGTGTAAATGGTTGATTTATTTTTTCAAATGTGTTAAATATATTACATCTAACATGTATTTTATAATATGCCCCATAGGTATATGAATTTAAATTTTTTGGATGTTTTTAAGTATTTTGTGTACCTACCTTTTAAAGGTGTGACGTCAGTTCTAACTTTTTAGACTACCTATATAAGTTCTCTAATAGTAAAGCGTATTATAACACTTTACATTACAAATTGAGCATGTGACAAATGAAATTAGAAACTTTACAAATCAAGCTGGACACAACTTATTAGGTGTTTTTTAAAAGAAAGAATTAAAGATTATTACTGATAAAAGTTATAGTGAAACAAAGAAATATAGATGTACATTTTTTTTGATTTTTTACCACCCTATTCAACAATGATAAATCTTATTGAAGACAAATTTTCAAAAATTAAATTTTCAGCTAGCAATTTATTGGTGGATCCAACAAACTGTTGAAATTCGGAAGATGTAATAAATCAGTCTGTTACAACTGTCACTGCTAGTAATTCTTATGAGTATGTACTTGAAATCATCAGCAGCTGTCGTAAAAGGAAACGTAGGTATAAATTAAATTTAAATGTAGATATACATTTTCGTTCCATTTAGACTTTCATCGATAACTTTACTAATCTTAATAAATACGTACCTAATGAGTAAAGTGTTCAATTTGATCTACAAAGTATCTAATATGTTCTGAAAAATGTCTCATTTGGAGTGTAAAACCTATCTTAATTGCAAAATGTTTAATATTTAATCTGTGGCGTAGAAAATGTAGTTTTCAGCCACAATTCGGGCGGTTCGGTTTTGTATCATTTTTGTTTTTGAGTTGAAGTGGATTTTTGAAGGAACAGGCCAATCATGGGCCCAGCACACGACGATAACGGTTGATTCCGTTTTTCGTTATTTTAAAATTGCTTTATTATATATATTAAATTAATTATTTATTTTTTTGGTTGGTGTTATTTAAAGTTAAATTGTTTATAGATACATATATATATTAAATTAATTATTTATTATTTGTTACTAGTTTATTAGTTTATTTATGATAGTTGATTTAGTGTTAAGTTATTGTTAAAACAAAGACATGGACGAATAACCGTGATTTAAAAATATATTATATAAACGAACTTTATTGTAATTTAAAATATATAATATTAATATGGGATTAATTAAACCAATAAACATTATCATTTATTATAGTTAAAAATTAAAAATTAATATTAAAATTTAAAATTTAAAATCTGCGCTACAAATCATTTAAATGTTTCAATAAAAAATTTTCATAATTTAAGGCGATTATTTGAGTCAACCTTAATAATTCACTATTTGAACTGGTTTTAAGATTACTTGACTTGATTTTCAAGACTTTTTGACTTCCTAACACTGACTCTGGCTTAAAATCCAGTTAAACTTAAGGCAAATCTCAATTTACATTTATCAGAATAAGTAAAGTGTTATCATTTACATTATTTTTTGTTATTTCATTTCAAAACTGGAATATTAAACTCAATTGACTGTACAAATGTCCAATCACATGACTTGATGAAACTCTACCATAGACATCCTTAAAAAATGGGCACATCAACTTTATATCACACTAGCTGACCCGCGCAACTCCGTCTGCGTCAGATAAGAGTGCGAGAGGGTTAAACGTGGGGAACCTATGGCACAATTCTAAAGGAGTTGAAACTTTCTTTGTTTTATCTACAAATCACTTAAGAACCATTGAAGAGATAAAATTTGGTACCTATAATGCTAATTTAAAACCACGCGGACGAAACCAAGAAAAACATTATATGTCTGTAACGTTAGAAAGTATAACATGACTCATGAGCTATCTTAAGTACATCACACTATGATCAGTAAGAGTGGAACTATAGTAAAAAATGTCACGGGAACGGGAATAATAAAGGAACGCTGCATAACACTACTGGGGTGTTTTATTGATAAAATTTACGTATGTAAACTTAAAATATAATGAAGAAAAAAGAATATATGAAACTTAAACAAAGAGTAACGTAAAAAAAATTGAAATGTTATTTGATTATTGCAACGCCTGTAACCGAATTGTAACAAATAATATATTTTAAACTTGTACTTCTGTATCTGTTATAATATATTGCAAGGAGCTGAATGCCTGAATGTCTAATGATCTATGAATCAGCTCAGTAGTCAGTACTGACTACTGAAAAAAAGTTAGAAGTACACAAATATTGAGAAGGAAAAGCGCAAGCGCTCACTTAGGAGGCCTAACATATTTTAAAGAGTGGGGAATCTTGAAAAATGTTAAAAGTTAAAAATGTAATTGTTGATTTTTTAAATGTACTTTAACACGCTAAATTCTAAATATGTATTCGAAAATTAACAATGAAATAAATTTCAACGTTTCAAAAATTTTCATTATTTTTCGGATGTTAAATAAAAAATCATATCTTCAAGTGAAAATTGTAATTTTTATTTTAATCCTAAAGAGAAAATGTGTTAAAACGCTATTTCACGAACTTTAAAGATCTATTTCACGACCTTTTTTTTTAACACACGGTTCCCGCAGGAGACAATTATCATGCTATCCTTTGAGCACCGTGCATTATTCTGGCATAAGAAATAACCTATATTATTATCTGATCCCTCAACTATCATATTGCAAAAAATCATGTCTATCTTTTACTCTGTGAAAAACAAAAACATATCTATCCTACGGGAGTAGAACATTTTTCCTGGATAAAAAAGAGATCAAGCTTTCCTGAGGAAAATTCGTTAAAACTCTTATTCATAAATTTTTAGAAAACTCTTTTGAAATACTCAGTTCCTGAAAGATTCTATTTTTAGCATATCCTACGGGAACCGTACAATATTCTAACATAAAAAGTAACCCATATCATTCACTGTCTCTTAAACCACCATATTGCAAGAAATTATGGTAATCTTTTGTTCTGTGAAAAACAAAAACGTATCTATCCTACGGGACCATACATTTTTCCGGGATAAAAAGTGGACTGTAGGAAAAGAAAAATTATGATTTTGCCTTGAGGACCTTATGAGTTATTACTTAACTCTTAGCTAATAAATGAGTTATTAAAATGTTTGGTTTCAGCATGATTTTTCTTCGAACCAGTTTTTCTCTATTTTGCCGATGAAATGAGAAATTTTTCCGAAATAAAACGTGTTTTAGATAATGATTCGCATATTTATCATACTTAAATATCACCAAAATCCATTTTCAACTAAAAATAGAGTTTATGCATAATTTTTTTCTCCAACCCGTTTTTCAATTTTCCGGGTAAATGAGACATTTTCCCTTAATAAAAAGAATTCTATTTAATGACTCAGATTGTCATTTATTATCACAACAAATTTTATTAAAAGTCATATTTATTTGGGTAAGAACTAATAATATGTTTCTAAAAATAATTTCGCAAATAATGAATTATTTTTGAAACAACCTTAACAACCATTAAAAAGGTTATAGCGGGCTAACCGTAAAATATAGACATATGCCGTCGCGGACTTTTTTGTAGAACTTTTGAAGAGGAACAATTTTCTTCTACATAATTTTTGCGTAACTTTAACCGTTTACGCAGGGCAGGCCACGAACGCTCTCAAAAGGAAAATTTTTTCCTGATTTTTGCAACATTTTCCATCGATGCTCTGCTCCTATTAGTCGTAGCGTGATGTTATATAGCCTAAAGCCTCCCCCGATAATTAGGCTATCCAACATTAAAAGAATTTTTCAATTCGAACCAGTAGTTCCTGAGATTAGCCCGTTCAACCAATCAAACAAACAAACAAACAAACAAACAAACTCTTCAATTTTATATATTAGTATAGATACGGAATCACATACGGTACATACGGATGACGGGGATCTACACCAAAATATAACCATTTACTATATACTCAGTCGCGATATGACCACAGTTGTTGAAAGCGACAAAAATATTAATGAAAAAAAAAACACAAAATTTAAAATAAGTTTTGAAAAATATTGACATAGAATATATTATGTATGTACACTAATGGTGTAATGGAGACATTAGACATTCGACACTCGAACGAATTTGCATCAAAATTGCATCTACGCCTCTTCATACGTAAAAATACTAATTTTAAGAATAGTTCAAAACTGTTGTTATGTATTCTGACTAATAAATATCTAAATATAAGTGGTCTGATTGGCTGGAGACTGGATGACAGACTTATGACTAGAAGTAAGTAATAAAAAGATAGAAACTTTTCCTTGTCAAAACATGGGTTCGTATAAAATTACTTTTTTCTGCTATCCCGAAATTCGTTTAATACGAAAAAATATTTTAGTCTGTTTGGCTTTATCACTCTACTCCACTCTCCATGTTATTTTGAATGAATATTATTTATAACTTCTGGTGTTCATAAATAAGCTTTTATTTTGATGAGATATTTTGGGTGAGGTTTTAAATGGTATTTTTTCTATTAAAATTCATAGTTAATAGTTTTCTGTCGGTTTAATTATATAGTTGATAAGCAGTTGAGTGGTTTGGCCTTAATTTGAATTGAGCTTCGAATAAACTGCTAAACTCTACGAATTTACGGTCTCTGTTCTGTTTTTATATAGGTTTTCGAACAAAGGAGAAAGACAAATTAGTTGTTTCCGTAAAGTTTTTTTTTGGTCTTGAATTAAAACATTAATAACATTAGATGTAGGTATATTTGTTATTTGCAATATTTTATTTAGCCTAAGATTTGAATTTTATGTGGGCTTTTAAATATAGGTCCTCTGTTTTAAAAATTTACTTCTTTCTTTGAAGTTCGTAGGAGTTGTGTTTATCAATTTATAACTATGAATTCTATTCTTGTAAAGGTCAAAAAAATTACATCTATGAAGTACAAAAATAAATAAGAGACCATTCTGTCTTTTCTACTCTATTATTCAAATAATAAAATATCCATAAAATATAATAATATGTTGAGAAGTTTTTTATTTGTGATACTTTTATAAATATTTTTGCAGTATTTCATAAAGATACAAAAATATATGTTTAACCGTAAAGAATAATTTTCTTTACTCATAAATCGCCTATAAAAGGCAATAATTTTAGGTAACCTTTCAGTGAACTCTATAAAAATTTTAATTACAGTTTGTATTATAAATAAAATAAAGTGTAGGTAACTAAATTTTTACTTACTTCACTTTCTCAGAAAAATAAGCGTTAAGAATATAAATAAATTTCTTCAAAATTTGACATTTCATTTTTATCTAGTGCCTATCAAAGCTTATAAAAATATTAAAAAATATTATTTTGTTAATGTGGATGCGATAAAATATGAGACAATGATAATAAACGTTTCTTTTTTATAATTCAGCAATATGGAAAATAAATTTAAGAAAATATAAACTTTTTAGTCATTTGGTAAAATAAATAAAAATTTAACATTAAGTGTATTTTTTGAACTACATTAAATTTTATAGTAAAAGTTAAAATTGATGGAAACAATGCTTTTAAAAATAGTTACTTGCAAGTCTGTAACTTTTATTTATAAAGCTCTTGATATTAAGATATTTTTGATCTCAATTTTTTGTTTGAAATTTAAGCTTAATGTACAAAATATATTTTCAAGAATATATAATATTTTTATCAAAAAAAATTTTCAAATTGTTTTTTAATATGTATAGTCTTTTGTGTCATATATTACGTGGAAAGAAAATTAAAAAAATACTTTTATTCCTTTTATCTAAAAGTACATATCAGCTATACATTTCTTTAATTTATTTACTTTTCTGATGTTGGTTTATTCTGAATTTGCTGTAAAAACCAAACTCAATTATTCTTTTGTGTAAAAAAATTGAGATCACTCAGTCATGATGTCTTATTTAGGAGTTGACAGAAAAAAATTAAAGTGCTCCTACAATTACTTGTAAAATTATGAAACAGCATTTGTTGAAATGAAAAATTAATGTTGTGAAATATAACAAGAATGGCGAAGTAGGAGAATATAAACATAAAGTCAGAATTCCAGACTTGTATGTGTTTAGGGTGGTATAAATATAGTGTCACAATGTCAGTCACGCGATAATAGTGTATTAATTACGCACAAATTAAAAATAGGTAGATATACAAAATAACTAATGGTTGTGTAATGAATATTCATTTAAATATGAAACATCTATTTTTTATAATTCAAATTATGAATTTCACAAGAAAACTCTAGCAATATTTTAGGTTACCTTATAATTAAATCGATAACAAGTTCCATATTCAAATAAGGTTCATTAAAAAAGATATTAACGTTGGGAAGGCTAAAAAATAATTTTTTTCATCACAACTTTAATAAAGATGCATTAGAATTTCTTTTTTTTTATCGTTTTAATTAAATGATATCTGCAGTCAAGTGAAAAACTATTGGGAACTTTATCTTACTATAGCAAATGAACAAAAAGTATGCTTGCAAAGAAAAACGAATTAAAAGTTAAAAAACTTTTCCAGGTTTTTTTTTTAGACTAAGCCAATTGTTAAAAATAACAACTTCAAAATACACATATACCTACAAAATTATGTATAATTTAATATTTCTTAGAAAATTTTGTACTTTTAACAGGTATTATAAAAGGTATGAATAAATGTTGCCCTAAAAGCTTTCTAGGGAAATGTTCTTAGTTCTTGCCTCACTTAAGATTAATATAAAGATGAAATTCTCTTTACGACTTTATCATCTTTTCAACTTATAAAACTCTTTTGTAATTAAAAATCAAAATTGAGTTTAGCGTTTTTAATTACTAGATTTTTTACAAATTTTAATTTGAAGTTTGCAATCTTATATTTTATATTTCATTGAGCATAATAAATAAGATGTTCTGTCTGAAAAATTTCTTATTAAATTTGTTTTTTGCATTATAAAGGTTGCCATTGCAGAATTATGGAAAATAATAATCAAGTCAAGTAAATATAGAAGTTAAAAACTTTAATATATGTTTTTAAATATTCCAAAATGAATCGTCCGTTAGGAACTTTCAAAATATTATATATATAACTATTTATATACATCTTTAATTAATAATTTAGTCATGAATCTAGAAAGTGTTTTCTTAGAGTTTTATAACTTTCAAATTACAATTAACCATAAAAATCCGTTGTACTCGTAGCTCTGTGAAGTTAACACCGCCATCTCAGAATTAAAAAAAAAATATCTCAATCGTTTGTCCATTGTTAGTCCACGTTTGTCCAGGGAAAATTTTCGTTTGTCCACCCTTGAAAAAAAACTTATTTCAAAAAGAAAAAAAAAATGTGAAGCTGGCACCCCCAACTGCCACCTGGCACACTGCTGCACATAATTGCAAAAATAATACACCAATCGAGTGTCCACCTTGAGTTTACGTTTGTCCAGAAAAAATTTTTGTTATTCCTCCCACCAAAATTAAATAAATTGAAAAAAAAAATTGTTATACAGGGTGTCACAAAATCTATAAATTGGAGAATGTTGAGTAATGGAGCCCCCAACTGCAAATATTTAAAAAAAATAACTAGCCGATTGTCCATTGTTTGCTGTAGTTTGTCCAGGAAAAATTTTCGTTTGTCCACCCCTCATTTTCTTTTATTAAAAAAAAAATAAAATTTATTCTTTGTAAAAGCAACATTCACTAAGTGTAGATAATTATCAACATTTTAACCCCCAACAACAAATTTTCTTTTTCGAAAAATTCAAATGTTTTTTGTATACGCGAAGAAAAACCCTTTGAAAGCACTTATATTAATAGATTTTAATATTTGTATAGTTTTTTATAAAAGTTGGTAGCAAAGAAAGCCGTTTTTGGCCAAAATTGACCGAGTTAAATGATTTGTTTCACATTTTGACTTATAAATTAAATATCTTACGAAGTTAATCCTTGAGATGCTGTAGGAGGAACACCACTGAGTGTATTACCCCCATTTTTCTTTGTGTTTTTATAACGCTTTATAAGCACACCTGTAATATACAATCGTACAAGAAAGTTTGAGATTAAAAAAAATTAGATTATTATATGCATACTTTTAGGTAAGTATATCAGTTTAGTAGTTAACATCAAAAAAGAGTCAATTTAGCTAAAAAACCACTAAAAACACTTTTAAGTCATCTTTTGGTCTTACAAATTTTGTTTTTATATAGTCGTATAAAAAATAAAACATAAGAAAGATAAACTAATGTGATTATTATTAATTTCATTCAAAATACTTATTAATTTAAAGTTTCCAGACGTAAAAGTTTGGAAATTTATTTAAATGTCGACAATTAATTTTTGGTAAACTTTATACAAAGTTTTCACTCCCATACATTAGGGGTTTTGATTGGATGAAAATTAAAAACTTACACTTATTTCATTAAAATTTATAGTTTTTAATAATCTTCCTTTAATTTATATCATAACAAAAGTATCAATTAAAAGTTTTTTAAATAGTTTCAGAATTACAATATAGATATATTTATAAATACGTATTTTAAATACTTATGTAAGGGAAAATTTAGTTTATTTAATTAATAAATTATGATTATATTTTTATGACTTAGAACATAGTTACGTATAATATATAATTATCTAAATTTCAAAAAAAAAACAGTGACTTACAAATAATTATACGCTAAATAAGAACCATAGAGAAATCATATATGAAAAAAAAAAACAAAAAATATAAATTAACAGGTATTTAAATATTATTAAAGGTTTCTTTACAAAATTATAGAGTGATGAAAATAAGGGTTTCACTGGAAAACAGTTAATTTTCTAAAATTAAATATGAACTTTTCTTGACTAAGTATTTCTGAAAAAGGTTACATTTTATTCTGGAAAATTTTCGTTTGATATTTGGATAAATTTTGTAGCAAATTCTTTCCATGTTTTTCATATAAATTGCGTTATGTTACGTAAAAATACCTTCAATATTCCCGATGCAATTTTCATTTTTATCAGATTTCTATAAAGCCGGAATGTAAAAGCAATTCTTAAACGAACGTAAAAGTGTTTTAAACGTACTCGAATTTTGTTTAAAATATGTATATTTTGGTCAATCTCGTTTCTATGTTCGGTAACAAAATACGAAAAGAAGTTCCGGCGTAAGGAAACCATAAAAACAAACATTTTGCCACGCTCCGTTACAAAGAAAATACATTTTACGATAGTAATTTAAGCCTTTCTTATCAGATTTCAATCAAGTAAGGAAAAAAATCTTTTTTCTAACAACTTTTATCTTCAATAGGTTGTATCTACATGAAATCATAAATACGCCAAATTTGCTACCTTGTTGCAGATTTGCCGCGTGGGCCAATTGCTCAAGTAGATATCGCAAATGCTGGCTTAACGACGGTCGAAAGTGAGCCATTGGCAGGAACCCGAATCGAATCGCTTCGTCTCATGGAAAACAATATCAAACACATCGACGAGAGAGCTTTCAGGTAAGTGAGTTTTAACAACCCCACACACACACACACATATATTCACCCCATTGCCACATTTACCTCAACTAAATACACTCATTTACAATGCGATTGTGATTACAATTGTGATATGCTTGAATAAAATAACACAACACTTGAAATGAGCCCTACATCCATCTACATTTTATACAAATAAACTTGTCACATTATCAAAATAATTATACCCTCCAATTTGTACCCTGCTTTTTTCCATTGATTTATGACTGTTTTCCCTCCCATCTCATTTCAATTTATTATTCATGACAAAAAATGCGTTAATAACACTAGCTTCAGGAAAATAAATAAAAATTTTCAATGGTTCTTTGTCATTTTAATTGTATTTAAAATTATTATATTTACCATATTATTAAGAAAAATTCCTTCGGTCCCTTAAAAATATGTCAAGGCACGGAAAAAATGATTCCGTCACCTAGTCATAAAGGAAAATGTGCCTTTTTTAAAATTTGTTTGTTTTATAAGTGGCAATTAAATTATTCATGGAACATTCCCATTTACATCAAATGCTTTCAGTCGAGATCATGTTGGAAACGTTGGTTAACAAGCTCAGTTACTGTTACACCTGTCGAGGTTGACATCATGAAACGAAATACAACTTTACACACTGATAATGCCTCGTACAACAAAGTATATCCAAAGACTATTATAACTACAAGATAGATACTGTGCCTTCTATATAATTTCTATTGTTTTATAACATGAAGGGGTTTTCGTAAAGAAAACGTATGATTATAATATTAGTATATTTAAACAGAGGGAAAGAGCGTAGCTATCAAAGATTATAAATAGAGCATCGTTTAGACAAAACGAAACGATTCTGTTACAGATAGAACGTTTTGAACAAATTTATCGTTCTATTTATGTCAAATTATGAATCAAATGACAATTACGATGACACTTACGAAATATCACGTTTACAAAACGTAAGAAACATAATGGTGTGTTTAATATTAGGAAAAAAATACAAAACTCTCAAGTACAAATTTCATTTACGCAGTAATTTATTTATTAAGTTGAAATTTGATTACTCCAACTATTCTATTAAGTAAAAAAAAAGATTAATTCAATTTAAATTTAAATAACTTTTTTCATAAACTCATAAGTGCGAACTAATTAACTTTAAATATTACGACTATTTTTTTAAATCGGATATTTGAATTTATTTAAAATTTTCAAACAACCAACTCCTTATTTGACCATTTGATTATTTTTTTAATGTCCGAGTATAATATTTATCATCTTAACTCGATGAGCCATTTACTAAGCCAAGTGTACTTTAAGCTATAGATTATTTTTTTATAAAAGCATTCTGATAACAGAGATTATAGATAAATGTTTTCATTTTGAAAGCTGAGACAATTATATCGTTTGTTAGTTTTCTTTGAAAGATTTTAATGAATTTTATTTCAATTTTCATTTAACTTTTCATTAAACTTTATTTAATTCAAGCGGTATAATTTTTTTATTTGTTCCAATCGATTGGCCGAGTACACAAATAAATAATAACGACAATCGATTTCATTAGGTAGAAAACATATTTGCAGCAAACTTGAACGAATAATTTATTTGGTGTTTATAAAATATCAATATATAGTATATATTTCTTTGTTTCAAATTTATAAACATATTATATAAAAGTAAAACTATAGTTAATAGTATATGACAATTATGTAAAATAATACCATAACACTAACATGAGAGGGTATTTTGTAGCTAAATTGGATGTTTTAAACACAAAAACCGGACTTAAGAAATTGACCGGAGTCCGGAATTCATACCCAATTTCATTTATATAGAGACTTTTTTAAAAACAATGTGTTGTGATTTTTAAAACTCGTATGAACTTTTTAAGTATTTTTTTTTTGTCTTATGTCATAGGAATAGGGTTTGCACAACCTTAGAAGACATAATTGAAATTTAAACTCAAAATCTAAATCAACATCTTCTATTTTAAAAAATGACTCTTTTCAAAATGACCACAGACAATTATTTAACAGCCGAAACGAAAAATTATAAAATTGTTTTCATTTCAACTGCAATTAAAATTAAAATGCTTTTAGAGACCAGGTTTTTAATATCTTTTATAAAATTATATCGTAGCGGCAAACAAAGTGAAATATTACAAATGATACGAGTATAGACTAAAAAAGGTAGCGTGTTAAAGTATTCTTTTATTCATGGATTAAATCCTGTTGAAAACAATTCAGTCTTATGAACTAAATATACTACAATATTATCCCTAATCTCGAATGTATTATGTTCCAATCTCACTTTTAATATGCTAAAACAATTTCTACGTTTATTTAAATAAAATTCATGTTTTACAGGTTTTATAAGTTTAATAAAAAAAGAAATAATTAAAACCATCGCTTTTATACTTCAATTTTAACTAGAGATAGACTATGTTAAACTTCTATTACGCTTGGATAGTTTTAAATCCAACATTTAACCAATTTTTAGCTAAGCTTATTGAGACTTTTAATAGTTTGAAATTTAAGTATTTATTATCTAGAGCACGGGTTCCCAACCGGTGGTCTATGGACCCCATAGAGCACTCCTCTGGGGTACGAGAAGCGCGGTCGGTATAAAAATTCTCATTATTGAATTTTAAATTATACTTAGGTATATAATTTTTTTTTAATTTTGTTTTTTTTTTGCTGTATAAAAAAAACAATAAAAGTTGGGGTACGTAAGATTCCAAATTGTTACCAAAAGGTACGATTACCCCAGAAGGTTGGGAACCATTAATCTAGGGGTTGTATGTATTTAATAGTTTTTTGAAGTTTTCACTACTTTTTTTGGTTACTTATAGTCGCTTGGAACGTCGAAGTTTATCAGCGACTAATCTAGCTCTATAAATTCTCACTTCTTTGACTCGCTCATTCATATTGAAGCACAGGCATTCACACTTAATTACATTTATACACTCACGAGTTACATAAATAATTTTATAGTTTTTTGTTTGTTTTATTATTTAAGGTCGCAAAAAATATTAAGTTTATAAGCAAATATAAAGAAACCAGATGTTTGAATAATTAATTAATAAAAGGTATTCGAAGACCTTCTTTATGTGTGTATCTAACTAAAAATCAATTGCTTTAACTATCAGTGGTAAATGGTCTTATGGTTTTATTAAACAAATCAATTTTACTAGCAAAAAGAAGCATTTTATTGATAAACTCTAAAAAACACAGAAATAAATAATGTATTAACTGTTTTACTATAAACCTGAGCACCACTAAAATTTTCGTATAGATTTTATTTTAAAATACGTTCTCACAGCTCTACAATCTTTAATTTATTATCGTCTAAGTAGCGCAATTTACGAAGACATAAGCATGATAAAATTCTGTATATAAATAAAATCCAAAGGGTAGTTTTTGTCGTTAATAATTACCATAATTAATAGCGAGTGCACATTTGGAGAGAATGTAATTTAAACCGTGTCGATCAACACTTCACTCCATCTAACTTTTTAAAAAACTAAGCTCCTACTTTTTGTTATGAGATCTTTTTCAGGTCATTATTAAGTCACTTGACTCTTTTTTCACTTATTAAAAAAATTTTTGTTTTTTACCTATGAAGATATGTTCATTATACTTTTTCTCGTTTATAAAGCTCAATGCAGATTCATTTTGTTAGTTAAACAAGAATGATATTATTTTAAACGCAATTACCTTATGATAAACTACTTAAAGCTATGGTTTGGTTTAACATCTGTGATAAAACATTAAATTAAAACTTACATTTTGCAATTTCTACTAACAAATACAAAAAATACATTTTTTAGTATTATAATATTTTTATTATAAATCAGTATCACATCAATTTTCTTTTATTTTGAAAAATCCATGAAAATATAGAAAAACTTTTTTATCTTTAATAAAAAGTTGAAGTTTTGAAATAAACTCTCTCAAAAAGAACAATTATAAAGCTTTTAAACTTTTACAATTGACAGTTTGATTGTTTCTATTGACTTTAACAAATCAATTGAAATTAAATATAGAATTTTTAAAAAACGATTCTTTGTTAAGTATTCGTTGAAACTTTCAAATACTGCAGGAAATAATTTTTCCGTTAACTTGAGTAAATTTCAAATACAAAAAAAATAACGTCGCCTAGAACAATTTTCTTAAAACCATTTGCATAATATGAAAAGCTGACTATTTTATTAAAATACGTAAATCAATGCAACTTATAATGTAAAAAGTTTTTTCAATTAATCATTCACTTGATAATTAAACAACGCCTCTTTTCATTAAATTATCCACGTCAAAATTTTATCAAATTACGCTGAATATTAAATGTGTGCTATAAAAATATTTTCCTATTTTCTCTGGTATTTGATCCTAAGAAGCAATTTCTTGATTATTTTGAGACATTATGTTAATCGAATGGAATTAAAAAGTTTCGTAATTACTTGCTCACATTAAAATTTAATTATTTAAAAAGAATTTCACTATTATTAACAGAACATTAAAATTTTAGTACTTTAATTAGAATGTTTAAAGTATTTTTTTCTATTTTTTTTAAATTAAGCTTTGTTAATACTAACTTAAATTAAATATTTGCCAGAGAAATTGGCTACTCTAATAGAAATATTTAATTTTGCTATGAACGAAAATATTTTCAAATTACTCAACATTTACTACACCAATTTTTTTTATTTAAATATTTATAAAATTGCAAATATTTTGTTTTTTATATTAATAACAAATATTTCAATTATACACATTTCAAATATTATTGGTGTATGTTATTAAAATAAGGCTCTAATTTCATTTTAGTTTGTTCAATTTAACCCAGGAAAAAGTTGATCATTTGCTCGTGTCAAAGTCTGAACAATTAAAATTTAAAAAAAATTACTGGTAAAACTTTTTTTTTTTAAATATTTATCCTAGAAAAAATTTTTATTAAAATTTGCTGGTACTGACAAAAAAAAATCGATCTGAACCACAAAATAAAAATTAAAAGCAAAAAAGAACTTAATCAAAATCAAAGGAAAAAAATTTGAACCACATATCTATACTGCTGTGCATTAGCTATGGTATTTGTTAGTTAGTATCTTTATTAAAGGCCTTTTAAGATATTTTTGGCTGTAGTTAATATGACGTCCCACAGATAAATAACTACCTTAATCCTTAATTTATCGAACTGTAAAAATGTTAAGTTCAAGTACATGTTTGTGAATTTAAAAAAAAAGTTAATGCCTACTATTATTTAAGTAAACTTGATTAGTTTGAAAGTATGTACTTGCAGTTAGTAATGTCTGTATGATTGATTCATAGTAATCGACTTATACAAACAATAAGATACAACTTTCACAAATATACCCAAAACACTAAATAATATATTTAAATCGAAACAACGCTTAAATTAATCAAGTTTGTATAATTTTAGTGGCTTATATACTGGGTAAACTGTATTTTAGTTGAATTTGGATATGTTTCTAACGGTTCTGACAATTTTTGTGCCACATCAAGGAAAGTTTAACATGAAGTTTATAAGAAGAAAGATAATAAAGATAAGTATTAAGCTTTAATAAGTAGTAACGTTTTAAAAATATATTTTTAAAATGGCTTTAATTTATCTGGTAAATATACCTAGTTATATTTTTAATTTAAAATTATAGTCGCCTCGACTGCTGAATCATTTCGAGATTCCTTGGTTGGTGGGTATAATGATCGTAGAGTTGGGAGTTAGATTTGTCGATAGTAGGGTGATTTTTTTATTGAATTTTATCTTTGCTTTAAGCCAGAGACTTCCGGGTCTAGCATATTCCCAAGATCTTGCTGAACGAAAGGGGGTAGACAACCAGGGTCGAATCTTATCAAGTGTGGAACATCAATAAGCTCTTCACAAGTCGGACAAACTTGGGCCGTTTCCCCAGAAAATATGTGAGCGTGGGTTACTTTGGTATGACCCATCCTCAACATTGTAAGGGTTATCTACTCAACTCTTCCGAGGCCACCAAAATCAGCCATCGTTCTTACCGAAGGCTTAATCTGTCTCAGCTTGTCAAATGATAAGTCGAAACGTCATTGCCAATCTTTGATAAGGGTAGATTTTAAGTATTTTTGAGAGTCAAAGTATGTGACGTTATCGTAAATAATTAGTTCCGTTTGAAGCGGCTCGGAAGCTTTCCATTGCCGTTTATGCCTATGTGCCTCGGTATTCACATAAAGCTTATTTTTGTCCCCAACTGCCAAGCTAGGGATTTTATATTTTTAATAAGGTTTTCCGAGTTATGTCCTCTGAGGGCGTAGATTGAACTTTGAGAATCTGTGCATATGATGAATGATTTACTGGTGTTATCATTTCGAATGTGAAACATAGCTCTGTAAATCGCTTTCAGCTCTGTGCCGAAGGATGGACTAATCTTACTTAACTTGGTTAGATCATCCAATCCGTCCATTGTCCAAGCGCAGCCTGCGTTTTTATTCTGTTTAGATCCGTAGGTGTAGACAAATTTATGGCTCTTATAAATATTCATAACTTCTCTAAATGATTGAATGAGAAGTGGAATCGGTGTGTTGGATACTACCTTCCAGTTAAGCTATCGTTTCTAAGAAAAGCGATGCCGCTGTATGACGGCCAACAAATGGCAACGGATGACGTCATTGAAACATGGTTTGTGGAAATCAAAAGGGCCAAAAGGGTTGGTTTCCTAGAGAACGTTGAAGTACGTTGGAACGTCAACAAGCGGTACCGCTATTTTACATGACGGCCGTCATGACCGTGATAAACAAGTATCGAACGGTTTTTTACGGTAGCGGTGACCGTTATCTGTGCAAGGCCGGCTATGGCTTTTGCAACGTAAAAAAACGCTGCATTTTGTGTCAAAAACTTGCCCTAGCTACTTATAATTGATAGAAATATGAAAGCGCGGGGCCCCAATTGACACGAAAATGTACCGGGAAAAATCTCCGAAATCCCGACCTCTGAGCGGACCCTATATCTCTGTTTATGTGTGAAATTTTTGTCTTATCATAATTTGGACTGATGAAAAAAGATTGAGCTTTAAATCGATTTCATAAGAAATCATGAAGCTTGACATAATATATTAAAAAGCAAGGACTATAAGAATTTTGAAAAGCACTTTCTCTAGTCTAAATCATGATTTTTAAAAATCTCACTTCCTTCCGAATGATATTTTTTCTCTTCCGATGATTCCTGATCTTTCAAATATAATACCAGTGCTATATCTAAATCGTCTATTATACAGCGCAGTTGAGGACTAAATAGGTACTGTGCTTTAGTAGATCATCTTAATAGTCAGTTGTCTAAGCTAACAACTCTCCGCAATGCTAAAAGACAGCTGTCTCGTTGACGTCATCCATCGCTATTTGCTGGCCGTCATATAGCGGCACCGCTTTCTTTAGAAACCATAGCTTTGATAAAAATATTAACTAATTTTGATCTTAAATTAGTTACGAAAAGATCACGGATCAAAAAATGTCATTTTCTGCATTGATATACTATACTTATAAACTTTACCTTGCTTTTTTCATAAGATACGAGTATTTAAGATCAGTAGTAGAGTATTAATTCTCAAAATACACAATTTAACATTACTATATAGCTTGACGTGCATTATAATTATATGTTTATTGCATGTAGGCATTTTGGTATTTACATGATGATGTTAAATTCTTTGAAGTGCAAAGTTCAAATGAATTTCAACGGCATACAATCGTACATGAATAACTGAAGTGAATGCCTCACATAAATACAAATATACTTCGCTTTAGGCAAAAAAAAATAATTTGATTGGCTTTTTCAAAAAAACTTTTGCGAGAAAAAATTGCTATAACAAGTAAAATTTTAAAACCACGAACGTAACTACTTATAACACAATTTTATTAAAAAAAAAAAAAAAAAGGGTTTTACAGGCATTAATTTTTATTCGTTTGTATAAAACTTTACAATTTTGTTAATTTGGGAAAATTTTTAGTACCTACCTATTGATTTAGCTTAATCAATCTTTTTCCAATTTCACTAAACAAACGTGCTGTGTTTGCTTATTAAAGAGGTTGATAAACTGTGTTAAACTTTTTAGTGGAAACAAACTAATGGAAACTATCGTCTGAGTTTGTAAATACTATTAAATGCATACACAAATTGTATATGCAAATTCAACAAAATGTTGTTCCTAAAAAAATGTTTTTCATAAATTTCAAAGTTCAAAGGTTAACGACTCACATATTCAACTGAATTATTTTGAAAAATGTTATCTGTTTTTATTTCAATTATATTTTTCAATATTATATTATTTATATAATATTATATTTTTCATTATTATATGTATTCCTTAAAATATATTAACCTCTATTGTGTCATTTCTCAACAATTCCTTTCCGATCCGTGCATTGCTAAACGGATTTTGCCCGGATAATTTGGATTGTCCGGAAGATATAGATCGTCGAATGTATATCTAATTAGAGTATTCCGTTGTATTCCGTTATAACATCATATGTTTAGTTTCCCTAAATGGTGTGTTATTAAACGACAATAATAAGCTTAATTTTGCATTCAATTAGTAACTTACTTAAAACTCCAAATGACTATTCTCGTTAATTTATAAATTTTGAGAAATTAAATTAAGAATTTAACAGTAAAAAAATGTTTCAATGAATTTTAAATTTTATTGGAATTACGTATACTGTACGTTTTAAAAAGAATGTGGGAAAAGCGTTGTTCATGAGATAAAATTGTTACGCTACTTAACTCCGAAACTCGAATCCACTATTGAGCAAAAACTAAAAAAATCAGTCTATATTTATAGCGGATATAGAAAATTGTATTAATTTTAAAGTGCAACGGTAACCCCTATGATTTTAGATTGTACCACTTGTAGAATACAAATTAAGTATATGTGAAATATTTGCCATACACTCTAATAAAAAAGTATGGTTGTGAAAATGCACTCAAGTGCAGTTGGAAAACTAGCCCGAATTGCATATGGGCTGAATATATGTTAGTCATAAAGTGAACAATAACCGTATTTTCCAAAAAGCTCTAGTCATGAAATTCTTTTCCTCACAGAGACATATTTTATGAAAATGCTCTTCAGACAATAGGTGTGTATGCGGTTTATATATATGAATGTGGGTCATGAAGGACACATAAAACTTATTCCCGGATAAAAACAAAGAAGTACGTTCAATTTGTGTCAGCTTTCAATTGAGCTAAAACTCCGTATAAGCCAATAAAACAGTTTTGTTTCTTTTTTCTGATGTATTTATGATCCAACATTAAAGCAAATCGGAACATTTTCAATTTTACGATAGAAATAATTTTTACAATTAAAATAAAGAAAATTATATGCAAAACTAAAATTACCTCTTCCGTGGCCTCCTTTAAAAATAAAACAAATGTCACGCAAATATTTCACATTAAACTTTACGATTAGCAGAAAAAATTTACACAATTATGCCTACTTTAAGATTTTATTGATTTAATCAATTGAAACAGCACACAGAAAGGACATAAAAAGAAATGGTGAATACAACGAATATTTGACTACCTACCTTCATAAAGGTTTTGATTTTCCTTGTTCTTTTAAAGCTAGAAAGTTTATCGCTAACGTATTAGCTTATCGTGCACACAACTTATCTCATCGTAATTTCAAATACACGAGCTTGTAATCAGTTGTAATGTCTCTAATTTGCAAGTTAATTTACTGCACGTCTAATATGAAATATACAAGAGATGGAAATGACATTAAATTGTTTCTTAACGAAATATAATTTACCTCAGACTAGTTCTCGGGAAATTTCAAATTCATCGACTGAATATTATTTTAATTGCTCTATTTTTAACGTTAACGTTGTTTTTGTATAAAATCATTCAAATTAATTGCATTTTGGCTTGAATGTTGTAGATCTTTTAAAAGTAAATAAAATGGAAATTTATGCATTTTTTCATTTAAATTTATTTGGTTTTCTTAATAGGTTTTATTCATGAAACCTTTTTTAAGATTTTTAATTAAACTCTTCTCTTTGTTATAACAATTTTAAACGAAACTTGTGGCAAAACTGCTAAGTTAATGGTTTAAACGCGTTTAATTTTTGGATCATTTTTAAATGAAATGTTTTATTTAAATCGACAAAACTTTTACATATTCATCCTAAATCATACTTGAACATCAGACAACTTAAAGTAAAACTTATTTAGATGGACAAGAAAAGGAAAAAAATATTAAATAGTACAGTAAAAATATGAAAATGTTATCTTCATTACGCCTATTGCAACCCACTGCATTGTCATAATAACGACATATCTCAATACTTATATATGGCAACACAGACTTATCAAGCATTGGAGTTGGCATTGGAGAACTATATATTATAGAATTGGAAAATATGACAGCTACTGTTGTGACAATTGCTGCTATGAAAAACAAAACTAAATATAGCTTTATATAAGTATAAATGGTAGTATTTCAATTAGTATAATTGATATTTCAATGAGCATAATTGAAAACAGTTTTTCTTGACTTTAAAGCCAGTCCCAAAATAAAATAATTCATTTCCTTAATTTCGTCAATGTTTTTATAAATTATTTTACATGTAAAATTATGCAATAATGTTATAAAACCAAATGCAGGGTCAGTTCTTATACGTGTGAACTAATTCACACACCAATTTTTAGAACAAAGGTGCTTTATTAGTCTTATAGTGAAACGGTGGAGACTTTAACGTAACGTAAAAGCGACCACGTTATCTTCTCTTTCTTTCTCTTTAGAGGTCATCAAGAAATAACGTTACTCACTCTACCAGGAGGAAGGTTATTCTCTCATGTTTTGTACGGTTAAAGCTTATAATATTAGACGGTCTACATAGCGTTACATATTAGGATGGAGTGATTCAAAGTCTTATCATAGCCAAGCCTACGTTGTCTAGGATTCAACAATTATTGAATACTGAAATTCTAGAAGAAGCTCGCGTGGCAGCGTTTCAGTACCAGAACTCTATCGTGCCTCTCTATCGCTTGTATCGCGTTCTCGCTTGCACGCACAGGCTCAAACGGAACGTGAGACTTTTTAATGCATGCTGCCCATGTTCATCAATTTATAAGACGTTATCACGTCAAAAAAAGAAAAAGTGATACTTTTGACTACGTTTGTCCACTTGACTAAATAATAAAAATTATAAAATAATTTTATAAATCAAATGTTGTAACTAAAATTCAAGTTTGCTTTTACTTAAAAATATAAATATATTTACTAAGAAAACTGCAAATATCATTTTTGTGAACCAAAATATTGCTAGAAAAATTTTTCATTTTTAACTTTTCTTTTGAAATTAGACAGAATTTAGAGTTGAAAAAATAACATAAAAAACTTCATTCCAAACAGGGAAACCCCGATCGCTGTAGTTTTTTTCTTAAATTTCATATCTCTTTTGAAAGTTCAATTTTGTTGGTTAAATTAAACACACAATATGTGCTTAAAGTCAAAAGTTTAATCAAATTAAATAATCTGATAATGCTTCCACTGTCTGTGAATATTTGACAAAAAGCTAGATTAGTTTGAGATTATTTCCACACGCTCTCTCGAAATGAATGTTCTTCAACGGCTTGTAAGTAAATCCTAATATTATGCTCTACCGTGTCATCCTCTCGGTTTCATCATATGAGAATGAAAAATTACATCTTGAAAATATGAGACTCTTACTGGTAATGAAGAGGGCTACGATAATGATATTCCCTCTACCTTGTTTTATACATGAAAAAATTTACTCGAAAAATAGATGAGATGCATCAAAAATTTAAAGATTTTTTTAAAGAGGTGAGACAAAACATAAACTTTAAAATTGTATTATTATTTTTAAAAAATGGTTATATTCTTTGTTAGCATGCAAGAATCCAATTAATCAACATATATCTACTCGATAACGCAAAACCCGTTACCCGAAGAAGCTGAGTCGCTATTTTAACGTAAAAAATACATACATACGTATTTTTTTTCGTGTTTACCTAAATTTTATTCTAAAGAAATAAATATCCTTTATTTACCAAAAAATCAAATTTATTAGTGTTTCCTTTCGACTGATTCCTAGAATGTTGTTCATGTTTATGATTGCTTATACATATATACTTGTGAAATGCTGACGTTTTACTTTTCCTAGTGAAAACAATATAAGGGTAAAAAAAATAAAATTTTCATACAAAAAATATTGGTACCGACATTGAACTCCGTATAACAGATTTGTTAAAATCAACAAAACGTATATAAAATCGATTAAGAAACGTTAAATAGAGATTTGTTGATATGCATGTCAGTTGTTACTAAAACATACAAAAAGCCCAAATAAAAAGTGCTTTCAATAAAACAAAATGTTTCTCTGAGGAAATTTATTAGTTTATATTGACACTTAAACGCTCGACAGGCGTTAATTAACGTCATTCTATACTTGTCTAAGTTGCTAACGTGAAACTACGCTTCTCTGCAAAACGAACTTTCAGTATTTGACACTCGACGTTGTATTTACTCAAATACTGGATAAGCTCTTTCGATCGTTTTTAACATAAACGTGTTATATAACATATTTTCATTATTACAATAATTTAATAAAGCATCACGGATGATGAAAACAATAAAAATATTTTTTTTTAATTAGTTCAAAGAACACGCCATTCTACGAACAGTATAGGTAGGTATATTAACAACTATTGTTGTGGTTTTATTTTTCATTAATTTTTTTACGCTTTAATGAATCATACTTCTGAGTAATGCTTTTTACAAAGCTAACTGCTCTTTTCGTATAAATTACTATTTTATAAAGGAATCATCAACTTGATTTTCGGAATAAACATTATGATAAAAGCCTTCATATAATAATATCGTCGAATAAATTAACAATAAGACTACTTAATAAGCAAGTCTTACACATGTTTGAATCATTTAGAAATTATTGGAATCCGATTTTCTGCAAAAGGAGTTATTATTTCGATTTCTATAGAAAAAAGGTCTGAAATTCATTAACTTACTGGGTGTTACACTTAATATGGATATATTTTCTTTGAATAAAAATCAAATCAAAATAATCAAAATCTCTTCATTTTTGTTATATTGCATCATTTATTTGAAGATGTTGGGAATATAAACAGGAAAATCAAAATTTAAATCACATTGATGTCCCTCAAAAAAGTTTAATTCAGAGTTTTATTTCATTAGTACTTAATTGAAAATATAAAAGTAAAATTGTTTTTCGATCACATGGTAATTTCTGCTTCATCTCTTTTATATTTTCCGACCAAAGAAACATTTTCAAAGTAACCACAAATGTTACATTTGACATTTTATTTTCAATGAAAACCCATAAAATAGTAATGGTTATGAACATTATGAACCACAACCCTCATTTTAATGAATTTTAAATGAAAAAAATAAAATTATAAATGAACTTAAATATACTTAAAAATTAATGTTTGAATTTTGCACGAATACCTCTGCGGAGTTTTGTTTCAATCTATAATCAATTATTTCTTTTAATATCTTTAATGAAATTGCGATAATCTTAAATGTTATACAAATCAATTTTATAAATTACCAGATAAATAGCTCGCTTGGAAAATGTGAGCTTTGAAGGTTTTCCCTATTTTCTTTATTCGAGATTTAATCAGTGTTTTTGTCATCTATCCATTGAAGCTGGGACGCTAAAGTTTTACTAATCGTGCTTTAAGAAAGCTTAATCAGCGGGTTCTATGCTCTAATGACGTATTTATATTATTAAACGCAATGTTAATAGGAAAGCAGATAATCAACGTGAATAATTAGAAATATTGATAGTTGTTGTAGTTCATACATCTGTAGAGTCACACTGAATTGCGTGAGATAGTGTGATAACGATATAATTGAAGCGGCATAATTAGATGGGGAAGCAGTTGAAGCTTGACGTTGTTTTTGTTCGTGCTAGTGGCGGGTAATTTAAAGAAGTGATGGAACCTTTCCGGTTGGTTTCGTGCGCGGACGTTCCTTGTTTACATATTTGATGAATTGAACGACATCGTTCTTAAAACTTTCAGCAACATTTTCATTGAACATATCATGAATGTATAATACTTTCATAAAAGCTCAAAAACGTCCATTCAATTCAAGCACGGGAACATTTAAGATTACCAACTGAATTTGTGGTAATGAAGCATTTAAGCTCACTTCAACCGCTTATTTTTGTATTCATATAATAGTTTATCTATATTTATATAAACACTAGCTGATCTTAATATTATATTTTAATCGTTTTTAGTATTTTTCGTTACTTATTATTTATTTGTCTCACCGTTTAAACCTTTCTTGAACTTCCACAAATATTTTAAGACCAAAATTAGCAAAATCGGCTCAGTCATTCTCGAGTTTTAGCGAGGCTAACAAACAGCAATTGATTTTTTTATACATAGATATAAGGCAAATTATATATTTACATACTATTATATATGAGCATATAAATCTTTGAAGACGCTTATTTAACTACTAAAATTTAAAAACTCATAAAAACCATTTTTGTTATCTTAACTATATCTCACCTGATTTTAAAAATGTTTATTAAATATAATTTTTTTTTAAATTTCCAAAAAAATTAACGTTTTCAATTTTATTTTAAGTACCTAGTTTATATTTTTTTATATACTTAAATCATTGATTTCAGACCAAATTATAATTTGGAAAATAATTAAACGCATTTGAATTTTTTTTTTTTGGTCGGTAAGTAGTTTTTGTTCATTCAATGCATTTAGACCTCTCATCATGACTACGTTCCACTAAGTGGTAGCAACGTTAAAAAAAACAGTCTCAAAAGTTCTTTTAGCTGTTTATTTATGATAACCATTGCCAATATGTAATGTGAATTGTCATTATTTTTAGTAACGTTAACTTTAATCCTTCTTAAAAATGGTTTAGAATAATAAATAACAATCAAGCCTTTAAAAATAAGAAAATTATATAATAGATTTAAAATAGATTTTTAAAAAATAAGGTCTATGAGCACAATCGTTGCAAATGCGTTATGGAACGTTACTTACCTATCGTCTATACTAATAATTTCAACATTTATCTGAGATTTCGTTCTTTGGTCACTTCTTACTAAGCAGTTAATATAACTTCTTAAAATTAAAAAAATATATTTTTTGGCTATTAGTCTTACCAATTCTAACCTACTATATAAGTCACTTTTATACAACTTTTCTTCTACCATATTGTAAATATAAATGATTTTTTTATTGATTAAGTACTTGTATTTGAAATTATTACTATCGTCCATGATATTATTGGATAGTATTAAAGGATATCGGAAACTTAGACCAAAAATAAAAACATACGTAATATTTTTCACAATTACAACGTTTTGCTGATTTATGAAGAAGCTGAAAATAAATCAGCGAAACCCCGCTACATTTAAAAATATAATATCTGTTTTTATTTTTGGTCCAACTTTCCGATATCCCTAAATATTATCAAGTATTGTAATGTTTTCATTATGAATCCTTCTTTTTTAATACTCTATATTTAAAGTGGCTTCAACATCTTTATCATTAGCGACTGATAAATTTGCATAATTTTCAGTTTGATTTAAAAAACTATAATAACAATAGTGTAAATATAATAGATAACAATGTAGTAGAGCAGTCTTAATAATGATATCAGTAATTTAACTATAGTTCCAAAAGTAAATGTACAATTTAATAATTAGGTATTGTAACTAAAGTAATAAGGTGTAATTAATAAACTAAATTCTAATAATAATCAATTATTTGATTTATAACTTAACTAACAAAAAGCATACTAATAAAGGTTTTGAAAACGATAACGATATAAGGTAAATATTATATATTAATAACAATAATTTATCATACAATTTAAATCTTTAACAACCAATATAATTATTTCTATAATTTACTATACCTAATATAAATAAGTAATAGTAATTGTGTAATGTGTATGTGTAATTGTGTAAAATGTATCGCTTACTTAATTTATCATTTTATGAAATTTGTAAAAGATATTAAATTCTATTAAGACCTAAAATTGTTTCTGTTGTGAAATATTTTCTACATCAATATTATTGTTTTGATTCTCGCTCAGCGAAGCGAGCAGGTAACCGCCAGTACCTACTTCCGCATAAAAGTTAAAAAAACAACTATTCAATTCGAGCGTGGAAAAATTAAGATTACCAACTAAATGTGTGGTAATGAAATATTTAAACTCACCTCAGCCGTTTGTTTGTATTATTTTATAATGAGTAATTAATTATATGTTTGAGCATCCCAAAAGGATCAAATTAAGTTTTTCATAAATGTTTGTGAAAAAAATCTTTTTTTTTGATAATGCCTTTTGGGATTTAAAAATATTATTTCAAATTCATGTTTTCAAAACAATATCTGAAAAAATTATATCCAGCTCAATTTGAAAAAAATAAAAATCCTTTTTATTGTTTCGATTGTCCAATCAATGCATGGAGTCGCTCTTTGACATTCGATCAAAAGTACAAAAGCGTTTTTGATTTTGGAAAAAATGCTGACATGTTACAAATCTGACATTTACAATTCGGTTTTATGTTTGTAGAAAAAAATCAACGTTTAATTTTCAACCAAAAATTTCCAAACTTGCGTCTGAATAACAAAGCTTTAAACAGTTTTGTTTTTTTAACAACTAAACAAAAAATAACGAGAACTTTTATGCATGGCATGTAAAAAATATTTCATACATAATATGCAGATAGTAAAATCAATAATTCGTACATAAATAACCCTCCTTCATATAACTAACTGTTAAGATAGAATCTGAATCCTAAAACACGCGAGCATTAATATATTTTGCAATATTTTTGGAAACGAATTTGCAATAATTTTTAAAAGGCAATATTTTGTCTTATTTTTCGTGCTTATGCACGTAAGATTTTGAACTTTCTCTGCAAACAATAAATATTTTTAAGTTTTCTTGTTTTAATTTTGTTATAAGACCTTATAAAAATCTAGAAAACTATAATTTTTTTTTTTTTATTTATTTAATTTATTTATTTGTAGGTTCGTATAGATAAAAACGCCAATAAATACTTGAAAACATAAAAGTTTTCTACTTTCTATTACCGCTATATATTAAATAATAGTAAAGGAAGTATTGTAGTTGGGTCGAATTTCAAGTTTTAACCGGAAATATACGTTTTGAAGTCTCCTTAGACCAAAATAAATTAGTTTAAAAAAATATTTTTATGCGTGTGTGTGTAGGTAAGTGTAACAGCGATATTAAAAGCTCTATCCAATTTTCACCAAACTTGGAATTTCGCCTTTATATTTCATTTAGTTGGAATGAAATAATGCATCGCATATTGGAAATCGGACAGGAAGCCCCACACTAGTTAATGGGTTTTTGAGTTTCTTTCAATTTTTTTTGAAAACAGCTCAAATGATTTTTTTCAACCTGCTACAGTTCTTAGACTCATTACATATTATTTAAAGTTTTTCCTTAAAAAATTCAAATGTAGGGGGTTTTGGGGTAATATACATTGAGACTGTATTCATATATAGCCCTTTTTATATAGATATTTATATATTATTCAATTTATAAATTTTTTAACCAACCGTGGGCTTAATTTTTATTCTTTTAACTAACATCAAGTTTCATGTAAATTAATCGAGTATTATACGTATGTTATCAATCTTGTTTTAACTTTGATTCTATACAATAAAATTATTTAGTTTTAAGCATATGAGATCGTTTTTCATAAAAGAAACAATATTTAAATGAATTAAACAATAAATATTGGCAACAACATTTTGATTTTACGAGTACAATAAATATCTAAAGCGACAATGTGTAACACGTTTTTTTTTTTTTTCTTGGGTTTTCATCATTTGTTTTAACAGTTTGTAATTTGGTTGGCATAAAGGTCCAATTTAAATTTAAATTTAATATCATTGATAAAATTTAAACGTGCTAACATTCAACAAATCAATAATTTACTGTCAAAATAATAATACCCATAATCTCATCAATGATTACAAATCGTAGTGCATTATTTGGCACTTGAATAATATTGTAAAACATTATTAAATTTTGGGTTTGAAAGGGTATAAAGTACCTTTATTATGTATTTCTTTGTTTGATAAATAATATAAAAGTTTAATTCGGGTAGATTAATTCAATTTATACCAAATAATGAACCAATATTAGAACCAATGTTAAACTAGACGAGTTTTGTTGAAAAATATGTTTAGTACTCGTACATATAAAACCTACGTAATTTTTAAATTGAAATGTATTTCACATAACATATTGAAAAGGTTTTTGGAAAAGCTCTTGAACCATTATGATTTAAAATTGATTTCAAAGACAACATTTTCAATTAACGATTATTTTTTAAAAGAATAATATTTTAACTTAATTTCATACTTAAATAAATTTCTTTTTCGATTAAATTGTGGGCTCAAAATAGTTTTTGTTAATAGGTATTAATTTTAATGTTTTTTAACTTCTTTTGTGATATTTTAATTTTCAATGAAAATATCAAAGAAAATAATTTAACATGTAATAAAATAAAATGCTACAATTATTTTATAATTAAAATGAATTCATTCATTTTATACATCGGAAATTCCGTTATAATCAAATTAATTATTTAAAAACAATTCACAATTCAAACTCAGTACAGCTCAATTGAAATGATAATAGAAACAATAAACGTTTAAAAGCAATTATAATTTTCACCAAATTGAAATAATCGTTTCTCGATTATGACTAGTAATAAAGTTGTATCACTTGTACATTTATCTCAAAAGACTTTTTGATCTAAGAGAAAAGCGTCTTCAAGTCCAATATAGATTATACAATAAATCCATTACTCATCTGTTATGTTACAATTTAAAATAACATTTCATTCTCGTTTCAACTCTCAAACTAAACTTATATACAATTCAATTCATTCATATTTTCCTATAACTCGATTTAACTATATCATCGATAGTTTTGTTTAATTTCTTGGCTAGACTAAAATATAGCATTATAAAATAACACAAAGAAAATCATTTTCGTTTTTCAATGGAACACCGTAGTAATTTAGATTAGAAGTTGAAATTTCGAAATAAGTGGGTGAATTACTACGTTATTAATCTTGCTTTTTTGTAAAATATACCACTTGTTATTTTTCTTTTAATATGAACGGATTATCGATTTGTGAAGAAAGTTGCGCTGCGCTAAAATAGATGAAGACGAACCACTGTTTCAAGTATCAAGAACTTACTAAATACACCATTTATTTGAATTCTCCAAATGAATCAAAAATAATTGGAACGGAAAATAAATTAAGAGTTTAAAGAGGTTAAATCCTTTCTGTAATGAGTTTCAGTGTTTAAATTCTTCGCATCCTTCAATCTGGGTTATTTTCCTAAGTTACAGCACAATGAACATCTCGATGAAAGCTGGTAGTTTTTCATAAATAGTCAATGTACTGAAGTGTATATTTCCATGGTTAATGGAGATAAGATATAAGAGTTTCGAATGCAACAATTAAGGAGTTGTTGAGGTAATTGATTTGTTGCTCTTAACGTCTCTCGTTTTCAAGTGTATAGGAACTTATAAGCAGAGTCTGAAGCACTGAGAACTGAAGAATCTTAGGCATGACATATATGTCTGTGTCAAGCAAAGCTATTTTATTGATACCACAAATTTCAAATATTTATTCTTAGAATCAACAATTTGATTAAAATTCTTTTAAAATTAAATGTTAACTGGTGGAATTTCTGAAGTAAACTTTTGCAAATGTGATGGTATTTTTTTCTTATTTTGATTTGTGTAACGTCTCATCAACTTCTGGGTTATTAGCGACTACTGATTAACTATTAGATTTATTCTATTTATTGTCATTAAATTTAAAGTTATAGAAATTTAAAACGTTACGTCACGCGTTACACCCTTTACAGCTTATTGCATTGCCAAATACAATATATCAAGTATTGGAAATTATAAGTAACTACATATAGACCAGAGCTAAAGCCTTTGAAAATGGTAAAAAGTGAAACAAAATTGTAGTAGAATGAAGCCCATTAATAAAGGAAGAGAATAAAACAGAAATGAAAGGAAAAATAAATTACGGTCGATCGAAATTTATTTAAAAAAAACATATATATACAATTTTTTTAAAAAGTCTGTCGGCTTTTTTTTCGTTGAAACCTCTACTTTCTGATGGTGCAAAAAATATACATTACAATTTTAAATGTTCCCAGAAAATGCAATAATTAAAGTGTAAATTTTAATAAATCACTCAAAGTTGTATTTATACAATTGTATTATGTACAATTATGTACAAAAATTTGATTTTTTAATTATTTATTATTATCAATTTTATTATAATTATTATTTTAAACGTTTAAAAACATTAATGGTTTGTAACTTAAGGAAATTTAGAGAATGGAGTTCCTTCACTGGGAAACTGGCATAACCTACCACGTAACAAGCCCGGTGATCTCCTCTCTTTTTCTTTTAATTTCAATTTCTCTCTCTCTCTCTTTTTTCTAGAGGGAAATAAAAAGAGAGTGAGAGAGGGGATAGAGAAAAAAAAAGAAAAACTAATTCTATTGACTACCAGAAGGGTCTATCAACTCTACTAAATTATAAAAATTGTAAAAATCTACTTTCTATAAATTAAATTTTATAATTCAAATTAAGAAAAAAAACGTAATAAAAAATTATTTTTTATAGATTTTTACTACGAAAACTACAGTTTCCTTTTTTCAAAAGCAAAAAAAAATTTCAAGAAAAAATGTTTATTTTGTTTATCTTAAAGACATTTAGATAATCGTTTGTAATATTTATATAAAAACAAGTTTATTGTTGAAAAATACTGTAAAGAACTTCGTTCCTTCTAAAGGATCCTCCGACCACATTTATTTTTATTTTAAAATTTCTAAGAATTTTTTTTAGATAAAAAAAAATTAAAAAATTCAAGAGTTTATTTATAATTTTTATTAAAACCTTGAAAAAAATATCACCTAGAGGGTGATAAAATTTCAAAGCAATTAAAATATTTTTTTATTGAGTTAACCTATTTCAATATGCACATATCTTTTAAACAAACATCCGGTAGATTATGCAACATAACTGAGTAATACATAAAGTAACTTTTAGTACACTGCGGTCAAGTATATGAACACTACTTGGAATAGCTTTGCATAATATTTGGTATCCATGCCAGGCAAAATGCATGTATATAACGTATATATGAATATTGCATAGGTGCAGAGCGAATGGCACTGTTGTTTGCATGTTATATGGGTGACATTTTAAATGGAAGTCTCTCATACGCTGTCGAGCGCCTGTATAATGTAAGCACTGCATATCCACATAGTTATATATCTATAAGTACTGTTCTACGTATATATTGCGATATGTACAATATAACAACAATATTCCTGTAAAACTGTGTTAAAGCCTATTTTATACTCATATTCAAGGCAATTAGCATTCAAATATAATCAGTCAGATATGCATATCTCACACGATGCAGAGTTAACTCCTGCCACGATTTCCAACTTCCATTCCAACCTCTCGACACATTATTTGCATGTGTGACAATTATTATGACACGCCTAAACGTAAAAAAATACATGAATTCAACTTCGTATTGTCTATAATAAAATAAAACACTTTATCACGGCTGTCCTTGTCAAATAAATGTTCGAAAGTTCATACTGTCTACTTTTTGCATTACATGTATAACTACACACGTACTTATGTACGATGTGAGCTTGACGAAAGCTCTCAACTGGAAACTCTTTGTGGCAACACATAAAGTTCATTTGAGCTATATTAGCATTGACATATTATTATGTTGGGGTTGATATTTTTAATTTAAATGAGCAATACTTTTTTTTATTTACGACAACACTAATCGTGTTGAAGCGAAAAAAACAAAATAAAATATTTATATAAAAAAGGTTTGAATTTGTTAAAAAAACATTTGTATTCATCAACAAACTTGATACAAAGTTGAATATTTTAAACATCAAAATATTTCCCAAGATAATATGGGTAGTCATTTATCATTTTTAAATAAAATACCTTAAATTTTCAACAGTTTTTTTTTGTGTGTATCTAACGTTCTTTTATAAACACAGAAATGCTGAATCTACAAACGACACACACGTACGTGGTGTACTTTGGTATTATTAGATTGTTCCATTTACAATTTACATCAAAGAGAAAGTAGTTTTAGTTTCTTGAAAGATTACTGGCCAAAATGAGTTTTAGTTGCAAACTTTTGCTAGGCTTCAAAAGTTTTCTTTTTAATTTGTGTTCACTTGCTTAATACACGTACATTATTGGAATTATCGAACCCACACTTTCTAACGAAACCAAAAAGAAAGTACAAACTTAACAAAATGTAAAACAAGAACTTAAAAGTTAAGCATTTTCGAAAGTTTCTTGTTTCACTTGTATTAGGTGTAATTACATTTTTAAAACTCTAAACAAAGTCAATGGGGGACATATACATTTATGTTTCTATTAAAAGATGTTCAAATACTCAATCAAAGAACTATGCATTATTCAAATAAATAAAAAAAAAGATAAAATTGTTGTTCTTAAAAAATATACTCGTACCTACTTTATTTATAACTAGAGGTCGCCCAGTGGTCGAAATTCGACCATAATTCGTTACAATTTTTACATACCTAAGGGTACACTTCACTTGTAACTGCCTCAAAATTTTTAGTTACTAAGCTAACTACAGCAGATAATGAACTGCATTTGAGAATGTTTGGAAAACAATTTCTTGACTAATTTTTTCTTCAAGGTTCATTTAAAGAAAGTGCACCATATAATGATTGAAAATATTTATTTTAAGTTAAGGAAGGACATAGGTGTAGAGCAGTGTTTCTTAACCTTTCTAGTGAGCCGCACCCCTTTGAATCTGAAAATATATCTCCACACCCTCCCGATTGAAAAATGTGTTTTACTTTTTTAGTCTAGAAAAAATACATTTTTTGCAAAACTTATTGTTTATTGAAAATAATTTTACATAAATACAAAATAATATTATTTTTACTAATGACTAGCCTGTTGTTGTTTGTTCATTATTATATTGGCGAAGCGAGGTTCCTTTTTTGAAAGACATACCTACGCGTAAGTCATCACTTGCATTTAAGCGATTTCTCGCTTTAGTTTTTGTATGCAAAAGCGATGAAAATCCCATTTCGCACAAGTAGGTGGTAGCAAAGGGTAAGAGTAACTGCAATGCTCCGTTCGCCAACTCTGGATAATGTTTTAACTGTGAACACCAGAATTGTTGCAATTCTAATTGTTCGAATTCCATTTGAACATGTCCTGTTGCTCGTATTTCAATAAGTTGATCTTTTTTCAGATCACTACCATCCATCAAATTTAAGTCAAATAGAAATGGATCCAGTATCCATCTCAGTCAGTAATTGAACAATTTCCTCATGTAATTCAAAAACTCTGTTAAGCATGCGACCCTTAGATAGCCATCGTATTTCGGTGTGATATAGGAATAAATAATAAATTTAATAAATTATATTTAACAAGTTTTTGATTAGGTAGGGGCTTCTCCCGCACCCCCAAAAATACATTCCCGCACCCCAAGGGGTGCGAGCACCCCCGGTTAAGAACCACTGGTGTAGAGGTTTCAAAATATTTTTTTTTCTATAAATCTTTTACAAAATTATTTCAGAATTTTCTCTAAAAATTTCAAAACTAAATATCAATTCGTTCATATCATACATGTTTTAAGGTCCCCTGAGTCCAAAAAAGTAGTTTTTAGAAACATCTCTGTGTGTGCCTGTGTGTGACAGCCAAATCGTATCGAACGCTTTTCCGAAATTCACCAAACTTGGAAATTTTCCTTCATATTATATCTTGTTTTGCCGTGAAGCTTTTAGTTGAAATCGGTTAACCGAAAGCTCCACTTTATTCTCGGAGTTTTTGAGCTTTTTCAAATTTTTTCAAAAACGGCTGCAAAGATTTTCTTTAAGCTTATGATAGTTCTTAGACTTATTAATGGCTAAAACTTTTATTTGAAACTTTTTCTTAGGAAAATTCGATTAAGGACGGTTCTGGGGTGAAGGTTGGGAATTCATAAATACATATATGTTGTATACATATGTATACAACATGTATGCATATAGTTCTGCTATGTATAGTTATAAGGTGCTTATATATTTCTTTTAACCAACAGCGAGTTTCATAAATGAAAGTAAAAGAAAGTACTGTGACGCCACGCAGCAGATATTTTTCTTTTTATAATGTTGTATGTTAATTCAAATTACAGTATTCTGAAATATTTTTTTGACAAACAAAATAAAATATGTCTATGAAACATCAGAAGTAATTTCAAGTGAGTTTCCTACGTTCAAAAGTAAAACAAAAGTACCTTTATGTTTAGATTTTTTCATTTAAAAGCCAAAGATAAAAAATGGAAATAGGCTGCATAAGTCCTGTTTAAAACTTTGAACTAAGCTAAGCTTTTTTTTCAAATAGTACCTACCTACCTAAATTAATTTTGTTTTGTAATTTATTTGAATGATTTTTTCAAAAGAATATAGTATGAATTATTTATACGTTATATAATAATCAAAAAACACCTGATGAAGACCAAATAAAATGGTTGAAACGTTGTGTATTTGAAGTTATACGTATCTTTTAAATATATTTTTAATAATATTACTCAATAAGCAAACAATCGGTTAAATTTGTTTCCTTCAATTTTAATAATTACAATTTCAAAATTTAAATTCCTCTCACAATATTTTGTTTAAATAATTACATTTGGAATATGGTTGAAGTCTGTGGTCAAACTGAACAACTGAGATTTAAAAATCTACATATTTGTGTGTTGTGTGTCTGTGTGTGTCAAACGCATGGTAGTGTGTGTGGCGTCTTTTTTCATTAATTCAAGGTATTTTGAAGCATTATTATAAAAAAATATTATCTCATAACGCAACTTCCCCACATAAACTTTAATTGTGCCAAATTTCATACTCCTCTGTTCGTATAATATTCAGTAAATGGATTTAAAATTTTTGCTTCACGTATTAATATATAGATATAAATTTAAAAATGTACCTACTCTTAGTCAGGGGCCGACCGTAGGTGAATGGTGCCCTGTGCAAAAAATGGAGGGAGGGAGGTTAGAAAACAGAAGGTCTGGGGGTGTCTTGAGATTTTATAAGCACTGGGTGCTTTATAAACAATGCTAAAATAAAGAATCTTACCTTGGTGCTTATTCAACTGGGAGAAAATAGTTTTTAACTATATCCTCAACAAAAGTATTAAACTTGTCAAGTTGTAAATAATGCATCCAAAATTTGATTGCATATAATTTCAGATTTCATTGCTCGAACATACTAATATTCACAAAAAAACTTGCCGTGCTTTGGTTTCATACAATTTTTTGATTAAGTCATATATTTTGATGTTTTGCAACACATCAAACTCGTTTGACACTAGGGCTAGTCTAACTAACCGCTCTTGGCTCATGGTAGATCTTAAATAAAGTTTGATTAATTAAAGCTTTGAAAAGCTTCTCTCTACAGATGCAACAGTAACTGGTAGAGTAAGACCTACGTTTCCTGCCGCCTCGTGCACTTTTGTTGTTATAATATGTAGAATCTTTGACAAAATAATATTTTTCTATTATTCTCCTTATTTTCCAATTACAAGTACCACAATTTATTTCCATCTTCATGGCGCCCCGGCGACGATTACAATCAATTTCTTGCAAGACAATTATGGAAACATGTCACTGAAAAAATATATTTGTAAATTGTTCAAAATTTTGTTCTGAAATTTTAAATAAATCTTCACCTTTGTTAATTTAAATACCAAGATAAATAAAAATTAATAAAAGAACGTTTTTGAGAATACTCAGTGGTGTTGTGACTAGATTGTCGCTTTTTTGTCAGTAGTCCTGGGGTCGAATTCCAATGCGAAAGATTTTTTGGGTTTTTAAAAATATGAAGATCGCTTATGACCAGGGATGCACCGAGTACCGAGGATTACTCGATTTCATGCATATACCGAAACGAGACGACTGCGTTACTTTGTTTCGCATAGCAGATTTAAACCTATTGGTAGGGGGTAAATAGAATTCGTTGTTATTATGTTACACACAAAAATTGTAATGTTTCAACTGTAAGTATCTTTCTTATGCAAAACTTCAATTAGAACTTCTGATATTGCGATAGTACTTTATACTGTTTATTTAAAAGTTGAAGAGGCGTTCAAGTTTTCTCGTTGGCAATAGTGCCTACGACGATGTAGAGGGAGATTCATTTAAAGTAAAATGTCTCTTTTGGATAGTCAAAAACAAGGTTGAAAGAAAATTTCTTGTAGTCAATATTTTTTTTATGTTTTAAGTCTCCTTAACATTCTTCAAATATCTAGGACTCAACGAGAATCTAATCTTGTATCACTAAGTTAGTGGACCGAAGTTAATTCTTATTTATCAATGAGTAAGAATAAGAGGCGCTTGATTGCATAGTCACTTAAAGAAAGAATATAAGTTATTTCATTTATCCTTAAATGAACGAACTAAGAAACTAGAGAAGTAGAGGTTCTTTATATCTGCATGTAGATTCATAATTACTAATATAGCAAAATTGTTATTCCCCTCTTTGAGCTACTTATGGACACAATTTCGAAAAACTGTTTTCCTGTAAAAATGTATATGAATTATTTAAATTATTGTGAATATGTTATATATTCCTCTCAGAAATAATAATTTTAAATTTCATTTTTTATTTTTAGTGGTTTAGCCTGCAGCTTATCCAGATTTTACAATTTAACACAAAATTTTTCTTACGAGAATCTTGAAAGTATAATCAGTTATCAACTGAATACGGGTATTAGCAAAATAACCGAGTAGCCGAGTATAGAGTACTGGGTACATCACTACTTATAACTATAGCAATTGAGATAATTTAAATAATATAAAAAAGTTTTAAACTTAAAAAGAATCAGATTAGTTAAGAACTACTATCTAAAAACTCTTGTGGTTGATTAGTAAGAGAACCGTTTTTAAGGGTTAAACTGTAATTCAAAAGTTTTTTAACTAATGTTTGTAGAAAGTATCGATTATAATATTTTGCGCGAAGGTATAAAAAGTTAATATTCATTCTGCATAAATGAAAAAAATAAATTTCAATTATCTTGGGCTACCATAATTTTTACCTTTTCTGAGTGTTAAAGTCACACATATCAACAATTGTGCTTTATTAAAACCCGATAAAAATTAACACCGTAAAAATATATTAAAAAAGTAAAACAAGTAAATATAGTTATTTTATAATGGCGTATTTAACACTTATAAAATCAGAAAAAAGAGAAACGGAAAATAAAATTTGAAATAATATTTTCATAAAATATCAAAAGAATTTTAATCATATCCTATTATGTATCTTTATTAATAAAGGATAGTAAAGATATCAGAAATTAAGTAATTTAAAATATGAAGAATTCAATATTTAAATTTTTAACATTCAGAAACCTACTATTATAACCATAATAAATTTTAATTGAAATTTTTTTTAGATAAAAAAATTCTTCTCTCGGTCATGTTAATTTTTATAAAACATATAATAAGTACAAGTTAAGTTAATCCAATTTCAATTTCCATGTTTACATTAAATGTAAGCCTAATTCAAATTTACCTAACGAAACTCATCTGGTGCATTAGTAAATCTCTGAAACTAAATCTTTTTATATAACTACCTATCTATATACAAGTAATTTATTCACGAGTGGACGTTGAATACTTAGAAACCAATCTCTACGATTTTCTTGGTTTGAATTACAAGAAATAGTACTTATCGTGGACTACAGGGAATCAAAGATTTCTTGAACCTTCTTACCTTCGTTATCCTATTTTAAGCTGACAGCCGTTTTCGAATACAACTACTTTACATAATTTCCGATAAAGCTCAATGTTTTATCTACTCTCTTCCAGGTTAAACTTTTTTTGCTAGTTTTTGCAGCACTTAGCATAAAATAAATAAACTCGAAGAACAACTTTACCAATAATTCAATATTGAATTTTACAAGTTTATCTTCATATTATACGTTTTTACGTGAGTAATAAATTTCAAATTTAATAAAATATAAAGTGGTATCTAATTTAAAAACATAAATATAGAGCAACTAAAATCAATTCCAAAAATTTAATACGCATGCATATCATTAAATAAAAGCAACAAAATTCAGTATAAAAGTTATCCAACAATAAAATATAAATCTCAAATTATATAGAGGAAAAAAATAGCTCGCATGTCGAGCGATCATTGACAACAGTTTTCATCAATACTCACGGAGAACTTTACCAACAATACTGTTATACTCGTAACGATTGAAAATACGCACGCAATTCGTTTTAAAAAGAGGGCATTATTGACAAGACGAAAAAATCAGAAATATGAACGCGTTCAAAGCATCTTATTTTATATGAAAAGTGAAGATTTCCTATAATAATAAAATATTTATAAGGCTTTATAACAAATCTAAGAGCCTGGAAAATGTACGAAAAAATATTCTTTATGAATAGGTAAGCTTTATAGTATGCTAACAGAAATATTAAATAATCTATGATCTCATTTCTTCCATTAAATTCATTTTGTTAAAAATCGCTTTTATTAAGTATTTCTTGGCAAAAAAATCAATTTTCTTCAAGTACTGCTTGTTCGTAGTTTAATTATTTGCTTCCATCTTGATTCAATTCGTTTCACATTTAATGTTTTTATTGCATTAAAAAAATGTTACAGCATCTACATTAAACATTAAAAATCTACAGTAGTTGATTTTTATTAAAAAAACATCTAAGAACTGTAAACTTATGAAAGTCTTAAAGTTTATTTTATCAGTTAAAATCCTTTTTCAAACCTTCTTCCAAAGCATATTTTTCCAAAGACTAGCTTTTGAGGAAAAATATTCAAGCGAAAATAAAGTAAAAAGATTTGCGAAAACACGAAATATAATCATAATTTCTTGAAATTTTTTCGTTTTTTTTTTTAAAGTAATAGCTACTTTAACCTTTTGCAAAAAAAATTTATGTATCTTTGGTTGTAAAAATGCACGAATAAACACTTGATTAAACTACATGCATTTGATTTTAATTATAAATATCTTGATGAGTCTACAAAGTACAATTTAGTGTTAACGATGCATTGAAAATCGTAACTAAATGGGAAAAACTCAGCAAAATGTTCTCTACGCTGGAAATAGCGTTGTAGTGTTGAGGTATGAAAAGTATTTTAAAGCTGTAGTTAGTAAAGCTTTTGGTTTCCTTCAATAAAATTAGACAACTTAAAATGAAATGTTTGAACAGACGCTAGTTTCGCAAAAAGTTACAAAAAGTACACCTTGTATTTGAGTAGTTGTTTTTTAGTTACGAAATTTACATTCATGAAACAAAAAGTTTAATTATTTCGCATTGAAGAGCTTCATTTTTGTAAAATTTACCATTATTACAACTATTTTTGGAACAATGATCACAATTTATTCTGCTTTTTTTTCATATACGTTTTTCGTGAACCCCTATAATCGTTACTTTTTCAGAAACTGAATAATAAATAATTCTCTCCTATAATTTCTAATGAAAATGTATTAGTTTCAAGCCATATTTTTATCTAAATGATAAAAGTGGTACATACAGTATAATAATTGGTTTTTCTGTTTACAAAGTTATCACATACACCGTTTATACCGGGTGTTTCATTTAGAGTTACTTGAGTTACTTTAGAATTTCGTCTGATGGCATTTGAAGCACAGGGTCCTTAAATATTTCATTTAAGACCTCTAAGTGGCCCTTAAGGTCCCCCAACTTCAACTTTGCTTCTGCATTTTGAGCAGAAATCTAGTCTTTCAGAAATCTAGATTTTCAGGAAACTGAAAATCACTGAAACTGACCACGGATTCATGCTCAGTCTAAAAAATACAAAAAAAAAAATCGTATGTCGCATCTATCTATCAGATACTGTTTTTGTGTGGCAATGTTAATTGGGAAAAAGAAGCTCTTTTCCATGTAAAATATGATTATGGACAGCATTAAAAAAATGATCCTTTAAAAATAAATTACAAAAAGGTTTTTGTTTAGAGTTATATAAATTGTCAAAATTAATATTTCTTCAGACCCTTGTTATTTTGTATTGATAAATATAGTTAGGGGGGGGGGGGCAATGGATCGGTATTTACAATGAATGCAACAAGAGTATCAGGTCGCAGCGACCCGATGCTGTTGTTGCATTCATTTAAATTGTCAAACTAAACTTATTATATTAATTGTTATCAGATAATTTTTTTTATAGTTAAATAATACTACTATTTTATATAATTTTTTATATATAATTAAACTGTTTATCTTTTTAAAGTTCATCTAAATAAATCACCGTAAATATATTCCTTTTGAATATAGATAATATTAAGAAGTATCTTCTTTTTTTAATTAGAAAATGACTTGCAGTTCTTTTGATTTTTAATTCAAATAAAATAAAAAGCTTTTACTTGTACATAATAGACGTGTATCTTGAATATATTTCCTTAGAAAAGTAAATTTTTCAATTAATTTTTTGACATGAAAATTTTATAAATCTCCAGATGAAAAAGTGACTTTGATTTGAGAGCCTGTGATGACACGGGAAAGTCTCGTTTTAATATTATATAAGAACGATTCATAATTTTATTTGACAAAAGAGACTTATGTAGTATTGTATACATTTCTTGATACGAGGTGAACAGAGTGCCAACCTTAACAATCTCACATTGAATTAATCCAAGAAAGAGGGATCGTAATGAAATATAGAGCATTAATATCTTGCTTTATATCGTATATATTAGTGATATATACATATATTCGTGTACGTACATACCGTTATATAAACACACTAATTAAACGAAACACATACAGAAGCACAAGTTTAATGAGATCTTAGTTTCAAGTTTTGTATTTGTATTTTCCTTAGACTTGTGAGTACTTTGACACAGTGTGAGAAATATCACATTTTAAAAGCAAGTTCCTTTTCTTTCGAGCATAAAATTATTATGCCTTAAATATTACACATATTTAATAACTACAGTAGGTACATGTTAAATATACATTGGTACATTTTCATCTTCTTGTACTTAACACTAAAAATTTTCCTTTTACCGTACAAATTATTTATTGGGGCGAAAAATTGGTTTCATGAAAATATAATTAAGTAATACGTAACAGTTGTGAGTGTAAATATTAAATTTGATTTCTAAAGGTAAACCTTTTTGAGTTTAAACTCAAATAAAACCGATATATTTAGGCAAACATCTTCACTTTCAAATAATATTTCAAAGGGTTTTTCTGTTACCAAAGAAAAAGAAATATTTTGAAAAGAAATTAAACTAACATTTTTCTTTGATTTTAACCTCAAGTTAAATAAAAATGTCTACTCTCTTAAATTTATATTTTACATCTTACAATGCCCAAAGCTGATTTCTTTGTTAAAGGCATCTAAGCTTTTAAAATTATCAGTTCAACTCTTAAATTATAATATTTTATGATGTTTTTTTACACCTACATAATTTATGAGTTATGGTTTAATCTTGTTGCAAAAGAAACTAAAGAACTATCAATATTGATTATAAAAAAGCTTCATTATCAAAAAAGCTTCAAGAATCCGAGATAATTCTAGACACATCAATCAAAGCTTAAACCATTCACGTTAAACGGTTTTACCAGCAGAACCCAAACTTTAAATTAAAGGGTATTACATAGAGCAAGTAGTTAAACTTTATAGTTATTTTATGATCAAATGTTGTAAAATTAATTATTAATATCGCTTGAATAAATGTACAGTACACATTCATGAAATCTGTAATAATTGTACACATCAAAACCACCCTCAGCTTTACATAATCCATCAAGCGATATGTAAACAGAGGTCTGAGGACAATGACAGCTATGATCGTCACCACCTCATTACTGTCACGGGTTTGATATACGAACCACACCTCATTTACGCACCCCTGAATAATTTAGTAGGAATTAAAACTGAAAAAACCCTTTTTTCAGAAACAGATTTGGTTTTTTTATCATTAAAACTTACTTAAATACGACCTATAATTACATATTTTTATTGTCATCATAAAGTTATTTTTCAATGTTTGCTTTGAAGCATTATAAATAGAGAGCTTTCAGCTCGAAAAAAGTGAAAAAAAGTAAGTAGATCAACAAAATAAAAATACATTATCATAACACCACAATCTTTTATGATCTCGTTTTTGATGGGTGGAAATAAAACAAACTATCAAAATATATTGATGATTTAATACTTAAAGTTTATGAAAATTTTTGACAGAAAACGGAGAAAATGTTTCTACAAACTTAGAAGAAAAGTCATTCATAAAAACGATGTTCTATGTTGCGAAACAAGTTTTCTTATCAAAAAGCTAAAATTTTCAATAGAAATAAGAGTGAAACAAAGCATCATACTTTTGTGTCAAACTTATAGTGTACAAGTAAAGAATATCTTGTTTCCGGTGCATTTTTCACCGAAAATGCTTCTTAAAAATCGTTTTTGGATCGTTGTTTTGAAGTATTTTTTTAAAAATAAATCTGAAATATTCCTACACAGAGTTTTTGAACGGTTTTTGTTATTAAGTTAACGATAACAGTTCATGTTTAATATTGTTCAAATGAAGAACTATTTTGGTTTAATATACTTTATGATTTATCATCTATGCCATCAATTATTTTTATATCATTTACTTAGAAAAGATGCCTCGTAAGCTCCAAGTTCTACAAAAAAATTATCAAACATTTATCTCAATGTAGTGAGACTTGGTATTCACCAAATTAACAAAACGATTTAAAATGTATACAATAGCGGTACCTAGAATTTGTTATACAGAGTGAGTTTTAAATTATGTAGTTTCTTGTAAGGGTGCGTAGGGGATGAAATTTTACGATTAAAAGTTCTTGACCATTGTTGCATCCACCGTTAGCAAGATACAAATTAAATAAAGTTACTAATTACAGAGACGCGCTATCGGAGTAATAGTGATGGTTTGTAGAGTGCATTGGAAGGAAGAGAATTCTTAACTATGGGATCTTGTTAAGACTAATTAGAAGATAAACATACTGGGGGCCACGTTAGGGGGAGTCTAAGAAAGCCCCGTGTTTTCTTCATCGTTTTTATTTCAAAAACAGTTGGTTTAAGAAAAAAATTATTCATAGTAAAATGAAAGCTAATACATTTTTCAAGTTTTTTTCTATTCACTTTTTCTCTATGTTTGATAGTTTCTGAAATTTTGAAATGAAATTTTTCATCCTTTCAACGCACTATACATATCATTAATTTAATCCGTTAACGCGCTTTTGTAATTTTTTTTTTTATTTTATTGATATTTATTAATTTTATCCACTATCCACGCTTTCAAAAAAACTCCACAACTTACAACTCACCTGTATATAAACTGCTTATTAAGTACTTTCCATTTATGAAGTTTCATATCTTCGCCGACGATATCAATGTTTAAATTGTTAAAAAAAATCTTTTTAAATAATTTTCAACTTTTGGTCTTGAAAAAATAAAGAAAGTACAAATTAGTTTTATGTATCTTTTCTTTTAATTAAATTACTAAAATAATCACCTTTGTACGTATTTTCAGTTTCCATATTATATATAAAAAAGTTTTGGTATCCTTGAAAAATGCGTTCACACTGTATGAGGCCAGATCTCCAAGTTAAGAAAAATTTGATCATATCATGCCTAAATTATATGTATAGTTCTTTTCTACCTTTTTATGTAACAAATTTCATAAAAGATCTTACAAAAATACTTATTAAAAGTGAGTGATCTGAAAGAGCCTTATTAGGAAAATTATACGTTGTCTTATAGTTGTCCATTTAAAATGTTAATTGAAAAGTAAGTATTATTTAAGTGATATTACTTGATATTTTTCATACTTCAAATTCTTGTTAAATGGTCGCCATAATATGTTAAAAACATTGATTGTAGAGGGACGACAAACACTCAAAACGTGTGGTGAAAATTTAGTATAAATGTTAAAATACGAGTAACAGTGTTCATCTTTTAAAAGTGTTAAAATAAACAATGAGTGGTTGAAAGAAGTTAAAAATATTTTAAGATTAAAAAGAATCACCAATACGCATTTATAAAAACGTGTTTTTTTTTTTTTTTTTCTTTAATTTTTAAAGTCGCTTCAACTTCTAGGGCTATTAGCGACTGCGCATAGTGGTACTATGCCTAGTAATTAATTAGATTTTTGATAAAATATTAGATTGGAAGAAAAAGAAAAAAATTTGATATAAGCTGGATAGTGGTAACAATGATTACAATGGACATAACAGTGATAACAATACATTTGTTTGATGGTTAATTAGAGGGTTTTGTAGAAGGTGGAGTTCTTTATTCTCCTCCAATTGTCGTCAAATTCGGGGTGTTCCGGGTCGAGAGCAGCCCTCAGGTCTGATTGGCTGAAAGACAAGTCGCAGCTGGGACCTGGGAAAACCAGGTGCGGTACATCTATCCGAGCCCCACAACTTCGACAATTCGGTGCAGGCTCTCGAGAAAGGATGTGGGAATGGGTAGCCCTGGTGTGGCCTGTTCTCAGTCTTGTGAGGGCGATTTCTTCCGTTCTACTAACTCTGCCGAAGTTTGTCACCCTCCCCACTTCAGGTTTGATCAGCCTCAGTCTATCGAATGATAGATTCCAACCTCTCTGCCAGCTTTTAGTCAGACGTTCTTTTATAATCGTTAGGGCGTCCCAGTAGGTTGTTTCGTCGTCTTGAACTTCTACAGTAATGGCACGTTTAGCTGCTTGGTCGGCTATCTCGTTCCCTTCAATGCCTATGTGTCCCGGGATCCACATTAAAACTACTCTAGGACCCAATTGCCAGATCAACGATTTTATATTTTCTATTAGGTTTTCGTCGCTTTTTCCCCTGATAGCGTTGATGGAGCTTAGGGAGTCAGTACAAATGATAAAATTCTGACTTTTGTTTTCTAATTCGCGAATATAGGATAAAGCTCTGTAGATGGCTTTTAGCTCCGTGGTGTAGGATGAGCAATATTTATTTAGTTTTACCAGGTCTTCAAAGTCATCTAAGATCCAGGCACATCCAGTTTTTCCATTTATTTTTGAACCATCGGTGTATATACATTTATGATTGGTATAATTATTTTTAATTTCTCTAAATGTTTGGGTTAGTAGTGAAGTTGGTGTGTTTGCTTTTCCCAGTTTTTCTAAGTTTTTCACTGTTTCGGGTTTGAATTCTATCCAGGGGGGGATAGTCGGCTCATTTTTTTTGGCCAAACTTGGTATGGGGATTTTGTGGAGGCTGGAGCCAATTATTGCTCGTGCTGAAAGGGGCTTTGGGAGGTTTGTCTTGGAGTACAGAGTATTATTTAAGTAGTTGGCATTCAGGTTTTTTTTAATTTTTAGAGTGAATTTTTGAATAAGCAATTCCCTTCGAAGGTAGAGGCCTGGTTCATTGGCTTCTACGAGAATGCTGTTATTTGGGCATGTAGGGAATGTTCCTAGAGCCAGTCTGATGCCTGTGTGATGTACAGGGTCTAGCAATTTTAGACAGGTTGGTTTGGCCGAAGCATAAACAATACTTCCATAGTCTAATTTTGATCTGATGAGTGATCTATATACTCGAAGTAGGTGGTTTTTGTTTACTCCCTTGTTGTTGTGGTTTAGCACTTTTAGGATATTCATTGTTTTTAAACACCTGGATTTTAGGTCTTTAATATGTGGTATCCAAGAAAGTCGCTCGTCAAATTTTAGACCTAAGAAGGACCAGTTTTTTACGCGTTCGATTACGTTGTCATGGAGTTTTAATGTAAGATGATTATGAGCCACTCTTTTTCGACTGAACACTACAAGCTTCGTCTTCTCTGCCGAAAATTTGAGACCGTTTTTGTTAGACCACGCTTCTAGCCTAGCTAGCAGGGTCCGCAACATCTTTTTTGCAAACGCTCCATTTCCCGTTCTCAGAGAGACGGCCAGGTCATCAGCAAACATGTAAGGTTGAATGGGCTTGGGAATTACCTGGGTGACGTCATTTATTGCGAGTAGGAAGAGTGTGGGGCTGAGGACTGAGCCTTGAGGTAACCCATTGTCACTTTCCATCTCTATAGATAGTTGATTGCCTATTCTTACGCGCTGGTGTCGATTTTGAAGGAAGTTTTTTATAAAATGGGCCATGTTACCTTTTATGTGGTTTTGTTGCATGGATTGTAGGACTTTTTGTTTCCATGTCATGTCAAAAGCCTTTTGTAGGTCGAAGAAAATACAGAAGACTTCTTCTTGGGTTTGGAAGGCTTTGCAGATTTCATTTTCTAATTTTACTAGATGGTCAAGGGTAGATCGTTTTGGCCTGAATCCGTTTTGACATTCGTGGACTAGATTGCGTTCTTCAATTAAGTATTGTAGCCTACGGTTGAGTATCCTTTCCATTATTTTGCATAAACAGTTCGTTAGAGAGATTGGACGGTAGCTGGACAGGCACTTTTTGTTTTTGGAAGGTTTTAGGATTGGGATGATAGTAGATTTCAGCCAGCTTGTAGGTATTGTGTTATTATTCCAGATTTGTTGAATAATTTCGAGAAGAGTAGATAAGGCGGTGGGATGAAGGTTTTTAAGCATGTCTGGATGAATATCATCGGGTCCTGGAGAGGAATGTTTTCCACTATTAATTGCTGTTTGTAGTTCTGTCATCGTAATATTTGAATTATAAGGTTCTGAATTGTCGCTGTAAAAGTCATACGTGGTTTTGCTATTTTTTATATGTCGTTGGAAGATGTCACTGTAATTATTGGTACTTGATATTTCCGTGAAGTGTTTAATGAATGCGTTGGCTATTTCCAAGGGATTTGTGATTATTGAGTCATTGTTTTCAAGAGAAGTGGTTGGTGAGGAAAATTTGTTTCTAAGCTTATTTATTTTTTCCCAAATACAGGAAGTGGGAGTTGAGGAGTTTATGGAGTCGAGAAATTTTTCCCAGCTTTCTTGTTTCTTAGTTCTTATTAAGATTCTTGTTTCTGCTCTTTGTTTTTTGAATTCTATGAAGTTTTCTAAAGTTTGTTGGCGTTGGTATTTTCTAAGTGCTTTTTTCCGACTTAAAATGGATTGTTTGACTTCGGTTGACCACCAAGGGACCGCTTTTTTTGATGGGTTGGGTGAAGAGCGTGGAATTGTTTTGAATGCTGCCGCGAGGATAATTTTGGTAAATTGATCGATAGTGTCGTTGATATTGCTTTTTGTTACATCATTTGAGGACATTTTAGTTAGATCGTAAAATTCGTCCCATTTTGCTCTGCTGATGATCCAGTGTGGGTGTTTTGTTACCGGTTTATGTATCAACGGTAGCTCTAGGATTATTGGGAAATGATCGCTTGCGCAAAGATCATTGTGTGTATTCCAGGTTAAAAGAGGGGCTATTTCTGGACTACAGAGAGTAAGGTCAATAGATGAGAATTTGCCATTAGAAAAGGTCAGGTGCGTTGGTCTAGTGTCGTTTAGAATTATTAAATCGTCGTTTTCGTTTAGGGTGTTTTCGATTATCTTCCCAGCTTTGTCCGTTTTGTACGATCCCCATGATTGGCTATGAGCATTGAAATCACCAGTGATGATGTATGGTTTAGGGAGTTGGGAAATGATGTTTTGAAGGTCGTTTCTGTTTTGAACGCCCTTTGGAAAATATATGTTGCATACTGTGAGCTTATAATTCATGGAATATTCGATGGTTACCGCTATTGTTTGTAATGGTGAATTGATGTTTAATTCAGTTGAGTCAAATTTCTCGTCAGTTAAGATCATAACTCCTCCAGAAGCTGTTAATCCTTCCGTGTAGTCTTTCCTGAATACCTTGTATCCCCCTAAGCCAGCCCTCTGGTCTGGTCGAAGATGAGTTTCCTGGAGGCATATGGTTATTGGTTTGAATTTGTATGTGAGCTGTTTGGTTTCCTCAATATGTTTATAGTATCCATTGCAATTCCATTGCACTAGGTGGTGGATTGAAGTCTGAGGTTGATTTGACATTAGTTTTCTTCTTCGGAGGCACCACTAGACGAGATGTGTGGTTCCCCGTCCAGGTAAGTGGCTTCTAACTCTTTCGTGATTTTCTTTGTTAGACGACTAATTCTATACTTGTTTTTTCAATTCAAAACGTGTTTGTTATGGACTTGCACAGAACTACAAGTATTATTAAAATTTAGAACAATATAAGAAAAACGTATCTTTATAAAGTTTAAGACTGAAAAGCAAACACCAAAAGGCCTCAGAATTTTAATTTTAAAACCATATAACAAAGTTTATAAAGTAACCAACAATTTTCTATAAACAAAGCCTTAGTGCAGTGTATAAAACTTTGATTGTTTTCGATATTATTTTTGAATAATACATTAGGTACAAAATATGGTTTAACTTTTATATTTTTTATCAAGTTTCTTTTAATAAATCAATTTATTTTAAGTACGCTTAGCGAAGCGGGTGGGTATCAACTAGTAACATTTACATTTTATGGTTGCGTCTATACACGACAACCCTTCGTAATAAACGATATCTTAATAACTGAATATGTTACGAACCAACTAACAAAAGTATAAAAAACTTGTTGTTCAAAAAAATATTACAATCTAAACGTTTTCTAAAAAAATGATTTGATTGCAATGTTCTTGTAAAAAAATATAAAAAACGTTACTGTACATTGACGAGAGTTTCATAACAAAAAATAAAGATATATAATTAGAATAAGAAAAAATACTGAAATCATTGTAAAGCTTTTTTCAAAACAAACCTTTATTTAGATATAGTTTAGATATGTTTACTTGAAGCACGCAAACTTTTGTAATTAACACGGTGTTAAAGGCAACTGACAATAAAACGATATAACTGACTTTCTAGAATAAAATAAATAATGAAACGATTTTCAGGATGTAATCAACATTTTCTATGAATAAATATTATGACAGAAGCTCTCAGATGCTTTGAAATAGATGTTGTCAGCACACTTTTCTGTTGTATCGTATGTAAGCAAGTGTGTAGGAATTCATAAATTGCTTTAATAACATGCTTTGTAGCTCGAAAATGAAACATATTTTACATTAAAGTTATTTCTGAGTTGTTTCGTTGCATGCGTTTTAATTGAAACAATATCATAATTGAACTTTTGCAATGAGTTTTATTTTGCAGCAAAAAGTTTGACAACAAACTGGCATTTTTTTAAAGTGAAAAAAATTGTTTAGATGCTCGCTAGATACTGCTGCGAGTATTTATGCTTTGATTGGAGATAGTTTAAGGCTTTAAAATATATGCGTAGAAATTCACTTTGAAAATTTGCAAAAAATTGCTTCACATAAACCGACAGTTTGGTTTAGTGAATTAATATTTTGAAATTTAATTTATTCTCAGCGTTTAAACTTCGTGTACATAGGAAAAGTTTCCTTTACAAATGTTACATAGATACGCAAAACTTCTTATTATTATAAGTTGTAATAAATTAATGAAATCTTTTCAGATGTCTCCACAAAAATGTACCAAGGTCTTGAACTTGAATTTTTCAATGTTCTTATAAAATATATTCCATATAAAATTAAAAACCTTATACTATGTTTAAGTACAATAACAAACATTTTTGTTTGAATTCAAAGGTTTAGTTTTGATAAATTGTTTTAGGCTTAATGTTTACATAAGAGAAATAATAAAACAACCAATTATCATATATTTTGTAGTGCCAGTGAAAATAAAAAGTAACATCACTGTAACTTGCGAAAAACAATACATGTAACACGGTTGTTATTAAATAATAAATAAAGTGATATCAATACTACATCTCTACATTACATAAATTTTCAAGAATATTTTATTACTTCTCCGAAATTGTAAGTAGGTTTGTATATTTATTACATTTTCTCTATTTTCCAATATCAATAAAAAGTTATACAGTGCAATATTTCTTCGAAGTGTACTAACAGGCTTTTAAAAAAAAAAAGATGAAAAACCTTTCGACATTTAGTTTGCTGCAAGACATACGCACGTGTACATTTCAGAAATATTTCTGAAAAAGTTAAACAATAAATAAATCGAATTAATTAAACTTATTTCTATTAGAATCATTGTTTGCTATAATATCGGATTTTATAAGAATAAATCGTATATACGTTGCTAACTTTGTGATAAAAACTTATATAAATCCTTAAGTATTAATAATTCAAAACCAAAAGAATATATTTCCTTCTTAATTTCAGGTTTCTAAAATATTGCAGTAATTGAAACAACAAAACTTCTAAATACATTAGAATCGGAATGAATGAAAACTCAATAAGTAAGAAAACTGATTAAATGAGAGTTATTATCAGGTCTTATCATTTCAACTCTTAAAAACCTCTATGTGAATAATTTTTTATACCTGCACCTTTATAACAGCAGATATAACTGAACATCTTTTGTCCTACAATGCGATAGATAGAATTTGAGTGAGTAATTATTTTCTACTTTTTTATAAAATTTTTCTAAAATTTTACAGCCTACGTACCTACATATAATTTGTTCAACATTAATAAAATGCTTTTATCAATTTACATATTACCTTAACAAGTGAAAAATATCTTTATTGCACTTTTTTTAGTTAGAACTTGACTAAATAAAAAAATTTAGTGATATAAGATGTAAAAGAATCCAAAAACTCAAAATTGAATACGTTCTACCTCTTTTTTATTGAAACGAAAGTACATATGCTTACTAATTTTATTTATATTACCTATTTGTACTTATTAATTGTGTTGTACCAAATTTTTAAGAAAACACCATTAAAAAAATTAAAAATAATACAAAAAATATTTTCAATAACAAAAACTTGTTATTCAATTCTTGAGGTTTTAAAATAACATCGCACAAATAATAAAAAAAATTTAACATTTATGGTTATTGATTTCAGGCATAATTTTTAATTAGAATTTATTTAAATTGATTGATTATTTTAAATAATAGGCATTTGTTGTGTTGAAAATAACTGAAGGCTATAAAGTATAAACTATAAGCTATTTCAGCTTAAACTCAATAAATTTCAAAAGTAAAATGGCAATGTGAACTGACAAATTATAAAAATCATATATGTGTAATTATTTATATGAAACAAATCCGATACTGACTAGTTCAACGAATGATAATTCCACTTTTTACAGAAATAGAAAAAGTTTGAAATACCGTTATAAAATTAATTTTAAAAATTAATTTAACTTTCATTTTTCCAATCTATATATATAAAAATGAATCGCTATTTCCTTGGTCATCGCATCACTAGTGAACGGATGGGCCAATTCGGATAATTTTTTTTTCAAATATTCGTGTAAGTCTAAGGATGGTTCTTATGGAGAAAAAAATTGAACAAATTATCCAGAATAGTGTCAAAATCCCATTTTCTTTTTTGAATTTCAAACAATGAAAATCCAAATTATATAATTTAAGTTATTATTGTGTTGTAATATAAACGACTGAAAACGGAAATAAAAGAATGTTGATATTTTTGTCATAAATTCTTTTTGTATTTGAAGGAAAATAAAGAAACGTTCAAATTAAAATATGTCCGTGAATAAATATTATAAATCTTTTTTTCTTATTAAAAAAAGTGTGGGATCCGGAATCGTACCCAGGCCCTTTGCTTGAGCTACATAGTGTTTTATCCTTATGTTATGTAGCAAAACAAAATTATTAAAAATTTAAAAACTTAAACTATAGGGTTTGAAAAATAATAATATTAATTCTGGCGATTCTGTTAAAGATATTGGGATAAAATTATTAAAGAATACAGACTAAAAAACTAAGGAACTAAACTATGTTACTACTCGAGAAAGTACGGCGGTAGACAGAACAGACCGTTTTTGTAGTTTACTTTTCTTGAAATGTGCATCAAATTTACAGGATGTTTTGTTTTGTTTTTTTTTTTAATTATAAAGGTGTACCATGTCAAGAATTCAAAATGCATACGCAACACAACTGAATAATCTAAAAATATCTGAATACGTATTTTAGTTATTTAAAATTATTTATATTTGTTAATAACAAAAATTTTACAATCAAATTGAAGGGTTAAACAATTTATTTTAAATTTAAAACAATGAAATAGTTTTTGTTTGTTGAATGTTAAAAACCGGAATTTCATTTGTAACTTTGACACATTAACCACACAACTATATCTGAATATAACGATAAAGAAAATTGAAATTCAAAAAAACTAATAACAAATCCTGAGAGGCTAACTTAATAACTTAGGTGAGCCAAAACTGCCCATTGGTTTTTAATCTAAGAATATTTAATAATAGTCCAGTCAAATAACTCTTTAAATCGACATTCGTCCGGGGGGGCTGATTTTTTGATACAACATAAAGATGGTCATTCTTAAGAAACTGCTAAAAAATCAGCCCTCCAATTTTCCGGGAACTTTGGGAAAAATGGGTTTTCTTTCTAATTTTCTATATAACTAGAATACGACTCACAAATCGTGAAAAAGTTTCAAATAAAAGTTGTAGAACAAAGCATTTTACATAAAAAATGTTCAGTAACTAATTTCCGTAAAGTGGATAGTTTGTCCTCTACAAGCTTGTAAAGCTTTTCGGCGCTCAAAAGTTTGCGGGGCGACGTGACGTCATAAAAATAGTGGAAGAGAGACGACCGTGTTTAGAGAGAGACAGCCGTTGTGCCACATGAATACAAAGTATACATGTGTGTGTGCGTAGCGTATTTTTGTCATTGTTTGTTTCAAATAATTCTCTATTAACTCAAAAGTATATTATAATGTTTTTGTAATTTATACAATATAAAGCAAAATTTAGTTTTATTTAGACCAACGCAAAAACGAAACAATGTTCTCACTTCCACATGTATGATATATTTCGTTTTAATGTCAGATCACTCATAACTTTTGACTTAATGATTCGATTTTAATTATTTTTTTTGTCTAGGTACATAGGAAATATGTCTAAGTTTATCCTATTTTTATTTGAATAAAAAATCTATCTCTAAAGGTTTGAAAAACAGGGGATGAAATATTAATATTTTATTGAACTACCCGATTTTGATGATTTTGTTTTCCTAGACAATTTTTTAAAAATTACTTATTTTAATTTCAATTTAAAAAAAATAATCATTAAGAGTTAAAAAACAAGGGATGAAATAGACACTTTTAACTGGCTATTCCGATTTCGATTATTTTTTTAATTGTGTACAGCTTATTCTTTAGTTGATCACATTACAATTAGTATAGAAACAAATTCACCCTATAAGAGTAAAAATAAAAATAAAATGAAAAACCGATTTCAAAATAAATAAATTTCGCCGAATATCCGGCCAAACTACAGTATAAATAGTTTATAACGACAACGAATATAATGAACAACCGGTTGAAACGTACAAAACCTTCGGGTCCCGTGATATGTCTTAGATAAGACGATACATTATCGTTTCACTAGAAAATTAGAAAGAAAACCCATTTTTCCCAAAGTTCCCGGAAAATTGGAGGGCTGATTTTTTAGCAATTTCTTAGGAATGGCCATCTCTATGTTGTATCAAAAAATTACCCCCCCCCCCGGACGAATGTCGATTTAAAGAGTTATTTGACTGGACTATAAAGCATTAGAATAATAATCACTTTGGTTTTGAAATATTTTTTTTTATTATTTATACTAATTCGAAATTTATATTCATAGTTAAGACAGGACGTCTGTCGGATCCGTTATAACATATGTATATAAATCGGCAAAGGTTTGCAACTAAGTACCGATTAACTATTAAACTGTTTTATTTTTTCCGCTAAGTCCACTTTACGTCCACTAATCTTAATTGAGGCCTATCTAAATAGTTCTTAATTTTAAGTTTTGCCTTACTGTAATTATCTCCCAACTGGCTACCTACTGTTAACGAAGAAGGAGTTGTTATTAGTCTCTAAATTTTGTTTCTTTTTATTTAAGACGATCATGACCTTTCAATCTCTTTGTCTTCAATGTTCTCTCTTAAATCGAAATACTGACTTTCGACTACAAATAGTGACTATTCACTAGTAAAGTCACTATTTCGATTTAAGAGAGTTCATAAAAATAAATCCTCAGTAGTCAAAACGAGGAAAGATACACTGATTATATATACAAGCATCGAACTAATCACCAACGAAACGCCATGGAACTCATTTTTGAAATACACTTTAATCTTATTTTAAGCAAAATATAAAGAAGGTAGCCCTTCATCTCAATGCCAATTTTAATCTAATTAGAATCGAACAAATGTTTGGCTTTGAAATTTTGCAATCGATATTTTTTAATCAAGTAAATTTTAGAGTTTCTTTCAATAAATTTATTTAAAAAAAGTAAATGGATTACAGTTTTTTAAGAATTTAATTTCAGGCTTCTTTAAACATTCGTATGGATTTAAAATCAAGTAAAATTTAATAACCTCATACATAAAATGTTAACAAAGCTGAAATGCTACAATATTTTTAAAATGTTTATTTATTTATAATAACTAAATCAAATTTGAAATCAAAAACAAAGAACTGGTCACTACCCGTGACATTCAATATAATATCAAAACAATACATAGAAATAAAAATTAGTCAACGCTTAAAAAAACATATTACCTCTGTCTGTAAAGGAAGGAACTGCACAATTTCCTTTAGGACAATTTCAAGAATTTCAAATTTTAAACACACGTTAGAGAACGTTAGAAAAATTAACTGAATTTAAAATGGTGAACTTAGAAATTTATTTGCATTCTTAAATGTAATAATTAAAACTAAGGTCAGGCCAATAACAATATTATTATATATGAGCTGGTAAGAATCAAAGTGGTGTAAGTCAACTTTCCTTCAGTTTTAAATTTTAAGGGTTTATTAAATTCACTGCAGAAAAATCCCTACATCAAAAAAAAAAAAAAACGAATGGACTAATGACTTACACCAGTCTTCAAAACAGAATGATGCATTGTAATCATAAATATTTACTTAATTTAAATTAAATTTAACTTTTATTCTTTTGACTAATACCATTCTGATCATCACCAGCTCATATAGAGGTAGTAGCTAAAGAAGTGGTTAAAAGTTATGGAAACTCCTAGATAGTTAAACACCATTGTAATTAACTTCTTATCGGACTTAATTTTTTTAAGATGGGCCAAAAGTTGGGATTTGCTTATTTAAATAGCTATAAAACCAAAAAACTAACATAAAAAATGTTTCAATCATCAACGTAAGGGTTCAAGATTTTTATAGTTGTTTTTTTTTTCTTTTTTTGAAGGTCTTTATGTTGTTTATAACGGAAAATGTTTATTAACACATTTGCGTGTGTGAGTCTTTGGGTGAGTCATTAGAGTCTCTGTATGTGGACGCGGGAGACGCACCCATGCGTCTTCTGTCTTGTAGATTATTTAACATTATAATTTATATGTAAATATTTCCGTAATTTAAAAAAAATCGATTTTTATAGTATATGACTTTTTTATTGAACAAATTTTCTATTATTGAGTTTTTTAAATTTTAATAATAATATAAAATAATTATAAACATTTTTGGAATGGAAAAAAATTATTAAATAATTTCACTTTTCTGTTAAAATATATTTTATTTTTAAATGTTAATATAATAACAAACATAAATATGTTTGAGAACCACTATAAAGTTTAAAAAATGAATTGTTGTAGAGCAATGTATTCTAACACCTGACTTCAAGTTATTTTGAAATAAAACGATTGTATCTACTCTCTAAGACATTATAAGATAATCGTTACCATAAGTCAACTGATGAATTGTTAATACTACCTACTACATGATGGTATGAATGGGATTGGGACCTATCCTTAAGCAAACCTCACTCTGTCTTTAATCAAAAACTTTGATCATGCATATAGTATGTACATTTTGAGTAATAGGAGAATAATTCAATATACGACGTATCAAATAGATTACATTATATATTATAGATTACATTAAAATTACTTAAATATTTTTAGTTCCTAATAAATAAAAAAATCGAAATATAATTTGTTTCTAAATGAATCCGAACAATTTTTTTTTTTTTTTTTTTTGGTTTATTTAAGGTCGCATCAACTGCTATGGCTATTAGCGACAATCGAATCCGAAAACCCATGAAAAAAAAATTTTGGGCTTTCATTGGGATTCGAACCCAGGACCACTGACGTATAGGGCAACTATCTAGTCAACTTCGTCACTAAAAACAATTATAACACATATTGCTAAAATCGCGCTAAAATCCACCGAATAGTTTTTGAGTCCGGAGAATATTCTACGCATGTAAAGATGTACAAACAAAGTAAAGATATGTATTTTTTTACTAACAACATTGAAATTTACTATAGAAATTTGAACGTGAACGTCATTTTATTTTATAAGAAATCCTTATCGCAAATTCATTTAAATTTAACGATTAATATTCCATACAAATTGATTTTCATTCATTTGACTCGAATCTACTGTTCACTAACTTTGAATGATAATTAATAAGTCATGAGTATAAAAATGTATTTCCCCAAATCTTAAAGCATATCAATAAAAAAATTTTGAATCGATTTTTAGCTTATTTAACTTATCTAACAAGGAATTCAAACAACCTAACAAAAACAGGCTCCTAAAACAAACCCCAAAAAAATCAAAGAACGCTGACTTAAACCAACTTGAACCAGAGAAAATTAATAATGACCACTCTAAGTTAAACCAAGAAATAAAAGAGGAACTCAAAACAAACCCAACGAAGTACAAATTCAACGCTAACCAACTACAAAATATGCTTGACAAAACTAATGGTCAAAAATCCATAAAAAGCACTATATTAGAATTTAACACTGAACCAAATGATATAATCAATCAACTAACCACACTTTACCCATTGCTTAATACTCGTGCAATGAAGCTCAAATTTTCTAAACTTAGAAATAAGTTAAAAAAAGAATTCAGCATAGCTACAACAGATTCACTTAGTTTAACCGATCCATCCGGAGACAGTAACACAGAACAAGACATAACTGATTCAGACTGCGACAGATCATAAAATAAACAAATTCTTAACAAGCTAAACCAACTATGCACATAATTCAATGGAACCTTAACGGGTTCAACCAAAGAAGAGAATTTTTCAAACTTTTAAAAGAATCACATAACCCAGATATCATTTGCCTCCAAGAAACACACCTTAAACAAAACAACTTAATAAAAATCAACGGATTCAGGTGCTACAACAAAAATAGACAGTCAACACAAGCCAGCGGAGGGGTGGCTATAGCCGTGCGATCAAATATTCCTTCCCAACTAATCACCATCAATAGTGAACTGGAGTTTGGAGGTTGATCTCTGGAAGTACTGGAAGACGTGTAACTACCACAACAGAAGTCGCTAAGGACTACCAAGTTGATGCGACTTTAAATAAACACTTTAAAAAAAAAAAAAAGGAACATTAACTTTAGCAAATCTATTTGTTTTCATACAAAACCCTTAAAATTGTTTTCGCTTAAACTATTTTTATCTTGAGTATAGAGACGCATTAAAGAATTTACTCTATACAAGTAAAATAAAATTTAAAGTGATAAAAAGAAAAGTCTTAGAAAAACTAGAGCGAAAATAACTTAAATTAAACTGTTTTATGTTTAATATTTCAATAATAATGAAAAGAAAGAGAAACAAAGAAAAGTAATTAACTAAGAACGTGTATTATATGTATGAATTCATAATACAATCATAAAATAAAAACAAACGAGATTTTAAAAAATCTAATATAACTTTTCCTAAGTTTTTATGTCAAGCAGCATTGTTTGAATTGGAATTGTTCAAGGTGCATTCATCTGTGAAATATAATTTGGAGCTTTTGATAGATAAATTAAATCAACAATCAACAAATTCTCTCTATAATCATATATAAGATTCTTTTTCTCAATGTTCGTTACTAAAATTGGAAAATATTGATTTGATCTCATCCCAATTATTACGATATATATATATATAATATTCTTTTGTTGATTTAAATTAAGGTAAAGTTATTATTTTTTTATTTTATTTTTTTAATTAAGGAGAGTTTAAAGTTTGTTTTTTGGAAAAATAAATTGCGTAGTCGTAGATAATTAAATTATTTTATTGCATTCATTCGTTATTTTTATAACAAGCTTTTTTTCTAAAAAGGCAATTAATGTTAAGAGGAACACAATTGTTAATTTATATTTATGACAAAACCTTTTTATTTTTATTAAAAAGTATGAAACTTGTTAAACTACCCTTTTATTTATAATAGCTGTTACGAATAAAAACGTTTTATAAGCCTTTATATATGTTCAATAAAAATCAATATAAGTAAATATTACAGTAAATCGACTTATTAACGTATTTAAAGGGAAATAAATTTAGTTTGTCATTTTAATGCGGTTTTTACCGTAGGTTTTTATCATTAAATAAATTATTTTTGCAAAGTTGAAATATCAAGATTTTATTTCATTGCTGAAGAAATGGGTGTAGTGAGATTGTGTCTGTGTATTTTACAATTCACGCAATTTGTGGTATTGATATAAAAACTAAAGAAAAAAATTTATGTTAAAGTTTTATTTTTTAAAACACGTTTTTTGCTTTGTTTTAGAATTTTTTTTAGAGAAATATATTTCATGGGAACACGCATTGATCCAATTATACAAATATCAACATTTTTTATAAGATTTTTTTTTGCTATAAGTAACATATGTTCATGACACGTTCAACTTACTAATCTTTATACATTAATAGTTGCTCTAGAATAACAAATTAATATCTTCCTAGAAGTAGTTTGAAATATAACTTTGAAATTTCATACTTTACCATAGATATAGGTACTATAGATAATACTATAGATACTGTATTTTACATGTTAGTAATGTACATATTATATACAGAAAGTCTCAAAAGTAATGAAACTGAAGGTAGATGACGTAATTTTAAGACGATTTTTTTTAACTTCTGAAGAAATCTGAACGAGCGATTCTTTAAAAAAAAGTAACCAATTAGGTATCTCAAAAGTACGACTAGATTTGAAATGGGAAAAACCAAGATTTGAGGAAAAAATGTTCAATGTCTTGACTAGAACAAGAAGTTTATGTAAAAGAAGTTGGGTACCAAAATTTAAAAATGATGCATATCTAGTTTAGAAAATAATTTAATTTCTCCAGAAAAAATTGTGTTGCCGTATATATATACGTCTATATACGTATTATGGCTTGAAAATAATTTCTTCAAAATAGGTAGATACCTAATAAATAAATAAATAAAATATATAAAAAATAAATATAAATAAGTTTTATTCAAAATAAAATTTGAATTATTAACACAAATTCTCTAAGAAGAATAATTATTTTTTTAAATTATTATTTATTATGAATTACTTCATTGAATAAAGTACGAAGTATGAAGAGAAAACAGCCTAACTAAACACATTGATATGGTTTAAAAAGCAATTTGAAGGTTTGTTCCATGCGTTGATGCTCAAACACTGACAGAAAGACATAGGAGCAAGACACATTAACCAAGAGACAAGAGTAAGTGAAGAAATGTTTCAGCTGAGAGCCGCTCGGCCGCACTAAGCGGAGAGCCGAGCTATGTACGTACCTTTTCGTGACTATCGCCATTAGAATTTCAGACTTAAGTAAATAAAAATACATTACTTTTGAGACGTCTTGTGTATTGAATCGATATTTATCGAACTATGTAATAAATTCCTAGTGTAAACTTATTTCTCAAGTAATTCAAATAATTAGTAAAAATTTCACAACACATACTGATTGTAAATGTTCATTGAGAGTAGGTAATCCACAATGTTTTCTGTATTAAACAATTTTATAGCCAACAGGTTGTATCATAGATAAGAATGTATTAACTTTAAGGAACAATTTTTAATGGAAACTATTAAAACGTTTTACTTGTTTTTCCATTTATCTACGTTCACTATGCAGTTTATATTTCGTTTAAAACTCACAATGGTAATAGTTATGTTATTTTTAGACTGCTTTCAATTGGAAATTTAACATAACCTCCTGTCACATTTCTTTTACAGTCTTCTTTTCAATTTAAAAATTTAATTCGAAAATGGGAAAAAAGTGGGTACTGCAGATGCAAATACTAAAAGTAAACTTTACATTTTCTTGAAGTTAAATGTCTTTAGTGGCTTTATTTTGATACTAGATACAATAATAATACGGGTATAATGGTAATAAACATTATTTAAAATTAAAGTATGTGTGTAAAAAATGGTAGCTAAAAAGATATTTATCATTTCTTGTGGTAAATAATTTTAAAAACATATTAACAAATCATATTAAGTGAGCTTTAAATTAGTAGAAATATTTGAAGCACTCATTCGCACAGCGAAGTTTTTAGGTTTGAACTACGCAATTAAGTTCTTTAGGAACTTCTTGGTAGATGTAAAAATCATTTTAAGATAACAGAGATATATTTAATATACTTTGAATAGTTTCTAAAATGATAAAAATTGTTTTTGGAAGTATAATTCATACCGTCGGGTAATTTATATGGCAATGTTCTGAGTAAAGTTAGTTAAATGAGTAAGCCAAAGTATACCTAGTTAGAGTCCGCAATGCCCAGAAAACATGGGTAAAGTCTAAAATATATTTGAAATTACACGCAAGTTTCGAGCTATTCCCGGGTAAACCGCATTCTATCCACTTTCGTTTGATTAAATGTGGAAGTAGGAAGAATTATACAGTGAGAGTGAATATTCCAGATGTTGATCGAGGAAGAGTGATTTATTAAACATTCTTGTGAGTCATGACAGTAATCGAGGAAGCTATTGACAATTTTTAAAATCTAAAAAGAAGAAGTTGTTGAAGAAATATTTTCCAGGAACCAATCTTCTCTGTGTAGTGAAAAACTTGTAGATTTAGAAAATGTCCGGAAAATCACCGGAAAAGAACATTTTACGAGAACTTGCTAACGGACACTCACTTTTAGGAGGTAAAGATATAAACGATTCAACTGTAAAACTATAATAAAAAAATAACCAATAATCGCAGACGTAAGGCTTTTGGAAATATTTGTTTCTAAATGTCACAGATATTTTGTCTTGTTTGAATAAATTGATTACATTAGCTTTTACTTTAATGATACAGTAGGATACAGTGTTTTTAATTTAATTTGTTAAATGTTTTTATTAATTAAATTTTTTTTTCAAATATATATTTATGGCCCTATCATTTTTGGTATAAGTACCCAAATTTAACGAAGTGAAAACGGATAGAATGCAGTTTACTCAAGTGAAGCTCGAAACTTTTACAATGTCAAATTGTTTTAGTCCTTAGTTTGTTAGATATTACGAAATTTACGCTAGTAAATCTAGGTTTAATTATTTAGTTAACTTTATCCGTAATATGCATACCTACTACATATTATAAATTATATTTGATAATAATTATGGTAATGGTAAATTGAAATTATAAGATCAATGTATCGGCTTTCAAGTTTATATCGAGTTACTAAGACTCCAGAAATATAATATTTCATTCATACCTATTTGAAAGAAAAGAATTTTGATTGCTTAAATCAAAGTTTTTTTTGTGCTTTATTTAAGGTCGCATCAACTACTATGGTCATTAGCGACCGTCGAATCCAAAAACCCAGAAAAAATCATGGGCTTTTATTGGGATTCGAACCCAGGACCACTGGCGTATAAGGCAACTATGACAAATTTTATTTTAGACCAAATTTCAATTAAAAAATGTTTAATTTTCACCTAAAAAATATTTTTGGATATTCCTTGGATGTGAATGCATCTGTATATGTTAAAATTCTAAATAACTTTTTGATGTTTTTATTTAACGGTACTCGTATAAAAATCTTGAAAAAAATTGTAATACTATTTGACTTTTGCCTTTTCAAAGTAAAGTTTTTGAGGTTCTTATTACAAGTAAATGTGTAATTAGAAAATAATAAAATAGTGTAACGAACAAAGATGAACAAATAACAAAGAGCCAACAAAAAGTGATGAAAAAAACAATCGAGATTGTTCTTTAGAAATTCTGACAATGGAAATTTGAAACTTTCATTATTGAGAGCCAACGATTTTGGAAGTTTTTAGAAGGTTTGGCAATCGAACTCTCTCGAATATTCGTGAACACATGTTTTGTCTATATAAAGCAACTAAGGACGCGGGTTCAATTCATTATAGGAAATTCTTTCTGTGAATACAAGTGATTCAAAAAATAGTGATACGAGCAATGAAAAGTGATTGGAGTAAATTAGCATTAAGTTACTAACAAAGATCTGAAAAAACATTAATGATTAAAGTAAAGTTATTTTTGTGATAAATTATTGTTTATCAACGAATTAAAATAAATAAAGTGTTTTGGGTTATTCAACATTTTGTAAAATTTCCATCGAATAAAAGAACCCGTAACGAGAAGTTCAATACCGTTTTGAGAAAACTTATCATAATATATTATAGAACGAATTTTAATAGTTGGAAAGTGGATGAAGATAACATTTTTAAAAATAAGTACCTTAAAAATGAAACACAAATCTATAGGCTTAGAGATATGTGAAAACTCTTCTTTTTTTTTCATTTCAAACGGAACTAATAAAATCCCACCAAGCTTAAAAAAGGTGCTCAAAAATTATTTTTTAATATATTCAGCTGTAATATCGCAGTATTTTCCCTCAGCAATATTAACACGTATTTCACTTTCATACAAAATTTTCAATTACAAAATAGACATTTTTCGTGATAGCCATAAATTACACTTTTCCTTCCTATTACCACATTTCCTTGTCCAACTTAATAAATACGCATTTCATGTAAACTAGTATTACAGATAATTTATTGTCTTTTTTATTTTATTACAGTTCCATGTCGAACAGTTTGATATCTCTGGATCTGGCGTACAACGATTTGGACGCGATTCCATTCGCAGCCATTCAGGATCTACGAAATCTACAGTGGCTCAATTTACACGGGTAACATTTTACATATGAATACGTTATGATTTATAGCATAAATTCCAGTGTAGGCTGAACTCGAGAAACGCGTCGAGGAGGTACACCATTAAGCCCTTGTATTTATCCGACATTGTTATAATATTGTTATACTTGTGGAAATGGAAAACCGATAATGCTTACAATTTGTAACACATCATCGCTTATATATGTGTAACATTTTCCAGATTTACAACCCCCATCACATCATGTTATTGTTATTCACCCATCATTCAAATAATTTACACATATACACAATTTGAACCCACACATATGCACATTAAACATAATAAACATAATGATGTTCGATGTTTATTATATCATCGACATTTTCGTTTATATGACAAAGTTACATAAAAATTTCCCAAAGGTACAACGACAACGGTGCTATTCTTTTCTCAATTTAAACGTATTTTAAAAACATCCCTCTATAATGGGAAACTTATTCACAATAAATTTCTTCCGCATGTAGGTACCTATGTAACTTTATGTAGATACAAACTCCTATCTTTGATCACATATATTTCAAACATAGGGCGTTGTTCAAAATTGATACGATCATAGACAATAAAAACGTTTACCTTATTTCCAATCTAAAAACCGTACGCTGTTGCATGCATAAAACAAGCTATTTTTAAAAAATCATTCACGTTTCATTTGGATACCGATTTGCTGAAAAACAGCAAGTAATTTAAAAAGTTTCATTTGGTGACAAATCGTTTTTATGTTTGCTCGTTTTTATTGAAAAAAGTAAGAACAATTTGATTACGGAATTGAGTTCGATATCTCTTCATTCTGGGTGTAGATAATTCAAAACGTATTGAATATTGATGAAATTCAACTAACCGTTCAACTTACATATTAAACACTTTTTATTGACTTTGAAAAAAATAAATCGAATTTTGATTGTTTCATCAAAAATAAATAGCTTTATGTTGTTTGAATATTAAAGTAAGTAATTTTTATTTACTAGAAACTTTTTAATTTGGGTTTTTGAAAAGTCAACTTGTTAAACAAATGGCGCTTTTTAGAATATACTTAAATAAGTTTGAATAAAAACGTATAAATGAAAACTTCAAGTGCTTTTTTTTGCTGATAATAAAAATTACTACAGTCGTGTGGATATCGAGTTATGTCTTAAAAATCTATAGGTACAATTTTATTCAAGGTGTAACACGACCTCTTGTCGCGTTTGAAATAGTAAAAACAACTTTTTCACAAGCTCGAAGATCGTAATACAATAAAATTTAACATTATCTCTTAGAATTTGAATTTTTAGGTAAGAGTGATGATTTATTTTTAATTTTATTTAAAGACGCTCAACTGCATGGTTATTTGCGTCTATTGTCCTTGTTATACTAGAGTCTTAGTTGTCTTTCACTTGTAACTATTGTCACTTTTTATTAGTTCACTTTTATTTTCTTCATCACTATGGTTTTTTGTTCTATTCTATTATTCATCATCACTAGTTATCCTGATATAAACTATTTTTACACGAGTTCCTAGAGTCCCACTTGTTTTAAGAACACCACTAAACTGGAAACTATATAAGTAATATTCGGGGTGATATCATTGTAAGTGATATTATTTAATTTTTGTGGGTTACACGGATTACATGGTTCAAACCAATTTATTTCGTTCTCAAAATTATTTCGACGTAAATGTTTTTCGATTATATATAATATATATCTTCGGTTTCTCTGTACTTAAAGGCACAACTTCAAGCGTATAAAAATTACGTTTATTATTATTTATTTGTTTATTTACTTCCAACCAAACTAATACCAAATACCAATCCAAAAATAATAGGTATCCTATAGAACTGCTTCTAAGTAGATGTACATTGAGTTAGAATAATCGTATAACTTTATTATATACATTTAATATTATTTTACTTATTTACTTTATTTCCCAAAAAGCATCTTAAAAATGTTTAGTACTTTCTCAAATGTGATCGTGGGCCGAGCTTTATAGATCTTGTGATTTTGAATTTTATCTTTCCTTGTTATATAAATTATTAAATATATTTAAGTTTACATAAATAATTAAATTTATGGAAATGGAAATGGAAAACTGACAATGTCTTAAATACAGCTTAGATTTTTTGCAGTAATGTCTATAAATACGTCTTGTATATACCTATTATTAATACGGCTGATTCATTTCTTTTTAATATAAGTAAACACCATTAAGAAGTTACTTGAGTTTCAAAATCTTTCTTTCAATACTAGAACATATCAGTAATATTTTTTCCAAAATGTCAAAACAATTAAAGTAAAAATTTTGATAAAAAGGCTTTTGAAACTTTTATTACTAAACATTCTTAATTTTTGCCTACATAGAACTTAAATCGTTTTATTCTCAAAACTATTTTTTGGAATCTAACTAATTCACCGATTTTTATAAAATTTGCATATTTCTTCTAGATAAAATGAGATAAAATATTTTTATTAATTAAATTGAAATCCTAATGTTTCCATTTATCTTATAACAATCGCTTAAATAAAACGCAAATGTACAGTTTAAAATTTAAATTATAGATATATTTTAATGTAAGATTTAATCTGAAATAAATTCAAAGGGAAGTTTTTCATGTAATTCAAAATTGATTATAATTTATTTATTCTTATAGTATAATGATAAATTGTGTAATTAAATGATATAATTAATCCATAATAAATAAGGTTGTTTTAGTAGTTGAAATAATTTATGATACGCTTTAAAGATAAATTTTCTCGTTCCAGAAATGAAATACAATCAGTGGATGGAAACTGGGCTCATTTACATGATACATTAACTACATTACTAATTGGTGACAACGATCTTTCCAACTTAAATATGAAGACAAGCGACTCCTCAGACAGTTATAATTTACACAAATTTCAATCACTTACAACGTTAAACGTAGAAGGAAATAAAATCACGCATATCAATCGTCACACGTTGCCGTCCTCGATTCAAACATTACGACTCTCGCACAACCTCTTAAACGAATTCCCAATTGAAATTCTTGAACATCTGCACAATCTACAGTGGTTGTATTTACGTGGAAATTATCTCTCTAATTTTATATACAATTCAGTCGCGCCGCGACATTCGATCAAATTTGAAAAATTAGATTTCGCCGAGAATAATTTGAAGAGTCTGCCAAAATTTACTACGTCCAATCACTCGATACACATTCGTGATTTGAGTCTCGAATTTAATCAACTTGATACATTACAAGCGGAAGCGTTTATGGGCTTGAACTGCGGAAGAATTTTATTAAATTACAATAATATCAAGGCGATCGATACGAAGGCGTTTGTTGGCATTGAAAATACACTTGAATATTTAGATTTACAAAATAATAAGTTAAAAGCAGTTCCGGTCGCGATAAATAAGCTTAAATGCTTAAAATATCTCTACCTCGGCTCGAACATGATATCTGAGATACCTGAGGATAGTTTTGAGAGCTTTGGGCATTGTTTGCGAGCATTGAGCTTGAGTGGAAATATGTTGAATACAACTCCTAAGGAAGCATTGGTGAATTGTACAAAATTAACTCATTTAAACTTGGGCTATAATCATATCGCTGAAGTAAACGAAGATGATTTTCAAGAGTGGTCGTTTTATTTAGATACTCTATTATTGAGAAGTAATCGTATCAATACACTAAGCGAATACTCATTTAACTGGACTAGTCAGCTACGCGAACTAAGTTTAAGTTTCAATCCGATCAATTTCATTCATCCGAATACGTTCAAATATATTGCTGATTCATTAGAAAGCATTGAAATATCCTTTGCGTTGTCCGAGGAACATTTTCCTTTGAACGTTTTGAAAAATCTTCACAAACTACTTTGGCTGGCTTTAGACAACAACAACATTCGTGCTTTTCATATGAGCACCTTAAATTACTTTCCGTTACTACAGTATTTAAATTTAGAGGCAAATAAAATTCAATTTATAGAACCCGGCAATCAAACAAACACGCAATTCGAAAGTAATCTAACTGTTTGCAGACTATCACAGAATGAATTACGTGTAATTGAATCGAAAACGTTTGTTAACTTTCCGAAACTTCAAACTATTGCAATCTCCTTAAATAAAATAGCGCTGATTAAAACTTATTCTTTCACTAATTTAACCGGTTTGATTGAATTAGCGCTTTCGAATAATTTAATTAGCGTCATTGAGCCGGGCTCATTTTCCAATCTACCGGTTCTTCAAAAGCTCGATTTACAAAAAAATCGGCTTGTGAAACTATCTGCAAATATGTTTCAAAACTCGACCAGCTCGCAGTTTCCACTCACATTAAATTTAAGCTTGAATCAATTATCGGAAATTTTTTCGAGTGACGGCACATTATATGTAAAAACTTTAGATTTGAACTCAAATCATTTTAAACATCCACCAAAACAGTTCTTGGAGAAAATTTCTTCGTCAATTAAAAATTTGTATATGGAAAAAAATAAAATGATGGAACTGGAATTAGAAGCTTTTGGTGCTTTAACTTCCTTGGAAGTCTTAACATTAAAGCACAATCATATTTCAAGAATTATAAAACATTCATTTCTTGGTCTTGATTTGCTTCAAGTCTTGGATTTGTCCTACAATAATATTGATCACGTTCATGTGGGGCAATTTTCATATCTCCAACATTTACGGGTAATTAATTTGAGTTGGAATAATTTAAACTATTTACCCAAAGAATGCTTTCGCAATACAAAACTTGAGCGTGTCGATCTGAGTAATAATCAATTTACGGTGATCCCGAGTAATGTTTTGAGTGATGTAGGATTAACATTACGAAGTTTGATGTTAAATAATAACAACATTGAACACATTGATGGGACAATGTTTCCAATGACTCCATTTCTATTAAAATTAAACTTGAGTCGTAATCGTTTAAACTTTTTGCCGGATAATGTGTTTGCGAATTTGGACCACATGCAACAACTGGATTTAAGTTCGAACCCATTACGGGCGAACTTCAAGGAACTTTTCCACTACGCCCAATCGTTAAAACAACTTAATTTAGCTAATATTGGATTAAAAACAATGCCAACATTACCACTACCAAATTTAACTCATTTAAATCTTTCGTCGAATATTATTGAAGATATAAATCGATATTCAGTGAAAACTTTAACAAATTTAAAGCATTTGTATCTACGAAACAACAATTTCACAACAATTCCGTCAAACCACTGGGGATATTTGAAGTCGTTAAAAACTTTAGACATCGGAAAGAATCCAATAAAGGTAATTTTAGTTTTCAATGAAAATATTTTGTACTGTCTGTAAACACGAAAGAGAAACATCTGTGCCATTATTCACAATACAACTTTGTTTTATTCGGCTATTTTTCAATTACGTACTAAAAGTTTTTTTTCAATTTGTTTTTTTTTTTAAGGAAATCACAACAAAGAGTTTCCAAGGTTTAACCGATCTACAACATTTATTCTTAGACGGTCTCAATCAATTGGAAGTATTTGAAAGTGACTCCCTGGCGCATCTAAAACTGTTAACATCACTCACAATTCAAACTTGGATTCGTTTGAAAAAGACTAAATTCTACTTGGAGCATATATTGTCTAATTTAACAAGTTTGAGGAAGTTGTGTGTTGATATTAGCGAAGATGCATTAACGGATCAGTTGCATGGAGTTTTGAATAATCGAATCAAAGAGCTAACGATAAGAGGCAGACATTTGAGAGCTATTGATCTAAATGCGTTTCATGACTTGGAAAATAATGCTGAACTATCCCTGTCAATTACGGAAACTCAAATTGAAGAATTGCCAACTGGAATATTTTCATTGTTTAATAGAATTCCACATTTGAAATTGGATTTAACAAATAATTTACTCTCTTCATTAACTCCTGATGTTTTCTATAATAATATGTCCAATTGGGATAGTTTAGGAACTAAAATTATAACTGGTAAGTGGCATAAGTTGATATTTTTTAAAAATTTATTTCACTTTTTTGAGATTAAAACATGTTACTATGTAATTGTCAAATTTTCTCATTTTCTGAACTACAAACTAAAAGCTTTTCAGGTTTTCAATCCTTGAACTATATTTTTAAAATATTTATAGTCATTTTTTAACATCTATGGTCATTAATGACTCTAGATGTGTTAATTTTTTTACTTTGTGGCATAATTAGGCCATACGTATTTGGTTTGGTTTTTTGAGATACCTCTAATATTTTAAGGATAGCTTTGTCTGTATTGAGGCACTCGATCATTGTTCGAAACTTATAATTAAAACATGTCCTTGCCTTGATACTCTTTTAACGTCACTCTTTATCACTATGACTCAAAAGAAAACTACTAAAATACTACATGATACATTTTGTTTAACACTTTTACCAAAAAAAAAAAAAAAAACTAAAGGTGGTTTACGATTACTCGGCAATAAAAAGGGTATTTAATAACTTTTTAATCGCTTTAAATTTTTAGAATAGCAGCGTTGATAGGCTACAATATTTAAGTTTGATTAAAAAATAATTAAAAATTAGAAAGCCATACTGGATCATACTGACAATTAAGTATATCAGATGTTACTAATCTGTGGTTCCTGTACCTCTTCTGGTAGGCGAATATTACTTGTACTAGATTATAGATACGATTATACGTATATGAAATGTTTTATTTAAAAATGTAGATTCGCTATCCCTTCAGCTCAATGATATATAATACTAATTTGAGACTCATATTAAATTAACTGTTTTAAAATGTTTCTTAATGTTCCAGAAACTTCAACCAACATTATAAAATTTTTGTCATCAATCATTACGTTAACGCTGTACAGACGCTAATGTAACTGTGTAATTAATTTTCTTGTAACTTTTATTTTAAATAACGTATTAGACTGAAACCACAATTCTAGTTTCCGTACAAAATTTCAGATACCAAATACCTTTTTCAAGCTATCTAACCAACAAAAGTGTTAAAAGCATTAAAAAAGTTCAGATTTCGAACCATAGAATGTTTGATGTATAGAATAGCTAAATTATGAAATCTTCAAATTTTAATAAGGATTTTACACGTATTGAATATATACGTTCTAAACCAGGAGTCCGCAACCTACGACCCGCGGGTCACCAAGTGACCCGTTTGATAATAATTATAAATCACCTACTTTAGTTCCGAAATAAAGTTATAATATACCTATAAAATAAATAAAAAAATTGTTTTAAAGCGTATTGTAATTATTTTCTTGATACAAATTGTAATGTATCTTTTATTCACTGATAGACTCTTTAAAAAAAGAAAATACCACTGACCCAAACGTCTATTTAATACTCACATATTAGTTGATTTTGACCCGCAGTCAAAAAAGTTTGCTGACTCCAATTCTAAACCGTTCTACTACGTTTCTTTTAATACATGTATTCAAATCTTGAATTTGTTTTTTTTTTTTGTTGGATTTGTATATGTTTGTGTTTGAGTAAAAAATTAAACTTCATTGAATATAAATAGAAATCCATTAAATCAATTAACTGAGCATTTAGTGGAATTAAACATTTTGCATTATTTTAACTTTGAAATAAGATAACATGTAAATTCAATATTTGCCTTGATCTGGATTTTTTAAATACTAACATTTGACTTTAATTTGATTTGTTTTTAAAGCTTTAAGTCAGGTAGCTTGAAAACTTACTACATTTTGTAAAAACAAATATTGGGTCCTCATATGATCACTATTCATTTGAATCAAAAGCACTCCTTCAGTGGGAGGCCCGTGGCGCCATTGTACCCATCATGCCACCCTATTGTTACGTCGTTGGTTCATTTCCAGATGATAATTAGCATAACATAGTAATGTAATAAACCCAAATATAATGTAGTAAATACCTAAACTGTACGAAGCGGTCAGGAAAACAACAAAGATACAGCTGATAATTCAGTAATATTTCATTATATATCAGGACCCCCTTTTCCACAAATAACCACCGGTATGGCACTGTATTCTCTATTGCAGATGTCAGCAATCTTTTGCCAACAGGAATCAGCATAAGATTTACGTTTTGTCCGCAAGCTGAAATTGTAAACTGATAGATACATTTTTGTTACTTATTAACTTAAAACTGAAATCTTATAACATTAATACTACATAATGAATGAAGATTTTGCTATATTTTTAGTTGAAACAAAACGAATTATATCGAAAATTAAACTATAATTTTGTCTTTTTTTAATGTTGGGTGTTAAATAATGTAATTTAAAATTTTTATATTTGAAAATAGTTAATCATTACCTACTTCTAAAAATCTCGAGAACTGCATCAGAACTTTACGCAAGCTGGAGTTGATTTGAAAGCCGATGGCTTCCTTTCGCTACTCTATTTCATACCGATATTAAATGTTTAAAAGATTTGAGAACCTAAACCACGCCATGAAAATATCTACTTCGAGGCGTCACAGTACTTTTTTTACTTTCATTTATAAAACTTGATGTTGGTTTAAAGAAATATAAGCACTTTATAACTATACATATAAACAGAACTATATGCATACAGACTATATGTATGTACGAATTCCCAAGCTTCACCCCAGAACCGTCCTTATTCGAATTTTCCCAGGAAAAAGTTTCAGACAAAAGCTGTAACATCTAATAAGTCTAAGAACTATAGAAAGTTTAAAAAAAATCGTTGGACCCGTTTTTGAAAAGACTTGAAAAAGCTCAAAAACTCCAAGAATAAAGTAGAGCTTTTGGTTAACCGATTTCAACCAAAAGCTTCGCGGCGTAACTAGGTATAATATGGAGGCTAAATTTCAAGTTTGATGAAATTTGGATAAAGCTTTTGATACGATATGGCTGTCACACACACACAGGCATATTTCTAAAAACCACTTTTTTGGACTTAGGGGACCTCAAAACATGTATTTCCGGTGAAAGCTCGAATTCGAAAATTCGACCCGATTACAATACTTCCTTTACTACGAGTATTCAGTATATATTAGTAAAAGAAAGTAATTAAAAATACAGACTACCGGCATGCAATATGGATTGCCTATACGTTGACTGGTATTTAAACGATTTAAACCATGTCTCAGATTAGAATCATAATTGTAAATACTGGTCTAAAATTACTTCTTCAGGGTTCTTAAACTTTTATATCCACAAAAAGGGTTTTTTTTTGCCAAAAGCCATTTTTAAATCATATCGATTATCACTTATGTTAGATATTGTATTCACAAATTACACTTAGGCTTTAGTGTCTACTATTCATTTAATAATAGGGAAGTTATGTAATGCTTAGTAATTTTTTCTAATTTACTTAATAAAATTTAATACAATTTCCTCCCAGTAAAAACTGGTTAGCGTGTTTAGTGCGTATATAAACTATAAAATTATAAGGTGTATAAAAATCAATAGTGTTTGTTGATATATGACTTATCCGGTGGAAATTATCCTTTTTTATTTAAATATATATTCTAGTTTCATAGGTTTAAATAAAAAAAAAAACATTTAGCTATTGTTGAGTTTATATTATTTTGATTTTCGATAATATTACAGAAAATTATTTTATTGTCAGTTTCTTAATTTAGTTGAAATATACGTGTTTAATATGTCTGTTAAATTTTAGGTGGATTGCTGTTAAATAAGAATCCATGGATATGTGATTGTCGCTTGGTGTGGTTGGGCCATTGGTTGCGGCGGTGGTTACGTGAAACATTGCAAATTCACACAATGGACGTAGATACGGCTCATCAAGTTTGGTCTGAGTTTAGTGAGGCTCAGTGCCGTGATCCTGATACTGGGACTGTGATGTCTATTATCAATCTATTCCCCGAAGACATGAGTTGTCATGCGAGCGCCCTAAGTAACAGTGGAGCATGGACTCATCATTGGCACTATATGATTTTCAAATTTTTACCTATAATTTTGATGTTTTTAAGATAACATTAATATTTTATTTAAATAAAATATATTTTTCATAAATGTAAAAAACTTTTGTATAAAATCTAGATGTAACCATTTAGTCCATGTAGATTATAATTGACACTTTTTTCTTACTCTGAAATGATCCGACCATATTTAGGCATTAAAAACAAAACTATCGTGTGTCAAATTATTTAATAAATTATTTTTAAAATATATTTAGGGAATATCTCTATTAAATGTATTTTTTGTAAATATTCAAATATTAATAATATATATGTAGTTGCAACACTTTCATGATACAGATTGTTAATCTTTTGTAAATATTTGTAAAAATTTATAAAATAATTTTTTCGATATTGTTTGAAACAATTAAAATTGACTCTTAAATAAATGTTATTTCATTACCACAATATGTTATTTGGAAGTTCCAGGCATGTTATCATTTGATTTTTTTGTAGGAGATTCTCGAAATTTTTTAATTTTTCTTTTAAATCCTCGTTTTTTCAACTCTCGTTTCGCTTCACCCACATTTTCTAGGTTTTCATTTTTTTTGGAAACTGTTTCTAAAGAAGCGTTTAAATTGGCAGCATCGAAAACTTGTTCTTGGTCCGAGTCTGAATTGATTGTACATTCATTTTGCATGTCTATTGCTAATTTATTTAAATTTCTTTCACAAGTAATACTTAAATTTCTATCCACAAGATCTAATGAAGGTTCAGGTTTACCATTTCGAGCCTCTATAACAAAAATATTTCAATGTGGAATTTAAAATATTTTCATTGGAATATACCTGGTAAAACGGATTTTTCTAAGTAATATTTTTTATTAAGATTTTCCAAGGCTTTTAAAAGACCTTGACTATAGTAAATGGAATTAATATTTTGAGTAACTGATGCAGTATCAATTCCATGTTCTTTCACTGGATTAATTTGAGTTTTAATATAATTTCTTGAAAGTCCGTAAGCGTAGTCGGTTTTAACAAAATCAAACGCTCGATGTACTTTTAATTTGGTCGCCACATAAAGAGCTTCTAAGATACTATTTTCTCTGAGGTACGAAACTATATTTTCATACTCTTCCCAATCACTTAAAGTCATTCGAATCTTCTGTGTACCTCTGCAAATAAAAATGAACATTTAATTAATAATTCCTTATAAAATTTTATATTTAACTCACTTAGTCGGTTGTTTAAAATATAAACCATACAAAAGATATAACGCTCCAACTCTGAAGTGATAATCATTTACTGTGTTTAATAAATATTTTTTTGTTATAAGTAAAACTTCATCTGAAAATTCTAATAATTCTGCTAATGTTTTCCGACCACTACAGATTAAAAAAAATTATTTTAAAATCAGTTTTGAAGAAAATAATCATTTTCTATATTTACCAATATAACAATGAGAAATTCATTTCTTTCCAAACATTACAAAACGGCTCATAATTAAAAGTATGAAGCGCAACATAGTCTGTTAAAAGATTTTCACAGTCTTGTCGAAATCCGGATGCGGTTTTCAAAGCAATTTCCCTAAAATTTGATTTTGGTTAAACGATACAATTAATGATTTCTATAAAACTACTGTAAACGTACATGTAAAGATATTTCTTTTTATAAGCACGGCTTTTGTCCATATTTGTTAAAAAAGCACTGTAAACTCAAAAAGAAAGCTATAAACATCGAATAATCAGTACGAAGTACGAACTACGATCAGTGCATTACAGTGGAATGTAAATAAAAAGGTATAACATAAGCTAAATAAATAAGTTTGCTTCAATTTATATAATTATTTAGTGAAATATTTAATCTAGTAGCTAGCAAATTAAATTTTTTTTACAATAATTGTTATATTGACTTATTTTTAGTTTTAATTTTTACTGAATTAATATTGTTCGCATAAATTCGCACCTTGTCGGCTTATTTGATGGAGGTAATAAGTCAATTTTTAACTTTATCAAGATATTTTTATTTTGTTACTAGGGTATAACGTGTAGATAAAATAAAGAAAATTTGATTCCTTAAAAGTTTTATGTTGACTCAAAGAATTTCAAAAAATATTTGACACTGACGTTTGTGTTTAGCATGTCTAGTATGCTGTACAATGCTGTGGAATGTGGATGCTGTATTATGACTGATAAAGACCAGAGAGGAACAGCGCCATCTATTAGGACAATTGACAACTAACATATAACGTTGAGTGGGTTGTGTGTGTCTTAGGGGTGTTATGCGGCTTGGGCAAAACGAGCGCGTGTTTTTTACGAGTTTGCGAAATTTTTTCGAAAATTAAACAAATTTCAATCATGCTATTTTTCGATGGCAAATGTACATAAGGGCCAGTAAATGCTAATATATTAAAAATTTTTATTTTAAACTTATTCACTAGCTTATATATGATCGGTTTTAATTGTCATTAGAGATTCACTTCTTGACTTGATTTTTAGATACTTGATTTATATTTGACTTGTAATCAAATCACAGACAGTCAAATGTTAATATTTAAATACCTAAAAGATCAAGCATTGATTACGCAAACTATTTCATTTTCATCAATGCTATCATGCATCAATTTCTCAACGCCATAATATCAAACTTTTAATTCATTTCGTAACACTTAAGTTTAAAAGGTGGTTGGAGGTGGTGGAGTTTTTAGGTCCTTTTTCCCAGCAAGCTATCTAGGAAGTTAGAATGAAGCTAGTTTTCAGCCAGTTTTGTAAGATTAGAATTGAAGAATGCAAAATTCTGGTACTTTGAAAATAGAAATTTTATTTGTTTTTATGTTTATTATGGACCGTAAATACCACCGTAAGGTGGTAGTGGTTACCCACATTTATTTACACATTATTTACAATTACCGTGGCCAGCAGTGCCACCACTGGCCCCGAACAAATTGAATTGCTTAAGGTATATAACGTCGTTTCGTCAGGGCAGCTACGAGAGGTATCACTGCATGTTCGAATTAATATTTCTAGTCGCCACAAAACTATTTTATTGTTATTTCGTAACTTTAGCCAGTTGGATACATACTTATAGGCTATAAACTGTAGATACATAAATTATACAATTTATCATATTTCCATGTTATCTAAAAACATTTTAACATATCAGCGTCCTTCACGGGGACCTCCATTAATGTACCTACTTGGTACATTTTATCGATATCTCACACTAGAAAGTGTAAGATTTCCTTATAATAGAATAAACACTGGGGAAAATATTTTAGATCTAAGTTTTTATCTACTTGGTTCACGTAGATCAAAAAAATGGAATTCAATAGATCAGCCTAGATATGCAAAGGCCAATCTATATCTAAGAGTATTATAATTGATCTAAATAGATATAATGGCTTATTTCATTTTTAATCAAGCTTAAAAAATTATTTTATGGGCCCCATACACGTTGAGATCGGTATCGATACATGTATCGCGTCAGGTATAAGTATCGTTCGCTATCGAGGTTGCAGTACAGTGATACATACAGCAATATCACCTGATACTGAGACAGACCCATACACTGTGATATTTGTATCAAGAGACTGATACTTGCAACATGTATCGATACAAATCTCAACGTGTATAAGGCCCATTATGTTACTTAACGATCTAATTAGGTCAAGGACTTTCCCCTTGCATGATTTCTTTATTTAGAATACATAAAATTGTAACTTAATATTAGTTAATATAAGTGAATATTATAAATACAGAATTGAAATATTTTTCCACAAATAGTTACAAAAAACATAATGTTTTTAATATCATTAGCTCGCGGATATGAGATATGTGTAATAATCATGAATATATATTATACTAAACTTGAACGTATATACCCATCTATGCGCTTCTAAATAGATTAAATTCAGTTTTGTTAAATCTCTATACATCTATTCCATTTTTTTGGTGTAAGTACAATGCAATAATGCATATTATGTTCCCTTGTAGGTCTCATTAGATCTAAAATATTTTTTCCCGGGCAGTTAATGCGTATTTGAAAAAATAGACAAATCCAAGTACGTTACTTATTTTTTTATAGACATTTTTCTTTATTGAAGTTCTCTATGATTGCTTTTGGAGACAATCTTTTTAATTTTATAAGCTCTTACAATGTTTTTTAATCGTCATCAAGTCTTTAATCTAACTGTTTTTTGATCTTAATATTTCCTTAAAATGCTTACTGTAAATTGTAAACTCTTAAATAATTCCGTTACCTAAATAGAAACGTCTAAACATGTTTCTTATTAAACAACATCTAAGATTAATTTGACTCAACGCTAAAAACGAGCCATCAGTTGAATCCTGAAATAAAACAGCATACCTATAAGGTGCTATAAGGCTTAAATAATGCATGACAATAACTTAAAATAAAGAGAATGTACTGGTAACCTGAAAAATAATTTATGAAAAACGATATCGGAAAATCGTTTTTTAGCAGCTATAACGTTAAATATTAAACGCAAAGCTAATTTTTTGTTAATTGTTGCTACTTACCCACAACAACTAATGATTTCTTCCTTATCTTGGTTTAAGGTTGATACTTTATGCACTATATATTTAAAAGAAAAAAATTGTTTTAATAACACTACATCATCCATAATGCTCTTAAATAATTTCCTTGAAACGGAAAACCAATATACGAACAAATATATATGAAAAAGTGATTTTTCATTAGTATAATTGCGTATATTTTTATGAATAATAGCATTTAGCATTCTATATCTTTAGAACACAACGTTCATGTTCATAAAGAATAATGTTTTATATTTTCACAAAACAACGTCTTAATTTATATTTTCTTTGTGTAGATGATACAAAAGTAACATACCAACAATAACTGCCGTACTAAGGATTATATACCCTGCGCTTGCACAAAGTTCAACAATGTTAGGTACCATGGTTAAATTATTTCATTTTAATATTAAGGATTCTGAAACTTGTTTGAGAAAATAGGAAGAAATCAATAATCCAGTAATATACCTTTGCAGAAATGTACTATTATATGTGTATTATTATGATAGACAGAATAATTTTATTTGCCAGAATATTTGACACAAAATTACAAGCCAACAAGTTAATTATGGTTACAAACACTAAATATAACCGAACGGCTTACAATCATGCTATTAGGTATACTGACTAGTCAAGTATTTTGAAAATACATTTAGTTAATAATATTTATGTTTTTTTAAAGTATTTAATAGAATAATACACACATATATAAATCGTTTTGTAATTAATGGAATGGTTAACCATTACAGTAATTATTCAATTTTTAACATTTATTATTTAAATATTTTTTTAATATTATGTTATATCATCTTAATAGTAAAATAGAATTTCAAATTTTTGACTCATTGAAAACATTTCAGTAATTTCATAAGTGTTTTTATTTTTTTTATTTTTTTTCAAAAAATAATATTACATTGTATATTATTTACTCTCCCAAACGTTAATCATACCTTTTTAAACACCTTTTTTTAGAATCTCTTTAAATCTTATGTGCGCTACAAAAATTTACTAAACTGTGTTCCAATCATCAGATTCCTAGTAATCATTTAAAATCAAAATGCTGGTTGGTTTTTAAATGATTCAGGAGATCTTTGAAAAATGGGGCCTTTGAATACAGTTTATTAAATTTATTTTATTTCACATAAAATTCCCGCTTAAGTCCATTTCACCACAAACCAAATTTTTATTAATTTCAATAAAGTTTTTGATATGTTGCATAACTTTACATTTCCAAAAATTGTCCCATTTTAGAAACATCTACATTATATATTTGGACTGGAAATATATGTTCTTAATATAGGTATTGTACTTATTATATATTTCATGTTTGAATCTTTTATTAACTTTTAAATTGAGATTATACCATGAATGAATATGATTATATCTTATATTATTTATTTAATAGAATATGATAGTTGACAAATTTAGATGTTTTAAATATTTCTGAAACAGAATAACTGTGTTTCAATTAAAATGGGGTATGTTCTTATTTAGGTACATTTATATAGAATATAATGTATATTTTTATTTAAACATATAGATATCGTTATATATTGAAATAACATTTAAAGCATGCTTTTATTCAAAATATTGATAATATAGCTAAGCGTACGTTTAAATATTATAATAATAAGTTTGATACTATTTATGTACCATTATGCCTCTAACCAGATAATTATTTAATATAATTACTTTAAATTTACTTTATTTTAATAATATTTTTCTATTATTTGATTTTTTTTATCTGAATCGCGTCATTGAAATCATTTACCGTTTCATAATGCCAAAGTCGTCGTTTTTAAGGAGAAAAATCCAGGTTTTTATGGATGATAAATAAAGAAATTAAAACATATTTATCATTTATTGATTATTTAATAAACGACATGATTGCCTTTTTTAGCAGCAACTGGTAGTCGCTCACCAACCAAGAATGGATTTTCATCCTAGAAAGAAAAGAAATTTTATCAATTAATTAGGGAAAATGATAAAAATATAGTTACCTACTTATAGAATGAAAAACTATTTTTAAATATTTTTTTACTTACACACCATATTTAGTATCATTTGTATTGATATTTATTGGATTTTGTTGTGTTATTTAATTTTTTTTACAATTTGATTGAATTTATCATTACTTTATATATGAAAGATTGATATGTGGCAATTTTTTACATTTACGGTTTCAATTTTTTGACCGTGATGGGTAGATAGGTTTTATCTTAACAAAAGACCTTAAAAACCTTATGTTAAACCTCTTGTTATACATTATACCATATATTTAAGTACCCGAGCCGTAGCGTGATATAACGGTACCCGGAACAAATAGAAAAAAATATATTGCTTTCCCCTCTTATTATAATTTTTGAAATATATTGAAAATGTATTGAACTATACTAACTAAATACATTTAAAAAAAGTCAAGGTTGAGACGGCATCTTTGCTGTACGCAGCTTTTATCATCCGGTACCTTTATGCATTTGTCGTGTGGTTCCGAGGCATCACTCGCACTACCCACGCAACGGTTCTTAATAACAGAAAAAAAAAACTCGGGTATAGATTGATTTATGCCAGGGTCTTACAAGTACTATCAAAAAATGTAAGAATTCCTATCAACTGTAATTAAAACTCTTACATTTCTGAGAAGTTACAAAGCTACGAATTCACTTTTGACTATATACTGCTATATATTGACTATTGCCATGATTGTCAAACTATTTTACCGTAATTATTTTTGAAATCAAGTCCAACTTGAGTTAAAAATTAACATTAAAATATAGAATCAAACATGTTTGCTAGTTATTTATTTTATAAATCAAAATTTCATTTCATTTCAGAAACATTTCAGCTACTTGACTTGAAGAATTCATATACAAAGCAAGTTATACACTAGTTCATTGTTACTGTAATGTAATATTTTCTAAATTATAAAATAATTGGCCTTATGTTCAAGATTTAATACTAGTTTTGAACAGTTAGTACATTGTTTATAAATACTTTATTTATATAATGAAAGATTTTTGCGGTATAAGGAGTGAGCCATAAACTTTATAACTATATACTGTTCCAAATAATTCCAGATACGTATTTCGATTGCTAATCTATTCCAATGATCATCAAGAACTCTCTATTTGACTGTTATTTGTATCGTTACACCACCATATGCTCTAACATTCATCATTATCTCTTATGATATAATAATTCACATAGACATTCATCAATCATTACATTTCAGTCACAGAGCCGCCTAAGACTTTTTAATGACTATTGAAAATGATTGTCAATAATACTCCATATTTTTTTACTTGGATATAACTAAACATTTTTTGTCTTTTTATCTTATACCTAGAAAAGTTTATCCCATAAATACTATACGACAATACAAATATAAGCTCCAAGCACAATAGAAGAAGATACGAACCTACATCAACCTTCACCGAGTTGATAATAGAATGAAACATATATTATCATGAATTTAGTATATAAGAAAATATATTAAAAATGGGTTGGCTAAAAAAATCCGGAGCAGACTATTTTTAATTATTTAAAAAAAATGATTTTTAATAAAACATTGCAACAAATAGAAAAAATTTTACAAATCACAGGTGACTGTGATGTTGGGTCTTTTATTATTACACAGTATACTTACCTCGGATCTCTCTGTCACACATTTCCACGCGCATTAAAATTTAAATCTTTAAAATTCGGTAACCCCTAATAGGACCGAATTTTTTGCAGACAAACCTATATCAACGCGTTCGCAATAAAACAGCGCTTATGATGATATACATTTTTTTCTATTATTTTGATAGTACAATATTTTATTAAAAATATTTTTTTTTAAATAATTAAAAATAGTCTGCCCCGGATTTTTTTTGCAACCCATTTTTAATATATTTTTTTATATACTAAATTCACGATAACATATGTTTCATTTTATTATCAACTCGGTGAAGGTCGACGTAGGTTCGGATCTTAGACTACAATAATCAATCCTAATTATACTAAAAATACAAAAATCGATGAGTTCTTAAAAATAAAGTTTTAATTAAAGAAACTGAAATAAGCTCCAGAATATTGATGTTGCATGCAAAAAAACGGAAATTTCTTTATAAATCTGAGTTGTAGACCTTAGTCAATTATTTTAAAGATAAGTTTCAGTAGAATTAATCAATCAACCCTTAATGTTTAGTTATGTTTCCTTTGTAACATTTTTCACTTATTTTTATATATTAAAAGATTGACATGCATGCTCTTAAATTAAATTATTTTAAAGAAAAGTGTAATGGTTTTTGTTTTAAAATCTTTTAATTTTTCCTAAGTTCATTTAGATTTTTTTTTTTAATGTAACCTTTTACTTAAGAATTATTGATTCTTTATAGGACTACTATATCTACTGGTCTAGTTGCATTCATCTATTTTACTATAAGACTACATTCACTACAACTAGCATTTCTAGACTTGATTACTAGTACCTTTTGAATATAGTACTTCTTTGCCACCAACGATTTATGTGGTGTGATACTCAATTTCTGGAAACAGAATTGTCATAATAAATGTTCGAATCCATCATTGTAATGTCGCACAACGCATATTTATTACTGAAAAGCGAATTTTTTCTTTAGCTCACCTTGAAAGTTTGCTGGAATAAACGGTTGAAATCCAAATCTTCAAATGAATCATCTGATTGGTTTCGCTCTAGTTGATTAGGACAATCGAACATGTGCTCAGTATCACACATACAATCCTGAGCTGTTTGGTATTGGCGACTAAAAGCTGCAGTGTTTTCAAATTTCGAAGAACTGATACATCCTTGATCTTCTGAAATTTACGATTAAAAAAATTATCAATGTTTATTTATTTTTTTTTAATTACCTTCATATCCAACGGGACATGGGTTTGGTGGATTACAATAAGCGGGTAGAGCAGAGTCTGTTTTTATTTCTTGTCGATTTTTAGAAGTTCCTTCAGGTTTTAAATGTTGCTTTCCTTCACCTGCTCCTCCTGAGACGTATTGATTACCCCACAAAGAACTGTGTTGAAGATATTCCTGGTCACGAATACTTGGATTTAAGTTATTAGCCTCGCCTAAGGAATCGTAGTCAAGTGGAAACATTCGCTCTTCCGATTCAAAATCTTTTGCTGAACGTACACCCATCAATGGCACACGGTTGTTTTCCGGAAAATCTAAATAAGAGTCGCCCGCATCGACTAAATCTTTTCCCATACGATCGACAACATTACGAAGAAGTGCATCCGTTAAGAAATGCTCCTAAATAATAAAATGTAAATAACCACGAAATTAATTAGACATATGGTATTAAACACACTGCGTAAATAAAATAAATATGGCTGAGCGTATCATATGTTAGTCCTAACAATTGCAAGGTTCAATTAGCAAGTTAGGATAATGAAATGTTATGTGCTATTAGTACTAATCGAATGTATGAAAAATGAAACGTTTATTTACCTTTCCAGTGGACATAAAAGTCGCTGTTGAAGCATTTATTGAGAAAGTAAATAGCGGAACCGCCATCAACACTAACAATCGGACGCACATCGTGATATCGATTACCGGGAACCTGTGGCACAACACAGAATACATTTTTCACACTGACGTCATCAAATTATATCAACATACACATATGAACATTTCTGCGCGCCATTCATCTTCTCAACGTCATGAAAATGTTTGATTTATTGAACAATTATTATTTAAAAAAAATATACGACGAATAAACACATTAAATATGCATTAAAAGCTTCTTATTTCAAAAGAAATCAATCAAATAAAAGCATGAAAAGTGAAACGAAAATTTTTCTAACTACCTAAAGTAGTTCTAAAAATGAAAATTAACTGCTTTAAATAACTTTTAAAGAATTTTTAACCACTGTTTACTTTTCCAACTAACAAATTTGTGTTGTTTCAATAAAGTTATATGAAATGATAGAGGTGCTGGGAATAATTTTAAAGTCTTCTTGTTGGTTGATAAAATGTTATATTCTACAATAATTTATAAGATTTAATTTTGATTTTCTAATGCTTTTGAAGTATTGTAAAAGGCAGTAACTTCAAAATGAAAATAGTTATAATTATAAACGTAATAGAAATTGAACTTACCACCAGCAATCGGTATACACGAGTGTCACGAATTATAGCTAGCTTTTAATCAATGAAACATAGCCCAAGCATGCGCGCTTTGAAGAAAAGCTAGCAAAACTTCGCTAGTAAATATATAGCATAGTTTCATTCTTGAATTCAAGCTAGTTAAGGTGGTGGGACTTTCAAATATATAACTAAAGTTATTTGAAAGTTAGCTTAAATTACCCATAAAAATGAGATTGGTAGATATTAACAAATGGATTCTTATTTTCCTCTGTAATAACTTTACAAATGAGTTAGCATCCTTTTATTTAATTTTATAGTTTTAATTTAATAAAAAAAGCTATTTGAATGAAAAGCTTTGCATAGGTTGCATAGCTTTTAATTATTAAATCATTACTAAACGTAAACTTCAACGATTAAAAGCTTCAGTGAAGCTTTTTATAGGTAGTTGAGTCTTTCAAAATGTAGATGGAGTTCTGATGTCATAATAAAAAGCAGATATAATAATATAGATTTATAAGATATTTTCAATATTGTTATTAAGTAATTTTTAAACAGGTATATTTTTCTATTCACATTCATTAGTTGAACGTTGAAGCATTGAATGATTAACGTTATTGATTAGTTTACATATGCTTATCATAATTTACTTTTCAGTTGTACAATTTGTATTATTCATGGAAAAGAAAGAAGTCCTTGAAATTAACCACTCAAAAGTACTAAATGTTTCTATGACCTGTTTAATTGATTGGAATGAATTTGTAAAACTTTCTTTAATAACAGGTTCCACTTAAAGGGCTTTAGGTGAATGGAAAATATTTTACTAAGGATGCTTATTTATAATTTGGAAAACCATTCAAATTTCAATGAAAAACTAATTACCAATTTATTAATTCATTCTACTTTTCACGTTCATTACATACCACATTATACTACTTATACTTATACTTATACTACATTATATAAAGGTAACTCTTAATGTATTGAGTCCATAACGGATTTTTTGTTTATGTGATTTGAGTTCAGAAATGTTTAAAATCTAAAAAAATTGTTTCCTTAAATTAGAATAAGTATCGTTTAAAAAAACAACTTTAAAGTGATATGAACTTTAAAAGTGTAAGCTACACAATATTTCTATAATTTGTAAGAAACGCTTTAGGAATCATGTTTTGAAGATTTAATAGACGGAAATAAAAAGCTTCTTCTCGAAGATATAATATATTGTATTCTCAAATCGAAAGTTGGAAAACACTTACCTATGAATATTTTATTTTACGGGAAACAAAACCCTTTTGTTGTATCTATGGAAAGTTTTCTATATTCTAAAACCAATGAATTTCTCTAATTAAAAAATGTTATCACCAACTTTTGAAATGTTTGATTCCATCGATAAAATATGGCATGACGAGCTCAAAAAAAATTTAATCATATACCTTCCTATAGATATTTAAAATATTTAAGAGATTAATCTGATGAATAAGGGCACATTTGCATAAGGAATGATGCCCTCGTATTTTTTTATCATATTGTTCATACCTTTGTCAATTATGTGAGCTTCAATATTTTAAACTTCATCTTTTTTTATCAAGGAACGTTTTTTTAAAATATTTTTCATAACTACCAAATTTTTTTTATCCATAAGTCCAGAAAAGGTGCCTGATATTCTTAAAATGTAATATTGGTGTGGAGTAAACAATATGTTGGTGTAACAATAGATCAACACTTTTGAAAAACAGCCCCAAAAATGTTCTAACATCTCAACTGACAAATTTTATGTAGTTTTCTAATCTTTTCTGTTAACTGTTTTTGAAACAATAAATTTCTATTAATATACAAATTTTTTTTGTTATTCATTACATTGCCAATTGCAATGCATTGTACGTAATGTTTACTATCGTCACTAAGAAAATCGATAAGGAACTTTCAATTAAATTACCTGGAAATGAAGGAATTGCAAATCTATCTTGGAGAAATAAAACATTAACATATATTTATCGTGTGTCGGTAGTTCAACTTTCACGTTTCGATACCGATGAATAATTATGAAAAAAATTTCATTATTTTTCAAAGAGTTTGTTTTTTTTAATTTCATATTTTCATTACCTAATTTTTATTGTATTTTAATAAACCAAACTTGGGAGATATTATAGACTAGTGCTTTTAGACTTTGAAAATGGTAAAAGAGCAATAATGAAAGGAAAAATAAATTAAGTTCGTTCTGCGGTGAAGAAGTGGAAAGGGGGGGTAAGGGTAGAAACGGTTTATCTCGATTTCCAACAAAACTATAAGTCCTATGGATAAACGTTAAATGGCAACGTTGTAGATAATAAGTAGATCTACACTTTTAGTGCTAACATCTTTTTCACATAACCTCAAAATTTATGTGAAAAATTACAATAGCCAAGTTATTGGTTTTTTATTTTTATCTTTTACAAAAAAAAATCATGAAAATTGGCAAAAACTTATCTCTTAGTGTCCCAAACATACTGTAATTTTTCTGATTTAAAGTATTAATTTTTTCGCCTTATAATGACTTAATATCGAAAAAGCACCCTAATTTTCAATCGACAATTCTCACGTTGGAACATCTGATTTTTTTAAAAAGTCGGTAAGCTTTTGGTTCTTTGAAACCTCTACTTTCTGATGGTACAAAAAATATATACATGGCAATGTTTAATGTTCTCAGAAAATGCGATAATTAAAGTGTAAATTTTAATAAATTGGTCAAAATTGTATTATGTAGGTACAATTTTGAGCAATTTGTTAAAATTTACACTTTAATTATCGCATTTTCTGAGAACATTAAACATTGCCATGTATATATTTTTTGTACCATCAGAAAGTAGAGGTTTCAAAGAACCAAAAGCTTACCGACTTTTTAAAAAAATCAGATGTTCCAACGTGAGAATTGTCGATTGAAAATTAGGGTGCTTTTTCGATATTAAGTCATTATAAGGTGAAGAAATTAATATTTTAAATCAAAAAAATTACAGTCCGTCGCGTCGCAGTCAAGCTTAACCATTCCTATGGAATTCTATACGTTTAACTTTGTTTTTTGACATTTGAAGCGTCAGCGTCGTGAGCGTCAGAGTCGTGGACATCGAGTTTGACTCAGGCAAAAAGCTCTTAAAAAATTGAATGTATTATTATTTAAATCAAAACTAAACTTTTACCTCCTTCGAAAACAGGACTAATTGAATTATTTCTAATTTTTGAGCAAAATAAAAGTCATTGAATCTTTCCATAAAAATTTACCTGCTTTTCGTCCGTGTTATTATCAACAGATACTTCACCGAATAGTATTAAATTATCATAACGTCTGCTAAAGTGGATTTTGGGAGAGGCAAAACAGTTTTAATTAAATCATCAATATGATAACTATGTTTCGTTAACATTATATTATTGAATTAATTTCAATCAGATGAACTGTTTATATACTCATCTACAAATTCTACGATTACCCTCATCAAAATTAATGTTGAAAAGGTTGAATTAACTTGTTGATAAGGTAAATTCAACCAAAGCGATTTGAATGAAGATGTTTATTTTATTTAAAACGATTTAAATTCTTCGTTACATTTTAATGCCATTTGGTCAAAGCAGGGTTTCCCAAAGGGGTATATATCGACGACCCTTTGGGGGCTACATAAAGGGGCCGAGATGGTTTAGAGGTTGATTGGGGTCGATGTTGGTTAAGTAACTATTTTTTACTTAACATCTTTTACAAAAAAATATTTTCAAAGAAAGGAATTTATAATTATTTCCATTTTATGTCATTTATATATTGAATTTTAATAAATTATAGTTTAAAAAACTAAAACAACACGCTTTAATATGAAGCTGTACTAAAAAGTAGAAAATAATTTTTATGTGTGAGTTTGTGTATCAGCAATGGAATTTGCAACAATCAAGTATGATTATTTAATTTGGAAAAAGATTTAATTAAAAATTTAGTTATTGATATTAAATAATTTATTTATAGTAAAAAAGCGTGGGGTGCAATTATCAATATTTTCATAATTTATAAAGTCCTACCGACTCCAATAAGATTGGAGTCGGTAGGATGCCAATTCGGTGCAAGTGCTTGCATAGCTAGTCGTGTCCCGTAGTAGTTCGGAAACTGAGACTGACACCTAACGGGGGAGAAGTCGTGGGATAGGAGATTCCAGTAAGGATTCCCATTTTTACCTTGCGCCTTATTTTTTTTTTTCATTTTGTTCCTATTTATATAATTAGAGTCATTATAAAATTATATTTAATTGCACCCCACGCTTTTTTACTATAAATAAATTATTTAATATTAATAACTACATTTTTAATTAAATCTTTTTCCAAATTAAATAATCATACTTGATTGTTGCAAATTCTATTGCTGATACACAAACTAACACATAAAAATTATTTTCTACTTTTTAGTACAGCTTCATATTAAAGCGTGTTGTTTTAGTTTTTTAAACTATAATTTATTTTTTTAGTTTTTAGTCTTAAAACAATATCAAAAGCCTCGATTTTTAGTAGGTACTTAAATCTTTTGTTTGACAAAAAATCTATTTTTTTTTTAGTTTAATAATTAATTAATAATTATTCTGAGCTACACATTGTCAATAGCTGCAAGTTAAGTGTAGCCTAATTACACAAATACGACACAGACAAAATTTTAAATAATCAAACAACGGAAGTGGTCATTGTTTGAAAATTTAAAATTTTGATTGTTAGATTTTTTTCTATTTATTAGGTCTTGACGTTGATGAAATAAATAAATTCAATCCATTTTTTTTTCAAGTAACACAAAATATGAAAACTTAGTGGTCATATTTTGAACGAAAAAAAGAATGACTTTTACCGTCATTCTGTGGTTTGAACGTACAATTAATCTGCAAACAAATATAGATATTTTCTTTTTTTATTTATCCTGATGATCCTAGTCAGGACACAGGAACAACATTATTAAATTATTGCATTGTCATCAGCCCTTGACCCTTGTGCAAATTTTCAAGTAAATCAGACTTCAAGAAGTAGGTGAAAATTACGCTGAAAGATTCCATTACATTCATACATACAGGTCAAGTTAATAAAAGCGTGTTAAAAAAAAGCAAAACTGAAAACTACCTGAACTGAATAGCTGAAAATCTTAGAAGAACCCTTTAACTTTTTTCACCGAAATCAAGGAATAGTATCCCAAATCGATAATTCTTTTATAGTATGTAATAAAAATTAACGTTTCAATGAGGAATTGTGAAAAAATTGTAGTCAAAAAAATTTTTTAGATACATGCTCTAAAACTACCTCTGGTTGTCTTAATACAGTTAAAGACGTCTTTTTTGATATTGATATTCGTTTTTAAGATATCAAAGACCCGAATGTGTTTGGATGGCTTAAAGACCCAATGAATGCCAAGGTTTTTGATTTAAACATACATTTATTAGAAAAAAACATTTCTCTTGTATAAAAACATTGACATATAACGATATTCAAAACGTAAGATTATTCAAAGTTTTGGTAGGTATAATAAAGTAATTCGATAAAGAAACTCTCAGTTGAAAATTATTGTTATTGACTTTTCCCACCTAATATTTGGTGGAATCTGTATTTAGGCACGTAAATAATTTTTCAAGAAAAACAAGAAATAAATTTAACATTTTTGAACGTGGATACTTAAGGCTTAAATTGACCAATTGTTCCCCTGATATTAAACAAATAATTTCCAACCATCAAGCTCAACCATCGCATTATTAAGTACTTCTGTATTACAATTACCTATATATATACCGTATTTGCCGGACGATAAGACGCACCTCAAAACTAATCAATAAGTTTTTAGAAATCATATGGTTTGGACGATAAAACACACTGACACAATTTTTACAAAAAACAAAAAATTCAAATATTTTAATTCCTTTAATTTATTTTAATTCACTTTATTATTGTTATACTTAAGTATTTATTATAATTATAAAAATAATTATAATTATTTATAATAATAGTAATATTATTTAATATTATTAGTATTCTAATATCGGACCATAAGACGCACCCTTATTTTAGGTCAAATTTTTAGAGTAAAAAAGTGTGTCTTCTGCCAATTTTTCCCTTCATTGACCTCCAATAGTTTTTTAATATAGGTACATATATTTCTTAAAATCGAGTTTTTTAAACAAAAATCGTTTTTATTAATTATTTTATTAATCTTGTTTATTATAGAAACATAAACAGTATTTATGAAGAAATTATTTTATTTTATAATTATTACATAAGTACCGTATTTGCCGCACGATAAGGCCGCGTTCACACGGTGCAACTTTAGTTGATCAACAATTCACAATCTTTTAGACCGTAGCGGGATAAGCGACGTGAGAAGTGAAGCACAAGCGAGTCGAATTGGAAGCAAATTGAGCAGAATTTGAGAAGAATTGAGGCAAACATTTTGTCGTTCAAGTCGACCGAGTCGACGTTGATCAACTAAAGTTGCACCGCGTGAACGCGGCCTTATCGTCCGGCAAATACGGTACTTATGTAATAATTATAAAATAAAATAATTTCTTCATAAATACCGTTTATGTTTCTATAATAAACAAGATTAATAAAATAATTAATAAAAACGATTTTTGTTTAAAAAACTTGATTTTAAGAAATATATGTACCTATATTAAAAAACTATTGGAAGTCAATGAAGGGAAAAAATTGGAAATCTATGAGTTAAAATAGAATTCAGTCAAATTAACAGTAAGCAATTGGTTATCTCTTCAGAGAGTACAATGTTTTTTCTTCTTACTTTTTTTTGATTTTCTAAGGTAATCATTAGCAATGTTTTATTTTATTTTTAATTCCTTAAAGGTTTTTCATATTATAAACATTCTTTTAAAAAAGCATTATAAAAAATATCCGTGTTTTTTGATGCTATACCATAATAAATTAAATTACAAAAAAAAATAACTTTAAGTGAATGCGTTAATTGACTTCTTAATAATAATATCGTATTCTTTTTGTATAAAATAATAATTTGTGTTAAACTGTTAAAAGTTTACACTGTTAAAACGGGTATTTATAACTGTTAGTGGCTAGATTATTTTGGTAATAAAACTGGTCTTGTAATTTGGTATTATATTTACATAGGCAAACTAAAAGTATGGTTTAAAGCGTTTAAAGATAAAGTTTATAAGTTTAAGACTGCTTAGATTCTCGACGCGTACCTTATTTTTCTGCAATTCCTTGCAACTAATTATGAAATTTAAATATTTATGAAATTACGAACATGAAAATCTTTTCCCTTACTCTCTTAGCACATAAAATCAATTAAGTAAAATCTCAATTTTCATGTTATATTTCCATCGCAACCAGTCAGTTCTCGTTCAATGAAATACTCGGAGATGAAGTACATCAGTAAAGCTCTTCTAAGCTAATACAAGTTGATAGGTTATAGGAAACTAAAAAGAGTCAAGCTTTTCCCATTTACGTTTATCTATGCTCTAGATGCGCTATATTTCATTTAAGAAACATCGTGCGTCACTCTGATTAACAATGAATAATGGAAATGCAATTATTCCAGTGGCAGGTGCACAACACAGTATGAAAGAAGAGATGTACTAACGGTATCATATTGAAAACTCATTATTTAGACGATCACTGATTGTATTAACAACATTTAAATTGAATTTCTTTTATTTGTGTATTTATTTCAAGCCGTTTCTAGATCGATTTTTGCTTGCATACCCCATTTTATTTTTAATAGTAATGATTGAATTAAACAATTCCACGTCTTAGGATTTTTATTTTCTAGATTTTACAAGTAAAGCGAATTTATCTGTAAATGCGCTTCGTCGAAGTTCTTTTTCTAAGGAAATATATAAATAGATCTCATTTGTATTGTGCAATGTAATCTGATAAAGCATTTGTGAAACTTGTTGCTTTGCTGATCTTGTCTCTGTTCTGTAAATTTCAATAGGATTGTATGCAACGCGGTATCCAATTTGTACAGAATTTAAACAAACTTGTGCATTAAAGCATTTGCAAATATTCTATCTGCTTGATATCCTTAACAGCGTGTTGTATAAAAGCCAAACCCTGTTTCCTATTTCCTGCCTTTTCTTCCGTTTTCCTTTTTTAAAAAAAATTATATTTAAATTCTTTTACATGCTTATGAATATACAATAAAATAATTATTCATGTTTTTGATTAGTCAATTCAAAATTTAAAAACGTTTCAAATGTGATTTTTTTTTTATAAAAATGTTAATTCATTTTTCTCGTTTTTCAGAAAATTTATTAAGCTAAAGGAAGTAATTTCATGCAAGAAACTTAAAATTGAATAAAAATCTTTTGAATTCTAAAGTTCAAGTTTTTGCTTAGGTTAAATTGATTTTACACTGAAAGTTAATTAGAAAACCAAATACGTTTTACTTTACTACTAGAGTTCTTATGCAACGCTTAACATCATTAAGAGCAACGTTTAAATAGACTTAATATAAGAATAAGTTTCTTGAAGTGTTAAATTTTGATAAAAATTAAATCAAATAATTTATTATAAATTATTGCATATTGTTGTAAGTTTTCTGATGGAAGACTTTTATTTATGATTTTAATTAGATAGTTGGAAGATACTAATTAAAAAAATATTTATAGTTAATTCTTTCGTTCATTTTATTGAAGTTTAACTTCTTTAGGAAAAAAAATGTTGTACAGTACAAAATTTAAAAATGTTAAGTAAAAAATGACAGCGTACATTTCAAACACTCAAGGTGAACAATGAATTTACCGCCCCTTATTTGCTAATTAAGAATAAATAAAATTATCTGGAATACTTTACTACTCTTTAAATATATATTCTAGTGTCCACTATATACCCTAAATAAATCTCCTCTCTAAAAATAACTCCTTAAGATATACTTGTTTAGATTCTAGAAAAATACTACGTTCTTTCAGAAAAATAGTTTAAGGCTTAGTAAATTAAAAAAAAAAAAAAACATTTTATGTAATAATTGGCCTCAGGAGGTATTCCTATGGCCAAAAATCTACCGCCGTGTCATTAATTGTTTTAGTTGTTTAAAACATAGCGCAAGTTTTTAACGTATTTTAAAATCTTGTCCAAGGATTTTTCTCATTTTAACTGATTGTCAACGCCTGATTTTGCCGTCAAGTTTTGTAAACTAAACCACTTCTTTTCTTTTCACCCTCATATGCTGCCTGGGGCTATAACTCTCATTGCCTCCCACATATTAATTAACTATTAGGTAAAGTAGGCAAGTACCTAAAGCGGCAGATTGTTAAAAAGAGGTAACTTTTGGCAAAAATAATGTTATTGCCCAAAAACTGTTTAAGATTCCTTCTATCAACAGTATTTTTTAAAATCAGATTAAATTGATATATTAAAATAGTTTAAAGCCACACTAACGGTATTTCATCTCAACACAGCCATGTTTTCAGCACCCTTCAAGCTATAATTAGAAAATAACAAATATCCAAAAAAAAATTATTTCCTTATAATTAAGTCATTTTATTTGTTTCAAACGTCAAAAAACACAAACATGAGACATAACCAAAAGAAATTTCACTTCTTAAGCGTGAACCTACGCAGCAATTTGTTTTTCTATATAAAGTAGTTAAACGTTTTTAAGGAGGCTAAATAGTCTTAAAACCTACGACAAATAAATTTTATATTTTATCTAAGGTTGAACATTTTTTAAAAATTTTACTCAACTTCAATGTTTGACTTAAAAGCATCATGTCCACATTTTAAATTTTACTACCGATCGTTTGAAAAATCTTCAAATAAACGTAATGAATCTCTACGTTTGATGCGAATCTCTCGAAAAAACATTTTCAGTTAAAATTGATTTAGATTTTATTTAAATTAGATTTCCGAAAAGTAAATAAGACATAGGTCACGTAAACGTGATTGTTGATTCCATTTTTAATTAAGGATAGTTCAAGTTCATTAATTTTTCTTTATTTATTTAACGAAAAAATGTAGGTTGTGCTTACAAAAGTATTTAAAATAAATTTCTCTAATTTTTAAGATTATAAGGAAGGAACCAGTTTGGGGCAGGGGGGGGATGGAGCTGGCTCGGTTAGGCTCGCGCGAGCCGGTTGTTAAAATTTTTGAAACTCGGCGAGCCTGTTGTTAAATTACCCCTAAAACCAAAAAAAGAGCCATTTTAATAGTGAAAGGAAGACAATGTACTCATTTCCCGTTATGAGTGTCCATTTTTAGTTATCAATAAATTAAACAAGTTCATGTTGTGCTTTTTTCAATTACATCTCTTTGAATATTAAGTAATACCGTGATTGATTGACAGTCGCTGAAGGTTAAACTACTTAAAATTAAAATATGAATTTTGAAAGTGTTATTCTTGAAAATGGAGATCAAATAATCTGAGATAGATCCCCAATCGGGAAGAATTTTTCAAAATTCCAATTTTATTTTCAAAAAGGGGATTAAATGTTTTGCTTTTTTAAGTCTTACTACCTACTTAATTATCACTTTTTCAAATTATTATTTCGTAACTATGAATTTGAATGGAAATGTAAAGATCTTCTGCTTTTGTAATTTTTTAACGCATTTGTTTAAAGTTGAGAAAAAATAAAAATCTCAAGAATACTAACAAAAAAATGCTACTTATGTCTTTTTTTATATTGTTAGGCCTGAACTGTGGTCACTTATTAAACGAAAATTGCGTGAACGAAGTCACGGATGATTACAAGTTATCTTACATGCACGGAACCATTTTTAGATTGATTTGAATGTTAATGTCTCATGAAAAATAAAGACAAATGTACCAAAAACAAATAAATCATTTATTAAGGTCTTTAAATTCATTTGACCCAATTTGAAAAAGGTATTAAATTTAATTTCCAAAAAAAAATAAAATATTGTATAAAAAATAGTATAGAAAATAGTTTTTGTTTGAATAAACATTTATTGAAACATATATTTGAAAACTTCGGCACTGAAGGCATATGACTAATATTTTATATATGTACCTAAAATAAAAGATACATAGATAAGTAAAACTAAATTAATTTAAAAGTTATTTAATTGTTAATGTCAAGTACTACGGTTATAAGCGATCAGAAAATCTGAAAATAATTTAAGACAAATATAATTTTGACTGCTTTCTATTTTGTCAAAATCTATTTTTAACATCATAATTTGATTAATTTTAATAATTCAAATGTTCACCTGAAATTTGTTTGTTTGAGGTTGACAATAGGGCATTTATCCTTCTTTAATGTATGTATTTAGCATGAAATAAGGATTTTTCATAATTTCTTCTCTTCACATTCCTAAGACCTTTAAGAAAACATAAGAATTGAATAAATATTAAAAGTATTTTTATCGAAATAATGAAGAGCTTCTGTGATTTTTTCCGTGATATTCCAATAAATGCAATATACCTATGCATAGATATTGCAATTGCATTTCGAAGTTGGCTCATAACTCAGCACCGGGAATAGCTAAACGACAGATAGAGATTTTGTCATGAACCCGATTTTGTTGAAGGTGCAGCCACGAACAGAAAACTGGGTCATGCGAAATGGTCGTTGAACTGAGCTTTCTGTTAACCTAGAATTGCCAGCGAACTACCAGCTCAAATTCTCGTCGGGTTCGATCTACCTTTTATATATACACAACCGTTAACTACTTACCTATATAGCAATAAGCTTACGTCACATTGAAAAATCGTTAATTGCGCTATCAAAAGCATTGATCTCAATATCTTTCGATGCAATCTCTATTTTTATTTCTACCGTTTGAAATTACATGCGAACGTGTTAAAAACCGTACACTAACAATATTTAAATATGATTTATTTAAAATCGTAAATAAATTATTTTCTTATTTTGAACTGAAAGCTTAATAAACTTGAAATTTAAATGTTAATTCGTTGCAATTGAAGATTGGATTAAGTAATGCAAATTTAATTTCAAATTTGTAAATCTTACCAAGGTGGAATTTAATTTGCATATATCCTTCAAGTAAATTAATTTGAATTGCGTAACAAGCCAATAATGAAATATATAATTTCACAGCGGTTATATAAGAAAATATCGAAGAAAATAAATTTCAAGAAACATATATAAATTGGAATTGATGAAAACTAATAGAAATTGTATTGGCTTTGAAAGGGAAGTCTTTCGTAATCACTTACCTTCAATCTAACAGAAAATATTTTATTTTTCTATGACGTCTACGTTAACTTTCTTTTGGTAAAATAAATGATGCAATGGAAGAATTCAATTCATAAGTAAATTATTTCTATCTTCGATGAAGGTAATTGGAAAAACGTTATTTGAAATCCAATGTCTCTTAACAATTATAATTGTCTATTAATATGCATTGGTTACCAATTTCTTCATCTTATCAATGTTGCAAATTACATTGATTTTCATTACAAGTATTAATACTTTACTTAAAGGACATTGGAGATAATATTGAATGTTGTTTCAAGAGGATGAATAATGTAAGTTGTTGGTTTATTATGTTTTCCATGAGGAAAATGTAATTGTTTTCATTGTTATCAAAAATATACAATTTACATATATTTTTCCTGATATTTGTTATAAAAGTAAGAAATTGTTAAAAAAAATTTAAGTAATTCTTACACAAGGTTTCTTTTATTGAAAATTTTTAACTGATTTTTTAAAAATAGTTTTATTTGAGGCTGGAAAAACCTTTTCCTTCCATAGAAATGTTTAATTGCAGAGAGGAAATTACTTATTTCTACAAACTAAATATAGAAATAAAATTATTATTTAAAAGAGAAAAAATCGGAGGTGGTCGTCTGGAATACCTTTCTTGTTATTAGACGAGTATAATTTTTTTTTTTTTTTTTTATTTATTTGGCAACTTTTTGTACATATATTGTGCTATATAGTTCGGCTCTTATACATAAATCACAGTAAAATCATGAGGTTAGGCGGCTGTCCACTGACAGTCCTAACTATAAATATAATGAGTTATTTTAATATAATATTCTTGTTATAAAATGATAATGTATAATATAATATAATTAAATCTCTTAGAATGTCTCTTTAAAATTATTATCATAGCACAAGCACAGCCACTTTTATTATTTTATCACAGATATATTAGAATAATAGTTAAGAGTTTATTTGCGGTTTTAGTTGGTCTCCTAATCTTGGTCTTTTTAGTCGTCTTCTGTTTGGCGGAGGGGGCTGATTTGCTGCTATCGTGGCTATTGTATTATTTGGATGGTCGATCATACTTTCTATATGTCTGGAGTAAATGTCTCCCATCATTTCGTCGATAAGTGGTATGTTTAGGTCTTTGTGCAAGGCCTTTCCTCTGATGTACCATGGAGCTCCTGCAATTGTCCTCAGGACTCTGTTTTGAAATGTTTGAATTCTATCCCTTTGAGACTTAGAAGCTATTCCCCATATTTCTGTTCCATATAGCCATTTCGGTCTTATAACTGCCGTATATATGAGTCGTTTTAGTTCTAGCGTTATGGGGGACTGGCTTCGGATGAGAAAATATAAGCGCTTGTAGGACTCCCTTAGTTTTCCAATAGTTTCGCTTATATGTTCCCTCCAAGTAAGTCGTTTGTCCAGAGTCAATCCAAGGTATTTCACTGAGGTGGCTTGTGGAATTATTTCCCCGTTTAGTATTATTGTTGTTTTTGGGACATTTCTTTTATAGGTGAATGTTAATAGCTTAGACTTTTGCGGATTCATTACTACCCTCCAATTCGCACACCAGCGTTCGATGCCACTGACGAAGCTTTGCAGCGCGATTGCAGGGGTGTCATTCGTTCCAGTACTGAGTATGGCCACGTCGTCCGCAAACTGTGCAATGTGTAAGGTTGTAGTTGTTGGGAAGTCAGCCGCATAGGTAAGATAGAGCAGAGGCCCTATTACACTTCCCTGTGGCACTCCCGCTTTCATTGTTCCGTGTTCCGAGTAAGAGTGTCCAACCCTGACTCTATACTTCCTATCCTTTAGGTAGGAACCCAGTACTTGGAAGTGTGAATAACTCAGGTGTTGTTTAAGTTTTGCCAGTAGACCGGCGTGCCATACTCGGTCGAACGCTTTTTCAGTGTCCAGAAACAGCCCAAGGCAGATTTGTTTCTCCTCGTAAGCCTGTGTGATTTTAGCCACTACCGTGTGCAGTTGTTTTGGGCACGAGTGCTCTGGCCGGAATCCAAATTGACTGTCTGGTATGATAGGTTCGAGTGACTCCATTAACTGGGGCAGCAGCAAGCGCTCAAATATTTTTGAGATTAGTGGCAGTAAACTTACTGGACGATAGCTGTTTGCGTCGTTTTTTGGTTTACCTGCCTTGTGGATCATTACCACATTTGCATACTTCCATTGTTGTGGAAAGTATGCAAGTCTGAGCCTAGCGTTGTAAATTTGTGTCAAGTAAACTAGCGCTTTTCGTGGTAGCTGGTTTAGTAAGGGTTGTACGATGCCGTCTCCTCCCGGAGATTTCTTTTTCGGTGTTCGAAAAATAACGTTTTTGACTTGAGCAGGTGTAAAGTAGCTTTTAAACGGGGATAACTGCAAGGGATTGTCGAGTGACTTTTTAATCCTATCATTGAATCGGGGTCGTTTTATCGGGTTCGGTTCAAACTGTTTCTCTAAGATTTTGCTAAACAAGTCTGCTTTCTCTTGCGATGAGGTGCAATAAGTGTTGCCTTCTTTTAAAGGAGGAATTAAGGTTGTTTGTTTTGTTAGCATCTTAGTCCTTTTCCAGAGTGACCCATCCGCTATTTGTAGGTTGCGGAGCCGGTTTTCAATATCATAGCTTCTCTCTTTTTTTAATTCCTTTTTGAGGTCTATAGTAGCCCGGGTGTATGTGGTTTTGTATATGGGATATTTAGTGATCTGCCACATTTTTTTGTATTATTTTAGCTTATAAAAAATTGTTACCTAGATTTTTATGTTAGACTTGTTTAGTTGATGTAACCAGTAATTATTTTTGTTTAGTTGTTTGAGCATAAAGTTAAACAAATAAAATAAATTCTTGGCGACTCAAATATTAGACGTTTTTATGAGTTCTAATTTTGTGTTCTCTTTTATGTAATTTTTAATATTTACTCCAGCTTACTAAAAGCTTAAATACAGTTTACTAACTTCTTGTTACATGTTAACCATAATTCATTTTGTATTTTAGGTATTCAAACAAATTGTATGTATAATAAATCTATTCAAAATTGATGATATTACTGTATTAATAAATAATTTTACATTGCAAGGTTGCAAGGCTAAATTATCATATCCATTGTTTGTCATATGGCATTGCTGCTGAGGCACCATTCGCAATACCTACCTTATGGTTCTGATTGATAGCATATAATACTGGCGAATAACGTGGCGATTTCTTATGTACGACTAGTTTAAGTCTTAAACTTCTGCTTAAAAAAAATTAAAACAAAAAAGCTCATAAGTTTTTATTTAAGTGAAATATATATCAATAAAAAAATATAAAATGTATTGCTAAACAGGCATCCTCTTTAAGGATTAACAACGAAAATTAACCCATATCAAACGAAACGACAAACATATTATCTGCATTGAAAATTCTCATTAAAAAAGAGCTTAAAATTGATCCGTTCTTAATTAGATGACATTCACAAACACAGCAAATATAATATAATTGAAATAATTTAATTGTTAAACGTAATTTCTTTTATTCTAATTTGTGATAATAGATATTGAAAACCTTTTGTTAGTTTTTGTTTTTTTACCCTTATATAAAAGTGCGTTGGCTTTCAGAGCTTTCAAATAAAATGACATGAAATAACAACTAAATAATAATTTTTTCTAAGTACACTATGTAGTAGGTATGTTTGGGTTGATATTAACATAGAGTGACAAATACACACATTGTTTCGTTTCATTAGCTTTTGACCTTTTCACAAAACGAAGAAACTTAATAAAAACAGTAATTAATTTCTTTCTCATAAATATTTGTGAAATAGAACAAGTTTGTATTTTTATAATTGTTGTTAATTGAATAATAAATATTTTTCGGTTTATTTACTTAATATATAAAGAGTGTTTTTTTAAGCCTGATAGAACTTGAAATTGTAAACAATAAAACAAAAAATTAAATTTTGATCAAAAAAGGTTTTTCATTCGAAAGATCGAAGATTCGAAAGATGGCATTAACATTTGAGTATGAATAAAATTATAAGGATATTTCAGGTTTCCAAAAGGACGCGATTTACGTCTTGAAAAATTTCACGGTTTCGATTTAGTACTTTTAAATATTAACTTTTGTTCGCGGGTTTTTGTTTCTCTTACGCAGAGCAGTGTTCTGAATAACATTTGTTTTAATATACCATTGGAGAACGTTATTTTCATAATACTAACATGTATTAAACCTAATTCAAAGATACATACATATTTTAGTTGTTATAGATAAAGAACATCAATAGTATATGATTAGTGCTCTGTAAAAGTTTATCAAAGGATATAAAATGAAAGTTAAACTTTAAAAAAACATTTCATTTCAACAGATAAAACTTCTCATTATACGATCGAAAATTTACGACTAGAAAAATAAAAATCGGGTTAATTTTAATTTTTATAGTTAGTTAAATTCATTAAATTTTATACATATTTTTAAAAGTTTTAATACTTATCAACTTTATTGCTAAAAAAGTTTTTCTTTTTTACTAGGTTTCTTTTAGCATCAATGTTTAAGTAAAATTTAATGTTGGACTAAATATGATTTATTTGAATATCAGACTAAACAATTTGGCCTAATTCTCTTCGATAAAATATTTTTAAAATTATTTATAAAGGTAAAAAAGTAGCACGAACGACTTGGAAGATATATAAAATTTATCAAGGAGAAATAAAAGTTAAAACATTGATAGCACATTTTATAAAATGTTAACGTCGATGTTTATTAATGAAGGAGCTTATACTAAACTTTTAAATCTCCTTATAACAAATTTTTCTTTATAATATTTGATATTTTTCTCTGATATAAGGATATCTAGGCTATATTATTTTCATCAATTAAATTTTTAGGCCAAATAGACATTCTAAACAAATAGAAAGAAAATACAATTTTATTGCTAAACATACTCGTAACAAATTTTGTATGGAGCAATTAACAAGAATTTCTTAATTCATAGCCTCATAGTATTTTCTTAATTACTCTGACTCTATTAGTCATCAAAAGTCTACGAATGAATGAAGATCTGACGCCAGGTAGAGCAACAAGTGGTTTGGTTTATTTATTTTCGTCCGATCTCTTGGGTTAAAATCAAGAAATCAACCCATGTGTAAATAATAATTGTGGCCAATATGTATTATATATTACATGTATTTACATCTAAAATGCTAAGATTGCTAAGAAGATGTCGAGGGGAAGTTGTAGTGAATATTTTTTATGCTGAATACCTAACTTGCAAAAGGCATCCATTGATAGTCTTATATAAACAATATTTATACTATCAAATTAATAAAAAATATTGTATCAGTAGTCTGCATTGTATTTTAATTTAAAAGAAGTAGTAGAGCTTACAGAATAAGAATTTCAATTGTCATCTCACTTGATAAGTGACACGACCTACGGAAACGATTTAAATATTGGCTTTGCCTACATACTTATATGAATATATGTATCTGTCATTATATTATTAAACATTTTAATATAAGCAGTATGCATTTAATGCCGGTATTATTAAGTTTCAAAATGATTTATCTTACAGATAATTTTTTATTTTTTTAAGTAATATACTAATTAATTTTTTATGGAAACTATATGCTGAAGATAAATGCTTGAATCGATAATTTGACAACAAACCCACGCGTATAAGCAAATCCAATTGACTTAAATAAAACTTTTAATTTTTAGCTATAAAAATAAAATATATATCAAATTTATATATCAAAATGTTTTTTATTATTCCAATTATATACAGGAAAATTTTAAAAAAATTCTCATACAGTTGATTTTACTTCTTACATAGAGGTTAATCAACTCAAGTAACTGGACAAAGTGTGTAATTAATTTTGAAATAAAACATATTAGTTTTGTTTTATAAGTTGATGCCAGACACTGCCACGAAAAACAAAAAGCAAGGCACATTGACCAAGAGACATGAGTGAGTGAAGAAATGTTTCAGCTAACAGCCGCTTGGCCGCATTAGGCCGAGAGTCGAGCTATGTACGTACGTGACATTCGCGTATTTTGACACTGATTTGGAGGTGTTTAAACATCGGGAAACCGGTTTAAAACTAGGGGGAAACCCTTGCTTTTTGTTCTTCACTCGCTCTTGTCTATTGGTCAATGTGCCTTACTCTTTGTCTTTTGTGGCAGTGTTTGAACATCTTCAGATAAACAAGAGCAACAAATTAGTAATTATGTAGGTAATTGCAAATTTAATGCTGGACAATTTGATATTTATATATTGTAATTTGACTCAAGTTTAACTTAATTTTAGACCAAAAACAAGTAGCTGAAAATCAAGTGAAATAGTAAATATTTATTCTCAACAATCTTAATTTAAGAAAGAAACGTTTTTAACTATTTAGGAAATAATACATTTTCCAGTCTACAAGTCCACCCAGTGATGTTAATATGACACCTGCTCTTCTCTATTAAAGTTGACAGAACAATTTCTGAAATCATATACATATTGTAAATATATGAACATAAATTTACACGTTCATGGAACTCATGAATTATGTTTATGTTCATGTTTCCACATCAACTGAATCCCAGGAATTTCAATCCCTCGCGCTTTCTTTGGGGCGGTTTCGAACGCTACGAACCACGCAGAGAGAGCGTTACGTTGCTACGATACCCGGCTTACAACCACGCGATATATATTTTTTCCCATAGTGACTCTCGACAAACAACGCTTTATAAACATGAAAATTGTCACGTGGGTGTAATACAGTCTCTCTCGTCCTAATAGCCACATTTTTCTCAACATTATTACATTGTGACAAATTATACGGCATATAAAATTTTCCTATAATATATTTTATAGGTTAAACCGAACTTTTCGTGAACGATTAATTTTAACAGTCAATTTATTTGTTTAAATTGTTGAAAGTAATTAATGGCTTCATGATTGTACCTGATCAGTTTATAATTTTATTAATTTTATATTATCGTACACCGGCGCTACCCATAATCACCTTTAGTGAATATTATAGTATTAAAAGAGGAATTCAAGAAATATAAATATCAATATCTGGAGTTCTTTTATAATATCACCTAGGTTAATTTTATTCTGATTTCTAACAAATAAGACTGAATCAGAAATTCTTCTTGTGACAGTTGATGGAGGGTTGATTGGAGATTCAAAATCCGCCATAATCTTATTTTTTGAAAAAAAAATTGACTTAGGTAATTTTAGTAAGGAATCACCAATTTGATTCCTAAAACTATAATATGTTATACCTTAAAATAAATGATAATAATTACAAAATTAGAATTTTTTGAACTTACTATAGTTCAAAAATTGACTTTTTTGCATCTTTCTTTTTACTCCTTGAGTTTGGATTTTCAAAAACCTCATCTAAATGGATCCTAATTAAATTTACACTACTCAATGTTCAAAAATCAAGATCGTAATTTAAGCCATTTTGCAAAAATGATTATTTGTTAATCCCATAAATTTGATATATTATATTTTTCAATAGATAACGGGCGTACGTTATCTTAACAAAAAAATTGAGAAAGTATTAATCTGCGCATTGTAAATGATAAGCATTATGTTTATTTAACTAAACATAAAAAAGGAACTCCGATAAAGTTATAATTACGGGTTACACACTAAATGTGTAATATGTACCAAAATATAACATAAAATCGATTTAAATTATAAAAAAAAAACTGTGGTAAAAAATGTACCACTTTTTACTATTATAATATTTGACAGAACCATTAACATCTATTTAAAAGCGTTATTGATTTTATACATATAATGTACATACACATATTGCACATAAAGTATTGAATTTTTATTTTATATAGCATTCATATCAAAATTAATTTTGAAATTTTCTTTCGCATGAATAGCAGCACATGAATGAGAAAAAATACAATAGCCTTGCATAGTTTCGTAATCGAAAATTTTTCAAATCTCTAGAAAATTTCCACCGAAAAATTTTATTTAAGTCCCTCGCTATTAAAAAATGTTAAATACTATATATGTACCTAAATCATTAACGAGAGCAATTAAAAATATACAACTTCCAAGAAACTATTACATTTGTTAGGCGTATGCCATGTAACCAGAGTGAAACACTAATGAGTTGCCTATTTTTATTTATCATAGAAATATCATGATTATGTTTCTTACAAAAAATAACTCAAAATAATATTGTAAATAAAAGATTTAGAGATTATTTTTTGATTTTTTTTACCGTAAAAAAAAAGGTTTTTTATCTTTTGGTTTGATCTACCTGCCTCAGGGTAGAAACATGAAACCTGGAAAACTATATTTTTACAAAATAAACTCGACAACTGGGCGGTGGACGTTAGAGCTTATTTCTTTACTGACGGTATGAACAGAATGCAAACGCGCGGGGAGCCACCGCTACTTCACCCAGTTTCTCACTGGACATGGCCTATCCAATGAGTAAATCTTTCAAATGGGACTAAGAAACAGTCAAATCTGCTTGTGAATCAAAATCGCTCTGCAGAGGCAAAGTTGATGATGTGCAAAACACATATTTCTCATGCGGGCGATGGTCCAGGGAAAAAAGTGACACCTGGAAAACACTAGAAGTGGTAGCAAGCCCGAACTACGTTCTGGAAATCATCGCTGAATCTGAAGATTCCTGGAAGGAAATGATGAAGTACACGGAGGATGTTCTGACAGTGAAAAAAGCTGTAGAACAACAGACAGCGACCAAGGTCAGACTGAAGCAATTTGAAATCGGTTTCCGGTCTGATCCCCTTCAACCCTAAAGGGCAGTAAAAGGATTCTTTTTAGTGGGCAAAAATTCCACACGTCCAACGCCATCTTTGAATTTCATCCCCGTTGGTGTCTCTCAAAGATTTTTTCAACCTCTACAATAAAACTGGTTCTCCATACCCTAAATTTCTTTTCGACAAAAAAAATTATAATACAATTAAGAACTTTAAGTATAATTAAGTTTTGCTTATTGCTAGTAAATTGATGATGCAGAATTATTGTAACTCGCGCTGCATAAGTTTTGACTGTATTTAAAAACAAATATTTGCTAAAAATAATTTTCCAAAGTATAATTAGTTAAAGGATTGTTTAATGCAACTTTCTTATCAGATAAAACATCAAAAACAAGTTCAAAATCATCAAAATCCATAGATAACTATAAAATCTAATGTTATTGCTATTAATATATGCACATTTGTGTACACTTCTTTAAAAAGATAAATAAATTGAACTGTTGTTGAAAAATCTCACATTTTCAATACCAATTCATATTTGTGTATATACAAGTAAAAAATTGAATAATTTGTACAATAAATGCATAAAATATGAAATCATTTGTGTTGTAAAGCACATTTAATACTAATTTCTTATTTTATAAAACATCTCAATATTACTTTGAAAATCGTGAAGAGGAAAAGAAAAAGGATTTACACAGATAAGAAGAAAATATTCTTGATAAGATTTTTACTTCTCTTACAATCCGATTGTTACTGTAACTAAATTTACCAAGTTTCTTAAAACAAAATAAACCTGGGGGAAATTGCAAATTTCTTACTTTTATTTAAATTTCATTTTAAACATTTTATATGTTCGAGTACGTGATACAAGCCATAAAAACAATCCAGGTTTTATTTTTTAAATCAGAATAGTTTGATATAATTTTAAGTTTTTTATATCTCAATCTTTCTTCTGACTCACACTAAGGAAAGTTATCTTCTTGATTTAATAAAAAAAACTTTTCCTCTTTCATTTTCTATTTGCTCATTCTTAATTCAGAACAAAATTACATGTCCAGAAAAATTATTTTTTTTCTTCATATAATAAATATTGACAGAGTCGGTTTACTGAATGTTCCATATAAAACAAATGTTTAGAGAAAAATTATGTGAATATAAAACAAGAGCGTGGATTTTCACTTTGAAAATAAGCTATGAATATTATACCAGAAAAGTTCTGTAATAACAAAATTATAATTCAAACATAAAAGAGGAAAGTTAAAAAATATATCTATTTCAACAACTTCTCGTCGTCGTTATAATCAAGCAAAGCTTTGAAACCTAACAAGTTTGATAATAAAACATAAATCTATCTCTTTGAAACACAAACTTATTTCTTATAAGTACCTAAGTATTTCTAACGTTTTTGTCAATCAAAATTTATACGATCGAGAATTAAACTTGAGAAATTAGTTTGTATGCGTCAGAAAATAAGGACTGTTAAAATATAAAACATTGAAAATCAAATTATTAAATCATTCTTTGTATTGAAGCTTTCGTGAAAAAAGAACATTCTAAAATATAAAATAATTTATTTTTTAAATAACTGAAAGCAAATATACCTATACAATTCTTTATTTCAAATACCGTTTGTTATCGGAAACTGGAGTAGAAATGGGAATGTATTCAGCTGGGGTTGTTTCTAAAAATAGCCAAGTAGTACGGTAGATCAAAGAGGGATTCTGATAGTATAGAACATTCTTAGGAACTTATTACTTGTTTTATTTTTGCTAAGTATTTTTCACATTCCACACAAAATAAATTTTTAGATTAAGAGGAATTTTTTTTATTTACTTTCCACGAGACATAAACTTGTTCATATAATTATCTTTTAATATGAATAAATCAATACATTTGATATCATTATATTTTTACTTAGGTAAGTACATACGTATTTTATTTTAATCTTAGTTCGGCTTTAATGGGATAAAGATCTTGGTTGTGTTATTTTAATGAATAATTTAAAAATATGAGCCAATAAAAATTTAGATAATCTTAAGATTACAACGGTCTTACGAAATATTTCTATTAAGATACGAAGGAGTAAATTTATTCTAACTCAATTAGTTTAATTATTATTAATAATCTCATAACATTATTCTCTACTAATAATGTGGGATCTTGCAAATTTCGTGAAAATTTCTCGTTGACTAGAAAAGCTTAAACTTAAACACAATTAAATTTAAGGTAAGTTCTTTGTATTTTAGTTACTAAATATTAAACGCAAATAATTTATATTTCAAACTAAGATTTCTTGTGCTATTCTTAATAAGTAAAATCTGTTTTTTCAAATACTATTTATTCATAAAAGCATTTATAAATACAGGTTTTCTTTACAAAATGATACTCTTAAGAAACCATAAAATTTATGATAAAAGCTCCTGAAATTAATGCGATAAAGCATGAATATCAAAAAAACTTTTATGAAAGACTTTGATGCAATTATCAATCAAAATGTATTTTAATTGAAAATTTGGTGTTTTATTTCGTTATGAATATAAATAAAATGATATTTTCTTGTATAAAAAGCTTTGAATATTGTGTTGTAATATAATGTTTTATCCTTTTCTTATTCTGTGTTGCATTAACGTAACATTTATAATGTATGTATATTCAAACCTACTTACTTTAAGCAATTTAAACTATTTGTAACAAAAGATAAGTATGTCAAATACATAAGTCAAATTTGATTGAATCAATTAAATTGAAACGTGTTAAGACTTTTTCTAAAATACAGTGGAACCCCGCTATTCGTCCGCCTCTCTACTCGTACAACTAGTTATTCGTACAACTTGTTCAAGTAAAATTTAAATCGCCATTCGTACGCTTTTTTGCGATTCGGACTGCGTGCTCTCATTTAATTGTGATGAGACTGACCTCTTTTGGAAAAAAATGCCTAGGAGGACCTACATCACATTCATACATTCATTCATAAGCCTATGAAAGACAGGTTTACACTCTTGCTGTGTGCCAACGCAAGTGGAGAACTCAAAATAAAACCGCTACTAGTCTACCACTCCGAAATTCCAAGAGTTTTTAAGAAAAATCATGTCATCAAAAGTAACCTAGGTGTAATGTGGAGGGCTAATCTTAAGGCTCGGGTAACAAGCCACCGAGTGACCGAGTGGATGTTTGAAGTGTTTGCCCCAAGTGTGAAAACGTATCTAGAACAAAAAAATTTACCACTCAAAGCTCTTTTGGTACAGCACAACTCTTTAAGTATGGAGTTTGAAATCGATTAATGCAATTAACATTATATCTTATGCAAAAACATGATTCGCCATTAGTACAAATCGCCATTCGAACTGTCTGCTAGAACGAATTGTGTACGAATAGCGAGGTTCTGCTGTATTTATTTGAAACGATCTTCATAAGGCCTTACGTTCGGTCTATTTGATTGATCAATCATTGAAAATAACTTAAAAACTGTCCATAGGAATTTATGATAGTTGAACATCTGTTTGGAAAATTACAAAAGTTTATTTAAATTACCAATACTCCAAAATGTCGTTTTCTTTTTATTTGATCGTCAATTTATGATTAAGGTTTCAATGAAAAATAATTACTCATAATAATTTCGACTGCTTCAACTTCACTAAACGGTGTAAGAAATGGCCATTTTAATTTGATTGAAATAACTACTCAGAATCACATTGAAAGAACAAAACTTCATTTTATGTACTTTAAGTTTTTTGGCTATAAATATAATACTTGAAGGTGATTTCCTGACACTTATGAGTTCAGAGCTTAAATTCAGTTGACTCATGAGGTTTTATTTTGTTTTGTTTTGTTTTTTTTTTTTTTGGTTTATTTAAGGTTGCATCAACTACTATGGTCATTAGCAACCGTCGAATCCGAGATTCCAAAAAAAACATCTTAAGCTTCTTTCATTGGGATTCGAACCCAGGACCACTAGCGTATAAACTATGAGGCAACTATCTAGTCCACCTCGCCACTAAGTGACCTAAGTTTTGTTAAAAGTAACTAAAATTTTTCCCTAAACACCTATCAAATAATCTATACTAATATATAAAATTGAAGAGTTTGTTTGTTTGTTTGTTTGATTGTTTGGTTAAACGCGGTATTCTAAGGAACTACTGGTTCGAATTGAAAAATTCTGTTTGTGTTAGATAGACTAATTATCGACGAAGGCTTTAAGCTATACGACATCACGCTACGACCAATAGCAGCAGAGCATCAATAGAAAATGTTGCAAAAACTAGGAAAATTTTTTCCTTTTGAGAGCGTTTGTTGCCTGCCCTGCGTAAATGGTTAAAGTTACGCAAAAATCATGTGCAGAAAAATTGCTCCTCTTAAAAAGTTCTAAAAAAAAGTCCACGACGACATATGTCAATCTTTTAAGGTTGGCCCGCTATAACCTTTTTAATGGTTATTAAAGTTGTTTCAAAAATAATTCATTATTAGCGAAATTGTTTTTAGAAACGTATTATTAATTCTTACCCAAATAAATACAGTTTTTAATGAAATTTGGTTTGAGATAAATGACAATCTGAGTCATTAAAAAGAATAATTTTTATTACGGGAAAATGTATCATTTATCCGGGAAATTGAAAAACGGGTTGGAACAAAAATTATGCATAAACTATACATTTTTATTTGAAAATGAATATTGGTGATATTTAAGTATGATGATAGCTAAATATGTAAATGTTTATCTACATAAAGTTTTATTTCGGAAAAACTACTCATTTCAACGGGAAATAGAAAAACTGGTTTAAAGAAAAATCATGCTAAAACTAAACGTTTTTAGCTGATTATAATTGAGTATATTAAAAATTAAAACTCATAATGTCCTCAAGGTAAAAAATAATTTTCTTATCTTACAGTCTTATTTTTATGCAGGGAAAATGTGCGGTTTCCGTAGGATAGATATGTTCTTATTTTTCACAGAGCAAAAGATTACCATAATTTCTTACAATGAGGTGGTTAATTGAGAGTCAGAGAATAAAAATAGGCTACCTTTTATGTCAGAATATAGCACGGTTGACGTAGGATAGAATAAGAATGCTATCCTTCAGGAACTGAGTATTTAAAAGGAGTTTCGTAAAAGTTTATGAATAAGCGTTTTAAGGAATTTTCCTCAAGAAAGATTGGTCTACCTTTTATCCAGGAAAAATGTACAGGCCCGTGGACTAGATACGTTTTTATTTTTCATAGAGCAAAAAATCGACATAATTGTACTCTTCCCGTGGGATAACAAGACAATTGTATCTTACAGAAACCGTGTATTTAAAAGAAGTTTCGTTAAAGTACGTGAAATAGAGTTCTAGCGCATTATCCTCAAGAAGGCCTGATCTCTTTTTTATTCAGGAAAAATGTACTACTCTCGTGGGATAGATATGTTTTGTTTGTCATAGAGCAAAAAAATGACATGATTTTTTGCAATAGGGTAATTGAAAGGTCAGAGAAGTATAGATTATTAATTCGTATGTTAGAATAATGCACGATTCTCAAAAGATAGCATAACAATTGTACTTATCCTGCAGGAATCGTGTTTTTAAAAAAGCTTGATTCCAAAAAAGTTTAAATAAAAATTACAATTTCTACAGCAAAATATGATTTTTGAAACTTGGTGAAACTTCTTTCATTGTTAATTTTTGAATGTCTATAATGTTTAGAAATAAATAAATTACTATTGAAAAATTTGAACTTGGTGAAAAATTCAGTTAAATATATAATACATTCAACATTTTCGAATTGTATTGCTACTTAAGGAACACAAGTATAGGTATTTTATATATTTAATATATTATTCATAAAAACGTATAGAACGAATATAATTAAGAAAATATCAAATATAATAAGATAGTTATATAGAATATCATGTGATTTTCATGAACTTTCTATAAATCAAAAATCTAGAAATATCTATCTGTCTTTTTTTGTTGATGGGATGAAAGTTTCTATTATTCAATTAGTATAATTTGGATACGCTCAGCGAAGCGGGTGGGAACCAGCTAGTATTATATAAAACAACAATACCGAGTACAATCGATTTTAAGCCGCAAATTGTTTATTTGTTAACTTTATGCTTATTTATTCATAAAACAATATTTTACTTGCAATGTAAGTACAAACTAAATTTTATATTAAAAAATACTGTTTTATTATAATAGTTATAATACACGAATAATTAACAAAGCAAGCAAAATAACACAAAAAGTAAATAAATCTTCATTGAAAATCCACATTGAATGTTTGCATAGATTATGACCTCTGACATTTAGTATAGATGTAGGTGGATTTGAAGCGCAGTAGGTATTTGCATTTATGAAATTCGTACTCTGTTTAATTTATTTTGTCATTTAAACGAGTTTAAAATTTTTGTTATTTGAAATATTTTAAATATGTCTTAAAGACATTTTAAAGCAGTATTCAATTAAAATAATTAACTAAACAGACAAATGAAAGTAAATATTACTTATGACAAATATATTTTTAATAAATTGATATTTAAAATCTGTTTTTTAAAATAAAACAATTTTATATAATAAAGCATCCATTTGGTTCGAAAAATTAAGAATTTTATCGTGTTATTGATATATACTATATTACTTCAAGCTTTAATTAAACTTATTGAATGTGTATTAACTTTAGGTCGCAATGAGTTAATCATTGATTTGAGGTAAGGTTGTAACAACTTCAAACAATTTTTAGATTAAATTCAAATGAAAGATTTTTTAATGTGTAGGAATAATAATAAATAATAATTAATTAATATTGAAACTCGTTGTAAAGTAAAAGTTTATATCGGGAAGATTTATTTTTTTGTTGATTTTGGTTCAAAAAATTCTAATGAAAGAAAATATTTTGAGACATACAAAACAAATACGGAATGTACTACCTACTTAACGACTTTTTCGCATTAACGTTAAAAGGAGGGAATCTTAACGAAGCTTTTTTCAGGAAATGAGAACGTCTTCTCCTATTCTGAGGTTAATTTACTATCTAAAAATGGTAATTATGTGTTTAAGTCTGTACAACAAAAGCTTTTCACCAAAACATACAAACTTATTATGGTAGAAATAATAATTAAATCATTTAATACTATGATAGAGAAGAATTGATTATATAGTAGGATTAGTTTCTAATATTAAGCCGCTCTTAATTCCTCTACTACAGTTATAAGGAACTTATAGATTATTTGATTATTGGCTTCTAATGAAAGACCAATGTTAGTACTTCATTAGCTTAGTTTTAGGTTTTAATATTATTTAAGTTTATTAATATAGTAGAAGTTTATGTTCATGAAACATTCTTTGAAATAAAAATCTATTAAAAATAAATCTTTTTTTAGGTACAAGTTTTGCTGAACAAAATTAGTATTGATTTTGCCAAGACTATTTTTTTCTAGCAAGTTCTAGAGCATAGCAAGAATACGCAAAGCTAAATGAGAAATTATTACTTCCGATAGATTTATGAGTTAAACTACTAAAACAACTTTAATATATTCTATTGTTGGAAAACAATTTTTTTTTTAAATTTTCAGTTTGCTGATGTGCAAAATTGATCAAGAAAATGCAAGACCAAAACCAAGACTGTTTTTATAGTAGGAAGACCAAGAACACTTTTGACATCCTTGGGCTTATTTTTACTTTGCTCATCACAATATACAAGTTACAGCTGATCAATAAAGTAATAACCCATGATTAACCCTAAGCCTTACCTATTTTATTTGATAGGATCGACGGCACAATAATTGAAATTTTATTTTTAAATTCAATACTTTAAATGTAACCATTTACTTTCATTTATTAACTAAGCATTTTAATTGTAAAAAATGTTTCAGTAAATTACTGGTTAATTTTATTTGGAGTAACTTATAAAATTTATAACATGGTGGGAGTAATCTCTTATTCATTTTCATCCCGTATAATAAATTTTTCTCTGGTATACCTAAGTAAAAGTCCTTTAGGCCCTTAAAATGGCCCTTAAAAAGCCCTAAAAGTGGCTTAAGAGTTTTTATCTTTTTAGTGTTACACTACTGGTTACGCTACAGTTTTGTCAATTGAAAACTCTTGTAAAATACGTACAACGAAGTAAAAAGCCAATTTTAGTTAGATGTATAGTAACTAAAAAAAAATGTAATCTTTGGTTTATTCTGAGGAAAAGTATTATTGGTAATTCCATAAAAATAGTAAATATCTTATTTCAACCATTCTATGCTCTGATAATTAATATTTCTTTACGAAAAATTAAATTTCAAAAATAATAATTAATGTGTGTAATGTTGCATCTATGCACAAACTGTATTTACACAAATATTCATGAACAGTTGCAAAACGACTCTGCATTATGCGGTCGTGTGGTAAATGAGTTTCTCAGCATTCTATTGATTCACCATTCCAAAAATTTAATTGAAATCGTTGAACAGCAAATTAAAAAACTCTAATTGTTAATAAAGACTCTGAATTTAGAAGGAATGAATTGGAACATTAAAGAGAGAATGTAATAAAAGATTACTATTAGCTAAATAAAAGACCATACATGCTATAGAAAAGCTATTCAGCTATTTTCACATAATGTAAATGTGTGCTAGACGAACTTTCCGTATAGTGGAAAACGTACAAATAAGTAACTGATGATCCCGTGGGAGAGAGGCTTCTACAAGTCCTGGAGGATCGAAACGTGCGGAGGCGTTCGCGTAGGCGACACGCTCTTGTCCCCGCAACACACTGCACCTGAATGCTCGTAACTATCCTTGCGTCACTTTGGCGTCCACAACTAGCGTCGACCCACGCAAAACCCATCAAATGAAAATTATTGTTCGTCGCTTTCCGAAATCGGTATATAATATCAGAAAAGTTCACAAGATTGTCGATGTGTGAAAATTATCACATATAAATTCACTTTTATCTTTTTAATAACTTTCTTATCAATTTCTATTTGGAATAAATGTATCAAGGGATGTTCTAACATAAATGATGATGTTACAGTTTACGAGAGCTACATAAAATTACTTAAGTTACATAAATATGAATTTTTGTGTTACATACTATACATGTATAATTTTATATTAAAAAAATTATTAGGATCTTAACAATTCCTGTTTCCATTTTTTTGGTACAAACCACTTTGCTTTCCTGTTTTTCAATTATTAGTTTTCATAACAATGCAGCTATGTTATCAATTTTAAAAATCCAATTTTGTACAAAAATTGGACTAGCCGTCCTATATCCGACATCCCATTATTCCTCGTCCATCGTACCTTACACCTACGATTTCTCAGCCAAAATATGCATTTGAATTATTTCAAATTTTCTGCGGTGGCTCTTATAAAGGTGAATAAAATACCCCTTTGTTTTCAAAGCGACCGGATAATTTGAATGGAATTTATGATACTGCCTACTACTATTTATTTATGTAATATTCTTTTTACTCAAACCTCTTTTCAGTACGAGCAAAATTTATAATACTTTTAAAAATCCTTTATTTAATCTTGTCAATTCTGTAAAAAAACAAATGTTGATATTTGGGTTCATAGAGGAATTTAACATATGTCCTAAAATTAAAATTCTTACTTACACTTACAGTAAAACATGTACTTAACATATTATTTTAAAATAAAAATTATCATTGTAAATTCAAGAAAAATGCAATGAACGTAATAATTTCTAATTATAATTCAGGAATGAAAAAATAATTAACCCATTTGTATGTGTAAAACCTTCTCGTGGGTATCACCTTATCGAAGAACCAACTCGTCAACGCAAACTCGTCGTTGATAATCAAATAATATAACAAGTCTTTGAGTTCAATTACCTTGGAGTGGAAATCACAAGTGGTAGGCAAACTGCGAAAGAGGTAAAGAAACAAACAACAAAGGCTGCTGTTGTTTCGGGTTGCCTCCGCAATATCATCTGGTGGAACCGGTACATGAATATTGAATCAAAAGTAAAAAGTAAGATGTAAAAGATGTAAAAGTGTCCGGCCCATTATGACGTACGCTACCGAGACAAGATCAGACAGCAGAAGAACCAAATGCATGCTGCGAACAGCAGAGATACGTATTCTGCGATGCATTACAGGTACCAGCCTTCGAGACCGCATTCAAAGCGAACTAATTCGACAAAAAAGTGAGGTACAAGATGTAGTAAGATGGGCACGCCAACGTAGAGGAGGCTGGAATGAACATGTCCAGCGAATGACGGAGACTGCCTACCGAAAATGGTTTGGGGCGCTAAATTGAACCACACGACCCATCGGAAGACCACCTAAGAGATGGAAGGATAGTTGGACCTCCACTTCCCAGGAAAATTGAAAAACAGACATAAAGCCTACTTTAAGGAGAAGAAAAAGAAGAAGAAGTATGTGTAAAAGTTGCAGTGTTTTTAAAGTAGTTAATGTAGAGGTGAACTATAATTTAATAAATACCTATTTTAGTTTTATTGAAAATAATTACTTACGTTATGTTGTAATAATAAATATAATTAAATAACATTGAGTATTGGTAATGGCATTTATAGTTTATTTTAGCTACAGCATCGCTGTTTATTTAGTCTATCTCTATAAGTACCTATTTCTCTAAAGCGTTTAAAGACAAAATAAAGAAACATATAATACAACAAGATAGTGCATTATCTGTTTTATAAATACAAGCTGTGTACATAACTCAATAGCATTATAGCACTTTATAGCATTAAAAAGAGAAAATTATCTCCGAGTGAAAACGTGGTTGATCTCAATATCAAATGGAAAATCATGTATTTGAAATCAAAATATACGGTCGGGGAACTGTTTTTTAACTATTACCCCAAAATATTTTTTCCTAAGTCGATATTACCCCCTCATTTTGAAAAGGAGGCAATCAATCTAGGTAAATGAAACATTATTTATTGAATTCATTTACACGGATAAAAAAAAGTTGCATGAAAATAATAAATATGTAACATAGATAAACAAAAAAATGTTCATATTGAGACAAACAAAACAAAAATCAATTGAACCCCTCAGGTTTTGGAGAATTGATGGTACTTCATTTTTGACACAATAACTTCAAAGTTGGGGGTTTTTGATTTAAGTTTAAAGAATTGTTTGTAAAAATACTAACACGTTTAAAAATAGCAAAGTAGAAAAAATTCCTTGTTACCCACAAAAATATCATTTTTACCCCATTTGGAGTAATTTAACTCGGTTTCCCGAACACTGTCTTAGACTAACAATAGTTAAATATAATACCGTGAGCCTTCTGTGAGACAACTTCGTATATATTTTAAAACGTTCTGTGATCAATTTTTACTATATACTCTACAGTTTACATAAATGATACGAAGGTTGGTTTCGACATTATAATATCTATTTGTTGGCAATACGTTTGCCACAACCATAGGGTTGCTTTAACTATAAAAGGACTGGGCAACCCAAATGATCTCGCTGGTTAGTGTAGAAAAGTATCATAACCTCGCGGGCCGCATATGAAATTATAAGTATATCCTAAGATATCAACTCCGTGGGTGCTTAGGGGCTCCAGCACCAACAAGAGGTAATTAGTGGGTACGGAACACCCATGACTATAGACTTCAAGACGGGTCAGTAATCGATGTTGAGTGATAATAAAACTTTTTTTTGGTTTATTTATTTTGAATCGCATCAACATTAACTGTCCTTAGCGACTGTCTATTTAGATTTTTTTAAAATGTTCTTATACTTTCTGCCATGCGATTTTGATCAGTGAGTGTAGCTTTATATTGTTTATACTTTTTTATACTCATGGTTGTCAATGAGGGGAAAACCTTTTTGTATTAATGAGGGGCATTCACTGAGAACGTGGGTGACTGTCAGTGCTTTGTCACATCGGCTGCATTGTTTTGGATTGAATCCATCTAACAGGTACTGGTGGGAAAAAGCGGCATGTTCAATCCTCAGCCTGACCAGGAGACACTGGACAGCGACCTACTATAAGGTCTGGTGTTCTGTGTTTTCCACTCGGAGTTCCAACGTATTATGATACTGCTGTGGATGGCTAGTTTGTAGTCCCTATATGTGGACAATGTTTTGGTACGTTGTCCATCACTTGTCGCTTTCATGGCGCCCTCATCAGCTTTGTCGTTATCATTTATTCCCTGATGTGACGGAATCTAGGCTACTGTTATTGCCCTTACCTACTTTTGCTTGGGACGTGAGAATTTTTGGCATTCCTGGACAAATAATAAAACTTATTTAATTACTTAAACTGTTTCTTTTTTTCAGTATTACAATTATAGGGTAGTATAAAGTCCATCGCAACAGTGACATGCATACTTCAAAACGGTTCATTTCTGCCAAATTGTTTTAATTGAGATTCTTAGTTTGATACCATTTTAAAAATAAATGAGCGTGCCTTTTCAAATATTCTGAACATTCTATAATATTATTTGTTAATAGTAGATGCATGGAAAACTTCTAGTGAAAATATAGGAAAGGTAATTAAGTTTTATGGTTGAAACAATAATTAAGTGATTTTAACTTGTAATATCTATTTTCATAATAAGAAAAATGAGAAAGCTATCTTACTTTGTGAGAATCCTATATGACCCATGAATGATTTCCATAACTATTTCTGTACCTTGGTTCTAAAAAGGCTAATGTTCAGAATTGGATAAATCGTGTTATGCAAACAAATGATCTCCTTATATGAAGTACTGTTAGTGCAAAAAGGGCCAATGTCCTGGAATAAATACATTACGAGAAACATAACAAAAACCTAACAGAGGCCAATCTCGTTATAACCTTGCTGAAAAAAAGCCAATGTGGATTTAATTTGGTAATTTTCAGGAATGGTAAAAATGGACATTGGCCCTTTTAGAACCAAGGTTCAGATTTAATTACTAAATTACATCATAATAGTGTTTCCTTTTGCATAAAAATTATATTTTATTTATTTTAAAATAATATAAAATCAACATTTTATACATTATAAATATTTTAGGAGTGCGTATTTTATAGGAACAATCCAGAATTCAAAAGGTCGTACCATTTCTATGCTTATAGACAAATTACTTGTTTGTCCTCAGTTTTAAAATTTTTTTATACACAAGTATATCTATTATTTATGTTTGTAGCACTAAGTCTATGGTCAGATACATTTTTATCAAATTCAAGATCAGTTTTATTGACCAAACTTCATCTTAAAATTTATGATCACATATTGTTAACTTTCTGTTATAATGAATCTGGTTCCAACAATATCCGCGGTATTTACAAAAACAATGATAAAGTTGGGTAGTGTTGGGTAACAATAGAGTGGAACATTATGTGGATTAATAACATTATATCATTTTAAAGACCATTTAACTAGAAAGTTATAGAATATAATTTTTCTACAAATGTTTATTTTATTCTATTTTTATTATAATATCTTAAATGTATTGCATTTTTATATCAAGCTTTCAATAAATACACATTCTTACTTTAAAAAAAATAGTCAGAATATTTCAGCTTATGATTTATATAATTTTCGTCCCACTTATTTTTCTTTTATTTTTTAATTATTTGTACGAAAATAGTAACATTGTATTTGAAGAAGTATTGCAGTGTCAATCAATAAAAGTTTTTTGTGATTAATGTGATGATATCAATAAAATTTGTGCACAAATTATAAGTAAGTGTATCCAATTTTTGATTAAATTCAAAATATTTATAACAAAACTATTGTATTCAAAGTTCATAATCTTAAAGTTTAATGAAACTATGAATCTCAATTCATGAATAATAATTTCTTCGTTGAATCATCCAAAAGCGAAACATCAAAGTTTATTTCCACTTAAAATTACTGACTTGATTTCTTTCCAGTAAATCTAAAATCATTTCCGTCAACTCTTACACAACTTTTTATGGGATAATAAAACGAAATTTCAGTCTCCTACGAGCTTTTATGATTAGTTTGTTATAGTAGATATTTGAAAACATTGAATCATCCAATTTCTTTGTAATGTTGATTTCGTCAGCCTATGCAAATTAACTTATGTAGGAGTGAAACATAATTCTAGTGAAATATGTGAATCATTTATGATATTATTCCATATTTAATGGAATAATATAAGCTACATGAAAAATCGATTTTCCGATGTAAGTTAATTAAAAAGTTTTGATTAATCAAATAAAATCAAAAGGCTCAGAACAAATTTACAACTCAAATTTTCAACAAAGAAAATTTCGGTCATTGAAATATAAATTGTGTAACACTTTTCAGATTTATAATTATCACACTTTTCATAATTATTACCCTTTGCTTTATTCATACAAAAGTTTGAATGGAGAATTAGTTCAAGTTAAGGTCAAGCGCATGTATTAAAGTGGAACAAATTTTAATTGCACAATCCTTAAAATTATTTATTTAGAGATTATTGTTATTAATTTATTATATTTACCTTACATCGTTATCGCTTTTGAAACATTTATTTAATATTCTTTTTTGGTTGTAAAGTTATAAATAGGATGATTGATTATTAGAATCTACTATAATAATTACACCTATTTAGTAATAATATCAAATTATTCAAATGTACATTTACTATGGGCACTATTAATTACTTACTGATATCATTATTAAGACTGCTCTACTAAATAGTTATTCTATTTACGCTATTGTTATAATGTAATAGTTCTTTAAATCAAACTCTAAACTATGTACATTTATCAGTCGCTAATTACCAAAACGTTGAAGCGGCTAAGTAGGAAATTGAAAAAAAAATCTTTTAAAATAGTAAACAGTCAAAAGTTCTTTTTTAACGGATATTTTATTATTTAGTTGATGTTTTTTTAAATTTTATGCTACGTTTTGCTACTTTCGTAGCTTCTTCAGGTACTAAATAAACAAGCATTACAAATCAATTAACTAATATAAACAGTTAATATAAAATTATTTTAAAACTAATTTAAATACAATATAAATATATAAGGTATTATATTGATATTTATTATAATATATAAGTATTTTCCTCAAAAAGGTCTGACTAATTTTGCACAGTACTGAAAGAAATCTTTAGTAAGTAAATTTTCAGAAAAATTTCTAAACTCAGCATGGAAAATATTTGATGGTCCTCAAACGCGGCAATTGTTGAAAGATGTAAATTTTATCCAAGTTATGACAATTCCGGAAAGTAAAGCTTGGAAAAATTTTATATTGGTATTAGAAACTTTTCTAGGTAACTATAAAGCACCAAATCATAAATAAATAGTACAAACATGTTGATAAGCTTCAAGAATTTAGGAGCAAATATAAAGTAACATATAAAGTATAAGTATAAAATTGCACTTTCTCCACAGTCATTTGGATATATTTTCTAATAATTAGGGAAATTATAGTGAGGAACAGAGAGACCGCTTCCCCTAGGATCTAAAAGTAAAGAAGGTAAAGTGACAGGGTAGATGGGACCGCCACATAATGGCAGATTATTGCTGATTTTTAAAAAGAGATTGTCCCTTAAAAAATTATAGAAGAAGATCTTAAGTTTCCCTAAAGTATAACATGAGTTTTCAACATTTTTCTGTCTCTCTACTTCGATGCCATACTAAATTAAATTTTTTTTTTCATATTTTCCGTTCTTGGAGTGTGAAATTAAAATTAATAAAAAAAACTAAAGTAAATCTTCCAAAATCATGGATAGTTTCATGAATTTTGAGCATAAATATATCAGATATCAATCTTATATCAAGGGCAACAAAACCACTTGTGGCAAGTGTTAATATACAGCTTTTTCATTAAACATAACAATACATCTTTTACAAAAGCTCTAGATTTTAATTTGCTTAAATCATTCAGATCTGAATCCATATAAAACATTTTCTCGTTTATAATTTAATTAAATACAATATTAGCCATCAATAAATAATGAATTAGCTATTATTTGTTCATTTACGTGCTTGTTTGAAATAAACTTGCGTCATAGGTACGTTATGTTTTTGTAGAAATAACATGTATATTATATACATCTCGAAATGATGTATTATATATCGAGTTAAATATACCTAAATTACATATCTAAGTATATAGTATAGAATTTATATTGTATACAACACTTTTAAGTATATGAATCCGTAGTTGTTATCTTAACCATTGAATTCCACTTAACACCTATGTACTACCTACAATTGAATTATTTACATTTGAAACAATTTATTTTAAAAAAGCTTTCAAAACGCTTACTTAATGAAAATTAAAATACTTATATTTGCTAGCAATACTCTAATATTATGAAAATTTGAAGAATTTTTTTTTAATTTGCCATTTGAAAATATTCTGATGTATATTTTTATTTTTATTTAAGATAATAAAGTTCATAAGTTTTGAAGAAACAAATAACAAAGAACCATTTTTCATTCATTTGGTATTATGATAAAAACTTTTTTTCAAAAATAGGTATCTATACGGTATTGATTTACATATACAGAGGCATGAAGTTCAATGAATATTATAGCGAATCAACTATAACAGAGCTTTTAAAATAAAAAAGAGTAAAATATAACTCTTCAAAAAAAGTTTTAGTTACCTGTGGAAAAATAAAAATAAATGTTCTTTAAGAAATAAAAAAAGTGCAAAAAGAATTTGATTTATTTGCTATTAAAAACTTTTAACATTAAAAAACTAGATTAAATATCTCAGAGAAAGTTCTACTGCCTCAATATAAATGATAATTATCGAGAGATATTCATCCTATAGGTAAATAGAAGAAAATACGCAAACTCATAATTTTAATAAATTATTTTCGATGCATTAGAAAAAAAAATCATTTTAAAAACTACCAATTATCTTTTTACTATTTCAAAAAATCAGAACAATATGTTTGTGCTGAATGTATTTATAGTCTGAAATATAATCAAGGACATTGCCAACACATCTTCTCTTATTGCCAAGGGCGTAAATCTTTATCAAAAAATAAATCATCAATTAAAATTCCGTTATCTATAATGACACACACATTATTTTTCTCCATAAAAAATCCTCATTAATATTCATTCTGAAAAAAATATTTGCCGAGTATTTTAATTTCAGATACGCATTATAAATTCAAAATTCATTCATAATATCTGGCAGTTGTTTTTTGTCCCAACTCTTGAATTGTAATAAGAAAATTAAAGTACTTATATATTTCTAAATTTATTTTTTCGTTTCTTAATATTATCATAACTTTAATTATTATATCAAAGATAGAACAAAGAGCTCTGAAGTACCCACGCAACATATTTACAAAGCTCATTCCATCAGCCTTTTCGTCTGTAAATGATTTGTGTAGACAAACAAAAGGAAATTATTGTCTTTATGATTATAAGACGAATATATGCACTTTAGTGTCAGTTATAATTAAATTATAATGAATAAAAAATAAGGTTTGGCAATTTTTATAGTAATAAAATTTAATATGAATGTTCATAAGGAGTTCATCGATTGTCCGGCACTTAATTATCTTTTGTAAACATAGTTTTACAGACTAACAGAGATTACTATCTCTTTTTCAGACACATTTTGAAAAAAAATTTTACGCTTCTATTGGGGTTGAACCTTAAAATCAATGGTGTATAGATCTAGCCATCAAGACACTAAAAAACCAACGATGTTTAAGTAAGTTGGAATATTTCAATAAGGAAAATAAAAATAATTTTATTATTCTTAATTTCAATAGATAATATACGTCATAAAGCAAAAACCGAGTATCTTTTGACAATTCTTATTTGTATGACTGTATTAAGATAAATCAAAGGTCTTGAAAAAATTAACACCACAAAAATTATTGAAAAATCCTTTCTCCCAAAGAAAAAAAGTTGTAAATGTTATGGATCCTCCATATTCACCTATGAGGCAAATACGATTCTGAGATTCCTAGAAATTGTAGAGAAAGGCCCAGTGGAGGAGCAAATAGCCATCTTCTTTGAGTCGCAGTCATGCATTAAGGTCGTAAAGAGGCGGAAAAATAAGAACACTACAGTGGCGCTGATCCAAAATAAGCTCCATATTAGGGATAACGAAATAGCATGGACCCCTAGATATAAGGTTATTACTGGTAATGTCTTAGCGGGCCTAGTAGCGAGCGTGACCACTTATGAAGATCTGATACAAGAACAGGCACGGTCGTGGATGCACTTAGGCAGTGTAAGGAAAGAACAATGAAGCTGTGGAATGGCTTTTGGCGGTCCCAACCACAGAAGCTTGCTAACAGCAGAGTATCTACGTCAGAAAATTAACCTGAATAAGAGCTGCTAAGAAATCTGAAGGTAAGCCTCTGCAAGCTGGGACACAAAAGGTTGACAGCCACCTGTTCAGTGGGACAACAGCGCTATGCAGCAAATGTGGATACGATATATCGGTAAAGCACCCGCTGCTGAAGTACCAGGAAATTGAGAACCTGAGACGGAAGTGGTCGGTGCTACAAAGTTTAAAAGAATGTCTGAATACAGAACAAGAGGTTACAACAAGCCTGAACTTCCTCAAGAAGGCCAACCTTTTCACCGAACTATGATACAGTGCATGTAAAAACGTGACCCGGGAGTGTGTGAATGTCAACAATGATTATACGATCTGAAAGAGTGCAAATATGACAAGAAAAGCATATCAATACAACATCAAGAAGTGAAACAAGTGACAGGACTATTAGAACTAGAACAGTCGCTGATGACCTTAGAGGTTTCAAATGACTTTAAATTACCTAAGAAAAAAATATTATTTCCCAGGTACTTTTTTAAGACAGTGAAGTGAAAATTATATAATTTTAACCATGCTTAAAGAGCTTTTAATATATATAAAATAAACTTTTGATATTCTATTCACTTTCATCGCTCATAAAATAAAAATGTGTATCTATTTTTACGCAATTGGTCTATAAATATGTTGTCAGCAGAATTAAGTACGAGCATAATGCCTTGACCTACACACAAAGACTATTGCTTCGTTGAAATAAACTTTAGCATTCGCTTTTATAACAGATACGAAAGTCTACACTTATTTGCGAGTACAAACTGCCTAATCTATTTTTAACACGTTTTATTTTTAGCCACGGCACATTTCGTTCAAGGGAGGAATACATTATATGAATATCGCTTGTGAATGTAAACTTTAATTTAGTTCCTTTTAAATATCAGCTGTGACTAGCAGGGACGTAATAATGTAGCACCGTATTTTGCCTTAGCTATTTGAAATAATATGATTTTAGTAAAAATTTAAATTTAATTATAGCCTGAGTGAAAATTTACTAGCTTTAATCATTGTTCTCATAAGGACGATATGTTCAACTCCAACGGTTCGCTTTTGATCTGCATTAACAATCAACAAAATAAAATATTCACAATTAACTATTCAAATGTTTTAGTTTTAAATACAGAGAAGGAGCAAACATTCATCAAATTATTCTTTTCTATTCGAAAAAAAATTACAAGTATTACTCTTCAATAGAAACAGGTGAAAGATTTTTAAACCTACCAACAGAAAATACAAAAAATCAAATTAAAGGATTCATATTTTATTTGCCTACAAAAAGATAGCAAATTCCTTCCTGGTGGTAAATAAAGTATAATTATTTGCCAAACAATTGTAGTAATCATTTCCTTGGTAGTTTTATTCCATATGACTTATAAATATAAACAAGTTAATTTTAAATATATGAAAGCATCTTAATTTTTGCTAATATAAGAATAGATATTGATTTAATCGAAAAAAATACTAATTTAGTACTTCACACATTTCTCGAATGTTTCAGGAAAAGTTTTCACTTAATATAGTATATCTTGAAGTCTAAATAATTTACGCTTACCATTATCAAGCTTAAGAACCTTAATTTGATTTTGAAAATATATAAGTTCTGATTAAACAAATAAGCGTTGAAGTTTTCGAATATGGAACGAATAAATTTAGCATATTATATAACATCTTGAGCGTAAGGCCTTAAAAGTTATAATATAAATAAGCCAAAAAAGCATTCGTAGTGTATTAACCTTTACTAAACCAATGGATTTTTTTTCTCTCAAGATTGTTCTGAATAAAATAACTAAACTTATTTACAGAATGAAATTTAAATGAACATTAACAGAAAAATCAATACGATTGTTAAAAATATAATTCTTAATTTCTTGAGAGTTTAAAAATAATTTGAACTAAGATGTAAGTAAAAGAAATTAAACTGCAGAAGTTAAATTTTAACATGAGTTCTTAAGGAAAAATAGAAATATCCAATAGAAAAAAATTCACTAAAAAAACAAAGCCACAAATCGACGAAACTGTAAAGGAAAATAACAAAATCACCAGAAAATAAAATGTCTTTTTTTCTACTCGAGAATATTGCGAAGCAATAAATTAAATATTCTACAAATATTAAATATATAAATTTACATACAACTAGAGGAGAAAACGAACAAGATAAAGAAGAAGTGGGTTCTGATCTCATTACAATTAACATAAACGATGTGGAACGAAAGATGCGTTTACGCGTATATGTCAACAGGTGATGAGGAAAAAACTTTAAATGGTGGCTAACCTCGTCTTATTAATTATTAAGTAATATTTTTATTTTTAGAAATCGAAAGAAAAAAAATTATTATATATGTTAATATGTTAAAAACGTATTTCTAAAATCTCAAAAGTAAGAAAAATGTAATCACAGATATGTTATCATTACCAATTATTACGCTCGACATTTTATCGATTTTATTATCTGTATGAATTAACTAAGCTGGAGCTTTTAATTAAACGAATTAAACTATGTAAAACAAGACCGCAATAACATCAATTGACAGATTAACAGCATTAACCGAGATGTTAAAACTTTTAACACTGTAAACTTGACCGTATCAGAAGCGTCGGTAACATGATAAGTAATTATTTAATTAATGATCATATTAACGACAAATAGAAGCACTTATAAATAAATAGTAACTATGCTGAATATTTTTATTCTCAAATATCTCACAAAGCTTTATCATTCACATCCAAATAATCAAACTTAGTTATTACAGCTGACCAGCGTTTATCATATATTAGTTATACTATAAAAGCGAGTTTACAAAAATTCTTGCATAAGTTATTTTTTATCATAAATTTAATTTATACTTAATTGTGTATTTAAGAGAAAAATTAACTGTAAAAGAATCTTAAAATTTTTCGGAATGAATCTTAAAAAATAATATAAAATTTACATAATCAATAATTTTAATATCTTCATTTAAATGATTGTAATAAAGTTTCTATCAAACTCAACGAATTATAATAATGTCTGTGTTATCACCTTTGTTTTAGTCTTTTTTGTAGCGATAATTTAAATTAAAAATGCCCATTATTTCCAATTTTTTTAAAAGTAAAATTAATATTTATCTTTTTCTATATTAGAAAAAAAGTTCTTTAAATTAAAATTGTATTGTATATATTTAGCTCTGTAAAGCTGAAACCCGGCCTTGAGTTTTAAAAAGAAAATTGTCACATCGATCATTTATTACTTTAATAATATATTATAGCTTTTTTACAGCTCGGACTCTCATTTTTTAAGCGCAATGCACCTTAAAAAGGGCCTACAACTAACTGCAATTTTTGCATGAAAATTTGGTTTATCAATTTAACAATAGAAGCACGGAACATTTTGACACTCCTAAAATAGATGGGTCAATTTTGTCCAAATAAATATTTTGCTACAGTAATGTAAAGAGATACGAGTATGTCTAGAAATAAATCTTGTAATTATAAAAGTAATTAATATGAAATATGACAATAATGTTATGCATATTTTGATGTACTTTGGCTTAAAAGATAAATTAAAATCACAAAGAGTTCAAGTCAAAAAGTAAATAAAATTATAAGAAACTTGTTGCCCATCTGTCGAATCACATAACGAGCAAATAAAAAACTCTTTCTATGTGGATTTCTTCCAATCTTATTTTGAAGGTATTGAATAATTTCCTCGGGTTTTAGACCACGCTTAGCTATAGTGCGAAAAAATATTTCATACGTATTACATACTTTTTCAACACTGCGTTCCGGTTGCTAATAACACAGTGTATCTAGAATATAGACCAATGTAGAAGTTTTAGGAAAATTGAACATTTGCTAAGAACATTTTTTATGTGATTCCTTGGTTTCTACAAGTTTTATTTGAAACTTTTTTTTTCCAACTTTTGTCCTGCCAGAGTTATTTTGTAAATAATGTTATTTATTTATTTTTTCTAACCCTCGCCGGAGGTTGGGGAAAGAATTATTTTCACAGACAGTTATAGAATACCTCAAAAAAAATTATATCCAAAAGTCAGCCATTTTGCAAAAATTTCGATTTAAACACTTGGTTGACTGGACTAAGATTAAATATAGTTTTCACTACGTTATAATATTAATGTGGATGCAAGGGAGTTCGCCGATAATGGTTGATTATATTTTTACGTTTTTACTAGAGATGCAACGAATACTCGGCTACTATTCGGTATTCGGCCTATTCGGCTGTATTTTTTAATATTTGGTATTCGGCCGAATAGTAGGTAAACACTATTTTTTAATACTGAATACTAAATCATAACAAAATAAAGGTTAATTATATAAAAACATATAAATTAAAAAAAATATATATAAATTTAAATTACAAATTAAAATTGAAAATCAATTAAGGAGAATAAAATTATAATGAATCAAAACAATTTTTTCTGCAAATTTTTTTTTTTATTCTTTATATGTAATTTTTACAATCTGCTCCTTGAGCAATAAGTAAATGTGCTGACATTAGCGAGGAAGGGGAGGGGGGTATTACAAAATGAGATTAATAATAACAAAGTAACTAATAAGGAAAACAACAATTGATAACAAGTGATAAAAATAAAAGTAAACATAGTATCAAAAGAAAGAAAGAAAAAAAAAAGAAAAGTTAAACGCAAGGTCGGGTGGAGGTAGTTTGTTTAGCTACCACCAGTCAGCTACTGATGGTTGCTATTGCTGTCTCGTTTCTCCTTTGATTTTGTTTGGTGTAGGATTTTTTTTTTAATTTATTTATTTTTCTTTAATCGCTTTTGAGTTACCTACGTCAGGTCTTCTGGCCAGATTCTTTTTAATCTTCTGAGAGAAGGTGGTGAGCTCAGAAGTGCGCTTACTAAAGAGTTTTGGTGGTCACTGCATCGCTCCCTATACCGTCCTGCGTTCTTTCCTATGGCTTCGCGCACGAACGGGATCTGAAAGTCTTGGGTGCAGAGTTTCATTTGTTACGTACCAGGGAGCCTCTGCTATCATTCTCAAAATCTTGGACTGTTCTCTTTGAATTATCATGATGTTCGATAATTTGGCACATCCCCATAACTCGATGCCTTAGAGCCATATTGGTTTAATGATGAGGTTATAGATTTTCATCTTACACTCGAGGGACAGTCCTGAACCTTTTCTCAGAAGCCACCACATTTTTTTAGTTTTCTGGTCCATCTGTTTTCTGTTGGCCTTAATATGCGATTTCCAGGTGAGTCTTTTATCTAGCGTCAAACCTAAGTATTTCACCTCGTCTTTCATTGGGATAGGTTTGTCGTTCATCGTGAGGTGAAGGCCAGTTTTTTTGGTTGTTGTAAAGGTTGTTTGTACACATTTGTCGGTATTAATTTTCATTTTCCAAGCCTTCAGCCATTCTTCTAGGAGGTGGATGTGATTTTGCAGATTAGTGGCGGTTCTGCAAGGGTCCTCATCAGTTGCGAATATTGCCGTATCGTCTGCAAAAGTGGCTATTGCTGTGTCGAGAGTTTCTGGAACATCTTTTGTGTAAATAAGGTATAAATACGGTCCAAGTACACTTCCTTGTGGTACTCCAGGTTGGATTGGTATTAAGTTTGAATAAGTGCCCTCAAAGACAACTTGTGAATATTTTTCGTGCAAGTATGACCTTAGGATTGAGTAGGTTTGATCGGGGAATGATTTTTTAATTTTGTAGAACAGTTCCTCATGCCTTACTTTGTCGAACGCCTGTTTTAGGTCAAGAAACACTCCGGTGCATATATTTTTAGACTCATTAGATGTTACAGCTTTTGTCTGAAACTTTTTCCTGGGAAAATTCGAAAAAGGACGGTTCTGAGGTGAAGCTTGGGAATTCGTACATACAAATAGACTGTATGCATATAGTTCTGTTTATATGTATAGTTATAAAGTGCTTATATTTCTTTAAACCAACAGCGAGTTTTATAAATGAAAGTAAAAGAAAGTAGTGTGACGTCTCGCATCAGATATTTTTGAGTTAAACTTAGTTTTGGTGATATATTTTTAGTAGCTACCGAGTTTGATAAATTTAGTATTCTTTTCAATTATTTAATTATTTATTCATATTTGTTTTATGATAAAATGTTAAAAATTAAGCTTATAAGAACATTTTCATTCGTTAAATAAAACAAAAAAAATATGTTTCTTCATTTAAAAGCTAAAAATAGATTATTTTCATACTTCAAATAATTTAACGTTTGTGATTAAATTATGCCCAACTGATTGTTTAATTAAAAACTAAAGTAAATGTTGTCTGTTTTTTTTTCTTTGATAATTTAAATAAAATAATATTTGTTGTATCAAATGTAATATTATTTATAATTTTAAAATTAATATCTAATATTAAAAAACCCATTTTAGTATTTTGTTTATTTGTTGAAGCAAAAGGAGTTTTCCGAAAAAGTTATTTGTATTTCATGTAAATATAAATATATTTATTTCATATTTAAATAACGAATTAAAACTCTTTACAGAAGTTGAATTGTTTTAAACGATAATTTAGAATGGAGAAAGAAAGAAAATCACGAACATATGGAATCATAAAACATTGAAATAATAAAATCAAAATTAAATTATTTGGTGAAACGAATGTTACTTGTTTATCACATGTATGTTATGTAATTAAATTCATCTGATCTTCAATAGTTGTGGGGTGTAATAAACAGAAATTATTTGTCATAATAATTTATTAAATGTTCATATGTGATTATTCGGACTCGTAACAAACGTAAATGGAGGTGAAAAATGAGAAGAAAATAGAAAAACCTTACGAGTACTTGAACGAAAACATAATGTGTAAGTGAGATAAATGAAATTTTAGCGACAACAATGTGAAAGAGCTGTAGAGAGCTAAATAAGCTAAATAAGGGTGAGCTCAAATATCGCAGTGCGGCGAACCAGCAAAGCTACTTGACGTGGGTGGTAGCTCTGCCTAGGCACCTGTTTCTAGAATGTGTATTGGGGATCGACAAGGGGATGCAAATTCGTGTCGTTTTGTAAAAGTTTTCTCTTTCTACTTGCCCATTGACTTTTCATATAAATTGGATCAACTTTTCTTTATATGACATACACGAAAATGCCGTTCTCGTCTTCAATTTATTACCATTTTAATTGTGATATTTTTCAAGCTGTTCCCCATACAAAAGTTTTATGTGTTCGAATAGCACATATTTTTATAGTCACGTAATCAATTATATCAGAAAAAGAAGCGAATTTCAATGAACCGTGCAAATTCAACAATGAAAATTGGAAATTTTTCTGATGCGAATGAAAAAATAGAAAATACTATTGATTTTTATTTATAAAACATACAAAGCGATTTCACTCATTGAAAAAAATTGTAACCTGAGAAAAACTTACATTTTTCATGTATCACATAAGATCTATGTCGCATCATTTATATTCTTAATATTCTAAAAATATTTGTTACATAAATATATTATGCATTTTCACATCTAAAAATAGATATGATGAATGGAATATGTTGCAAAAAAAATCATGAAATATTAGGGCGAACCATAATGTAATATTTTTCGGAAGTCTGTCATGTAAAAAGGAAATTGAAAATTTCTCCTCACCTGTCAAGAAAATAAGCATATGTATGAGATATTAGGTTGACTTTTATTGCCAAGTGGTTTTGATTTGATTTCTATTTTTTTTTCTTGAAACATGTTCAAATTAATTTCGAAACTCTATTTCTGTCCTTCAATTAGAATCACGCAAACAATAAGTTATTCATCTAAATTTAGTTTTTTTTTTATATTTCAAGAGCTCAACTACTTAGTGTTGAATTAATTCTTTAATTTTAGAAGTTTAAATCCATAAGTATGAAAAAAGTTTGTTTATGATCGGTTTTTTGAAATTTTTATTCAAAAACTTCAGATTTCAAACAATTCAGCGCTCTCAAATTAACGATCTGCCTAAATATTTTAAGTTGTACAACACAAAAAGTGCTCTTAGTCTAATCCTTTGGTGAAGAAACCATTAATTGATAACTTAGTTGTTTATGTTTCATTTTGAATCTGTACTGATTTAACATAAACTTTTAAAAAGAAAACGTTTAAAATAACTTATTCTCATTAAGATTTGAAATATTTATCGATTTAGTAGCAAAAATTTATAACAAGTTAAATTCCCAATTTCATTTTACAACTAACTAACTAGGTAACTTAAGTTAACTAACTAAGGAACTTCTTCGTCATTTTGTCCATTTTCTATTTTAAGTTTTTAGATTGAAAAAGTCTGACTTATACATTTAAATGAATGCCGATGAAAACTTAATAGCAGTAGTTATTTAAAAAAACAAATGTTACAAAAAATGGAAATGTTTATGCCACCGGTCAAGGAAAATCGAGCGTACGATTTGTTTCAATTTGTCGCTTATCCCGAATTCAATACATGTCAATGACAATAAAAGGAGGGTAATTGAAGTTCAGAATTTCTCAATTTTTACTTTCAATGATTATCTTCATTTGTACTCTGGCAACTATTTTAAATACCTACATGTGTTTATGTATAAACTTTTTTCATTATCTTTCACTAATTGATCATGAAATACTGAAACAAGCATTGAACTTCTTTTAATAAGAACATGAAATCGAAAAACGTTATTCTTGAAAAAAATTTTAGGTTTAGTTTGGAATGATATTTTTAACAATTCCAGCTTTAAAATTTAGTTTTAAGGTCTTCTTATTCCGAATTTCGAATATTTTTTGGCACTTTATAAATTGAAAGGACCCTCGTAGACGAAGTATGTGTAAAAAACATATTGAAGGTGAGAAAGAAAACAATTTTAAAGCAGAAAGATTATTCTGCGTCTCCTTATATATTCTTCATAACTCTCTTGGGATTACAACATCCACTTTGAAAACCACTGTTCTTAGCTCTCAACGTTAGCAATCGCTAAATTACAACAAAAATCATGACCTTCAGTTTTTGGTAATTTTTGTAATCATTCATTTTAGATTTGATAACTATTTTCGCCAACATTTATTCTTTAAACGAATTAAATTTTTGCGTTTTCTTTTCTTGCTATTCAATCTGTATTTTAGGTGAATTTTAATTGCTCCTATACTAAATCATTTTATTTGCCTATGTTTCTTGTAGTGGCTCAAAATGAAGCAATTACAATAAAAATTATTATGCAGGAAAGGCTTTATGCACAAAAACGCTTAATACGAAATTTGGCAAACACTGTATTGTGTGTATGGGTAAATTGCATTGACAGTAGAGTACAGTATAGACTTTACAGTACATTCACACTCCACAAAGTCAGTGTCTTGAATGTGACATACGACAAAAAATAGATTTAATAATATCTGGCGTCTTGAAAATAGATATTCCTTTGCATTCAAAATGCATTTAGCACGAAAAAAAATGTGTGCGTGTACTTATGTACGCGCGTGAAAAGTTATACTTCTTTGGCATCATTAAAAATTAGTTTTTTTAATTGCATACAAATAATTAATAATAAATACAAATAATAACAGCTACTGCAAAATTCGAGAAAAGTAATAACTTATTTATTAATAATAGTATGTGATATTTGTATATATAAATATTTTCTTAATAAAATAGGTATTAAAATTATATTTAAAGAATTAATTATTTTTAATTTAAATAAATAAATAAAACAAAAATTCAAATTACGCGCACCTTGTTAAAAAAAACCGAGCTGTTTTGCGGCCAACTTCATCTTGTTAATTTGTGATGATAAAATAGACCGCTACTAATAGCATAAAAGTAAGATTACATTAAACACGTTTTTTCCTGAGTAACCGTTTATGTAGTAAATTTGTATTTTTATGACTATTTATTGGCTGAAATACTGTGAAAAAAAAAATTGTCAGGAGCATTTTTCTGGTTAACAATTCATGCATGTCATGAAAACGAAGCTTCATAGAAATTGCGAAATAAAGTAAGTAGCTACTTGTCAAAGTAAATGTCTTAATCTTATTCATATCTTGTGTTACTAAATTATTATTCTAAGATGGTTGAATCATTTCAGAATCCCAGATTTCGTGATAACTAAAAATATGCATGCAATGCAGACGTCATTTTCATCATTAAATTTCAAATAGTATAACAGCTACTGCAAAATTTGAGAAAAGTAATAACTTATTTATAAATAATATGTGTTATTTGTATATATAATTATTTTTAATTTAAATATAAAAACAAATAAGTAAGTAAATAAATGAAACAAAAATTCAAATTACGCGCGCCAAGAAACCGAGTGGTTTTGCGGTCAACTTCATTTTGTTAATTTTTGTCTCAAGATGGCCGCCCATCTAAAAATTTCACTCTCATCATTTTTTCATAACCCGCCTAAAGAAGTATAACTTCAAAAAAATTTGTTTGCTCAGTGTAAATTAATAAACGTTGAATTTTGTGTCAATCGTATTTTACTGTACCTACCAATTTCGATTCTTTTTTCGTCTAGGTCTATAATGTTTTAGAAAAATAAAAGATTCCTTTATCTGTACTAAATGTTTTCTGAATATGATAACTGGTGTCATTATTAATAAGAAGCTTTTTTTCTTTTCATGTTTTCATGGATACGTAAACAAAGATTTTTTTTTCTAAATGTTAATTTTTTTTTTGGTCTATTTAAGGTCGCATCAACTACTTAGGCCATTAGCGACATTTCAAATTGGAAAACCCTTAAAAAAATCATGGGCTTTCAAACCTAGGACCACTGGCGTATAAGGCAACTATCTAACCAACCATGCCACTAAATGACCTTATTTTATTTTCTATTGCTAAATTTCGAGTGAATAGAACCATTAGTAGCGACTGGTACTTATTTTGTATCACAACAATCATTAATAACCAATTAATAACCAAACAGATTAAAACAGAACAAAGAAAAGTGCAAGACAGTGCAAAACAGTGCATGAGCCATTTTAATATAAAATTATTTGATATTTACAGTAAAATAATTCTTAAAATATTATTTTTCTAAACTTATTTGTTCTCATAAGACTTGAAAACTCATTAAGATAAACTTTTTATTTAAAGCTCATTAATTTGCACATAATCATTAGAAAATATTTTCAAAGTTATGCATATAAAAATTGAAGTATAAACTTAAAAGTTTTAAATTAAATAGGATTTTCCATCAAGTTTCTAAATGCGTATAAATTGCAAATATATAATAATAAAGAAGTATTCATCATTCATATAGATAGCTTGTATATAATGTAAAGTTAGTTATTTTAATTTTGTAATGAATAGGTGCATTAAGTTGTTTGAAGTTCACTCTGTTGTGTATGGGTCATTTTTTTACAAACCGTACAAAATCTGAGCAAATTTGAACTTGACATTTTAGAATCGCCTGAAATTTTTTTTACAGCTTCTATACGTAAATATAACAACCCGTATTTTTGGATTTTGCTCAAAAAAATTTTCTTTTGAAACTATGCCCATTTAAATTTTTAATGATATTTGAATTTTCTCCAACCTTTGCCTATTTGAAATTTTATATCTCCAGTTCTACTATTCGGATCTATGTCGGATTTTTTTTATTCTGTACTTTGTTACTTAAGATTTGAAAGTATATTGTTTAAAACAAATTTTTGCATAAATTTTATAAACAATAGCAATTTAATTGTTTATAAGCTTATATCACCCCCTTACCCCAACTTGAATCGAATTAAAAAAATATCATTGTATTCCTTATTTTATCATCTACAAAACCCAGTTTACAAAAAGTTGGGATCTCTGTTATTTTGGAAGATATTAAATATTTTCGAGCGCAAGGTACCGAAACGCGCTCCGCGTGCGTCCAATTCCTAAGATCTCCAACGCTCTAGCATCTACTTTACATTTCTGAATGTTAACCATTTTGCGTTTGAGTATAAAAATGTTTGTTAGAAGAACCTCAAAATAGTTTCCCCATTACAAAACTAAACGTTAAAAAGCAAACTTCAATAGATATACTTACTTCAAAAATGAATCATATAATATTTTGGAACGCAAGGAAATGTAATGAATGCAGTTGCGATGTAGGAAAAGGACGTTATCTGTTCATAACTCTGTTTTGTAATAATATTATCATTATTATTGTTGATGTACTTCTACATGCAACCAAATCAATAAAGCTTAGCAAAGCCCATATATGTGTAACACTCAGTTCGAAGCCAATGTTCATTAAATATGCAATATATACTTTTAGTCGTATAAAACAATTAACCTTTTGCTGTCATTTATTGTGCGTTTTATTCAGCAATTACATTCTGTTTCAACATGAATTGCTTTGCTGGAACATGGGGCGGCATAATAAGCAAATAACCTGTTGCCTAACGAGGTGGCTACTTAAAATTTTATCATTCAATTCATTTTTCTATTGGTTTGTGGTTCGTACAAGGTAGCTCTATAAACTTCAACACGACAAGTTTGTTAACATTTGATTTTCAAAATATATAGGTGACTTACGATATTACCTTATTATGATATTTTCTTTTTTTTTTTACAATATATCATCTCATTTTTTTGTATTGAATAAAATTTAATATTTCAGATGAATATTTTTTTAAAAATTTATTACTGTTTTTATGAATCATGCTCAAATAAAAATTTATGCAAATAAAAAAATGAAATGTGTTTAATCTACAAATCGTATTTGCATGTCAAAAAAATAAAACGCAATTCGTGAAAAATAAAAGCTATATCGAGCAGTTCATCAACTTGAAATCAAATAATCTTTGACTTTAAAAGTATCTTCTGAACTGAAAAGAGCTTTTGAAACAAACAAATATAGTAAAATGTAATTTGACCTAAGCACTATATCTATGCAGTTTTATTTAATAATACTTATTGATGTACAAGAAGCTTTTAGTTTGTTATACTACAAAGCTTTTCATAAACTAATTTTCCATAAATATTATATCAAATGAAATCTAGGTTAAGAACTCGTTAGAACATATTATTAAAAGCAGCATTTTGAGTGCCTATGTCTCGACGAAAGAAAAAATTGTTTTATTCAATTATTTCATATTTTGTGATAATTTTTGTATTTCAGTTTTTAAATAAATACTTCTTATACAAATGAGTTAATTTTTTATTTATTTTTTTCAAATGCAAGTTTTGGGATTTAAAAAATTATTGTTCAAATTGCGCTTTTTTATTTATCCAGTGATTTTATTATCCAGTGATATTCAGGAGCTTTCACTTCCATGACGTTATTTCATGTAGACAACTGGCGTTTCAAATCTAAAAATAGACTCAGAAGTAAACATTGACAAAGCCGTATCGTTTAATGAAAAAAAAAATGTTTACTGATGCGTTGTACACAGTTAATGTAAGCTTATCATATCAATACAAGCTGTACACAACTGATATTTAATTGAATTTTTAAAATCAATTTTGTCAATTATATTTTAATCATTAGATATGTATCGTATACTGTTATTATTTAATGTATAGTCCGTAGTGTAGTAAACAAGAAAATTACAAATTAATTAAATTTCGAGTTGAAAATTTATTTCAAATTAACATCGTTGTAATTACCCTAAGGTAAAGTGGCAATTTATTCTGTTTTAGGTGACATGTAACTTGCATTTAGGTCTGATAAATTCACTTACACAGTTTATTTTGGGATTATATACCTACACACTTTTAAAAAGTTTTTTTATTCAGAAAAAGGTAAAAAATTGACTTGTAACCGATTAAGAAAATTTGATCATGAAATTTTCTTATGGCTCAACGACAATACAAAAAGTTTAGTTCGGCATAAAGTTCATTTTTGAAGCTATTTTATTGAGTTTACAAAGGAATAAGTTAAAAATTCATAATAGTTAAATTATGCAAAAATACGTCTGTAAAATGTATTTTTCATTACCTTTAAATAAAATGCTTCGTTCAAAAGCTACAGAAAAATTTCATGAAAAATGTTTCATTGAAAAATGACTCTCACATATACCTAGAGATTTTTGAGAATAAAAATTATGTAACCTGATTATTATCTCTTATTCTTACTCATCTAGATTCAACTTCAAATGAATAATAGAAAATACAGTCTAATGGGGGACTTTACACCATCTTGATATCCTCAAAAGCAATTTTAGCCACTTAAAGAATGTTTTCTATAAATAAAATAAAATTTTTATCTAAACTGTGTCTGTACACAGAGGCCTTATCGATAGTTAAAAAAATTTTTGTTTGTCTGTCTGTTACCGCATCACGCGAAAATTACTAGACAAATTTTGATGACATTTGGTATGATAATATTATAATTCACTAACCGAGTCATTATCTAAGATACCCAATATAGCAGGAAAATTGCAGGAACCACGCTAAGACTACATTATTAGTTGATAATGGAGTGGCTGATGCTTAATTGATAACGGATTTTGATAAAATTTTATAAATGGCACCAAACTATTCGAGTCATATAGTTATATGGGCTTAGTTATAGCTCGAGTTATATAGGCTATAATAGGCTATTATAATAATTGATAACGGATTTTGTTGGATGCGGTGATTACTGAATGGGTCACTAAGTATATAGGATAAAATTATTTCAAAAATCTTTATTAACATTTTTTTTTTGTGTTTTAAGTCGCTTTAACTTCTAAGATTATATCACGACTGTCTAAACACAGAAAATTTCTGTTGGTCAATTTTATCTAAGGTCTTAGGTCTAGGATTCAACGAGGATCGAACCCAGTATCGCTTGACGCATGGAGCAATAAGAGTAATTTTTTTCTCCATTTTAATGTGCTTTAACTGCATGGTCATTAGCACAATGTTAGTTGGGAATAGGTTGGTTTTTTGGTTATGTTAGACCGTTATATGTCACTCCAAATTCCTAGCTTCTGGAAGAAATAGCAAACGTTGTCCCACTGTTCTGGGTCTCCCATCACCTCCTGGATGGAGTGTGGCGTACCCGTCTCCTTCCTCAATCCTTTCAAGAGGTCACACTCGAATAGATGTTTAGCGGTGAGTGGGGATGAGCATTTTGTGCATTTTGGAAGTGGAGTAGTCCTTTGCAGAAGGGGCAGAAGGTATGAGTGGGTTAATGTGAGAGCATTTGTTTTAACCACTGCGCCAATATGTAGTTTTTATAAATAATTATGTTTACGGAAAATAAAGTAGCCTAAAAGTTTCATTTTAACCTTTTTATTTAAGACTAGCGGATATTCAAAGATCGTATATAAAATAAAATTATAAATTTTCTAAAAGGTTATATTTTTGCTTATTTATTGCATTGAAAGAAAAAACAATATATAATTTAATGGCAACTACCTATATACCTACGTTTATACATTTATTGGTAGATATTTTGCCAGCTCAACAAGCAGCACAATGCTATGGTACATAGTAGAAATAACTTAATCATACATATATGTATATTTATATGAATTATAAGTTTAATTATATTAATGAAGAAATCAAATTTCAATTCCAATTTGTTTTGCTGTAATTAACTAATAAATAAAGAAAAAGATTTTTCAAATAAATAATTTTAATAAATCATAATAAAAAAGAAATTATTATTATTATTATTTTCAAATGTTTCTATATATTATAACCTTCAAAACTTCTTGCAATTAAAAACGCATCCCCACAGATAAATAATCAATAAGATAAGATAATTTTGATGCTAGGTCTGTGAAGAAATTATTAAAGAAACCTAATTCCATTTCATTAGTTGAGACAAGATATAAGAATCATATCATAAAGTTTTATTTTAACTCCATAATAACTGTCACAAAACTACTGTAAAAGAAATTCGTTTAGCGTTTAGAATACGTTTTTCGCCAATATTTAAATTAACTTTCTACCAAAAAAGTAAATTGGACATCATAAAAATTGAACCAGTTTAAAGCTTTATTAATTTTGAACATTTTGTAAGTATATACCTACTTCAGAAAATTTCTGATCTCATCAAAATTGAAAACTTTGCCAAAGTAGCTTTAAGCTTTCATCTAGAAAATATTGTTAATAAGAAATGTTATAAAAAGATAAGCTTTTAATTAATTTTGGTCAAAGTTTGTATATAAATTGTTCAGTTTAAACATAAAACATTGTTCTTTAGAAATACCATTGTGAATTTGTCCTAACCTGGAAGTGAGTAAGAACTTTTTACAAATGAAAAATCAAAAACGAACGTTTCATATTAAAAAGCCGTTTTTAATTTATGAAAGGATAAATGTACAAAAAGCTTTCTATAAAAAGCCAAAGTTTTAATAAGAATCTGTGGTTACCAATGACTTCATTCACGTACAATTTAAAAAAAACTTAATACAGGTTAAGCTTTAAAAACTAAGCTTATATCAATAAGAAAAGTAACTACAAAATCATCTGCAGGACAATCTCTGAGAATTTCAAATATAAAACATACAAAATTTATAAGAATTATAGATTAAAACATTTTATGAATTTTGCACAATCATCATAACAGTAGATTATAAGCAAATGTTTGTAAGTCAACAGTTAAGAGACGGTTTTGTTAAATTTTAATGTTATACTTGTGGCCCAGCAATTAAAGAGACAGTTGCACATGCTAGAAGTCTAGGAGACGAAATCCGCAATCGATTTGTTTTTAATTGTACATTCAGTATTTTGTATAACTTACGATCGTAAATATTTCAGGGGAAGCTTTTCGTTTTTCATAATGTTTTCAACTTTTCAACCTTTAAATGAACGAATAACAAAACTACAAAAGTATATATTACCACAAAAAAGTGGTCCAAGTGTGAAAGTGAATTGACAGTGACACATTCAATCAGTGAGTGCCCCTTTTTAACTGCACCAATCAACACCACTGACCTAAAAAAGATCCTCAACAAAAATACAATGGATCTCAAGGACATTAGGAGCTCATTGAGACTCCTGGGTGTCCTGGAGGATGTATAAGTCAAACCAGTCAACACAACAATTGTCGGTAAGGACAGAATTGTTGACGCGACATTAAAAAACCAGTGAAAAAGGTAGATATTCTTTATATTCGTATAGTGTAACTAATAATTGCATGATTAAAATTTGAAAAATCTGATAATTCCGCAGTAGGACTAAAAAATGTAAAATGTTCAACAATAAACCTTTTAATTTTCATGTTTTTATCTTTAATAGTTTAGCTTTCAACAAATCTGTCAGACAATCACGGTAGGTACTTCTTTAATCGTACTTATACAATTGCCTACATACATTTACAAAACAATATCATAATTGATTTAGGCTGAAGTCAAATTCACTGAAGAGAAAAACTTTATTAACTTTAAATTTTATAGTGGTATTCCTGAGAAGACTACGACCTTCACAACAAAAGGATTTTTCAAAATTTCATTTTTTTATGGTCAAGGATACTATTTTACTATTTTACTATCTCAAACTGAGTTTATTTTTACATCTAATCTTTTGTATGTTTTTGGAAATTTTTTAAATGGTTTAGAAGAAGTTGCGGTAGTGTATTTTTCTAATCATGAAAGTAAATTGGATCTTTTTACAGTTATAAAATCGTAGTCTAACGTAGCTCAAGTCATTTAATCTCTGATCTTAGAGAGTCTTACATAACCCGTTTGAGTTTGTGAATGGATAAATTTAAAATAAGATTTTTACTAATTTTGGATCAAGTTTTGTGTAAGCATATGTAGAATGGAAATGAAGAAAAACGATTTTTCTTTGGATATCCGGTAGTGTCTCTGTCAAATCCTGGAAGTGAATTGTAACTTTTTACAGCTGTAAAATCGTAGTCGAGCGTATCAGGTTATAGAACCGTCTTGAATTTGTGAATGGATTACAACATATAGATATGTTCCCGGCGAAGGGGTTCACGTCGTGGGGAGCTAGGAGCGGTGTTGGCGGGTAGATTTTTGGCCCGGCTGTTTTTGGCATAACTGTCAGTTTACGGAAGCAGTGCGGTGTGCGGCGAATGGATAAAAGGGCGCAACAATTCAACATCACAGCCATGAGCCGCGCATCCCAACATTTAGATACAGAGATCGGCCAAGTATTTTCAGAAAATGCGATCAATAGCTAACACGTAAAGCTTCGCGAACGAATCCAGAAGCCGTTCACATTGCGCCCGACCAATCGCAAGTGTCGACACAAGTGTCGCAGTTTGCGCGGGTTCGTTGATGGCCAAATGCTGCCTCTTGCCCCCCATCGTAGACAGTTTCATTCACAGAATGTGTGGGAGGTTGTGAAAGACGTGAGTGACGTCAGAGGGGTTATTCCGTAGATTATATATAAGGGACGTCATCGCAACGCGCCACTCTGTTGCTGGACGTCTTTATGGTATCATCGCAACATTAAAATTTTGTGAACTTCATCATTATCAATTTTCAAAAAAAAAATAATAATAAATAAAAACAGTGTGTAAAAATAAAAATTTAAAAAACCGTTTTCAAAAGTTCAAGTTAAAAAAAGTTTCGTGATTGATGCTGCAAATATATACGGTAAGTCTTGGTTCCTTTTTATAATTTTCGAAATAAAAAAAATTTTAATTAGTTTAAATTTTTAAAATTTATTTTAACAATTTTTGTTCTCTCTACATTTTATGAATGAATCGTAATGTGTGAGAGAGAACGCCTGAACGACCTGTTGGAAATAGGTCATACATTCATAAACCGAACCCAAGCGTTTTAAGCCTCTAGAATCTTTTTTTAGTGAGAAACCACTGAATTCACAAATCTCCTTGTTCACAGATGATGAATCATTTATTCCTACACCTCCCGTTCGTGATCCTGGTTATGGCTATTTTACCATACGGTTTGTGGTCATACCCTGTTTTTGGAACGACAAGATTTGGTCGATCGACCGTTCCGATTCGTCGAACATCATCTAACTGGGATTTATCAGTTCCAACATATTCTTTACCATCCTACCAACAAGTTAATTTGCCTCGCAGTCGTTTATCTCATTATCCAACGGCTTATTATAACGCTTTGTACCCCTATGCCCAGGATTACTTAGATGATTATTATTACCCACAAGAACCAATTAGCTATCCACTTTACTATGCACCGGCTCGAGGTTCATCAAAATACAGTGTTTATCAAGCCTTTCCTTATTATTACGATGACCGCAGAAGCCTTCCTTTATCCAATTATGGCTATTATAATTTCGATGAAAATACCGACCCGGTAGATGATTTACAAGAGGAAATTTTACAAGAAGAACGGGAACAACGCGAAGAAGCCCTTCCTATTGGTCAGGAAACCTGGTATGAGGGTGAAGCGCCATCTCAGAAAGAGGAATCTATTGACGATGTCAATGCAGCATTCTTGCAAAACTTAATAATGTCTCATATGTATAACGATGTGCTGACATCGAATAAAAACGAAAATGTTCCCAGTAAAAATATGGAAGGTTTCATCGCTGCAGATGATCAAGATTATATGGAAGAGACTGATAACAGCTGGTATCCAGATGTTAAAAGTGACACTTCTCGAAAATATAATAATGATTATGAAGATGAAGAAGTACGTGAGTTGAAATCATTGCAAAAATCGCTAAAAAATGGTAATAAAAAGGAACGAAAGGAACGAAAAGAACTGATCAATAAGGCGGCTAATAAGAAGAAGCAAAATTCGGTGTTAAATTTGAACAATGATGATGATATGTGGGTTCATTGGAACAAGAAGCGTTTATCTAATGAGCCGATTGGAAAAATTATCTATGAAAATAAGAAACAAGAGCTTAGTGAACATGGTCCATGGCCACCAGCCTACTCGACCTTGTCATTCAGTGACCGCAAATCAAATGCTTTTGTCGCAAGTAAAGAGCATAATTCTGTCAGCAGCACAGAAACTCCAAAAACGACATCATCTACGGCAGCACCGCCCAAAACGGATGAAGCCGTGAGAAATACTCGAGGTGGTCAAAAGGAAGTCGTTCTTCTACGACCTGCAACACCCGTTCGTCATCCATTTGCAGAGCCCGTAATCGAGCTTTTAGAACAAGAAAAGGAAAATGATTTCAAAAAGAAATCGCCTTCCGTTTACGACACAATCAAACATCTGTTAGACATGGAGGACGCATTAAAAGAGGTAAGTTGATTTTTTTTAAAGTAAAGCACGATTTTTAATATTCGATCAAGTTTAAAATTACAAAAAAGACGATATGTCTTTTTATTGGAGTTAGTCGAAACATTTATAATTTTCGTAGCCAAAGGATAATTTTCGTTTTTGTAGTTTCTTGGCAACAACGTTAGATAATAAATTTACGTTTCATATTAAAACGTTGAATATATTATAAACGGGGGAAAATATAAATGAAAGGTGAAGAAATATTCTAATTTTTAAATTAAGTAAAATATTCTAATTTTAAATGGAAATAAAACGACAACAAGAACAAAAAAAAAATAATGTGACGGTGTTGGTGACGACGATTTTGTTCATTGACGACGACTAGGTGAACTTTTTGGCTCGACATCGGCGACGCGATGGCTTCCGTCAAAGTTGGTGCCAAACAAATAATTCATTATACCAAGACATCGGTGTATCAGCCCATTCAACTTTACACATAAATAACTCGTCTCCGACGTCGAATAACAATATAACATTTTTATCTTTTTTATTTTAATAGCGAGATCTTTTCCATTTGAGAGAATCAAAAAAAAACAGATTTCCCCATCCATTTACAGTATTGAAATTTGTCTATTTTTCCATGGTCGACGAAAGAAACGCGAGCACACTAAAATGCAATGTTGCAATTCACTTATTTGAAAATTATATTTTCGTTTATGTAAGCGAATTTTCCTGTTCTTTCACAAACACTTAAAACTAGAACTGTCGGTCGTTCAACTAACGTTTTTCGAGATTTCGAGCCAAAAGCTAAAACGAATGAGATGTTATTAAATTGCAATATGGCAACAAAAAATCGTGAAAACTTTGAAAAATTCGCATAAATATTCTGTTTTCAAACTGGCATTACATTTTATCGATTCGACAAATTTAATAAAATTTCAATGTAGTTCAAACAATGACATCTTCAGATCAACATTTTTAAGTTTTCCATATCATCTTACAAACTTGAACAAAATTATTTTTAGTTTGAATGTTTCTTCAAATAATTGAACTTTTTATCGAAAAAAACTGTGTCGACAAAAAGACCAAAATTTTATGATGTTTTATTGTTTAAAGTTTATGTTAAATTGAATAACACAAAACGATAACGATTTTGTCAGCATCACGACTATGAACATATACACTGTTAATACATAACGCAAAGCATCGTAAAAATGCATCATTTTGTTCACATAACTGAAAGAAAGTTGAGCTTAAAGTAGGTTGCATGACAAAATAAAACTCAGGACTTTTTATCTCTAGATCGACATAATATATCAGTTCATTTCCATGATGAATAATCAAGTTCCTTAAGTTATGACTAATTTAGACTTGAATAAAATAGCCATTTGAGGTCCTTAATCTAAGATATCTATAATGCATCTCAATTTTCTTGAACTCATCCCATGTTCAGCTGTTTATCTCACGTGGAGCAATTTCAAAATAAGTATGTTAGTTCACACTCTTGATTTCATTAATTTTATGTCCTTTTAATCAAACTTTATATGTTTTGTTAGGAGAAGTTTTTTTTAAATACTTCACTAAAAGGTAAAAACATTCCTGCCGCTTTCTTATGAATGATAATAAATTTTCAAAAAAAGATCCTTACTACTATTATAATAATTTTTTTAGTAATGACGCAGGGGTAGGTAAAGCATCAAACAAGGTTACCCACGCATCTATTCACAGTAATTTCCATAATGTACATTTAATCTGATACTGTGGTGAAATTACAGTAAAAAGTAATCATTTTGGTTTGTTATAATTTTGTTGAAAATTCTTATAAGTTTATCCTATCCATCGATCTAGATGCGTATGCCACTGTTTATATTATTTCAAAAATTATTAGCAATATGAAAATAAAATTTGAAAAATAAATAAATAAATAACTATTACCTACATGTTACTGTGGATAGGTTATACAATACAAATACTAATAAAAAAATTAGAAGTGGTACCCCATTCGATTTTACTGAAGACGAAAAAGTTAGTTTATTTACGTTTGTAAGGAACTTTTACAATGGTCTTAAAAGTATAAAATTATACAGATTTTTAAAAACTAATGTTGTTCAATGATTTCTACGAAATTCACTTCTGAAGTTTACTATGTTGTATCTTCTTCTGTTAACTATATAATTATTTTTTTTAAATTGACGGATATAAGTAGATATAACATTTAAAATAGTTTAAATGGAAACTTGTTTGGATAAGACATGTCGTATTGTTTCTGATGTACCCAGGCTTATAAATTGATTGGTACATTATATAGGTAGTAACAACTAAGCCTATATTTGTTATAGTGTCGGTTCTAAGAAGATATGACATTTAAGAGAAATTTTACTGTATTTAAAAAAAAATCATTATGAAAAGATACTAAAAATGGTAGTTGTTAAAATGTTAAGAAATTGTTCAAACTAGAAATTAAAACTTTGACCTTTCATGCTTTAGATTTTTTAACATAAAAATAAGTTAGTCATTAAAATGTATTTATACTTAAATACGGTTGGATCAAATTATATTTTTTTCAAGAAAAACTTGACTATACTTTAGAAAGAACTACGGCATTTTTACTTAACTAAACTAACGACATAGATAATTTGTTCTTTTGCAGAGCTAAAGCCGTGTAATTTTGTACTCGCAGAATTTGTTAAACCCTGCTTCGATTCTTTCAAAACCGTCTTTTATCGTTTCCAGGGCCACAATTTGCTTTTTGTGAGCCCTGGGTAAAGCTTTCAAATTGAACTCTAAATTATAGCCGCTAATAAATAAGCTTAAAAACTAAAAGATAGTTTAGTAATATTATTATTATAAACGAGCTTAATTATAGGGATTCACTACTTGACCTCTAGGTATTTGACCAAATTTTTAAACTGCTTGGCTAAAATTTGGCTTAAAATCAAGTCAAATTTAAGTCAAATATTAAAATTAAAGTATCAAATCAAGTCCAATAGTGAATTTGCGTTATACTTCATTTTATAGTTCAGATATGAAACTCAATTTACTGCACAAAATAGTCAAATACTTGAGTTGATGAATCCCTAAGCTTAATACACACACAACCTATATAAATCAAAATAAATCAAGACGATAACTGAGATTATGGTTATAAGCTATTCTGCCCCCTAGACAAGTACCCCTGTTGTTCTTGCTTAGTTACAGTAAGCGAGGACAACAGGGGCACTTGTTTCATGCACGGTTCTACCAATATTCTGTTTTCACTCTTATGAATCTATCAGGTTATCTAAGTTATTGATAATGAGCATATTTTAAATTAGAGATAAAATTTACCTGTTCGTGTATTGAAAACGAACAGATTACGTAATAAAACTTAAAACGGCATGTTTTGTAGCTGTTTGAATGGTGGATTTTTATTTCATTCTACAAAATATCAACTCGATATAAAATGTTTTTTGAAAAGAACGCCTACGTGTCTCAAGTTTATCATATAATCAAAATATATATCTCAAATTGCGTAGATTCAATTTACGTAATCTTTGTCAATGTCTCCTACTCATTTGTATTACGCAACCCTTGAATTTGGAACAACCATATTGCTATACACATCAAAGCGATTTTAAATATTGAACAAATTTCAAAGATAAACATTCGATATGAAACATCTGAACATATTAATTTTTCGATTTTCCTTATCGTCGATATATATTTATCGAACGAAATTTCCAATAAAGGTAAAATCCATATTCAATCTCAACAAATTTTGTCGCAAGTAAAGATAAAACCGAAATTAATTATACAGCTTTTTCTCGACGAGTTTTGATTAAGCTCATGCGATTTCGTTATTTTATAGATTTATTGAAAATAAAGTTTGTCAATTAAATTTACTATAGAGTTTATTACTTCCTAAATTAGAAGAATGTATTTTTTCCATATAAAATATATAATATATAATCTTTTTTACTTGTAGCTCTGATAATGAGCTAAGGCGTTTTATTACGCCAAAAAATGTATTTACTTTGTCTTTTTTTATTACCATCAGAAAATGTTAATAAAGTTTTATAGATATTGAGTATTTTTAACCTAAATCTAACTCTTTGTATACGAATTAATTGAAAATGGGATGAGAAAAAGATTGAAAAACAAATCTTCTTATCTAAATAAAGGAAAAGAAGGTCTTTGAAAAAGCATTAAACTTAGGTAAATTTATGTAAACTTTTATGTTGATTAGTTGTTCCATTAAAATATTTATGAATCGGGGCTTTAAAAAGCTGTTAACATAAATATTAAATTAAAAACTATCTCTCATAGTATACTTAAATTATAAGGAATAAAACATTGAGCTTTCACCGATAACACTTACATAAAATTTTCAATTTATAGAACTGTCAGAGCTCATAAAAATATTTTTCTTACGAATCTACAGAGAAATTAATAATGTTTCATCGCAATTTATATTTTCCGCAACATAAAAATGCAAGCAAATAAAAAGCATTTTTATGATTCCGTGCTTACGTTGAATTGAAACAGAATCGACAGAGCAAGTTGAAAATTCATTTTTCTCTGTACCGTATGAAACTTTACGGGTTTCAATGAAATGAGCAATTTTCATTTATTATTTACAGCGATTTTTATTTCATTTTGTTTTTAAATTTATCCAAAACTTAAAACAATAAAGCATTGTGCAAGTATAGTAAACATGAAGCTTTAAAATCGTTAACCTTAGAATAACAAGGTTTGTTTCATCAAGATATTTAGAATGGTTCGAAAATAGTGCATACATACGTGCAATGAAAAAATATATTTCATTTAATTCTAATCTGGGACATCAGTTATTAAGACCTTCCAATTTGTTAGTTTATCAAAAACATTTATAGGATTTAGTGTTGTTAAAAATCCTTCAATTCGAAATTTATCAAGTCAAGCAACCGGACAGTGTGTATAATGAATTAAGCCGAATATTTTATCTTTAAATTAACTTGAAAAGTCAATATTTGGCTTGACTTTTTATTTAAATATTCATATTTAACTTGAGTTTGACTTGAATTTAGGTCAAATTTAATCAAATAGCTTGAAATTCAAGCCAAGTAGTCAAGAATCAGTGAAGCCTTACCTTCAAATAAATTCTGGGCTTGGCCTTATAACTGGCTAGAACTAAACTTATTTACATTTAAAACTGATACTAATAATTCTAAAATTGGCTTCATCTAAATTTTTTCAAAGCCGTTTTGTTTTGGTTTTAAATTGACGAAGTAACAGTAAAAAATAAAACTTGCCAGCTTAAGATAGTTATCAGAAATTCAACTTTGAATAACAAAATACAATGATTTTAGAAAATGCCAAGTTCCAAGACTTTAGACTAGATTGAACATAAAACTTACAAATAATTTTTAGAAAACATAACTACTTTATTTACGATTTTCTAATTGCTTCCTGTCATTCAGAAAATGGTGATTCCAAAAACAAAATCTTCAAATATTCAAATTTTATTGAACATTGTAAAGACATTTTACTTTGTCGCCATCATAAAACAAGTCAAGTTATAAACTAACGCTTAAAAAATCTATAAGCTCTTCCCTCTCGTATATTTTCTGAAATTAAATCCATAAAACGTTATGGTTAACGCTCAAAAATCACTCTCAGCACACCTAAATTGAACTTAAAAAACACAACTTTATGCAAAATTCAATAAAAAATCATTTTTATAATACAACGCAAATTTTTATTTTCCCTCATATTGTGAGAATGTCGTGTTATAAAATTAGAGGTCTTTGAACGTGTGAGACGCTGTCAATCACTTTAACAAAGTGAAATATTGACTTTAATACATCGCAGTTTTTTTTTTAATTTTCGCAAATTAAAAGCGACATTCATGAAAGGTTTTATATTTATGAGACCATAAATTTAAGTAGTGTATAAAATCGTTGTCAGTTACTGTCAGATATTAAACAATAGCGATTCTCAATCATTTGATCCTCGGATTGTATTTGTTTGTCTCCAATAATATAGATACCCTATTATGTACACAGTATATGCCTTTTATTTTAACTGAAAGCTACTGAAAGTTTATTTCAACATTTATTTGCTCATTTAGCTGACAATTTTAACATTGAATTAAATGGATATCACGTATTTGTAATTTCGTCTTTTTTACATTAAGAATTTAGATGGTTAAAAAAGTAAGAGAATCTCTTATTAAACTTTTTCGCTAAAGGCAGACAATTAATCAGGATTTCTTTTATTTAAATATAAAATATAAAAAAAAAATTATAAAATTGGAAAAATTGATTAAACTGATAAAATCGACTTTTAAATACATTGTTATGTAAAAGCTAAAAAGAAATTACCAATTAAAAATTTTAATATTTTTATAAGGAAATTTGTTTTGGGTAATTTGCATTTATGGTTGTACACTGCAAATAGGACATTTTACAAATCAATTTAGACATTAAACAAATCAAATTGGAGACTTTACTCTTTAAGTATTTATTAAACACAGTAATTAAAAATTATTATTGATGAACGTTATAGTGAAACAAAAATATATGTATACATGTAAAAAAAATATTCTTTTGTGGTAGCTGTTGATAATTTCATGTATATATTCATAAAATATTTATAACAATTAAGAAATGGAGGTGGCGGTGGTAATAGCCTGATTTATTACACCTTTTTAATTGAAACAGTTTGTTGGATTCTCCAACAAACTTCTAACAAAAATTTCATTTTCAAAAACACCTATTCGATAGGCTTCATCATTAGGAAATATGGTATTAAAATAGTGCATGGTGTTAATGACTTTTATCAATCATCTTTAATTGTTATGTTTAATAGATACCAAATGAGAGCAATGTCCACTTTGATGTAAAAAATGTTCAATTTGTTTTGTTAAATGTTCAATTTGGAGTGTAAAATCGTAGTAAGAAGTCAAACAAATTCTTTGACATGAAAAATTTTAATACTTAATTCATAAATTGGAGTTAATCAATTTGTGTAGTGAACAGCTTCAAGAACATTGAATGAAGCGTAGGAAGTGAATTTAGTTTTTTTTAGTGTAAGCCACTTTTAAATTACTCCTATAAATGTTACATCACGAAAGCTCGACCCCCCCCCCCTTATAAATATTTGATTTCGATTAATAATATAATAAATATTGATTTTTTTAAATATTAACTATTTTAATATTAAAATTTCCTTGCAGCCATAAATAACTAAAAAAGATAAAAATAAAATTAAAAATCGAGAAAAAAATTATAGAAGAATCGTTTGATGAACTGCGAACATCACGTTCTCTTAGGCCCCTCGTCCCCCTTTTCACATCTTGTCACACTAAGCGATACTCCTCCCTCTCTCTAGTATGTGAAAGTATTTTATGAACGGCTCCTCACATGGAAAAACTTTTTTTGCCATGATATTATTTGAACGTACTTAGATGGAAAATTTTTAAATTTGGGTTAAAAATATTTTGGCTTCCATAAAAAATAATCGTTAAATAAACGAAATTATTTATATCTAATAATTAAAAAAAAAACTCCGCAAGTAATTTTTTTTAAATAATCTTAGCGATTGCGTAAAATTATCATATAGGTAGGTAGCTAGGATTTTAATTTTTTTTCATTAGCGAAAAAATGTAATTAATCAAGTATACAATTTTAATTTTTCAGTCTTCCTTTTAAAAGTATTATAAGGGGACTTACTTTTATCGAAAAAATTAATTTTAATTTGAAAAGAACGCTTTACTTCATTTCACTAAGGACAATAACTTGGTAATTATTTTTTTTAATTAGAATCTTTCAAATGATGTTCACAAAAGTTATTTATACATTTCCGTTAAAAATTTTTTTCAAGTTTAGTTAATAATACAATTTTCAAACACAATCACGCTTGAATACAATTACATTTTTAGAACAACACATAACGAAAAAATTATTATTCAAATTAACCTGTTGAATAATTTATAATGAAAATGGACTATATGTAGCTAAAATAACATTGTATACAATAATGCAATTGCAATGTTTTAATTGTATGTTTAACTTTTAATCTATTGCAAATTATAAACAAACATTCGACGTTTTTGTTATATAATTAACAAGAATTTTATATCACGTTCGAAATTCACCCTAACACAGCTTTTGGTTTTTTTTTCATATTCCAATATACTCGTAATACGTCCTTGAAAGCTTTCATGTTTCAATTGAATTTCGTCCCGTGAAAATTATTGAATTACCTATCGATAATGAACATTGAAAACTCCAGCTTCCATTTTACCCTCGATAATGTATACACTATACCTACGTTCTAAAAATAATTTTCACTTAATTTCACATTAGAAATAACAAACTAATCAAATAACAACCCCTTAAAAATTAAATCAGCAAACTTCGTTTACTCAAAATAACATTTTCTGGAAGCTGATAAATAATCGAAGTAACGTATTTCCTTCGATGAAATATATAAAAGCACAAAATGTAAGAAGATCGTATATGAATTACAAGCATATTAAATTACTTTGTCTTAATACTTTTGAAACCAAAACGAATAGAGTAATCTCTTAGTTACATACTTCAAAGCTATATTTTCTATTTGCAACTTTATAAGTAATTGCTTCTATGTAACCAGCACAATGCTTATGTTAGCGAAGAAGAAAGATTTTTAAATTTTTAGTGTACAACCATACTACGTCAAAAGATATAAATTATTCGTCAAAACAAACAAATTACAGCACAATATGAGATTGAAGCTTTGAATTATAGAAATGCAATCTTCATTTAAAAATACATAAATTTCAAAATAAATGGGTTTTATTTTATTTATGAGCTGATAACAGACAGGGTATTGATATCATAATTTCTTGTTAAAAGAAGAAAAAAAATATTCAGTTTTATACTTTTATAGCTTTTATAGCTACATAAACTTTTAGTAAAAAGTTTTTTTTAATACTAAGGTATCTTATTAATAATCCTTGGGTGATTGTTGTTTATTTCTTTTATATTTTCAAAGATGTTCAATTGGTATTTGCATGGGTTCTTCTAATAAAAAAGTTTTGTAGTCTACTAGGTGTTTAGCTATAAATTATTTAACTGTTGTTTTACATGTAATAGTTTTCTCGCTATGAAGCGACGCAGCGTAGGTGTGAAATACAGGAAACTTAATTTAGCTGTAAAATCCAAAAATCATTAAATATGTTAAATGAATTGTTCCTGCATCCGTTTGCAGTAGTTGAACTTTGGACTGTTTAGTATATATTTTAAATTCCTCTGAGTAGATAATTACAAGGTGATAAGAACTGCAGGGAATGCACTCACATAAAATCTATGCATTCACTCACGCGATCAAACGATTGTAAAATTATAAAGCTCTACATGTAACAGCTTATTATTTATGAGGTTAATTTTAGATTTTTTTTAACTGATTTATTGACATTAGTTATTACTTGTATTAACATTATAATTTATATCAATCATCAATTAATGAATTTCAGTCTTCAATCGTTTCACAAGTATATTATTACTTTCTTTTACTACTACATAGTAAAGTAAATATTATTATCAAGTTTTTAATTTAGAATTTTCACCAGGAATACAAGTTTTGAAGTCCCATGAGTCTAAAAAGTGGGTTTTGGGAAAATGTTTGTGTGTGACAGTGACATTGAATCCAAATCTTTATCAAAAATTAATCAAACTAGAATTTTTACCTATATATTTCATCTAGTTGTGCCACCAAGCTTTTGATTGAAACCGGTTATCAGAAAGCCTACATTAGTTTTTTTTTTAATTTTTTTCAAAAACAGCTTTAACGATTTTTTTATTCTTCTTATAGTTAATAGGCTCATCAAAGTCTGTAACTTTTATTTAAAACTTTTTTTTGGAAAAATTCAAATAAAAGAAGTTTTGGGAAACAGGATGGAAGTTAGTATAAAATAAGATCATAACTCAATTTATGCTTACTAGCAAAGCCTATTGGTGAAAATTATGTAACATTTTACTTAACTTTTAAAAGTTCTGTGACGCGTCGCAGCAGTCATTTTTTTAAGTAAAATTATTTAATTTATTTTTGTTAAAAGTATAATAAAATAGTCTATATTTATTTCACTTACAAAAATTCATTATTTTTCTAAATCTCCAAAGACATCACGTCAGAAATGCTACGGTCAAAATCCCTGTCATGCATCCCTGAGCTCGAGCTCTCACCTGCAACAAGAAATTAGGTTTGAATATAAAAAATACAGGGTTTTGAACGGCTAAATATAGAAGGATATCTATTTATAAATACAAATTTAGAACTTCCAAACTTAGAATTTAAAATAATCTTGATAATATGGATTCATTGAACTAAGAATTGGAGAGAATAATATAGAAGATGTGATAAAATTAACAAGTATTTGAATATTTAACAAAACAAAGAAAATTAGTGGAAGTCATAAGCTCAAAACCCTGAAAACTGGATATTACGTTAGCTAGGACATTTCTGGACTCGTATAATGTTAAAGTTATTGTAACTTAGTTAATGTTCCTAAGTGAATCCTTGAATTCATTACATTAATTATGAACCTTTGAAATTTCTAAGCAATTTTAAGTGTAAATACCAAAAGTTTGAATTGAAAAGTTAATAACATGAATTAAATAAGCTTTTTGTATTTCCTTATACTAACATAATTTATTTTGTCATAAATAATTGAGATATTATATAAAGTCATGATTCTAAGTTTTTAGAATTTAGGATTCTTTACAATACACAGAGGTGACCAGAGGTCACTAATAATTGAAATACGTTAATTTAATAATTTTCTTACTGACAGTTATATAATTAAAATAAATTTACTTTGATTATATAATTATTTTGCTTTATGGTTGCAAACAATAACTTAGTAGAACGAATTTGATACTTTTTAGTTTAGTTAAAATGTTGTGGGCTAAGCTTACAAGTTACAATAAAAGTCTAAGTAACCGGTATTCAATTAACTAGATATTTAGTTTTTGAAAATTTTTCTTTTTTTTCTATAAAATAAATTATAAAAAATATTTATTTTTTTGGTATAATATAAAAAAAGTCTTGCAAATAATAAATACATACGAAATTGTCATAACATTTTTAGCTTTTATTTAGAATTTTTGATCATATAGAATGTTGTCATACCATAGCATTCCGGATGATTGAAATTTCTGGCTAAGAGCTAAAGCATAAACTTTCGGATGATTTCGCACGATTTCATCATTTTTAAAATTTTTGTTTTTTATATATTTTGGTGTTCCGCGTATCAAAAATGTTTAGGTATGCATAAGCAATTTTATAAAGCATTTAACAGTGGCTCTGCATTTTTTTACGATTACGCTAGAGTTCATTATGTCATAAGATTGTAGTTTATTAATTCTGTTATTACGGATATCAACATTTTCAAAACAATGATTTTCCATTCAAGTTCATAAATCTATTTTTAGTTACTTAAAAACTTGGTGGCACGCTTTCAAAAATATAAATTCAGAAAAGTTTCATTGATTTTAATGATGCCATAATATAAAATTGCATACACAATAATTATATTTTATGCATTTATAAAATTTGGCAACATACTTCAGAAACTTAAACGTAAGTGTTCTAGAATAGTTGTTGTGGTTCACTCTTTCTTAATCTCGCAGAATTCACTACTTGACTTGGCTTTTGACCTGTTTAACTTTTTGACTTGAAATCAAGCTAAACTCCGTTCAAATTATAGTATTAAAATGTCAAATTAAGACAAGTATTAATTTTGTATTTTTGTAAAATTCAATCAAAAAAATTTCCCAATACTTGCTTTTTGAATCCTACTTTTAATGTACCAATAATTTTATTATTTCTTTTGGAAAAGTTTTCTCTTAACTCACTTCAAGTGTAAAGTTTATATATTTTATAGTTAATTAGTGAATGTCGTTGAAGTTTTCTAATAGTTCTTTACAATTACTAACGTAATTGATTTTATAAGATTGAGCTTTTAATAAGCGACAACGTTTTGATTACTTACTGATTACTACAGCAAATCCTTGTATTATTTTTTATTCGTATTGAAGTTAACAAAAGTTTTATAAAATTAGGATTTTCCAAGATTTAAATATAAATAATTGAAAAATTAATTAATTTTCCTTAGCATATAAATTTCCGTTATAAAATGGTCTGGTAGGTAGTATAAATCTATTAATATAAGGAAATTAACATTTTTTATTACATAAATAATACAAAAATACTATAAATACTTCTAATTAAAGAGCTAAAATTAGTAAAATATTTTATTTTAAGTTAAAAATAGGTTAATTTATTTTAGAGCTTTCATGTGAAAAATACTTTTCATTAGATATGAGATCGTTTTAACTATTATAAGTTTTTAACGTTCATCTTAACGAACATTTAGCATATGTAATTACACCTTAAGTAAATGTTTTTTCCATGGTAAGAACTAATTTTCATGTTTACAAAAGGTACTATAATATTAAGTTCGACGCGCCCTTTGGTCTACGTTCCAATATACCTATGGTAAATCTAAATATATATACATATATATGTATCTCAATTGACGTCAATATCCATGCTAAACAGATCAATATTTTAAGCTAAATTAAACACATTTTTTGTTGTTGTATTTTCTATAAATAAGCGTTGTTATAAACTTGATCGAATAAGAAGTATCACGTAAATCAGCTCATTTACATGACACGTTTTTCTTTTCTTTTTTTAGAAAAATGAAAATTATCAACCTTTCCATAACAATTTGAAGAAACGACTTGTCTCGAATGAGGGAAGTTTGGTGAATGAATTAGTTGAATTAAAGAAAATGTCGACGTAAACATAATAAATACATACATAAAACGTCAATATCGCTAAATTAAATCAAAAGAAATACAGAAACTCTTTTCTTCCTTGTTCCTTTTAAGAAAATTCATTTTATAAAACACTATGACATACCGTAAATAATGGGATAATATGTATCAAACAGTAGAAAACGTTATATTCAATGTAATAAGAATATCTAGTATTGGGATATTTCTGAAAATATTTCTGCTTAAAATGTTTTAACTCTTTTGCTGGGGTAAGGCAAAATAATATAGAAGTGACAATTTTTTTATGTCGATTTAAACATAAAAAATGGTGCTGTAAAAAGCGTCTCTTCTTTGGACAATAATTCAACAAAAATATCATATCATATTTTACAAGAAATAAACCTTATAGAAGCAAATGTATGTGGTTTTTGTATAACAATTTTATTGGTGAATATTATATACATAAACTTACTCGTAGAATGTCTTAAAATAATTCTCTTGACTGAAAACTATATATAGTTTTGTGTTACAAAAGAACAAAAAAGTGTCTCCACTTTGTCTAAGATACAGATAAAAAAATCAACAAAACTAATAAATTGAGCTAAACTTAATTTTCTATTTGATTTTTTTCTCTGGTCTTTCAAGACTTGCAAAAAAGAAAATTTTTTGAATTCGCTAAAATTTCTTTGTTTGTTTATTTTGTGTCAAAATGCCTCTGCCAAATTAAGTATATTATAAACCTATTAGTTAATATTGACATTGATGAATTCAAAAGATTTACCTGATGGTGACATTTCACAATTTGTAAGGCAATGTCATCAAATATAATCTCTTAAAATTCACATTAAATCACAATATAAGCCAATGTCAAATGAAATGGATATTTTAATCCTTAGTTTCATTAAACGAAGATTTGTTAGAAGCCTACAAGACTTAATGACTGTAAACTTTTATAAAGCACTATTATTAAACGTAAACTTATAAATGTGAAGAATTTAAGACAAAATCATTTTAAAGGAGATTTGATTGCAAAAGAGTTAAACGTTTTTTTTTCCAATATATGCACCTTATATGAACAAGAAGATAAGTTAATTGTTAAGAGTTTCTTTTTGTATTTTTAAATTATTTCAAAATTCTGATTTATGTAATAAATCAAAAGTTGTTAGCTACGTCTTCTACACGTCCAATGGCTCACAACCTAAAGGATTCTTATTTGAGACTGATTGTATACAATGTATTACTAAGGTAAGCACTATTTTAATTACTTTTAATTCATATAAATTACAAAGCTATGACTAACTCTATAAAATAAAATATTATGTACTTTCAAAGGCAAAATTTAAAATTGTAAGAATTTAAAAAAAACTTTTTTCAATTCGAAAATTTTCTTATTTCTCTGGTAATTATAAAAAATCCAACTAATTACAAGTCATTCATTATATAAAACACGAGAGAGATGAATTTATTTTAATGCTTCGGAAAAGTTTATTTTCTCTAAATAAAGACTGGAATATAGACTTTTCCAATTACCAATTTAATTATCTTTAAATTTAAATTAAAATATCTATCAATAATTACTTGGAACTCGCAAAGCTTCAAAGTTAAATTAAATTAGAAATCACAAATTGTGACGTAGGTATGCAATTAAGATTTTCATGTTTTTTAAACAGAATATTTTCAGATAAAATGAATTTATTAAGAAAAAAAGTGATTTGTAAAGTTCTTAAAAAAACGAGAGTTAATTTCTCATGTTAAACGTTTAATAATATTTATTTTAATGATTTTTCCCTTATGATGAACTGAAGTCATTTAAAGCCTCCGGCGATCTTTCAATGTTTATTTATACTTAAACATTTTTATTAAATTTTTTCCAGCTTTTCAACTCGTTCATCTAACAACTTGAATAATTTTTTTAGTTTGTAAATTCAGTTTCACTTAAACATGATACAATTTTTAAACAGTTTTTTTGCGGTTTTTGGCTGAAAGATGGTCTAAAGTTTTCTCAAGTGAACCATCACAATTTCAAGTGAATTTAATCACCGTTGAACTTAGGAAATCATTTGAAATTAACAGAATATGAAACTCACTTCAAAATCACTCTGAATAGAAGCTTTTAAAGTTTTAACCAAAACTTACTTTAATTTTTTCAAGTAATAGCGACAATTTTAAAGAGAAAAAAAATTCAAGACTAAAAAAGTCTAAATTAAGTAAATATTTCAAAATGTATTAACATACTCTCACTATTAAATGAATTAGGTCAGTGGTGGTACAATAAAAGTTTTGAAGATGTAATTTTTTTTATTACAATTTTGCAGTATCAGACATCTTTTTTATATTGAACCCTCTTTAATAATACTGGGGTCTTTCTGAGCATAGTTAAACAGACATAAAAATGTGCAGGGTTTTCCAAAAGGCTAAAAAAAATTAGTTGATGTCTTCATTCTATAATAGCTGCAGTTATTTACAATCCATTTTTATTTTGGATATCCAACCAAAAATATTCACGAAAATAATTCGGAACATTACGTTTTTAACAAAAATTATTCTTATTTCTTACACTTTTTAGCTTTAATAATATCCCTACCACAGGTAAAAAGTTTTAGTTCCTACAAATAGCATCAATAGCCACATTCTCGATAGTTTAATAAGAAAAAATCAGATTTCAAAATTTCTACAGATCACCTCATGCTCTTAAATTGTCTACTATAAAAGTAAAAATATTTAAATAACTTTTAAATAAAGACGTTACAGTGAATACGTTTAACATGACGACGGTTAGCATGAAATTCGGTTAACATAAAACAAAAATTCTTTTACAAAAACAATCATATTTTGAAATATTTAAGAAAGTTTCATTCAAAGAATAATAACACTTTTTATGTGTTTACATGTGTTTAGGACCAGTTACAGTAGAATAGTATAGTGTTTAGCTGGAATAAAGTTTAACGTCTTTTAAAACATCATTTTTTCTATAAAAAAAATTATTTCGTCAATTCAGTTTTGGGTTAACCTTTTCACTGTAGGTATATATTATATTTAACTTTGGTTTGAAGAGGCATTGTCTACGTAGACAAGTCACCGCTGATTTTGACAGCCTTTTAAGTTGTCATCTAGACGAAACTTTTTTAGACCTGATACTTACTCGCCTTAAAGCTCGCATATACCTTCATACTACCAAAATCAAACAATCATTGCTTAAACTATTTGTGCTATTGCTTAGAAGTGTAAAATAATTTCGTAGTGTTTTATTGAATATCATCCAAAATCTTTCTATGCTTATCATCTTAGGGATGAAATATATCGAGATTGGAAAATTTTCAATTGGAAAAAGTATTTTTTAACTATACAATAAATGAACTTGAATTCTTTTAATAGATGTACTTTTAAGTTACGTCTTTAATCCATGTGTTATCTCTTTTATATAACATTATATAATCACAGACAATTCACGTTGAAACGAAAAACCAAAAAGAAGGTAGTTAAAACTATTCACTACGAATGCTTACTATAAATCTTTTTATTTCCGATCATTAAAAATGGTATAAACATAGGATAAGTGATTAATATTTAAACTGAAAATAAAACTGTATTGAATTGTTTTCTCAGATCATTTGTATTAAAGTGCATTGATTTACTATGACATGAAAAACGCGAAAAATAAAACAATAATAAAAAAGCATGTAGACGTTGAATCTGTGATAAGGCAGAGAAATAAGGACTGCTTCACAGTAGCTTTTTTATTTCTCAATATTTTCTTAACTAAGTGTAAATGTAAGCGTTTTGTTAATTCACAGTTTTCTTTTAAATGCAAATACTTTTAGCTGCACTGCTTGTAAGTAAAAATGTGTGATAGAAATATGTGCTCCTTTATTTTAAAATAAAAAAAAAATGTGCTATATTTAGAAACATACACGTATATATTTTTATGTATGATATATTCAGAAATATATTATGTAAAATAGAACAACGCAACTTGATAATCATACCTTGCCACAAACGTGGGCTGTAACAGTATTATGCTTGACATTTTGTTCCCTATTAAAAAGGACTTGTACTAAAATCTCATGTAAAAATGTTGCAAGATTTTCAACTGAAATTTTCCGTTCCAACACGCTTTTTTCTCATAAAAACTACGTTAGAACAAAACTTTAATTAATTCTTGTCTAGTGGTTTGTCCGTGAAATATTAATCTAATCTACACACACTCACACGTAAAACTACAAACATACAAAGGCATTAATATAGTTAATAATTTCCCAGTGGGTTTTGTAAAATGATTTCATAAATTTCACACAGTTGTGTGTTGCAAATTAGAAAATAATATTGCAAACACATACAGTTTTAAAATTTCTATATTTTAATTCTCTGTGCTCCATTTACAAATCTCTTTGTTGTATTGTATAAACGAGTTCAAAGTGAAAGAAAAAACATTTTGACCAAATCAGCTTTTTTGCTTCAAATATGGTTATGAAAATTTCGAAGAAAATTCTATTTTTCATAGAGCTTTTATAGAAACTGTTCACTCACATGATACATGAATATATATTTTTCATAAATGTTCAAAGCAGCACATGTTACTTATTATTACAAAATTTTTAAAAATACATAAAGTCTAGTTTAGATACTACAGTTACTATCTACGATAAAAGTATCGATTTCATTGTAAATAATTCAAAGAAAATTTAAAATTTTGCTCGTATTTATAACTTTTAATGACGTGTACAGTTATAGATGTCTGTTAAATATCTATAGGCATCGTTTTCACATAGTATATATTTTCAAGTTATTTCATTGAAGTCTACAGAGCTTATTTAAGAGACCCAATTTTTTATAATTGAGTCAAAATTATTATACTTTTTAGTGATTTTTCTTTAGGAAAACAAATATAAATGTTTTTTCTAAGAACTTGGAAAGCTTAATAATTACAAACCCACAATTTCTTAAGGGCTTAGGAGTGGCGTTTTTTATTGAAAGTATAGAGATTCAGTAGGTTCCTTGATATTTTAGCTGCTTGACTTGAGTAAACTTACTATTAAATCTAACTGAAGTTAATTGTTTGTAACTTATTAGAGTTACTCAAAGATAACTTTAGAAGGTAAATATTTAGAAATTGGTGAAGTTAAAGATAAAATTGGATATAGCAAAAATTGCATTAATAATTATTATTTATGGTGATAATCAATACCATAGAGAACATTTTCTGATAACATTATGAATATTCTAACAAAATTATTATTTATTTTCATTTTTAAATATTTCGAAAATATATTTCTACGTTTTGTTAAAGATTCACTACTTGCCTGGATTTCAAAGCTTTTTGGCTTAATTGTCAAGCTACTTGATATAATTTTTGCTTAAAATCAAGTCAAATGTTTATATTTCAGTATTGCCCTAAGCATTTAATTTGAAGTTAATTTATTTCAATGTTCAAATATTAAGCTCATTGCCCGTAATGGTCAGATACTTGATACTTAATGAATCCCTAATTGAACGTAAACTTATTAATTATTTTTATTAATTAATGAATTTTACCCTTTTGATAATGCTATCTTTATCTGGATAAAGGTTGAATTTAAACGTTTTATTTTTTTTGGGGGGGGAGGCTTTATCGAAAAATGCTGGATAAAATAACTTATCTGAGAGTATAGTTGCTACTTAATTTAGACCATACTTGAATCAACTCTAAAATATAAAATTTATAAAAATGTAAGGTCTGTAAAATTTTGTGTCAAGCTTGCAAAAAATATGTATTAACCTTGTCTTTATAAAAACTATTAGATTGGCATAGACTGAATAACCCAAAGTTGGACTTTATTTGGGCAATCATTAAAAAGTTAACGAACGTTAAAGAAAACCCAATATAAAGTCAAACCCATTATTGATCCAATCTTGGGCCAACATTGGCCTCCGAAAGCTGGTTTCCCAACACTGGTTTAAGCTTGACCCCATTATCTCCAGGTTCCTAGATCGGCTCTTAAAAATGTTCTATTAACTACAATTCTTATCCACATTTCTTTTGGGTAATTATAAAAAATTAACTTCCTATATATAGGTACAAATATTTTTATAAAATTTCATTTACTAATAAAATCGATACTTTTACACTGAAATATATTCTATTTATAGAAAAAAGGTTATTTCATCAAATAGTGAAATGCCTTTAAATATTTATTATTTATTGATGATTAATTGAAAGGCTTAGAAAATTATATATATTATATTTTTTCAGAAACCTCAAAATATTTATTCGAATATTGATGTATTTATTTTAAAAAAATATATACAATATTATATTATATATTATAGTATAGAAGAAACGATTCTTCGTCTTAAAAGAGATACAATGTGCTATTTAAAAAAACATTTCGAAAGACGTAAAAAGTGTATGTAAAAAATGATGGATAATTAACAACAGTCAATTTCCAAATAAATATATTGATGTTCTAGAAATGTTTCCAAGTTAATAATGGAGTCTAGAAAAAATTCAAAACACTCTGTAAATATACATATCTCTTTTTGCTTGGATATTTTATAATGGACTATAATATCGTGTATATATATAATGATATATTTTGATATAAAAAGATAAATCAAATTGAAAAATTACTAAAAAAATATGTAAAAAAAATGTATAAGTATAATAATAAAAAAAATACAACATGCTTGATTACCATGTGTCTTGTATATCTTATTGTAATCATTTATGTTTAAATAAAAACTTATATCTGTATAAAAATTCTGTTTTTTCAAAAACTAAAACAAATTTTATATTTTAATTTTTTTCCAGCTCCAAAGAAATATCTTAGGTAAGTATAGAAGATTACCAGACGTCATTATTATAGACGCATTATTATTATAGACAGAAAATATCTAAAACTTGAATCCATTAGAATCCAATTTTTCTCATTTCAAATAGATATGCATCAGTTTTTCTAGCTCTTATAGTGAGCACATTTCTCTTGAAAGAAATATTAAAGTAGTTGTCTTGAGAAAAATCGTTAAAAATAGTAATTTTATACGCAAATAGAATTATTATGGAACCATATGAAAAAATAATATTTTTTCTTATTTTTTTTTTTTTATAATTTAAGGTCGCATCAACTGCTATGGTCATAAGCGACCTTCGAATCCAAAAACCCATGAAAAAATCTTGGGGTTGCATTGGGATTCGAACCCAGGACCACTGGTGTATAGAGCAACTATCTAGTGACTAGTCAACCACGTCACTAAGTGACCTTCTTTCTTATTTATAGATATTTTTACCTATTTCTAATTAAAAGACCGTCAAAAATATAAAATCGATTTTTTCCTAATATAGTCTAAACTGGTGGTTCTTAACCTAGGTTGGATCAACCCCCAAGGGTTCGGCGGAGGTCAAGACACATACCCGACTAATATAAGGTATGTGGAGATATAGGTCCCATACCTATACTTTGAATTTTAAAAAAATTTGTTTTCTAATTGATCAGGATTAAGTTTCCACTAGTTGCATATGAAACTAGTGGAGGTCAGTACCTCCAACAAGGTTAAGAACCACTGGTCTAAAGTGATACTCAGCCACTTTCAATTCTCGAAATGTACCGCCAAATGCAATAAAAATTATTTTTTTTGTACTTTTTGTATAACAAATCTGACTATTTTTCAGTTGCATATCCTTACATGCTCATTTATACTAATTGCATTCACCTAAAGTACCATCAAGTACCTAGACTAAGCCTCAAGCTTGCTTTTAAATGTTTAAACCTTTTTCTTCAGTCGGTTTTTAAAAAAATTATTTTCACACAACTCTGATTATTACAGACGTAAGAATTTTTTTTGCTTGTGAAACAACTTTGATTTATAATGTTATATTTACCAAATTGATGCTACGTGCTCGTTTAGAAAATCTAAACTTAATTTTTCTGAACACAAACATCTCTTAGTAGGGATGTAATTTTTCCCCTAAGTAATTTTTCTCAAGTAAATTAATTTAATAAAACGAAATATTTTTTTCTTATTTCATTTTTTAAAATGTCTGTATCATTTTTCATCAATTTTCATTTTCACAAAACGAATTAAAAGGTAAACTAAATGACTAAAAAGAAAATTCACTAATGGTCTGAAAATACTCACATGAAATGAAATTTATTCTCTCTTTCTTCAGATGCATTTAATTTCGTTGTCAACCTAAGTGATAAAATCAATTTCTATATATTTGAGTAAAATTAGTATTACGATGAAGTGATATTTAGGTCACAATTAATTGGTTATTTTCTTCTTGAATTTTCACGTTTTTTCTACGATAAAGGTAAGTATTATTCTCTATAACAATAACAAGAATGCTCCGTAAACGAATAAACGTTATTAAATTAACATAAACAACCCTTAAAAATACTTGAAAGTTACATGGACAAAATGATAACGCAAATAATTATTGTGCTCGAACTCAGCAATTTCACAAGTGATGATTTTTTATGAGATTTTTATCGTATGAATTGATGGTAAAAGTTTTTTTCCATATTGAGAATTTTATCAGTTTGAAATTTAGAGTGTGTACGTGTCCTACTTTCCTTTTATAGGCTTTTTTATAATAAATTTCTTTCCTTTGTTCATTTGAGGTTTATTTTTTCTTTCTTTTGTGTTTAATAAAGCATATTTTTCCAAGTAATATTCCTTAAACAATACTTGAATTAGTTGCCGGCCGCGGCGCATAAGGAAAATAAAGTTGCATTCGGTAAAAGCTTCGAAATTAGGTCATCCCTGTTACTGACATGAGGTATATGTTTGTCTACAATACCAGAGGTAGTAACAGTTGCAACAGTGTTACGATTAGTAAGGCGACTGACAGAAACCGGGAAAATCAGGTCGTCAACCTGGTCCCCAGTCTTGAAATGACCTATAAAATTATAACTACCGAATTATAAGTCATATAAAAAGTTTACTGTATACCTAACGATTTCAAGTACTACAAAAGTACTTATTATTTCAATATATTATTCTATCAATATAAAATATGTATTTTTTAATTTTTAAATGTATTCTTTAGAATTTCGAAAATTATAACAGAAAAAACAGGATATGCTGATCGTTTACAACGACGAATCAGTTATTACAACTTAAAGCCCCTTCGAATTCCATATAATTGCCTATGTAAACATATCACCTATAACAACATTTTATAAATCAGTATACCGCTTAAAGCGATGACATTATTTCAAAATTCATCGGCTATAACGACCAACTGAAATTCTTTTTACAACTAATCATTATTCTAAACATTATTATATTCTATTAAAGTACTGTGCTTAATGTATTTTTTTTCAAAATAAGAACATAAACTTTCTGTTTAATTTCTAACAGTTTATTTAGAAACTAGTTCAAACGTAGAATATCAATAAATACCTACAGTCAGTGCCAAATTTACCTACAGGATGCGTAGGCTGGACTCTGGGATGGAAAATTTGAGACCAAAGCTTCAAATGCAAATCATAAAATTACAATTTCTTTGAAAAAATGTGTAATTCCTATAATATGATTGTGAACTAGGATATCCAGTTGTAGAGGTCGGAAGGACCGGCAAAATTTGAGTAGCCTACGGCAAGCAAATGTTTATATTCGCCACGGCCTACAGTGGAAAACGGTTGTAACAAAACTGAAGGTAGGTACAAAAATATTTTTTTCATTTCAAACGAATTTTCAAAGACAAAAACGAAACATAAATGGTAAGTACTTAATCAGCAGGTATAGATCACAATATTATTTCGTAGCTGGTGTACCCACGACTTTGTATATGTAAGTTTCAGAATATTGCTCATAAAACCGTTCATCAAAATCCATAATCAATTATAAATATAGGTATACTTGTTATAATTTCAGTGTGGTTTTTCCTCGAACCAGTTTTCTATTTTCTAATAGAAATGATACATTTTTTCGTAATAAAAAGTATTCAAGATAATGAATATGATAGCTAGTTAACATCATATTAAATTTCATAAAAATTCGTCCAGTAGTTTTCCAATGATACGGTAACATACAGACAGACAAAAATAAAAATAAAATCGATGATTTGGGCCTTTATATCGATAATTAGGAATATTTCAATGAAATTTGTTGTTAGTCCACTTAGTGGTACAGTGGTTACAATAGTTTGCTCTCTCCGCTACATGCGTCAGTGGTACTGGGTTTGATCCCCCTAGATCCCTAGATATATAAATATGATTTAAGATCTAAGATTTACATGACCAAAAGAAATTCCCTTTGTCTAGACAGCCGTGATGTGACCTAAAATGTTATTGCGACTAAAAACACACAAAAAAATTCTATGTACCTACAGAAACGGTTTAGTTATAATTTTATTATTTGTATAGATTATATCTAAATTTTGTTTTAATCATTTCCATTTGAGGCGTTTTTCGTTTTATTTTGCCCAGACCACAGTATTATAACCATATATATATATATATATATATATATAAATAGTGCTTATAAGTTACAACGACGATCGAATATAGCGTCCTTATTTATTTGGTCCCAAGAAATTCATCAAGTTAAGTATTTGTTCACTTTGTCCAATGAATTGAGCTTAATATTAAAATTTTGCAAAGTTAAATAAAAAACTTTCAAATTTAATAATTGACCTGACTTGATATTTAAATATCAACATTTGAGTTGAGCTTGACTTAATTTTAAGCCAAATATAAGTCGGGTAGCTTGAAAATCAAGTGAAGTAATGAACCCCTACTGATCCCTTCAATGTCTCTATATCCGGTTTCTACGGTAATAATTGTACAATTAAAAAAAACTTTACACGTTCGTAAAGTTTTTATTAAAATCAAAAATCGATTAAAATTTTATCTAATTTTTCAAAATCTCCCGGATGAGTAATAAATGTCATTTATGTGATTTATTTTGACAAGACTAGGAGTATTGAAAACGACAAACATCGTCTGGCGCCGGTATATTGATGTTCCACATTGGTGTGTAAAATTCGCTATGAAAGTTCAGTACCCTTCATTTCTTTTTCAATTGGTTATCATAAGAAAAAGGAAGCAAAAAATCAAAAATAAAAATAAGGTAGAATTAGAGTAAAACGACAGCATTCCTTTCATAAATCATTTAAAACTCGTTTCAGACTTGAAATATAAGAAGAAAAAATTAAAATCTCAATCAAGATTCGTATAAAAGTTGGAGCTTGCGAAACGTGAAATTTATTAGATGTTATTTTCATTTATTTCGTTTTATCAAGTTTTTATTTTTACTTGGAAATTTAATTTTATATTTAAACAAAATTTTTGAGATTTGTTTTTAAGTAGATATTTACTTAAATAAACTTTATAAAAAAAAAATATATTTCCTTATTTTTAATAAGAATTACATTCAGCAAAGGGAATCATATAATTAAGTACTGTTACTTGAACCAAAAATGAAACAATAGAAAATGTATGAATAAAAAAGAACTATCTGTAAGGTAGATCCAACTCACCCCATCATTTTAGTCAATTTTTACTTTCACCATTATCCAACGGGTCTATGGCTAGAACATTCGTCTGGTCATCTAGCCTTGTTAAATACTTTTCAATGAACCTATTTACTTCTTCTTTTACCGTTCGTGTTTAAGTATCTTCGTGAGTTAACTTATTATTTATATAATACGGAGCGTTGATTATTTATCTAAGGGTTTTCGAACTGGAATCTTTGAATAATTTCCATGTTGGAGTTTGACGCAATTCCTCATAAGGTTTGTTCCATACGTTGATGCCAAACACGTCCACGAAAGACAAAGAGCAAGGCACATTGACCAAGAAACAAGAATGAGTGAAGAAATGTTTCAGCTTACAGCCGCTTAGCCGCATTAGGCCGAGAGCCGAGCTATGTACGTACGTTTTCGTGACAATCGCGAATTTCAACACTAATTTGGAGGTGTTTAAACATCGGGAAACCGGATTAAAACTAGGGGGAAACCCTTGCTTTATGTTCTTCACTCACTCTTGTCTCTTGTTCAATGAGCCTTGCTCTTTGCCTTTCGTGGCAATGTTTGAACATCATTAGATTGACAATAGGAACAAACCTATAATTGAATACCGTAAGTCCAAATGAGTTTAAAATTCACTTTGTATAGTTAAGCAGCTTTTTATCTATTGCTAGTGACGTGGTTTGCCCCAAAAGCCATACATTCTTGTAGCTTTTTTATTTAATTGTTCTCTTATTTTTTTTATATGTTGAGACCATGTAAGTCGTCTGTCTAACCACATTCCTAGATAATTTCAATATTTGAGGAAGTTTTTTATGTCAGACAATTTTCTTGGACAATAATTTTCAAGCAACTAAATTATTTCAAAATTATTATCAAGTTAAAAATATCTCATGCTTTCATGTGTTGTGTACAAGTTTACAAATATAGTATGCCTTAAATTCTCATCTAATTATGAACGTGTTAAAGATTAGCTAAACTCCCCTTCTTTGCTTATGGGATAAAAAAAATATTTACTGTGGTATTTCAAAATCTAAGATACCTTCATGACGAATTTAACCAATAACCGTTTAACTATTTAAACTTGCAAAGAAAAATGTCTTCCACAGAAACAATTAATTTTTAAGGAAAAGTAAGCAATGCAGTTTATAGTCTATAAACTAACAGCGTGTAAACATTATATTAATCCCTTTGTGAAAGTAGTAAAGTAACCTATGTGTTATTTTAAGAGCTAAAATACTTTCATACTGATTAAATATAAGTCAATGTAAAAAGATAATGTCGATCCTACAGTATAATGCTTTTTCACTTTCTACTATAATAGTTTGCAGTAAAGGGAGTTTTGTTAACGGGTCGAATTTTTGAAATCGAGTTTTCACCGAAATACACTTTTGAAGTTCTCTGAGTCCGAAAAAGTAGTTTTAGAAAAATGTCTATATGTGTTTGTTATAGCGATATAATATCTAAAGCTTTATCCGAATATTACTAAGCTTTAAATTTTGACTTTATATTTCATCTAGTTGTGCCGCGAAGCTTTTGGTTGAAGTCGATTGGCAGGAAGCTCTTCTTTATTTCAAAATATAACCAGTGTTATTCAATGATAGTTTTGCTTTTATTAGGTGAAATAGTTTTGCTTATTCGTTCAATACTTTCAGGCTTTACTTTGTACATACGAGTATACATAAACGTTATTCTTTTCATATTATAAGATAGCTGTATTGGCTCTCGTGATTTCGTTCATAATTAATAATTGCCCTGAGATTAAAATCAGTTCTGCCTTAGTAAAAAAAGCTCTACACTAAATATACTGAGCTTAAAAAAGTTTTATAATCATTATGAATTGTTTGAAGATTTCTACTAATTTTTTCAACTCATAAATGAGTGAATTTGAAAATTATGATACAAAAATAGAAGTCCTTATCATTTTTATCTAGATTCATAATTGCAAATCTAAAATTTCAAAAAAATTAATATTTTACGAGTAAAACTTTAAATATGTAAGCTTTTAAACCTCTCATAGACTCTATTAGGACTTTTTATCGGTGTAGTCAGAACTCAGTCTCAACAAAAAGTCGATCTGAAATCCTTTCAAAATCTAAATGAATTAAAATTCTCTCTGTGAGAAGCTCACAATTGATTACTATGTTGTCTCAGGAATAACACTTTCAAATTTTATGTTTTTCCCAATACGAGTTGTGCTTAGATATTTGATCATAAATAGTCTGTTATTGCCCAGGTTGAAGACCATATATCAAGCCCATAAGTTGTTTTAAAATAATTATAATTATATGCAACTATATTATTAAATATAATAAATTATAAATAATTTTAAGGTAGTTACGTCTTACGATCAAAACCAACATATGATGTTATAAATGGATACTTATTATGTACTCATTCTAAGTACATACCTATAATTTTTTTAAAAATCTTTTTTTAGCATTACTAAAGATTTACATTTACATTAGCATCTTCATCAAAATGTTTTTTTGAGATTGAAATCTAAAATTTAGTGTAATTGTTTATAAAACTGAATTTAGTCAACTATTAGTGAGTCAATATATCCAAAGATAATTAGAAAATAAAATTGTTTGATGCATATAACCGAATCAATTATAGGAACAATATAAACCGTATTAAAAATTCATCAAAAAAAAAGAATCAAGAAAATTCATAGAACTCATAAAGTGATTTGAAACTAGAAACAGTTATTGAAATTAATAACAGAAGATTTCTCAGAGCTTTTAAGAGCAAAGTTGTACCTACGTTGCACATAGAATACCATAGGTACCTACTTAGCAAAAATATACCTACAGTCAAAGCTACAACAACACTATAAATGCAGGTAAGTCGAAGTTATATATTTCATGCTACTTTATATTCCCCATGAAACCAACCTTTAACTTTTAGCTTTATTCCTCATTAAGAACATTATAATGTATTCACGTTTTTCTTGTAAGTAATTAAGGAAGCTTTTACAGATTATTCCACGTAAAAATAAAAAAATAAAAATAACTGTACGCATATAAAAGTCACAATATTATGTTTCAAAAAAATCAACAGTGAATTTTAAAATATCAAAATCATCCATTTTTGATTTACTCATATCATACATATTTATTTGCATGGTTATTTATTAAAAAGTTGAAAATATGTTTTAATAAAAACATAGACAAAGAAATAAATGTTAAACTTTGTAAATACATTTTTAAATTATTACTTTAAACAATCAAAAAATTATTCAAAAATGGACTGTTATGTAAATGTCCAAAAATTCAATGTATGAAGACATAATTGTTACAGTTCTAAAATTAGATCACATAAATATTCTCTTTAAAAATACATAATGAAGCTTTATTCATTATTTATAGTCCTACGAATACTAATTATAACTGAAAAATTCCGGCCACAAATAAATCGTGATCATTTCACGTGGGCATATCTTTTATTTTTATTTGAAATAATGGATTTTGATGGCTACTTCATTCAAGCGATTGCTTTATGTATAAACAAGGATTTACCATTTGCTTTTCCAAATCGTAATATATATCCATTTAGCATTTATTGGTATACATATCGTAATATAGGTAGATATTGTTTTATATTGTGACATAAAATTTTTATTTATTCTCCCAAATAATTTTCTATTTATATTTTGATTTTACTCTGTACGTAGGTAATATTTTCGTTTTTCAAATATTTGAAAGCTGTTTTCAATTTTCAAACTGTTTAACTGTTGGAAAATACTTTGATCCTAAAATAATTTGAGTTTTGTTATTCTAAATAAATTTTTTGTGATTATTGCACCAGTGCATTTCATTTCTTTTAATATTTTATTTGGTATTTATCAAAACGTGGTTCATGTCTACATTTTAAAATCAAATGGTATATATATCATTCGATAATTTCTAGAGCCACGCTTTTATTAAAATGTACTAAAAAGTAGGAAATAACTTTTTGAATCAGATATAAAGGAAATTTTTAATAGTACTTGAATTTGAAACAGAAAAAATCGTGGGTGCAAAGAACAAAGGAGTAGGTATATTTTTTTTATTGTGAGTTGAAGCTTTTGTTACTTTATTCCTGCTATACATAATAAGTATTGTTTAAAAAAATTTCTTCTTTATCTCAAACCCATTTTCTACTTTTAGGTACAATTTAATTCAATACCATGTCTGCAAAAACACTTTTGAGGTTTTCGATGTATTTTTCCACAATGAGTATAAATACATGGTCAGTTTTTCTCCAAGATTCTTAAATTTTTAGAAAACCGTTGAAAAACTTAACTACCGCACAATAAAGTATCTGGTCCAGAGATTTTTTGAAAACTGAAGGATACTGAAAAAAAAGATCCCTGAATTATGGTCAGCGTCCAAAAATACACCGAACACTATATGTCCCAAGCGATAGGAATTTTCTTAATTTTTCTGGAAGTTTTTCAGCGATTTTCTAAAAATTGAAGGGTGCTGGAGGAAAACCGATCACGATTTGTGCTCAGCGAAAAAAAAATAAAAACACGCGAAACATCGTATCTCTGTCGGTCAGATACTTTTTTTATTTTTTTGTGTCTGTGTTCTTCGTCAAAAATAAACTGCAACCCAAACATTGAAAATGCCAGTCAATGTGATTTCAATATAAGGCTGAACTCAAAGAATTAAATTAATATTTTAACATTTAAGATGATCAACACGAAATGGGTCATACCGGAATTTCAACACATATTATTAGATAATAAATAAGTAATAAAATCGCTTCACAAATGAACAAAATGTTTTCGTTTTCTAAAATTGAAACAGTTGTTGTTACTTATCACAAGCTATAGATTACCTACTGCTCACAATTACACTCCTAACTACTAGTTAGTAGGTATTATTTTTTTTTTTTTAATTATTTCAAATCGTTATAAGAAAACTTCCTCAGAAAAACTATAAGATCGAATGAGTTAGATATTTCAAATCGTCTTAATTTATATTCAACTGATTTCGCTTGCTCTAGAAAAGTCCTGAATCGAAATTTGTCTGAGGGCCTTTTTGGGCACTCGCTTAATTTTAATGTATACTCCATGGTTCGATCAAAGGGATAAAGTACGACTGTGAGTAAGATTTCATATAATTTCGCTTACACACATTGAGGTCTCTTTTACCTGTTTATTTCTATTTATCATATAATCATTCATATTTTGCTGTTTATTATAAAATAGGATGATAGCTACACCCGTTTTATAATCATAATTCATTAATATAATACATCACACTGATAATTGTAACTAGGTATGAGTGAACATGAAAATTTTAAAAATAGTGTAACAATCACAAATTGTGTATAATGTCTGAACATTAAAAGAATTATAAGTACAAGACGTATGGGTGACCCAATTCAATGGCTAATGGATAATAGAAACATTATCTTTGTCAAAACACGGTATTTGTAAAAAGTTTATATATTTTTTTTAAGATGAAATTCGCTTAATGCGAGAATATATTTTCGTTCCTTCGGTTTTTTCTTAGCTGTTTTCTTCTGTGATTCGTAGTTAAAAATTTATGATTCTTTCATCACTTCTTAATAAGATATTAGTTATAATCAGTTAATGAACAATGAATCATTCATTAGGAATAGAAATTTTAAAAATATATAATATTTTTAATTTTGTGAACTAAAGTTATAATTGCAAAAAGGCAAATGGAAATATCTTATGCATTTGTTCCATTGTCACTGACATACAATGTTAATTAATGAATGTTTAAATTTGTATGTTTAACATTGTTGCGCTATAATTCTAAAACACTAACCTTATAGAAAGTTATCGCTATGGAAAGTTATGAAAGCTTTATTTCATTATAGCTTCAAAACACTATACACACTATACACCATCAAACTAAGATTAGATATTTCACGTTAACGTTTTTAAGTTAAGCCACAATGAACACAATGAACTTACACAAATGCCACAAATAAAAAAAAAAGAATTGAAAATTGAAAATTGAAAATATTGTCGTTTGAGCCAGTTTGAGCTAACTGTTTGAAGAGTTTGAACAGTTTGAAGCGTTTGAAGTTTAAAACATAGTGACATCTACTGAAGAATCTCTCAAGCTGCGCAACCTAATACCAATGCTAATACCGAGGTTGACCACATTGATACCATTTTGAATCAATGATTTTGATACACCGGAAAATTCAAAATGCTAACAATGCTAATAACATTGTAATTTTTATTAGTACATTTTGATTTAAGGATGTTTTAGAGGTAAATCAAAATTATGACAAACGAAAATTCACTAGAATCATTGATTATAGAATGGTCCTTAGTTAATCCCAGATCTACTGTTCTAAATTTTAAAATGATTAACAACACCATTCAAAAGTTATAACAATTTTAGAAACCTATATGACCTGTATTGTAACATATTCTTATCAAGATTTGTTTACTCAATTAAATTTATTTAAATTAATTTTAAAAAGATGGTAAATGTTTCAAGTTGTATTACTTGAAAATCAATGCTTGAACTATATAAAACAATTTTGCAAAATTTGAATAGCGTTTATTAAACGGTTCTTGAGAAAAAAATTAAAAACAAATCAGAAAACTGATTTTACTGTATAAGTGTACGTAGTGTTAATTGAAATATTATATTCACTGTCAAAATTAGTTTTTATCCATTTTGATAGTTGTATCTATTTTTTTTTTTTTTTTTTTTTTTTTGGTGTTTTTAAGTCGCTTTAACAGCTATGGTCATATCACGACTATCTAAACACAGAAAATTTCTGTTAGTCAATTATAATCTTAGTTCTAGGATCAGTGTCTATTTTATTTCTTATTAATTAAACAAATATTAATGAAGTTAATGTACACTCGGTCCTCTTTTTATGTGTACTATTTTTATGCGGTTTTTATTTTAAGAAGCATTTTTTTAAATAACTATTTTAGACCATTTTGACATGTTAAAAAAATAAAAACATTTCATCGAAAAGATGATAATTCTGAACGAACATTCAAGTTTCAACGCGAGCTTCAGAATTGAATTTCTGGATATCAGGAATTGTACAAAAAATTAGCAAAGCCATATATTGTCAAAAGGAAAAAATCAACATGCGAAGTTGAGATTAATTTTACTTGTGAAGAATCATTATCTTCAAGACATAGATCTGATATGCTGACTATCGAAGTGATTTCGAATTTGAGAAAGTGATTTCGAACCAGTTCGCAAATTATGCCGAACACTCTCATATAGCCACGATAATTCTAAAGAAAAAATGTGAAGAAAGATTAACTTTTATAAAAATTTTCTGTATTTTTTTTTGTAAAATTTTTCCGTATACATTTAGAAGGAATATATTAAGATTATATTTTTCTGAAATTTAATAAATTTGTCTATGATTTGGTAAGAGTAATTATTTTTCTGAAATTTAATAAACTTTTTTACTTTCTTTTACTACTATATAGATAATAAAGGACGTATTGTAATCGAAGCAAATTTTCGAATTTGACGTCTACTCCCTACAGCATCGTTCTGACATCCTCTGGCAGCCTCAACCCCGACACCCACGTTCCTCTGCATCGGGTGGGGGAGTCTTGGCTCCACTCAATTACCTACTGTCGGTCTAAGGAGCAGATATGCTGATGGTAGTCTCGTCATCTTAGGTTTCTGTAAGCTGGCGCCTTGCCGTATCCTCAATCCTGAGTTTTTTTATGGAGGTGGCCGCAAACGATACCACCGCCTTCCAGTTACTGGCTGACTTAAGCATCATCCCTACAATGTTCTCGGGTGATACGGCTCCACTCAGAACCCCCACGAGATTGTCTCTTTCCACGGCGAACCGTGGACACACTGTAATTATGTGTTCGGCATCTTCAAGGAAGTTTGGGCAGGTTGGACAGATCGCTTCGTTGTCCAACTGGAAGCGGTGCAGATAATATCTGAATCAGCCGTGCCCCGTCAGTAGCTGGGTGAGGTAAAAATCCAGTTCGCCGTGTCGTCTGTCTATCCATACTCCTATATCAGGCAACAGCCTGTGTGTCCATCTTCCTTTTGTTAACGCGTCCCATCTGCGCTGCCAAGCTTCCAGAGTGCGTTGACGCTCAACTTTTTTAATTTGTGCCCTTGTCGACTCATCTTCTCTTGGTGTACGACTTCACCGTTGCTGCCTCGTGCCAGACCGGCGCTGCATACAGCGTAATTGAGTCAACTACGTACGCCAGCAGCAGTCTCTGTGTTTGCCGCGGTCCCCCCAGGTTGGGCATTAATCCCGCCAATGCATTTGCCACCTGCAATGCTTTTCTATCGACTATTTTAAGGTTTTCATCGAACTTCAGTCGGGCGTCGATTTGTACTCCTAGGTATCGTATGGAAGGCGCCGAGGTAATGGCGCTGCTTCCAACCTTTAGAGTAATTGTCTTCATTTTTTTCCGGCTTGTCACTAGGACCGCCTCCGTCTTGTGTTCTGCCAGTTGGAGACCAGCTGTCGTGAGCTAGCTTCTGATGCTGTTGATTGCTTGTTGATTAATTTACCGGTCACTACTACTATCCTCAGTACACCGTCGTACATAATGTTCCAGAGAGTTGGGCCCATGACTGACCCCTGTGGAACGCCTGCAGATTAGGGATGTGAGATTAATGGAAAAAAATCGATTAAATAAAAATCGAATTTTCTTCATTCAATATTAATCGATTTGTCAAAAATCGATTTATGCGAAAAAATCGATTTTTTCTATTTTTTTTAAAATTCGACTTGCTTTTCATATTCCAATAATGATGAAACCTAAGAAATTCATACTAACAATTTATCAAATTAAAAATCAAATAAAATTATATGAATACAAAACCAATTCAAAACTAAAAATTAAAGCAAATCTTCCATTAAACTTTCAATGTAATTTTTATTGATACACAATTTCAGTACCATTAAACGTTTTATTATAATAAAAATGAAATGTTGAGCATACTAACAAAATTACAACCTTATTGCCTTAAAAACTATTTTTGATTTCAATCTTTTAATAATGAATTTTAAATTTAACAATCAAATATTTGAATGACAAGAATGAAAAAAACCGTTACAGCTAGTTTGCATCTAAGTTTGCGCTGGTTATGAAAATCGATTTAAACGCGTAATTAATATAATCGATTATTTAAAAATCGATTAATATTACTATGAAAATCGATTATTAGAAAATAATAATCGATTTAAATAAAAATCGATTATTTTTTAACATCCCTACTGCAGATACGCCGTGTTTTACAATCCCGTCTTCCGTGCGATATTGGAGTATCCTATTACTTAGGTAGTTTGCTGCTATTTCGCGAATATAACTTGGCACCCCTAGTCTCTCTAGGAAAGTAATAATTTGGGGCCAACGTGCAGAATTAAAAGCGTTTTTTACGTCTAGGGTGACGATAGCGCAGTATTTCTTAGATCCTCGCTTCCATCTCTTACCGCTGATTGCCTCGCGTGCTGTGTTTACTACCAGCTTGATTGCGTCTGTGGTGGACTTTGCTCTGCGGAAGCCGAATTGGTGCTCTGATAATTCATGAGGCCCCTCGGTGAATTTTTCAAGACGTCCAACTATGATTCTTTCAAGAATCTTCCCTGGGGTGTCTAACAGGCAAATAGGCCTGTAGGACGACGGATCTTCCGGTGTTTTTTCATTTTTCGGCAGCAGAACTAGCTGTTGTAGTTTCCAACGTTCGGGAAAGAGACCCTCTCTAAGGCACGCTTCAAAAACCTTAAGAAATACCCCAGGGTTTGCTTTTGTTGCCAGCTTGATAGCCTGGTTTGGGACGCCATACGGGCCGGGTGGTGCTTGTGTGTGTGTGACAGCCATATCGTATCGAAAGCTTTATCCGAATTTCACCAAACTTCAAATCTGGCCTCTATATTATACCTAGTTGTGCCGCAAAGCTTTTGGTTGAGATCGGTTAACCGAAAGCTCTACATTACTCTTAGCGTTTTTGAGCTTTTTCAATTTTTTTCGAAAACGGCAACGATTTTCTTTAAACTTTCTATAGTTCTTAGACTCATTAGTGGCTACAACTTTTATTTGAAACTTTTTCCTGGGAAAATTCAAATAAGGACGGTTCTGGGGTGAAGGTTGGGAATTCGTATATATATATATATATATAGCCCTATAGGTTGTATGCATATAATTATAGTATATACTATATAGTATATTTCTTTTAACTAAAAGCGAGTATTTTCATAAATGAAAGTAAAAGAAAGAAGTGTGACGCCTCGCACCAGATATTTTATGCGATTTTCGATATATTGTAACTCATTGATTTAGTTTTATTAGGTTTTAAAAAATTATGGAACGTATACTTTATTTCTATAAATGTGTCTAGTCTTTTTTTGTGCGATTTATTTTTATGCGTTTTCCTGTGGAACGTATCTACCGCATAAAAAGAGGACCAAGTGTATTCCTTTATACGTAATACTGTCTTTATTTCGTAGCAAACTACAAACAGTAGATATTCATTGAACTTGTAGTTCTCAATACTTTTGCACCCCTTTATATTTCCAATTCATCCTTAATCAATTAATGTTTTACACTGAAATGAAAATTTAGAATAATAAGGTAACGTAATAAAACAAGTACAAGTTAATTCCACTGATAGTTTATATTAAAGATCAGAATATATTATATGTAGATCTCCATAAAAGACGCATTTTAAATTGAATTTTACCATTTTATATATCAACATTTTAACTAACCTTATACACTATTATTTTGACGAGGTATTTTTCATTACATAGTTATTTAATAGAAACAAATTTATTACATATTTCGGGTTATCATTTTGAAAAAATGCATCGTAGAAAAACTACACTCACAATTCATTAAGTTTCACACCACATTTTACTTGTTTCTCTTGTCACTCATATACATCTTCTTTTGAGCAGAATTTTAACTACTTACTTATTTAGGTATAATAATTTTAAAAATTCGTGAAAATAATATTGTATAAAATAAAACGGTTCATTTTGCCTATTATAATAGATAAATCCCTCTACAACACCTAAATAGTACGTAAAAAAAAATTATTATTTAGCTTGTATTTTGATCATTGAAAACAAAAAGTTATTTGAAGGAATTATCTAATATAGAACATATTAAAAATTGTCTTTATAGGATTTCCTTATTTGAATAAGATTTTTTTTTCAAATCTGAGGTAAACTATTTCATACACATTTTTTAAAAAATCTATTTAAAAACAAATACATATAAAGAAATGTGCAATTATATTTTAAGTAAAAACAAAATAACTATTGGGTGAATTTTTTGTATTGAATTCATTTCTTCAATTAGATTTGTTCCGGATTAAAGTAAAACCATACTTTGTACGCTACAAGTCATGCACAATAAAAAATGATACTCTTTTATATTGCGGTGACTAGCATACAATGTACGATTTTATTTTCATCTGGAACAAACCTAATATTATCTTCATGTTATTTTATTTTCAAACTCAAATTTGAATTTTAGGCGCAAATTAAAAATATTGAGAAAAATAAAACGATAAACAAAAATTGACAAAAGCTTAGAATTACAATATACATACGAATCTATAAAATTAGTCACATTCTGTATTTTACAACGATAAATTCAACCATATAATATAAAGTATATCTAACACACCTAAAAATCTACATAGCTAAAAAGAAAACTTGGAAACGTATTACAAGAAATTGCATCAACTGGAAATTTCTATTAAAACTATTTAATTTGCACCACACTAAATCACAATTTTGATGTCGTTCAAATTTTGATCTAATTACTAAAATATCATTATTTTTAAGTGTGTTAGACTTATTTAAAAAATGAAATTTTTGTAACGCTCTTAATTAGAAAACAATACTAAGAAGCATTTTAATATTTTTCACTAATTGAAAAAAAAAATGGTATACATTTTTAAAATGATTTATAAGATTCTAATAATAAATTTATAAATACAATCACAGTATAAACGGAAACCATTATAACATAAAATTATTTAGTCAAATTTGGTTGCATTTTATTCTTTTTATGACGTCAATTCAATTTGACAATGTTTAATTGGCCTCCAAATTTTTAGTATGACATTATTTTCAAAATACGAAAAAAGAAAAGTTGTTTCAACAGCATTTATTTCGTTTTCAAATATATTATATGATATAAAAGAACATTGATTTTTTTGTGTGTAAAAACGACGATTGGTGAAACCGAGAGGAATGATTTTGACAAAACCAACGTAAATGTTCGATTTAGCCGCCAAATATAGAAAAGTAATGGAAGTATGCAGTTTATCTACTTGGAAAAATACATTCAGGTATTCGTTTTTATATATTTTTTCAGTTTTGGGATACATATACAAAGGAAAATTATTAAATAAGATTAAGTTTTTTAATGAATAAAAAATGTTTGATATTTGCTATTTGCTATGATTTTATTAAGGGCCAAGACTTTCAAACCTCCCGCCACGAGCTAGTACTAGTCATACACAATATAAACAATGGTAACTTTTTTATATTACGCATGTGTTTTTTGGTACTGGGTATGATTTGTACTTGCAAATGTATGGTTTTATTTTCATCTGGAACAGACATTATGAATAGCCATGGTGGTCAAAAATGGTGGTAAAATATAGTTTAAGTGATAAAATGTCATGAATACAAACTGTATCTTGACATCGGGGCATTATTTTTAGATACATAATTGTTAAGTTGAATAAGGATACGAAAATCTAGATACTTTCATTCTATAAATTCGTAAAAATTACCACTAACAGTTCAGATTTGTTAAGTGAACAGTATGTCGGCATCATACGCAAATCTAATAATTCCAAAATGAATTAAGAGCATAAAAAATCTTATAACTCCTAAAAATATTATTAATTTAAACACAAATAAAAATATTTTTAAGAATATAAAAGAAAATATAATCTTTAAGATAAATAAACATTTCAATACTAAAGGTTGATTCATACTATACGAGCAGATCAAGACAAGGCAAGGACTGGGTAGGGCTCGATTTAATTTGAAAGGCCGTAAAGGACCGTTCACGCTCAACGTGAACGGAAGAATCACTTTTACATTAGATCTATTAAAACCGAGCCTTACCCAGTTCTTACCTTGCCTTGCTCTGCCCGTATAGTGTGAATCGACTTTAAGCTCAAATAACGGCATTAAACAAATTTTTTTCAATTTTGTAATAGCAAAATTTGCGTATGACGCCGATTAATTATTACATGTGGTGATAATGAAAGAAGCTAACTTTTAGTAATAATTGTAAATACAGTTGTTCAGATATTCACTCGTTACAAGAAGTTTGTAGTCCTCACTTTAATGATTTAATATTTTCACAAAAGTGGCGCTACTTTCACGCACATACCAAATAGCACTTAATATTAGTAATGATTTACACTAAAACTCTACGAAAAAAATTATTTGTTAGCAACTTAAACTTATTTGGAACATAAAATAAATTATAATTGGTTTTTTGCGAATAAAAAAAAAACCAAAAACAGGAACCAAGTTTCTGTATCCCAAAAATACTTGCGTAAAGGTACGAATGATTAAACCTTAATCTTAAGTGTAAGAAATTTTAAGAACATTTTATAAATTTTTTTCACTGTGACTGATATTTTCATATGTGAAAAGTCGTTTTTTATATATTTTTTTTTTAAATTCGACTCGTTTTATTACTGTTTAATTTGGCACGATTCCGTTTCTTGCTTCTAATTCATGGACTCCGTTGTTATCGATACAAACGATTAATTACAAAACGAAAATTTACTGAAATAGGCGGCTTGATAAAGTGGTAGCATACGAATAACCAACTAAAATGATTAAGGTAGTAAAATGTAGGATGTTAATGTTCTAAATTTTACTTTTGCCTGTTTCTCACAAATTGTGCATAGTGAATCTTTAACGTAAGCTATAAGGCCTTTTACATATTTAACGGCCAAAGATATCAAATGCATTTTATACAATTAAACATGACGACACAAAACGTATCAAGAAAATTTTTAATGATGTCAAGTGGGAAAATAATAACCAAAAGCCAGGCATTGTATGATAAAATTAATGCGCTGCTTAAGGTAGGTTTACACGCTATGATAGATAATAGTGATTTATCATAATTATCGAATTGTTTGGGTAACATTGTAGTGATTTATTTGAATTGGATGCCGTTCGGCAACAATTTTTGCGAATCGTAACAACATATAAAAAAGTAATAGAGAGTTCTCACTACTAGACTACTATACTATCTAATGTTAAAATCTTTAATCGCACATTACATTAGAGCATACTCATCCCCCTTAAAAATTGAGTTACTTGGTTTGTGGATAGTCTCTTGACAAGAAATAGTTACGATTTATCATAGCGTGAAAACCTGCTTTTAAAGTTATTTAAATATTATTTTGCGCATGGCTTGTATCATACAATGTGCGGTTTTGTTTACATCTGGAACTAACTTAATGTAAGCAAAGTACAAAAATAAATGAAGATTTTTCCGAAAATTGATATACTGCAAACCCATGTGACACCATCGCAACATAACTCTACAATTTTGGATATAATTTAACAACGTCACGCATAATAACAATAAGCAAACTTCATCGTACGTATACCAAATGTTCAGTTTATAGTAATATAGCTATGTACATAAATTTTAAGTAAGAAACGTTATAAAATAAAAAAAAATCTTAGAACACAAAACAAATGTGTACAGGAGAGATGCATAATTTTATAACTTCCCTTTGTCCATTAAATAAAAGCATAATTTCAGCACAACTAAATAATCATATAATGTAATTAATAAATATATACATAAAGGAACAAAATACTTGCGACTCTTACATCTAATAAATTAAATTGTTTAGTTGCTTGCAATTTCTAACACAACGGAAACATTTTTCATATTTTTTTTTTATTTCTTTTTTTACCTTTTTCATAACAAAATAATTAAAAAAAAACGCTTTCCCATTTCATTCTTACAATATTCGTAATTGGTAATGTCGTTTTGTCATCTCACTATAATAACCACTGACGAAATCTTTTCCCGAGTATTTCAAACTGAAAAAAAAAACTAAGAGATTCATCTACACGAAAAATGATCACAATACCAGCTAGCCTTTTAATATCCTTAAATTTTCTAAAAACAAACAAGTAAATGCAATGATGATACACGTGTTTGAATTAATCTAAACAACCTTTTAACTAATCAACAATCGGTACCCCCGTTATCTCACTTTCACGCAACAAAACACGTGTATCTGAGGGGGTTTTGTATACTAAGGCTAGTTAAGATATTGTGGCTCATTTAAAATATAAAAACTAAATTTTATAGTTGTCAAAACGGCAAGATAATTTGGTTGCTTGTAGTACTAGAAACGTGATGTTTGGTCGCAGAGGCGTGATATATTACGCGCGATCACGAATGCTGTTTGACAACGATAACACCAGGACGTGTTTGTTGTTGTTGTTGAACTTGACTCGAGTGGAACTGTAAGAACGGATTCATCTCCACTTGTAGCAGTCGATGTGTGATTTCTGATGGTTTTGTGGTGAGCGCTAATGGGGTCTCTTGAGCAGGAGCTAGTGCTGAGGAAACAATCGTGCCTCGTTTGCCATTGGGTTGTTCCTCGGCAAACAGATGATCTCCTTCTAAATGGCGAATCGCTTCCACGATGGTTTCTAGATTTTGACGAGATGTGTTCGCCACATATAACCTTGTTTGTGAGGAGACTTCATCGTGAGATGACGGTGAGGGTAGTCGTTCTACTTCTACTTTAGGTTCAGCTTTGATAGCAGCCTCGAGAGCACTGGGTAGCTGCTGCGGACTTGGCGAGCGTGACACAGGTGGTGAATACGAGGAGACTACAGTTTGGGTCTGAGCTACAGGCGGTACATTTTCCATGCTGACAACTTGCATGTCGTCAGGCAGTGAAACCAAAACAGTTTCCTCGGTGTTCTGATAGATTTGTGGTGTGTATACGACTTGGGTTTCCATCACTTTTAACTGATCCTCCAACACCATTCGTAGTCGTCGCTCACGTTCTAATTGCGCACGTACTTCGTTCAATTCTGAATTCAATTGCGACATTTTATTCGATGGAACTACTGAAATAATGTTGACCGGCTCCGGCGACATTGACCCAACACCTTCATCGGACGACTCGGTATGATTATTCGAGAGAATCATTTCCGGCTTTCTTTTCTTTGGAGGTACTTCGCCGCCTTCATGCTGGTTCACCAACCGCTTCAACTGGCAATTTTGTGATAGAAGTCTTGTCTTCTCCTGTTCCAATGAATAAATATATTCGGCCGTCTGTTGCAAAATTGCAGCCTGGAAAAAAAAAGAAACATTCATTAATTCTCAATTAAATTTGTACTAGACTAAATTAAAGTCGAATGTAGTGAAATGAATGGTCTCATTATAATACAAATCTGAACCATTTATAAGCGATGTTATACAAAACGGTCGCTTTGAAAGATTTATGTACAATGTAAACTAAGACATTGTAGCTTCCTACAAGTGAAACTAATGCGTAACGAATTTATTTCTGTTTCGTAGACCTTGAAAAGTTTATTCAGAGGCATTTAATGAGGCCAGTCTTCTGCTTTAAAAATATCTAAAAATATGTCTTGCACTTTTATTTCAGCACAAGTGTAAACTCTGTCGTACTGAGTGACCAACTTTTATTACTCAATGAAATAACTAGTGAAGTATTTTTTTGCTTTTAACACACAACCTTTGAAAAGCTGTAATTTAAAAAAAAAAAAAAAAAACAACATATAATTTAAATATACTGCTTCTTTTCGATAAGTTTAAATTAAAAAAGAAATTTGCAAGGTTAGCCTTGTACTGTTCAACATGAGGTCATGGATTTAATTTTTATTAAATAAAACGTAGTATTTGATTACCCGAGGATTTGACTTGATTTTTTCCGTTCTGAAATTCAAATAAAATCGCCATCGCGTGTAAAAAGATGGAGGAATTAATTATTTTTAATTAAATGAAAAAAAATAAAATAAATAAACTATTTCTCAAGTTTTTAAAATTCCCCTTTTTATAAAATTTAATTAGTTGTTATTATGTGAGCTTCAATTTGTGTTTAACGAAATTGCAACCACGTGGAATGTTTTTTCACACAGTCGAACTCGAACCCAATTCGCCTCGGAGAAAATACATTGCATTCATATTTTAAAGAAAAAATTACTCGGGGATTTAAACGAATTAAAGTCTCATAAAATTTAGCATAAGATAAAAGGTGGACTTCCTCTTTGTTTGTTAAAGTTTACACCTGTCTCGGAGGATTAAAAAAAAAACGAGTTTTTTTATATATGTACGGTTTATGTTTTTTGTTCCATCCTTTTCCTTTCTTTTCAGTGTCTTGACATTCAACAGATAACATGCTCCTTTAATTTTTCAAAGATTAATAAAAAAATTTAAATACGGTTTAATCCTTTCCAGATCAATCAAATATAAAAATATTGAGAGAAAGAATTTTTTACTCTTATTTGAAAAAAAAACATTTTTTTAAAATGGAATGTGCAATAGTAGACACGTGTAAGAAGTGAAATTTCTTTCGCTTAACATTCGCTAACGTCTTTAACTTTTTGGTTTTTCATTGCTTCAGTTCGTTGTAACTTATAAAGTATTCATATTGCGAAAAACTGATTTAAGATTTAGATTAGAGTTTTGTGGTGTTAAACTTTAGTAGTATACAAATTATTGTAAAGGAAAGTTGAAAAATGTTCCATTTCATTAAAGAGTTCAATTTACGTTCCAAAAGACACGAAATCCAAACCGGTTAGGTTCTAATTTTTCTGGTATTTTTCTGTTGAATACTTATACAGGATACAGGAAAACGAAATAATTCACTCAGTTGTTGAGGATAAGAATTAGAAAAACTATTTTAGAAGCCGATAAACCAAATAAGTTGGAAAACCTTTGCTATGTACCTTCCATTATATGCAACTTTATTTCATATATAAATGCAAAAGTATATACTGTATTATTATTTTCCTGTCGAACCTAAAGAAGTTTCACTTCAAGAAATGTATTTGTGATTTTAAACGGATGTTTAAATAACTTCGTCATTTTTATTTTAAAAAAAAAATGCAAAAAAATACCTTGAAATACCAGTTGGTCAAAGTAATACGTAGAAATATGAATAATTGTTTTTTTTTTTTTTCGATTTTCATAATCAATAACTATTAAACAGTAAAAAAGGTTCAATACTATTAAATGATTTGTATATTTTAATGATATAAATTAAAACTTTTTTTTATTGGATAATAAAAACATTTTTCTGTGTAATCTTTGGGAATTCTGACGTATTGTTAGTTAGAAGCACGGATATATGCGGTCACGCTTTGATCACAACCAAAAGTAAAACGTTTTTTACTACTTAAATAAAAATTTTGGGTTTTAAAAACCGATGGATTATAACAAAAAAATCTTTTGTTCAATTCATCAATCCAAATCATATGAGGAATTCTTTATATCTTGAAGTTTCTCTCAATGTTTTTGTTCAGTTTTCAAGTTGTGTTGTATTTAAAGATGGATTATTTTTTCTAAGAAATATTTCGCATGGTTATAATTTTTATTTTGTCAATAAACTGCTAATACGATAACTATGTTCGTGACCGAAACGAGATCAGGTGCAAGAATATTGAAACAAATTCAATCTTTTAAAAAAGACTTTTTACTTTCAATACTGAAACCTTTACAACAGGCTTTTTAAAAAATTAAGTCAGTACAATTGTTTACTACCTTGATTTTTGGAATAAATGCCTATAATATTTATTGTCCTGCTGCTCACAAGAAGTTACAGAAGAAATTATAAATCGAAGTTATATCTTAAGTCTGCATTGTGTTTACTTCTTTTGTTAAATTTTACGTGAACAAAGTTACGGGTAGCCACTAGTACAGAGTGTCTATCAAACCTGATTTGGTCGAATTTGGCTGATTTTGATCAAATTAAAACATTTTCGAAAAAAATTTAAACGTAGAAACATTTTTTAAGGATTTTTGCATTTTTAATGAGTCACACTAAAATAAAAGTAAAAAACTAAGTATATAACGAAATCTTATATAACTTCTATAAAACGTTAAGTATAATTAAGCCTTGAACAACTTTCGTTTGATACAAATTTAGGGCCTCACTGCTTGACTTCATTTTGAATGTATGAGGCTTGATTTTCAAACTACTTGGCTTAAAATTTTCAAGAAATCAAGTAAATCTCAAAACAAAAAATTAGTGTTTAAATACCAAGTTAAATCAAACATTGACTTCACAAGTTATTTCATTTTGAAGTCAAAATGCTAAGCTCAAAGCATTTTTGAGGAATTCGTTAACAAAAATTTGATGTCCCATATTATTCCAAACTTTCTCAAAAGACTGAGATGAAACTTTTTATCGATAGTTTGTCTTCTCAGTTTCGGCCAAACTTTATATATGATACCATTTACATACAAGTTCTTTAAACGTTCGTTTAGACAATAGGAAAAATATAGAAACTATAAGTTTTTCAATTTCCACGTGTATCCAGTTATACATTTAAGAATGTTTGGGAAGTCAACCAAAATGCTGCCAAACTAACAAAAATTCTCTATGATGTCCCTTAGCTAATCCTAAATCTACTATAACAATTTGTAAATAATTGATTACACTGTTCAAAAATTATTACAACTTGACAAAACCTTACAAAATTTATTTGAACTAATGTAAAAAAGATAACAAAATTTTCATATTTTCAAGTCACCTAATATAAACCAAATAAAACAATTTTGAAAAAGTTTTTTAACATTTACAAAACGATTATTGAAAAAAAAAATAAAAACAAATCGAAAACCTGATTTTACTACTTAATACATAGTGTAAATCAAAGTATATTTACTGTCAAAAGTGTGTTGACTTTTTTTCGTTTTATGTATTTTTCAATCAAGATGAATGAATTGTTTGTATTTCTTTTAGTAATGCAATTATTTATTTACTTGGTGACGAGCTACAAACAATATATTATATTCATGAATTTAGTTCAGTACTTTTGCTTTCGACTGTATCTCCAATTTATAGTGTTTCATTTACCTGATTGTTTCACAAAGTTTTGAATCTCATTTGCATTTAAAATCAGGACAAAAATTTGAATAAACAAGAACAATTCAGGACAATCAAGATAAAAGTCCGAAATAAGGACAATCTGGTCTAGAAGACACCCTGTAGTATCGAGATAAGTTCGATCTGATCAAAACATGCATGGCAAGCATTCCTTTGTGTTGCTTGGTTATTTGATTTAGATTTATGTTGTAACTACACATGTTTTTTGTTAAAATCAAAGGTAAATATAGACAAAATGATTGAGAAATGCAACAAATGAATGATAATATTGATTTATTCTGAGGCTGACTAGCCGTCTCACTACTCCCACTGTTGTCTATTTATTAAATGTCCGACCATATGGTCTCGGAAATCAGTTGTGCTCAGTGAATATGATCGAAAACGAACCAAACTTCTCTCAGCTGATTTGAACGAGAGACAACGCGATATATAACAACAAAGCAGTGCTCACTGAATAGAGTGAATAGCTCACGATAATGTATTATTCTTTACTACTGTATAATATATTATGTATATTTTTAAAAAAACACGACCACGTCATAATTGGCTGGTTTGTGTCTGCATCGTGGGTTTTAGACGTGGTGTTTCATTTTACTGTTCGCTCTCCGCTTTCAAGTCCACGAAACTCTTCTGATGTTGTCTATGTCGTTGTACACAGACTGCGGTTGTTGTTGCTTGTTGTTTGTATCTATTTATAGACTATGGAATGCGGTAATTACACCGGCCTTGTACGGTCTCTGGCGCTCCACGCTTATACACTCACCTCTTCTGTCTTCTGTATCATTATCTTTTCTTCGACCATTTACAAAACACGAACAATTCATGAAATTTAAATATCCAGTCTTATATCAAATAGCGGTCAACCATCCTAAATAAATAACGTTTGACTCCCAATAATAGAAATGAATTAAATAACTACCTAATAAATGAATTAATCAAAACATTACTAACGAGTCATACCAGCTTTAACAAGAATTGCACAATTATTTTTTTTAAATTCTTCTTCATAATATTTACATACAGTTCTTTTAAGAGCTCATTAACGTACCTATAATAGGTTGGTGAAGATTATTTTTAATCAACAATTCATATGCATGACTACTCTTACAGCAGTGGCTTTTTAAATCGCAAATCAAAAGTAAATAATAAAGGAAAATCACCATTACATCAACTTTAAATTATGTTTCTCGGAATTCAATGAACTTAACGATAAATTATCCTTACGATATTATGATCAATTTGTTAAATTAGGAGATTATATAAAATATCCTATTGACGTACAAAATACATTTTGTATTAAATTAAATTAAAGTGGTTTCAAAACTGTCATTGGTTTGTTTTTATAATAACCGGAAAATTTATATAATGTCCAGAACCAATTCAATAAAAAATCAAACATAGTCAATCACAGTCATAGTCTATCAGAAACTAATAAAAAAAAGTTTTTGCAGTCGGGGAACCCCCGTCAAGTACGAAGTTCTTTACGTTATTTTTCCAACTCCAAACTTGATTTAATATGTAGTTTGTTAGTTTGTAGTTGACAAGCAGTGAGTATAAAGAGATAGAAAGAGAATTAAAAATAATGAGAGCAAAAGGTCGGTCTGGGTCGGTCACCTGTAAGGGGCCATCCATAAATTACGTCACACGAATTTCATGATTTTTGACCCTCTCCCCCACCCTTGTCACAGCTGGTCACACTTGTGATACCCACCCCTTCTTAGTGTGACGTCACATATTTTACATCTACAAATAATTATTGAATTAAAACAGCACTTCCAAAATTTATTTTATTTCAATTAAAATGATTTTCTAATAAAATTAACATCAAATCAAACATTTCAAGAAATAAAAACAACAAAAAACGACTTATTATATAAATTAATGATCAAACTTAATCATTTCGAAAGTCAATTGTCAAACGAAATAAAAAAAATATCATCGCTAGGCACGGTGCAGCATTTATCAAAGGGCAATAATAACGGCGCGTAACACTACACCGAGAAAAAAATTCTCTTCGGACAATTAAATCTAAATATTAAATATTTGATTTGATTGGCTATCAAGTCATTTGGTTAGCATAAATGAAATTCAGTTGTCAGGAGAAATTTTTTTTCTCAAAGTAATAGAGCGCGAGTGGCCGAAAAAATAATTTTAACCTTATGTTTCTGTAGATAGTGTTGCAAATGTTTTTGAGTTTTACGTTAATAATTCAAAGTTTGTGTTTTAATTAACACTTAGATTAAAATAGATTTTGATATGTGTCGTCACAAAATTTAGGACCCCCCCACCCCCTTGTCAAACTTCGTCGATCCCCTCCCTCCCTCTTAACGTGTGACGTAATTTATGGATGGCCCCTAAAGGATACAACGTTTTTTTTCACGTGATGGTTTCTGTCAGTTTATTCTAAGCTCAGTAAAGGAACTTCGTTCCAGAAGTTATGAAAACACTCAATAGCCACTAGTAACAGCGCCATCGATTCTTTTATCCTCTCTACTTTTTATCTAACATGTAAAAAGCAAAGAAAAATGATTAAATGGTCATTGTATATAATAACCGGGTAGTTTATACAATGTCCGATTTTACAGAATGACCATAGCGTCCAACCGTAAATATTTAAATTCAAACAAATTCTTAATTATTCTTTGATGAATCAATTAGAAAAAAATTTAAATGAATAATTGGCGATGGTAAATTTGAAAATTATTTTGATAGTAAATTATCTCTCTCTTCCAACCCTTTTATTTAATCTAGAACTTACGGGACGTCCTGTATAAACGACAATGATAAAAATAATTATTAAACATTATGAAGTTCAGCATTGGTATAATAACGAACATTCACATATTTAGAAGCGAATGACCTCATATTGAAATATCTACTATTTTACATTTTCGATGATAAATCAACAGACATGATATCAAAATTCAAACAAAAATAATCGATAGATATGAATTATAAATATTGAGAAAAAATGTGAGATATAAATACAATGGTTATATCATTCATTTAAATATAAATAATATTGCAATTGCATGTATATATATATTTTGATAAAACGTTCCGACGAGGACATACGATTACATTCCATCATGTGATCCATGTCTAGTCCATTAGTCTCATTCATAACTTTCTCTGTAGTGATGTCATGTGTATTTTAAATTTCTATCAGCTGATTTTATGCTACACATATGAAAGCATTCCGCTCTAGTTTCGAGATAAAATTAAACAACAATAAACATTAATCGTATCATAAAGACTCATTTTCAGTAAATTACATTTCCGTTTTCCGAAAAATTCATTGTTACATTAAGCACAATGTTCTTACAGCATACACAAAACTCTAATTCCAACATAACAATGGCTCCTTTGAAATTATTGCAAAGCGCCAAATTGAATAAAGCTTTTCCACGCACAAAAGGGAGGAAATATTCTTATGGGAATATCACATGCAAAGTTTTTTTTTAATACTAAATCTTTAATCGATATTTGCAATGTAATTTTATATCATGAAATAAATAAAACTGCAGAATTAAAAACCGCATGTCATGTATCATATTTCTAACAGTAAATTTTTTTTATTCAATTATTTGATACTTGATTATATGACGTTAACATAAATCAAACAAAACAATATATTTAGGAAATGTTTTAAGTGAATGATAAACGCAAATATGTGCCCATAAAGACAATAACTCATTATTTGTATTATCGTAAATTATCACTTGGTTATATAACTTGAACTTAAATTATCGTTAATTTATATTGGTCATATTTTCAAATATGTCTAATGAAGTGCAATAAGGCCTCATTCGCATTCCATGAAATGCAGGTTTATTGAAGATATAAATATTTGAATGATGCAATAAAGAATGTTTGTTATTTGTATTATTATCTTTAACGTAATTATTATTAATCTTTAGCGTTAGTAGTAAGTACTGTTTTTCTTTTTAAGAAGAATACGTCTTAAGTACTAAAATAGTAATTACATTTCTAACAAGAAATTACTTTTAAACTGGAGTTTGCCTTTTTATTGTCACTTCTTTTGATTGGTTTATTTTTGCATGCGAATATTTGCTTCGTCTTTATATTCGTTGTTCAATGACAAAAAGCTCATTAGTTTCAAGTCATAAAAAAACGTTTTTTTTTTTTTTACGTTTGAGTTGTAAGAAATGAATTATGACCAACAAAGATTGATAATGTTTTATTCTTATGTTTAAAAAATATATTTGCGTACGTTTTTGACGCAGACTTACGTCTCTACATTACGGTCTTATTAGTCCAGTCAAATAACTCTTTAAATCGACATTCGTCCGGGGGGGCTGATTTTTTGATACAACGTAAAGATGGACATTCCTAAGAAACTGTTAAAAAATCAGCCCTCCAATTTTCCGGGAACTTTGGGAAAAATGGGTTTTCTTTCTAATTTTCTATATAACTAGAAAACGACTCACAAATCGTGAAAAAGTTTCAAATAAAAGTTGTAGAACAAAGCATTTTACATAAAAAATGTTCAGTAAATAATTTCCGTAAAGTGAATAGTTTGTCTTCTACAAGCCTGTAAAGCTTTTCGGCGCTCAAAAGTTTGCGGGACGACGTGACGTCATAAAAATGGTGGAAGAGAGACGACCGTGTTTAGAGAGAGACAGCCGTTGTGCCACATGAATACAAAGTATACATGTGTGTGTGCATAACGTATTTTTGTCATTGTTTGTTTCAAATAATTCTCTATTAACTCAAAAGTATATTATAATGAATTTGTAATTTATACAATTTAAGTAAAATTTAGTTTTATTTTGACCAACGCAAAAACGAAACAATTTTCTCAATTCCACATGTATGATATATTTCGTTTTAACGTCAGATCACGCATAACTTTTGACTTAATGATTCGATTTTAATTTTTCTTTTATCTAGGTACATAGGAAATAATATGTCTAAGTTTATCCTATTTTTATTTGAATAAAAAATCCATCTCTAAAGGTTTGAAAAACAGGGGATGAAATATTAATATTTTATTCAACTACCCGATTTTGATAATTTTGTTTTCCTAGATAATTTTTAAAAAATTACTTATTTTAATTTCAATTTTAAAAAAAATCATTAAGAGTTAAAAAACAAGGGATGAAATAGACACTTTTAACTGCTTATTCCGAATTCGATTATTTTTTTTATTGTGTACAGCTTATTCTTTAGTTGATCACATTACAATTAGTATAGAAACAAATTCACCCTATAAGAGTAAAAATAAAAATAAAATGAAAAACCGATTTCAAAATAAATAAATTCCGCCGAATATCCGGCCAAACTACAGTATAAATAGTTTATAACGACACCGAATATAATGAACAACCGGTTGTAACGTACAAAACCTTCGAGTCCCGTGATATGTCTTAGATAAGACGATACATGCGATACATATCGGTTATAGTGAATATCGCTTATAACGAATGAAATTTGACGGACCCCTGAAGTTCGTTATAAACGATTTCTACTGTACTTTCCGTTTCATCACTAGTCAAAAGCTTTTGCTAGATCTAAGAAAGCTAGGACCGTTGGTTTATTAGAGTCAATATTGTGGTATATATAATTTGATGTAAAAGCAAGGGCACCATTTGAACCTTTATTCTTCATGAAGCCAAATTGGTTTTCAGATATAAAACTATTATCAGAAGAGAAGTTGAACAATCTAGAGGAAATTAATTTTTCAAAAATTTTAGCAAGATTAGAGATACGTGAGATAGGTCTGTAATTAGTGGTTAAATGTTTATTCCCGGATTTAAATATAGGAATAATATCTGCTTTTTTTAATAAAGTCGCCTTTATGGTCTTACTAATGCAGTTGTTGAAGATATAAGGTGGTTCGTTCGCGGATCCTATCCTAAACCAATTACGAATCAGTTCAAGTAGATTTAGGATAATCGCCAAGCGCATATACGCTTATGAACTGATTAAGGATTATTTTTCCGAGAACGAGTTTGAAAATGTTCAGAAGTAAGACGAGGATTAACGAGAACTCACGAAAATTGTTAATCGTATTTAACGTTGTTAAAGAAGGATAGAAAATCTAGCCACATTTTATTAAACTACACATGAATAAGAGAATCGAATTTTTCGTCCTAAAAAAAAACCCCAAGAATCGCTATAACCAAAGTCCCGATCCGCTTTCCTTTATCAATGTTAAATTCAATTAACAATTTTCGTGGGTTCTCGTTAATCCTCGTTTTACTTCCGAACATTTTCAAACTTAAAGAGTGAATTTGTTTCTATACTAATTGTAATGTGATCAACTAAAGAATAAGCTGTACACAATAAAAAAAATAATCGAATTCGGAATAAGCAGTTAAAAGTGTCTATTTCATCCCTTGTTTTTTAACTCTTAATGATTTTTTTTAAAATTGAAATTAAAATAAGTAATTTTTTAAAAATTATCTAGGAAAACAAAATTATCAAAATCGGGTAGTTGAATAAAATATTAATATTTCATCCCCTGTTTTTCAAACCTTTAGAGATGGATTTTTTATTCAAATAAAAATAGGATAAACTTAGACATATTATTTCCTATGTACCTAGATAAAAGAAAAATTAAAATCGAATCATTAAGTCAAAAGTTATGCGTGATCTGACGTTAAAACGAAATATATCATACATGTGGAATTGAGAAAATTGTTTCGTTTTTGCGTTGGTCAAAATAAAACTAAATTTTACTTAAATTGTATAAATTACAAATTCATTATAATATACTTTTGAGTTAATAGAGAATTATTTGAAACAAACAATGACAAAAATACGTTATGCACACACACATGTATACTTTGTATTCATGTGGCACAACGGCTGTCTCTCTCTAAACACGGTCGTCTCTCTTCCACCATTTTTATGACGTCACGTCGTCCCGCAAACTTTTGAGCGCCGAAAAGCTTTACAGGCTTGTAGAAGACAAACTATTCACTTTACGGAAATTATTTACTGAACATTTTTTATGTAAAATGCTTTGTTCTACAACTTTTATTTGAAACTTTTTCACGATTTGTGAGTCGTTTTCTAGTTATATAGAAAATTAGAAAGAAAACCCATTTTTCCCAAAGTTCCCGGAAAATTGGAGGGCTGATTTTTTAACAGTTTCTTAGGAATGTCCATCTTTACGTTGTATCAAAAAATCAGCCCCCCCGGACGAATGTCGATTTAAAGAGTTATTTGACTGGACTATTATAGAAATGTTCGTACATTAAAACCGTTTTAAGTGTTTAGAGCAGTGCTTCTTTAGTGGGGGGCCGTGGACTACCTACAGAGCCGCGAAGAGTTCCATATGTAACAAATAATTAGCAAATGTATGCATTGACTAGTAAAAGTATGCATATACAAAATTTAAAATAATAGGGGGCCGTGAGATATTAACTTGGGTTCCAAAAGGGCCGTGACTTCAAAAAGTTTAAGAAGCACTGCACTAGAGTATGTTTTTTTATAGATTAAAAGGTATGAATGAGTAGAATCTAAGGATAGCATGATAAACCTAGGCCTGACGTTTGAAACTTGCCATTTTTATATGAGCCATTCAGTGCACAAATCGATTAACTCCACCTTTTGAACTTATTAAAATTCATGGTAAAAACTTCGTTGACTTAGAGCTGTACATAACTGTAGCAACTTTTTCTAATAATAAGTAGCAACAGCTCTAAATGATTTTTTTTGTTTTGTTACTTTTGCATGACCAGCCATGTACTCGTTTTTCGGAAGTAATTTTTGTAAATTTTCTTAAGTTAATCAATTTGTGCACTAAAGGGCGTTATATATGATAATTGTGAGCAAAATAATACTTATATTGTAAGAAGAAAATAACAATATTTTTTAAATATTTATAGCTACTTTTGCCATAATTTGCTACCCTATATATACTTCCCTACTTTGCCTAGTGGCAAATCTGGCCATTGATGCATCCAATCATAACTCGATTACAATGAACGAACTAAAGCTATAAACGTATTACAGTTAAATATTTTAATTAATCAACTGTAGTTTTTGGGTTCAAGACTGGTACAACGGATTAATGAATCGGTAACAACCCATTAATAAAATTATGACACTCTTGATGTTACAATTTAAATCCGTACAGTTCCGTATTTAAGTGAAGAAATGACAAGAAACAGCTACACAGTTTGGAATTATAACTTCGTCGTAATCAAATTGCAAGGTTGGTAAAAAAATGTCTATAGACCTATTTGTAGTTACAGTCTAAGTAGTCTGTAAGTCTACGCCTATCAATTCTAGTAGCTGTTTCCTAGATAGCCTTCGGTCGGTAGTTCAAAGTTTTTATCATTTAATGTAAAAAAATTCGACTAAGACATTTATTTTTCGGAAGTGAACATAATCGTGTCAAAATTGTTGTGAACTTGTGCTATGTTATTTACAACACTTAATCTGAGGAAACAATTAAAATTTTTATTGCATATAGAAATCCGTTCATTTTATTTTCTCGTTAAAATAATATTTTGCACGTCAAAAAGTGCATAAGACAATAACAATTTCCGTAATTTTGTTCTCACCTTGTTGAAAATCGTGAGAACTTAACATATTAATAACTTTTTGAAAAAAATTTTCGTGGCACTCTCAGAGAACTTGTTTTTAATCATCTAAATCCTTTTACTCACACCATCTCGTGCAAAAAGTGAATTTGCTATGTAACAATTCATAAACTACCTATAATGTGCATACTTTAGTAGTAAGGTACTTTTCTCATTCAAAATGATTGTTGAAAATGTTGACAATTAATTTTTAAATAATTTTTGAAGTTTTTCTCTTCTTTTTAAATGATTGAAAAAATTAAGAATGAGTTTTCACGATGAGGCTCTGCAACTCTAAAATTACTACCCATTAAGTTAGTTGATATATCTTTCCTGTACCTTATGAAAAAGGCTCCCAACAAAATAGAAGCAGGGAGACCTTCGCTAGAAAAAAATTATAAATAACCATGTATCGAATCTAAAATTAAATACTATCCATTTGATTGTGGTTCTACAGTATTTGACGAAATAAAGCTACAAATATATTTTTATCAATTAAAATTCTTTTTACTAATTCATAAATTGTACTATCCAACAAATACAAGACTGATACACTTTCCAGAGGTAAATAAACAATTAGTAATAGCAAAACGCTTTATTGTGGTAAAGTTTGAACAGTTCAAGCTCTTCAATCAAATATCATACAAAGGTAGTTACTATTGTAGTTATAGTTCAAAAGAGAAATATGGACATTGAAGATTAGATACAGAAGGAGTTTAAGAGTTTCAAATTTTGGTTTAAGGCTGTTCCATATATACCTAAATCTATTTATAGATTGTACTTAAAAACAAAAAAATCAATAATGTGGTTAAAAACAATGCTGACTTTTTGAGGGTTGTTTTTTAATTACTGTCTAATTATTTTCCAGAAGCTTGCTTTAGCATGCGTTCTTATGGAAAAATAGAAATATCCAAAATTTAAAAAAATCACTGAAAAAATAGAAATCGATGAAAGTGTGTAGAAAAACAAGAAAATTATTAAAGAATATAATAATATTTTTTTCTGTCTGAAACATAACTTTTTAATACTAATTCCTGTGGATATTTTAAGATTTCTATTCGGCCAAATAAAATACATATAAAGAAAATTACGTAGCTTGACACTAGACCCCCCTATCCCCTTAAGTAGCTAAGCGTGGCTTTTGAACCCCTCTTCCCCTTTTGGTGAACTACGTGGTTGATTATTGGAGGTAAAAGCTATACTTGAAGTTCAAAAAAATGCGTAGTTGCACAGACGAATATTTAGTTAACTTAGTAGTCTACTCTCGTCAATTCCAGCGACCAATTCCTAAGACAACCTTTTTAAAAATTACTATATTGCAGTACTATTATTTAGTTTTATGGTAAAATTTTAGTCCTGTTTTAGTTGGTATTAGTAATGGTTTATAGTGTAAATAGTTCACACCCATATCTATTGATTGGCTTCAATGTCACTTTATTTTAGTGATTAGAGAACGCCTCTGTTTTTTAAATTATAATTTTGTTGTTTTCAAAGTATTTTTTTCGAGTTTTTAACGTGTTTACCACAGCTAAGTACCTACGTAATGTTTGAGTTTGAAGAAAATATGATCATGGCTCTGAAGCCAAATTTTCTTCATTAAAAAGATATTTTTAAAAATTGTCTGAAAAAAATAAAAAAAATGAAATAATGTGTCAGTTTTTAGTGCAGACGACACATGTGCAACCGGCGAAAAAGACAGTCTCATCCGATAACGAAGCCATGCGAATCACGTGGCCAAAATAACGAAACCGCCAAACGATTATTGTAACAAACATAACGACGAACGACGCCCGGTTTTCTCAATACACACACAAATCTATGTCGTCGCCGTTTCAATGTATTTGTGGGTGCGTCGTCTGGACTACGTGCCAAAGGACGTCGCGCCCGCGCACCAGACACTTGTCCTGGTTATTCCCGAACCCATCCACACGCCGACTCCCCTCGACATCCTTGTTCTACTTCACTTCCTCCAATGTATAACGATACTACGCCACCATTGTCGTGTTCTCGTTCTTTAACTTCACGCTAATGATGTTATATACGAGTACTACTAGGGCGTATTATAAAACAACTGTACTACTAGAAAACTAGAAGCATTGACACGAAGAAAACGAAAAAAAAATCTTTTTTTTATCGCGTACTATTAAAGATACGTTCTATTCATTTTTTTCTAATAAATTTTCCCTTCACATTTCATTGACAGAATTTTACTAATGACATAAAATTAACGTTAATATCTTCTACCTTCTGTCTACATTTCTAGCACGGAACTTCTTTACCTTTTAGAAAGCATTTCCAAAACGTTTTCAATAAAATTAAATATCGATTACCCACTGTATCGAATAAAATTAACATTTTTATTAAAAAAAAAATACAAATTATATTTTTACCAACTCTAATAGGGATTATTTTTAAACAGTTTTTATTCTTCTTAAAATTCATTGAAGGCCTTTTCAATGAGACTATATATTTTAAATTTATCATATGTGACACAAATTAACAAGTAAATTCAAAAAAACCAGTTATGACCCAAATAAAAACTTCAGACTATGATTTAACTCAACGCCACTTCTTTTTAGATCATCATTATACAAAATTATCAGCTAATAATTGAAATTCAAGAGAAAGGTAAACCACACTGACTTATTAGGGTTCATTGGATACAAAAATTGATTTTACATAATAAATTATCTTTAAATGGAATTACATATTATTTAAGTGGGACTCGTATAAATTTTTTTCAAGTTGGAATCGATTGAATGGTTCGCAAAATGCTGTAAGGTTTAACATATCAAATGCATAGTTCATTGTCGTATCGGCCTTGAAAAAATCGCTCCGCGAAATTTAGACGTAGTAAATGCGCAAAACCTAATATTTTCATATCTCCATATAAATATATCAAGTAAATTTATTGACTGACTGACGTTCTGCGACTAAAATATGAATTTTTTCTGTTTTACTTCTACAGGGACTATGGTACTCACTAAAGAAGAACTTTTTGAAGTTACACCCTTAAGAAATTCAAAAAAGGGGTTGCAGTTTTTTTTTAAATATTTTACGTTTTTTTTTTTTCTTAAATATCAATTTTCTAAAATTCTGTTCTTACAATTATTAATCTACATGTAAATGTAAAGATCTTCATCCATTCGTATTGCATCATCCCATTTAAAATTCTATAGAAATCAAAAAGGAAATCTTAAAAATTATCATAAGGGGACATCTTGGCACAACAAAGAAAATATTATACAAAACATTAAAACCTGTCCAGTCACAATGATGAATTTGAAACCAGGTGTTTCTAAAAACGAGATTCGCGTATTCAATTTCTATTAACAAGAGGGTTCCAGTAAAATGGGCAACGCTTTATACGTCGTAAGGTAGGTCACTTTTCTAGGTCGGGGTACGGTCCGCCATCTTTGTTTCGAGTAAATCGATTGCATAAAATCGTGCAAGGGAATAAAAATAAGACGCAAAATATTACTACAAAGTTAAATAATCCACAATAAACTAAGATAATAGACAACGTTTATTTTTTTTTAACTTGACGTAGTTGAAACGAATACATTATGGAAATTATAGAGAAATGGTTCAATGTTATCATCAGACCTTTCTCGCTCTCTATAAATAATTATAGAGCATTTAATGGCATAAATAAATAATAATCTCTTCTACTACAATGGCTTTGATTATTACATGTGTGAACTATATTCGAAAATCGGTTACAATTCTACGAGACAGATACGAGAATAAAGGGGCTGTTATAAGTTGAGTGTCGTTGCTATGACGACCGACACTACTGTCATCATATATGACGTCACCAGGGTTAGAAAAGCCCCGGAAAATCGATAACGGGTGTGTACTATAAAATACCACATGATGAATATCCCTGAATAATAAAAACGGTCTCGACCGAAATATATTCAATGTAATATCAGTTTCCTAGTTTCGTTCTAAATGCGTCTTATGGATGACAATCTTCTACTTACTTTGCTGAGTTTTTCGCCTTCATGGTGTGGTAGTAGCGTGCGTAAGGATTGGAAACCGGCGTTAATACTTTGCATTCGTCGCCTTTCATTACTGTTGGCTATTTCCCGACGAATTCGTTTTTCAGCCTCCATGTTATTGCCCGTTGGAGTGGGCTCGTCGTCCGACTTGGAGCTAAAAAAAATGTTATGTATTATATATTATTGAAGTTAAAACGCAACTCTTTATATGTATATATATATTATATGAACTTGACCCTGAAACGTAATTACTCATTAAGTCAATAAACTTAGACGGGAAAAATAAGACGTTTCTAAAAATACTCAACGTAATAGTAAAACGCTCAATTATTATGTTCACATGTGTTTAAAAATATTCATGAACATATGTCCATATTTATTAGATAGAAAAAAAAATATTAATTGAATGATTGCATTCGCAAGTAATTTGTAAAATTAAAATTTTAGAATTTTACAAATTAAAAATACTTTTACGTTTTACTTAAAAAAAAGTGAAGTATATGAACTAAAAAAAATATTTTAAAAACCTTAAGGCGTTTCCTTTTTAATTTAAGGGGTAACAAGATTTCAAAATTTGAAAAAATTTTGTTTTTATCTAACTGTAAAAATATTTCCTTTAAGTTTCAAGTAAGCCAGAGGACATCTTTGAAAAAGAGAGCTTCTAGAAATTAGGTTGCATTTTATTTATGTTTATACTTTTTAATGCTCAATTGTTGAAGTAATACTAATCATGATTTTTCAAACTAATATACCGAACTTTTCGAAATTTAGCACACTTATTCTACATATAATTTCTAGTGAAATGTTCACGCCCCTTTCGCGCTAAAAATTTAAGACTCGCTTAGAATTGGTACTTATATGCAAAAACTTATGAAAGGTGAGAAGGGAATTCAAAAGAAATATTTTGCGAACCCTCAAATATTTTGGGAGCCCCAAAGAGTCGTGACCCCACTTTGAGAATAGCTGATGTATTGAGAGGAGTTTTTAACAATTTATATTACAAGACTATATAAATTCGATTCAAAATAAAAATTTCTTAATAAAGTATTAAAACTTCGTTTGTGCTGTGCAGCGTTATTTTCGGTCATAAAATATCAATTATATTAAAGATCATCGATCAATTTATAATTTTAAATCTTTCATATTATATTGAACCCAACTCATGCATATACGTCTAGCTCATGTTGGACCCATCCCAACCCACGTGCGCATTTTATTGCAGCAAGGCTAACCCACGCAAAATAAGGATTAACAGTGAAATGGGTTCAATTTGCACTGTTAATACAAAAATATTTGCAGAATTTACCACGTATAAGCTGTGTGTGAACAGGCTTTAATTTGCGGCGAGCTTTAATCCTACAAAACCAGCATCAACTGTTACTATTGTAAAAACTGTAATTCTAAAACAAAAATTTTTGTATGTATCAATTTATCTAACAAACGCGAAAATATTTTTCCTAGTACTTATAAATTGGATTTTAACAGCAAAAGTGCAGATTTTTTTGTGTAAATGTAATTTTATTTTATTAAAAAATTTAATTAGTTAATTATTTATTCATGTAATTTGTTAAAATTAAAATAAATCGATGAACAGTGAAAATTTTATTAAGTAGAAAACACTATGAAATGTTTAAATAGTAATAAAAAAACATAATAAAATCAATAGCTAAAATAGTAATAAAATAGAGGCTCCATAAAAGAAAAGGTGAAATTCAAAGACATCGCATGATAGGGATGCATGTACGTAGATATTATGATTTAGATGTTTCACATCTGCTAATCGTTTAATTCTTTCAATCTATAACTTATATTCGAGTATAGAAAAAAAAAATCTAAATTAAAACCTAGGATGAAAGCATTGAGTTATCTAAATACGGGAGGATATTTTTTCCCTAGTATCTGAAAATCTGGTCTTAATAGCAAAATTTCAGAATTTTTCTGTTGAAATATTGTTATTTAATATGATTAAAATTTTTAATTAACTTGAAGTTTTATTTTTTAATATTTGAAAACCATGTGGAATGTTAAAAATAAAATAAATCAAGGAATGGTGAAAATATTTATCAAATAGAAATCACTATGGAATTTTAAATAACAATAAAAAATGAAATAAAATCGATGTAAGCATATAAATGGAAATAAAAGTTGCAAATATAAGCCGAAAGTCGCATGGAAGCTATTAAAAATCCGAATAAAACACGTAAAATAAATAAAATGTGTTTCCAATATGATAAACTAAGCAATGAGTCACATTTGTGACGAGTGTGTGTAGGTAAAAAGGCACGATCAGGTTAAAAGATAAAGCATGTTGGGCATTTAACCGGCTCATGGGTCCAGAAAATAGTCATGGTGAGAATCTGTCAACACACCCTGCACTGTCGCAAAATGGCGTGATAACAGCTGAACACATTCGTCGCCGGTACTCGTTTCATTCACACACACAAATAGCGGCTAACCGACCATTTTCAAATCAAACTAATAACATAGAAGCGTGCTTGTGAAATCTGTTCATTTTAAAAACCGATATGAGTTAATCGCTATTTGTAACAATCATTCTAAATGCAATACAAATCTTAAATGTAATGCGGCCCATGTGCCTGAAACGCAAGAATATTTTACACACAACACCAGATGAGTGTAATACAGGCGCAACTTACTTGTGATAATTGGATATTTCTTCTGGTTCACTTTTAAAACCTTCCGCACTACTATTAAATATAGACATAATCACATAAATCGCACTAGATTTTATTGTTTATTTCGATTTTTTACGTTTATTATCAAAAATGACACATATAAAACACGAAATCCACTAGCCTAGATGCGAATACGCGGGACGGGCACACGTAAAGCCTCACAGCGGTTTTCTGATGGCGGGAAACAGCTGAGGTCTGAGTGACGCCGTGCAATGTATCACTACGCCATTATACTTGGCACAAATTTCCTAATCAAACCAAACAAAAGCCTGTTCAAATCATTTCTTCAACCATCTCATAAGCATTTCAAACAATTATCTCTGGAATTTTCATAGAAAAACATGAAAAAATCGGAAAAGCGTATATAGGACTAGATTATGGCGCGGATGGATGGACGTGTAACGATTTAGTAGCGTCTGCCAGCTGGTTCAATTGCCCCGCCCATTATAAATACAAACCGTGAAACGACTCATACACATTTTACTGTACGGCATTCTTTTAATTATACGCAACTATTTTCTATAGAGGCGCCAGCGTACAACCAAACAAAATGGCCTAAGGTGGGCATTTAAATAAAGGCGGCAAAATGCAAGTTATGAATGAAAATAAGTGTCACGATAATTCCGCGTCACTTTTTACGAATTGTCTCGTCCCCCCTCCCGTCCGTCCATTTAGTAGTAACAACCAATTACTATTAAAACTACTACGTTTGTAAAAAAAAATATCAATGGTTTTTAAATTATTTTCAATATCATTCTTCGCTTTATAAATTTTAATAAATCATTTTCAATGTTAAACTATTGCTTTTTTACAATTAAATATACATATTTCTAACAAAATTTACATTTTTTTCTTCCCAAAAATTAATACTTGAAAAAAAAACAAATACAAATTATTTAAAAATATGAATTATATATCAATAAATCAATTACATTTTTTTTTCATATTGTAAATAATAAAAACCTCTTAATACTCGATTTCTTAAAACTTAATTTTCCGAAAAGAAAAAAAATAATAGTAATAATGCCAATGATTTTTTTTTTGTTTTATTAAATGTTCCACTAAAGTATTTGATATTTTTAATTCTATTCACTTAAAATTTAAATCTAAAATTTATTCTTTTAATTAAGACCAAATTATTTTCATATTTAAATCAAATAATCAGAAAAATAATAGAAAATTTGATGTAAAAACCAAAAATAAATTTAAATATTTTCATTCTTTTTTTTTTAGATTTTTGTCTTTTTTAGAAAATTTGATGTTAATATAAATATTTACAGTATCGAATTAAAAGAAAAAATATTTTTCAGTCAATGGTACTAAGAACATCTAAATATTATCAATTTGATTCATTGCTTTTTAAATTTGTAGCTTTTGTCGAAACAAATTAGTTTTGGTACAGTGGATAGATTTAATGCGGTAGTTGACAAGAGCTGCAATTTATTATAACTACTAACGACTTTTGTAAATAATTCACAAATAATTTCAATTAATTGGTTTTTGTGATTAGAAATGATTTAAAACTTGATTAAATGATTAAAAAAATTTAATTATTTAATTTAATTATTATTGAAAATTGAATTAATGGTAGTTTTGAGTTTAACAAGATCTTGGCATTGTGATATAAATTGTCAATGAATTTAGGCTAGTGGGTGTTGTATTGTAAAAAAAACAATATAGCATATAACGCTCTGCACTGAATGGTTATATTACCTCAATGCGTTAGGATCTCATTCAAAAGTACACAGTATTTAATTGTATTTTTTTTTTTCATTAACAATATTCGTTGGAACCACCGTTCAAATCCTAGAATTTAAATTAAAATCAATTTAAGTAGTTAGACACTTTATGAAATTAATTGTGCTCTACATTTTGACTTTGAAATTAAATAACTTACACGGTCAATGTTTAACTTAACGTTAAATTTTAATATTGGTTATTGAATTTGATAAATCAAAATTACATCAGGAAGCTTGAAAATCAAGTCAAGAAGAGAATTCGTAGCTAGAATTTTACTTGAAGTGGGTTTTAATTGAATTGACATATTTAAAATTCTAAATGAAAATCGAAAAAATTGGAGCTTGACGTAGTTATATATAAACTTTAATTATTTTAAAAATGAAGATTAAACTTAGCACATATCCAAATCAACATTGACAAGATGCTTGTGTTGAATTTTACCCAGCAACTTGAATATTCAAAATTCAGTTTTCGAACTGGATTTACTTTGATACAATTTCGATAAATTTTGCAGTAGCGTTCCAGTACAAGACGAAAAAGAATCGAACTATTCGAGTGCTTGAATTCGAACCCCATAACAAACTCAGAATTTCAAAAGTCTGAATTTAGTTAAAATCATTTTCAAGACAGTTCAAATCCTGGGAATTAAACTGAGCACTCGAACGGAGCTAATTATTATTTGAATCCTGATTCAGTAGTTTTATTATCAATCAGTGCAGGTTGGTAGATGTTATATACCTGTTTTTAAATTGAATCAAATAAATAATTTAACATACCCCGGTTGCACTGAGTGATAATATTAAGTTATAGTGCTATAACCTTATAAAAAAAAAAGTAAATTGAAAATACTATAAATCAAAAACCAATTCATCGGCACTATTACCGAGTTACTAACGTTTTTCAGTAGCTTATTTTATTAAGTTCAAGTCTTGTCAAATACTGCATTAAGATATATCAAGACATCCAAATATAAATCAATTAAAATTAAATAGTTATGCCACAGTTTTACTTCTAATAACTAAGTTTTACATAAAAAATAATATGTAACTTAAAAATTAAATGATACCATTTCGAAAAATGTGTTTTTTAATAAAAATAAAATTTAAATGCTTCTTACACTCTAATGATTTTTGTATTTGTATAAATCGTTACCATTTTTTCAATAGTAAATTTTCAACTGTTTATATTGATCTTTGTAGTAAAATTATTATAGGGTCACTTAGAAGGTATGGACCTATTTTACTGGAGTAACAACGTACCCGCTGTATAGTTTATGTTTTTATAAATAATATCTTATCAAATAAATCACTTCATATAGTATATAATATATAATAGGCAAAATTAAATCTCTGTACGTATGAATCTATATTCAATGGCAGTTAAAAAAATAGCGAAAAAAAAAAGTAAAAACTATAAAAATTTTTTCATGTTTGCTTTCATGAGTCGAGATTGAGCTGGATTGATTTTCATTTTAACTTGTTGAATTAAATCGAATATTTTTAATGATGGACCCACTTTCATACCAGTGAAATTAATTATTTCGTCTTTTGTAAGCGTCAAAAGTGTTTTACCGTCGATTTTCTGTAAAATTAATGTTCAAGTTAAAAGTGATCAGATTTTTTTTTTTAATAGTTACCTGTTTACTAAACGTATCACAATAACTGGCACAATCGTTTACCCGAAGAAATTGGGCTACATCAAACACATTCCATTCAGAGGGTGAAAGTTCACCTTCGTTATTTCCTCCAGATCCATCAATCAAGCGAGGGATGTATTTCCCTGATGACTGTTGTGTAGACTAAAAAAAAAATATGTTTGTTAAAACTAATCCTACTTCGCGAATTTTCAACTATCACAAGGTGCTCTCATCTGATCTGTATTACATTACTGAGCCAGAATTTCGTTAAAAAAAATTTATATAATTTTTTTATTAAAAAAATCAATAAAACCATTTTAATCACAAAAACAATCAATCGGAATTATTAACGTTATTCAATGGTTTTTATAATAATTAATAGATCTTGTCTATAACCTCATTAATATGAAATGAATCTTACATTAATATACGATGTAACTTTTCGTTCTGTTGGCATTGTTGAGTAGGGAGATTCAGCAGCAACTGGTAAACTTTGGTCAGGTCCTGAGGGTTCGTTGCCGGTTTCTGGCTCAACAATTATTTGTTGGTCTGTTTTTAAATTAATATGTTCTTCGTGTATTTCTTCTTTCAGTTTCGTTTCCTTTGCTTTATGAAGTATCTTATAAGAATTTTCTTTAGCTTTCTTCCTTCTGCCCGGTTTCTTTTTAATGCCCTTTGGAGATTTGACTACAACAGGTGGTGGTTTAACAGGCACACGAGGTCCTTCTAATTTGTGTCCCACCATTTGACACCAGCCCACAGGATAGATATCGGGACTTTCACAATCTAACCATTGGTCATATTCTTCTTCCCAACCATCAAAAGATACCTTTATTAAGCGGCCTACAATTCTAGAAATTGTCGCTACGCAAACTAAACGTGGATCCATTAAATCTGCGGCTTCTAATTTCATTCCAACGCTGAAATTATGTTTAGGTATCTCTTGTGAAAAAAGGCTTTCAGGTGCTGCTATATTATTGGTTTCTTTTAAATATTTTGACCATTTAAAGGAAGTTGTGTCGTATCCTTTGGGTGGTGTTAGGATAATGTTGTTATTTTCACAGAATCCGATTGGGAATATACACGGGGAGCTTCTGTGATAGCAAAACCAATCTGCCCCGGTCGCTTCTACATCATATGTGTCGATCCTTATCATGATGTATCCATATTTTAAAACAGCCATTACTGTTGCTACGCATATTGATGATAAATTTAAAGGATCTACAGCTTCTAATTTCATTCCAACTTGAAAACCAGATGTTTTATTTTTATCTTGCAGTCCCGTTTGAACGTTGATAAAATAATTTTCAGTCGCATGATCTTCGTCCCAAATTCCTTCGCTCATTCTTTCTAAGTAATCGAGAGGAGCATCTAATAAGTGGCCTACACGATGAGCCCATCCAACAGGATGAATCAACGGGGAATCTTCATGACACCAAAATCCTTGATCACCCGGTATACAATCATGATATTGAACATGAAGACGTTTACCAACGATATTCTGAACCATGGCAACTTTAACTTGTGATATTCGATTCTTATCAACGACTTCTAGAAGTTGACCATTATGAAATCTTGATTTGGTAGTTTCACTGACTTTATTATAAAAATTGGATGGAAGAGTGCGTGCTCCTGTTAGCCTTTTAACTAGGAACTCTTTCCAGTCATTGTATTTGTCTTCGATCGTTTTTGGTGGAATTAATGGTTTTCCTCGAGTCGCACACCAACCAACCGGGTGAACCTGTGCAGAGCAAAGAGACACCCAAAAATCTTTGCTCGAGTTCGAACCAAATCCTTCATATCGCATTAAAGCTTGATAACCTATTATTTTTAGGACAGTGGCCACCCAAAATGAATCGGGAAAAGCTTCCGAAAAATTATCACTATCAGTGTTTTCTACTTCAACTTTCATTCCTACTAAAATATTGTCCCAACACTCCGCGATTGGAGCGTGGGGAAAACTAGAAACGGGTGCAGCTACAAAATCTGGGTTTGTTAAATCCCATTCGTATGTATTAGCTAATTCAGGTAATTTTCTTCGGACGTAAGGCAATGCTTCCTCAACCGTACACAAATAAGGAGGCGGCGTTTGCAACTGAGGTAAAGGTTCTACTGGTTCGAGACCATTGTAATTTTCATTAATTTCTAATTTGAATTTGAACTCGGCATAATTGGTTTCACTGTCTGGTGATGATTTTAATCGCTCTGGCATGAATCCTGTATATCCTCTGGCACATGCCATACTACAGAATCTTCTTTCCTTGGTATAGAATGAATGCTTTACTCCAATAGCTCCACATTTTTGGCATACAGCTGAAAAGATCCACAGTTAATACATAGAAAATAAACAATATTTATTTAAATACCCATTCCGTCTTTTTGGATTGGAATAACTGAAGGATCAGTGGTGCTCTTGTACGCGATGGGAGTTTTTAAAACAAGTCCTGGACGATTGATGGGTTTGATTTTCCGTTTGGAATTTTGATTTCTGTTTGTTATGTTATTCACACCATTTTGTCCAATCATCTCATCGTCTCCGTCTTCTATGTATGAGGACGTGTCGTTGCTATCAGCCATCATTTCGTCCAATGGATCCATGTCCTTAAATAAAAAATACATTTTTAAATCATATCTCATAAAAGCCTTTTGGTATAGAAGTTTCCAAGATTTTAAACATTTCAAGTAAATTGCAGGCATTTTCTGAATTGTCTCTGTTTGCATAGCCATGGTATAAAATTTGCTCCATATGAATATAAAAAGATACATTTTAAGGTATAATTCATGGTGAAATAAAAAAAATCGCAATAAAAAATATATTGTTCATAACTTGTAACGATACACGGTTTTATTTTCATCTGAAACAAACTCAGAACTTTAGAAGTTAAAGAGACTTTTATTACCAAAACAAACAAAATAATATGTACTACAAAGACACCCAGATTCAAATTTGCTTCATAAAAGTACTAACATGTAAAATAATTTTTACTAATTGTATTTCTAAAATTTACCGGCACAATTCAAGAATTTCGCAGCATCCAAAAATGCCGCAATACAGTGGTTGAGAAGCAGTGTTATAGAGAGTTAAATGAAAGATTAATATGATTTTGGAGTTAAATTTAAGTCAAGTATCTTGAAATCTACTCAAGTAACTAAAAATGAAGTCAAGCAATGAATCATTACCAGTAACGTCGTTTGTAATAGTAACGCGAGGAAATTCAATTTCAAATTTTCGTGGGGTCACTATAAGGTCGGTAATATTAATAAGGGGTTAAACATTTGATTTTAGGTCTTTAAAATGTTTAGTTTTTTTTTATATCGAAATTTAGTTTTAATCAATTTTGTAAAATGAAATATCATATCGTAATTTTCATTAAAATAATTAATTACCAAGATAAGAATGAAAAATATTTTAATCGCAATTTAAATGTACCTATATTATAATAACTAACGAAACAGCTAACGCTGAAATTTACTCTTGAAAACATAAATTTAGATTAGTAGGTATTTTTATCGACATCGTAGTCTTAATTGGCACAATACTTTTTCATTTGAAAAATTGGCTAGATGAAGTAATTGAATAATAGAAATTTCATAAGTCGAAATATTGGCCATAAGCTATTTTATTTAGATATTTTTATTGTAATTTTAAAATTTTAAGTTTAGAGCCCATGTTAAAACCATTGTACTTTGTTTCAATTATTCAATAAGCTTATTTATTAATAGTACACAGCCACAGAGTGACCTCACGATATTTTTGAATCGGATTTTTTCTTTTAAAGCATCGAAAACGTGGGTTCTGGTGCTATTTTTGTTTTTGTTTATTTAAGGTCGCATCAACTACTATGGTCATTAGCGACCGTCGAATCCAAAAACCCATGAAAAAAATATTGGGCTTTCATTGGGATGCGAACTCAGGACCACTGGCGTATAGGGTAACTATCTAGTCAACCACGCCACTAAGTGACCTTATCTGGTGCTATATCTAAGAAGTGGAGATTTTGAACACTGTACACGTATAGTGGAGATACAATGTTAAATTAGTTAAGATAAGTGAATAAAAATATTTAATATATTTACTTGTCATAAAAGATTTAAATATAAAAAAAATTGGGACGAATGAAAGAACAGGACTTTTTTTCATGAGTTTTCGGATTCGCCGGTCGTTAATGACCATAGTAGTTGATGAGACCTTAAATACAAAAAAAAATCACATAATATTATAATGTTGGTATGGCCATAAAAGTGCAACGGAAAAAATTTGTTCATTTTTTTTTTGTCACGAGCCATCACTGTACAGTGAGCACAAAACGATCATTAAAAGTTAGTTCCAGAATATAATAAAACCGTACATTGACGGTACAGTTGCTGCGCAATGTCATAATAATATACTGCGCTGAAGTTATATCGTAACTGCACGATTTTATTTATATTTAGAACAGATCTAAAGTAACAGTTACATAACGAAAATGTTACGTAATAAACGTTTTGTGCTCACTTATTTAAGTATAAGAATAGTTTTTACAGTTTTCTAAAGTCAAAGGTAACAGTTTAAGAATATACTTTTAAAAAAATGTAAAAATAAATATCTGCAACAAGAAGAGGCATCTAGAAGGATTCACACAGAGTAGCAATTACTGGGTACATCAGTAATGCTTGGTTCGATGCCCGTTGAATACTAGATATCCTTCAAGTTAGAAGATTGCAGACATTCTCTGGATTTCAGTGTGCAAACGAGACTTTAGATTTTAAAAACCATTTTTTTTTTTTGTTTTGTGAGAAACATAGTAGGTTTGAAATGCCAATCTCAACTTTTTTTGGGCCACTTAATGATTTTGAAAACTTTTTTGACTCTTTAAAGATACTGGTGTTAGAAGACCCATGTGCTGTTAAAGTCTAACTTTAGTGAAGCGCTTCTATAGATTACAAAATTTGTAAAAGAATTTTATAGTCGAATTATGAAGTCATTTTCAAATTAAACTTAGAAGCGACAAAATTATAAAATAAGTTGTTGATACATTTTCCAGATTCTTGGAAAATAGTTGTAGAAGTTCCATGTTCATTATAAAACTTTCTATAGTGTTCATAAGGATGCTGACGAATTGATGGTTAATTAAAACACCAAATACCTTTGTATTGTATTTAAGTGCACTTGAATGCACATTATTATGAACATCATAGAAGTATACTAGAGAAAAGTTTTTCTTTCTGAAGGTAAAATACTATGTCTACAAATCCTTATTTTTAAATTAAATTAGAAACAAATTTTATACCATTGAGGTGACGTTTATATCGTTTGTTGAATGGTCTGATTCGGAATGATGAGATGCGAAAAAGGGACTGGAATCATGGTCCATCATCATATTGGGTCCTCCGTGATGCATGAAAGCTACGGGAGTGACTTCAGGTTGCCCGGCTCCCATCCATATCATTCCCATTTCCGAAACACCAGGCATTGTGTAGACTTCGAATTAAAAATATGCACATGTATATAAATAATTATGTGCACCATAAATTTTAAAAAACGTGATTATATTTACGACAACGCATTGAAATTGATTAAGTAACAAAGACGTTACGAAAGAGCGTCTCTATAAGAATGTGTTTAAAATAAAAATAACAAAACCAAATATAAAAAAAGAATAATTACCGTTCATTTTGAAAAATCCATAAAATGAAAATAATCGTATTGAAATGAAAGAAAATAAATTAAAATATTGCGAACGTGAGGAACTTTCATGCAAAGTGTAGACAAGGGAAATGGTTTTAGTTTGAAGCCAATTTCACACGACTAATTCTATTTTTCTAATTCATAATTACAAAAAAAAATATGCATCGAAATTATTAAAATCGAATCACGAAACTTAAATTTTATAATAAATTATCATTTCACCATTTCAAAGTAATCAAAAATTAATTTCTCAGGCTTTCATTTTATCCACTAGGGTTATAAAAAGTATAAAATTCATGTTCACTCTCGCCATTATCAGATAATGAAATAAGGATGATAAAATTGTTTCGTTCTCGGGCTGAAGTTGGCCGCAAGCTGAGAATTTCATGCGCTTTTTAAAAGAGCGCCTTCGGGACGCTTTTAAATTCAAATTGAATTAAATATTTGAAAAATTAGTTCTATAATATAAACCAATGATCATTATTATTTTTTACTTATTCAATTCTTAAAAAGATATATTTTTCTTACAAATAAAAAGTATACTTGCAATGCTTATTTGACTTATTTCTAACACTTTACAATTCTCAAATTTCATACAATATCTTGGCCGTGCGGCTACCCCTAACTTCCTTCACGTAAAATTAAAAAAAATTATAGTGTGGTTTTACGAAACCACGATGCAAATGAATTTTTTTTTCTGGATTTTAGACACTGTATGAAGATAGAATAGAAAGAAAGGGATGTGGCACGTATTCGATTTCTGACTTAACGCGCGTCGTTGCAACTAATTTTAAATTTCCATTATTGATGTTAATACTGGAATGTTATTTTCATTATTGAATTTGTTGATTATTGTTAAATCTATCATCTATTCACTATTGTAACGTTACTCCAAGAATATCATTTTCAATCATTGTTAAATAAAGTTTGTTGTGGTAAAGAAAATGTTTCTGGAAGAAAGGGCTACACACTAACACAAACATCACACTAAACAACCTATCGCTCCGACATACATAAACATATAACGGACCAGCAAAAAGTTCTAATAATTCTAATAAATTCACTATAAAAAGTAAACAAACTCACCAAGAGCCTTTTTCCTGTCTCTATAAGCACGAACTCTGTCGGCAGTCTTTCTCTTACGGCGTAAATTTAATTCACCGTCAGATATTTTTACACTATTCTCACTAGCTGTACTTTTGTCTATCATGATCAAGTGAACAACAACATTTATATTAATACACTGATCAAAACACACACATACCAATGCAAATATGATTGACAATTAATAACAACTTATAATATACTAAAATGTTGTGATGGAGAGGAAAATAGCCATTCTATAATAACTAGTAATAACATACTCGCGCAATAACCCTGGTAAAACGACATGGTTTATAGCTAACAATTTGTATACGAGCTCTGCCGAACACTTGCCGATTTCCTGCCGAGAATGTAACACGCGACATACTAAAGATAGGCCAACAAATTTGAGACGATGTATAAAAAGTTTTACTTTAATAAACAGTCCAATCTTAAAAAATAATACTTTAATTATGAAAGTATAAATTGTATAGAAACCCAACTAAATTATCCTCTACTGCAAAAAGCAGAGGACAACTCCCAAAAAATTTTCTTTACACAAATCAAAGGATGGCTTGGGTGGCTCAATGATAGTTTTTCGCATCTTTAGCTTCTAAGGATTTAAAACTGATACTACATTAAATACTGCAAATCTACAAAAATGGTATTTCTCTTAAAATTATATATTGGGATGGGTTCTTATGGTTTATTACAGTTTATTATTGTATATTTTAGTACTTTTCATTTCGATTATTTCTTTGGTTCAGTGGATTCAGTTCTGTTTAGTTCAGTTGGTTCAGTTCAGTTATCAAGTTAAATTACAAAATTGACAAGTAAATATCCTCTATTATTTTTCATCAAAGATCAACTTACAAACATTAGTACTCATCCCTTAAATTTAATTTTGCATCGTTTTAAGGACAATAAAAGATCTCATTGTACTAAAATAGTTTTTTTAGATAGGTTTTTGTCACTGACAACTGTCAATCTAACTTCCAAAAAACAGCCTTAAAATGGCCAGCGCTCGCGAAGGATTACGTCAAACAGCTCGTTTGGTAAAACCCATATTATCCTTGGATAAAGAAGAAGCTAAAAGGCGTGTTATTAATTTATACAAAGCCTGGTACAGACAAATACCGTATATTGGTAATTTTTTAATTTATAACCTTAAAATTATGTAATATAAAATTCTCTTATTTTAATTTTAAATGTCTGTAAAACAATATTCTATATCAATTTCTATATTCTTATTTCAGTGATGCATTATGATATACCTAAAAATGAGCAACAGTGTCGAGAGTTGCTAAGAGAAAAATTTATGCAAAATAAGAATGTTGAAGATATTCGAGTAATCGATTTGCTTGTTATCAAGGTAGGGATTCAACTTGGTCGTAACGTATTAAATATAATTACTAATATCTTATACTCTTATTCTAGGGGCAAATGGAGTTAAAAGAAACACTTGAAATTTGGAAACAAAAAGGACATATTATGACCTATTTCAAAGAAAGTCAAGAACCTAAACCCAACGATTTCCTGTCCAAATTTATGGCTGGTCAATAATTTCGATTGTAAATGTAGCGTTCGATTCTAGCTAATTAGGTTGTACAAAAAATCTTTAAAATGTATAATTATATGTGTATAAAACTTCAATTTCTGTGTTTAATTTATATATTTAAATAGCACGATAGACAATTCCAGCGATGATACGATTTATCTCAGAAAATACTCGATAGATTTTGATCGGGAAAAGTTCCCATAGAGATATAATAAAATGATGATTTTTATAGAAAATATCACATTGTCCGGGCATTATAAATAATGCGAGTAGTTGAGTGGGTAATTTAAAAATATATTTATTCATATTTGTCTACATACAAAAATAAGAAGACATTATAGAATTATAATTTATGTTAAAAAAAATTGAAAGTTTTAAATAGCTAACAGAGAAACGAACTAAAACATATTACGTATACAGGGTGTACCAGCAAGACCAGCCATTAGAATATTCCGGAGAACCAGAAATAATAGAAATCTAAAAATTGGGATTAAAGCCTAAATGGATTGGAAATACCTTCCTAAAATATTTTTAGTGTTCTGACACTTCCGGTTATACCGGAAGTTGACACTAAAATCGTTATTTCAAATGGCATGCCCTATTTGTTTTTACATATCTCGATTGAATTAATAATTCTGAACACCTTTCAAAATAACAAGACCACATTTAATCCTTAAGGTTTTCGAAAAAAAAGACGTGTATTGGAAGTTTTGCACTAAACGGACATCTTGTAAAAGGTTCGTAACTACTGTTAGCCATAAGCATAAAACTCGGTTATAAATTACGGATATAAATTTTATATAACGAACCTTTTACAAGACATCCGTTTGATGCGAAATTTCCAATAAACGTCTTTTTTTCGAAAACCTTAAGGATTAAATGTGGTATTGTTATTTTGAAAGGTGTTTAGAATTATTAATTCAATCGAGATATGTAAAAACAAATAGGGCATGTCTTTGAAATAACGACTTTAGTGTCGACTTCCGGTATTAACGGAAGTGTCAGAAAACTAAAAATATTTTAGGAAGGTAGTTTCAATCCAGTTAGGCTTTAATCTCAATTTTTAGATTTCTATTATTTCTGGTTCTCCGGAAACTTCTAATGGCCAGTCTAGCTGGTACATCCTGTATATACTTACAAATACATTTAACAACAAAATGTCAAGCTTCAGAATTTCTATTTATAAAAGCAGGTCACTATTTAATTTACCCAATCGTTATACATAGTGTCCAATTATTTACATTGCCCAAAAAATATATAACTCTATTAAATCCTATTTTAAAACCTGTCATTGTTTATGGCTGCTCAGCGAAGCCGGTGTGTAACACTTAGTTTCAGATATTGAAATTTTAACAAAGTAAATCAAATTGAAAAATATTTTTATTTGAAGAAATCATAAAAAATACAAACAAATATACAGTTGAATTTGTCTCTAGCGGATCCGATTACATTCCACGCTAAAATCCCAGCGTCTATAGCAAAAAAAAATACACTGGGTTACTTCGGTGTGATACAGTGTAACTTAAGTGTAGATGCGGCACAGTTTGAATCGTTTAAATAACCGTGTGTTACACCGGGTATACACTGAAATCTCATTTGAAGTTTAAAAAGAAGGTATTACACCTTATTTGTAAGCATTAAACGTTTGCAGCACTCTTTCAGTGGACGTTCGTTGTTTATACGTAATGAATTGAGTGTTGGTATATCAGTGTAAAGCAAGTATGAACTCCAGATAAAATTTTCATATATCCACCGTGTTATTAGAGCATAAATTCAGTGTATAGTTGGTGTAATCTGAATTTACACTAGGCTTACACTGTGACACACCGTAGAAATGGATCTGCTAGGGTATATACTAAATAAAGTAAAAGACAGAAAAACTATTTAGAAGTAAATGTGGTAATCAAATTAAAAGCCCATTCTGGTTGATCCATGGGTACCATATGTCCTGCATTTCGTACCAAAACTTCAACAAGATTCCCGGCTTCTTTGTAATAACCAGCTATTTCATCATTCACGTACCATATTTTTCTGGGCGCTGTTTTATACACGTCTGAAGCAGCAAATTGTAAATTTTTCAAATAGTTCTCAGTCAATGGATACGCTACAATAATATCTAACTGTCCATTATATATTAGAACTCGATAATGCGACAGCAACTCGGATATCCAAGGAGCCACCGATTTCATAACATCTTCAGTCAGATATTCTTCAACAATTGAGGCTTCAGTATGAAAGGTTTTATTTCCAACATGAATTGCTTTACGTACTTCAGGACTTTGGATAAATTTTCCAAAATAGTCTTCGGCTGCACTTCCTTTAGCGTGTAAATAATTGAAATAAGTCTTATAACCAGTTACATTTGCAAATAAGGATGAACCATTCGTTTTGTCTCCATTTAATAGATTATCGAAACAATTAAAAGCATCCGTCCATTTTTCTCGTTTAATTAAGTTACGCACTAAACTTTCCCATTTTACAAATAAATCTCGTGCGTGGGAATCAATTAGTCCAAGTTGGTACAAATAATCTCCATAATTATTCTGATTGTAAGGATCACTTAGTCCATTACCAATGGCTATTCCTTTTAAATTGATAATTTGTTTTGCATTTTGATTATTTTTATGAATCGTATACGCGATTGCAGGTACATATTTTCCAGCGTAAGATTCTCCTGTTACATAAAAAGGATGCTCTTGTAAGTCAGGGAATAGTTTAAAAAATTGAAGTAGAAGGTTATATAAATTATTTCCGACATCTTCCTGATTTGTTGCATATCCTGCATTGTTTTCAGTGAAACTATATCCCGTTCCTACAGGATTATCGATGAAAAGCACATGATGATTTTGAATCCATGACCATTTTCGCATTTGAACTTTCTGATCGGCAGTGATGATAAAAGGCCCGATTTCGTTGAACAAGCCAAAGAGAGACGTAGCTCCTGGTCCTCCTTGAAGCCAAATTAAAACAGGCTCCTTTTGAATGCTGTTATTTGCATTTAGACTTCGGAAAAACCAAAAAAACATGTTAGAGTTGTACGTTTCGTTCACAGTTATATATCCTGAATAGCTTTCGACATTTTCGAATCCCTTGAAATGGACTTGAGACGCATTTTGCGCTTCTTTGATTTTTCCGGCTTCGATCAGTGGAGTTAAAAATAATGGTTGACCCGCGTCACCTTTTAAGTTGATGATTTGTTTTAATTTTGGATACACATTAATAAAAGCGAAAGAACATTGCAGCAAAGTAAAAATTAATATAACATTTAATTTCAACATTTTATAAGCCAAATAATTTATAATTGGCTAAATCAGTCTAAATCACTGTAATCGTCAATTTACTGATCTTTTATAGCAGCGATAGCAGCACTGAATTTAGTATTTATTTATTTTCGTTTGAATAATGATAACCTTTGACTTAATTTTGTAATATTAAATTATCATTTTTTTTTATAAGTAATTAGATTAATGAATATAGGAAATATAGTTAACGGCGTTAACGGCCATTAACAGCTTTTAAAATTCAATACAAGCCTATCAAAGCCTATACATGCTGGTCGATATCGTCGACGATATAAGCTAGAAGTCGACTTTTAGTCGACAATTTAAAATTTTAGGCATTTAAGGAATATTGAAACCGACAAAATGTCGAATAAAGTAGACGTTTTACATTTGATTTGATTGGCGCATGCCCATCAAAAGAAATACGAAGAAAAGTGGAATTGAAAGGAAAATAATTAAAGAGCAAAGTTTTTTTGACTGCTTGTCAAATTTTATGATGAATTTTTGAAAATAAAAAAAATAATGTGCCAATAAACTATTATCTAATTCAAAATGCAAATACTATCGTATTTTTAACGATATAAAACATATTTCTGTAACATTAACCAGAGGCAACCTAAATATCGAAGATAATAAAAAGTTTATTAACCAAAAACTAAAATAAAAGCCAAACTTTACTTAATTTATGAATCAGGTAAATGAACATTTGTTTAAATTTAGTAAAAATCTATCATATTGTTACTAAAGTATGTGGTCAATCATTTAATAAGGTCTTATCTTTTTAGCCATTCCTTACAATGAATTTCCTCGATAAAGATTTGATTATGTCCTATTCCAATCCACAAGAACCACTGGAAAATATAGAAACGGAAAGTGGCATTCCCAATGATGGAAGTTTAAATTTCTTCAATGCCAGTGATATAAAATATACATTAAAATCATTGCCAGATGGAAATTTCGTCTTGACGACTAATGGGGTATTTAAGGAAATTACATTTTATTTATTATAAAAATTGATTTTATTTTTATTTTTAGTTATTTGAAACAAATCAAAGCGAGGATAATAGCACGTACATTATTTGTACGACTTTAAATGATTTTGATACCACTTTACCTCAAACTACCTTTACACAAATAGAAAGCAACGAAAGCGATGCTTTGCCAAGGTTTGTATATTGTGGGTGTACGTTGGGTGTTCCAAAAAAATGAAAGTGTGTTCTTTTTAAAGTATACCCCGTAAAAGAATAACTCGTGCCCTGTATCGTTAAATACCATATGTGCAGTGGTAAATTACAGCAGACTTACGGGGGTTCAAGAGAGCCCCTTGTTATGTCAGCTTTTACTTATATATATAAATACGTACACATTTATTCATATAAATTTTTATAAACATTTTATTTTATAAATAAACCATACAGTGCTAGTCTTGATCGAGAAACTGAAAAGTTTAGTAAATTGATAAAATTGACTTCTGAAAAACATTGTTTGTTATGGAAAAGCTAAAAAAATTGTCGTTTAGAGCTGTAAATGCTTATTATTGTTTTTTCGGGTATAAACAGTTAGCTTATAAATTTATTAATATATTAGGTGTTGGAATTAATTCGTAGCGTTTTTTAAAAGAAAAATTATGACTAATTTAAAAAAAAATAAAAAAGGCAGGAGTCGGATACCCCGTCGAAAAAAAACTTCATCTTTGGGGGCCATCCATAAATTACGTCACACAATTTTTATGATTTTTGACCCCTTCCCCCGTTCTTGTCACAGCTGGCCACATTTGTGAGACCCACCCCTCTTTAGTGTGACGTCACATATTTTACAATTTTACATCTACAAATAATTATTGAATTAAAACAGCAGTTCCAAAATTTCCATTTAAATGATTTTTTAATAAAATTAACATCAAATCAGACATTTCAAGAAATAAACAACAAAAAGGACTAATTATATTAATTAATGATCAAACTTAATCATCTTGAAAGTCAATTGTCAAATGAAATAAAAACAATATTACCGCTAGGCACGGTGCAGCATTTAGCGGCATTTATCAAAGGGCAATAGTATCGGCGCGCAACACTGCACCAAGGAAAACATTCTCTTCGGAAAATGAAATCTAAATATTAAATATTTGATTGGCAATGGGCTATCAAATCATTTTGTTTGCGTAAATGAAATTCAGTTGTAGAAGATAATTTTTTCCCAGTGTAGTAGAGCAAGTGGCCGACAAAACAATTTGAACCTTTTGTTTCTACAGATAGTGTTGCAAATGTTTTTGAGTTTTTCGTTCAAAGTTCGTGTTTTACTTACTACTTATTGTTAAATTAAAATAGATTTTGAAATGTAACGTCACGTTTAGGACCCCTCCCACACCTTTGTCACACAATGTCACACTTTGTCGACCCTCTCCCTCCCCCTTAACGTGTGACGTAATTTAACCCCCGTTGGAAACAATCCATGAATCGATCCAATTTTTACAATCTTCATAATATGTTAAATTTTCCGTTGACAAACTATGAGCCATTGATCGGAACAGGTGCTAGTCCGAAGGGACAATACCTGGAGAATACAGCGGGTGGGTTAAGATTTTCCATTTCAATGTTTACAGATATGTTTTCACTGGTTTTGCCACGTGAGGTTGAGCATTGTCATGCAGCAAAATAACTTTGTCGTACTTTTCTCTCCATTCCGGCCGTTTTCCAACCCCAACGATGTGGACAACTCTTGAAGTGTTTAACATGAATTTGCTTCAGTAAATCCTCCAATATTTTGTCTTCAATTTTTTTTTTGTTTTTGTTTTGTTGCTGTCCAAGTCGTTCTTTTTCTTCCAAGTCAAAATCACCACTTTTGAAACACGCAAACCACTTCCGACACGTTTGATCAGCTAAAGTATGTTCACCATTAACTTCCACTGAAATCCGATGACTTTCCGCAGCACTTTTATTAGTTTTAAAATAATGTAGTAAAACTCCACACAAAAAAACTTTATTAGAATAAAATTTGACTTATTTAAATAGCTGCAACTTGTTGTTATTAATAACTAAAAATAAGATGTATCGATAACACTTAATAACAGTTGTTTTACGATAAATTTGTTTCTAAACGTAAAAGCAGACTACTGTAATAACTACACCATTTTTCATCAAACGCTACGAACTAATTCCAACACCTAATATAATTCCTGTTTTTAAGAAACCAGGAGCGGGTTCTTCGTTAACATTTTTATAGTTTATCATTAAATATATGTACAGTCGAACCTGGATAAGCAAGAGCTCAAAAGACCGTGCATTTTTTCACTTATGAAGAATCCTCAATAATTCGAATTTCTAGCTTATAGACTTTAAACTTAAATATCTTGATTAGCACACACGAGATCTTAAAGTATTTGTAAGCCAACTTATAAAATACCAAAACAAAGTTTTTTCATTTCCAGGATAAATATTTATCTGATCTATACTATCTTACTGTGGAAAATTTTATTATAAAGTCGTAATGGTACAGGTTTTTATTAAACCTTTAATTAAAAATATTATTTAAATATACATTTTTAAAAACGACTCAACTTTTTCAAAATCGTTTAAAATTTATTTCACACACTTTTGGGACACTTTGTAATTTATATATACTAGGTTAATTAGCTTTACTTATAATTGAAAATTTTTTTAGTAAAATTTTTGTAAATGCTATTCTTCAAGATGACTCATTGCCAATTTTATCGGATATACCAACGATTGCAGAACCTGAAAATATTTTGAATCATACAACTAAAAGTCCTGAAGTATTTAAATAATGCAGTACCCAGTTGTATAATTATAATATATTTTTTTTTCAGAATGATGATATAGAAAACACTTGTTCGTATTGTAAGGAAGTGTTTAACTCTTTAAGAGCCCTTAAGCGACACGAACTTAAACATTTAGTTGAAAAACCACATAAATGCTCTCAGTGTGCAGCATCGTTTAACGTTGAGGTAAAAGTGAAAAAATTGAAAAATTTAAATTATTTATTTTTTTTTTGTATAGAGTAATTTGAATCTTCATAAAGCTATACATTCAGAAGAGGCTAAATGTCCTGAATGCCACAAAAAATTTTCCCGTATTGCAAGTTTACGAGCTCATTTAATTATTCATGAGGTCGATGAAAGTTTTTTATGTAAAGAATGTGAATATCCTTTTGATACATCGGTAGGTAGACAATTTTTATATCATTTAACAGTTAAATCTAACGATTTATTGTAGTTACAGTTAGAATTACATATGCATACCCATGCTAAAACGAAAGAGGCGGAAAAGAAAATATTTATGTGTAGAATATGTCGTCAAACGTTTGCAACTAATGTTAAATACAAAACTCATATGCAGCAATTTCATAAGGTTAGTGCAGTTCAAAAAAATGGTAATAAAAAGTGGAACTTCTTTCAGTTTATACCATTTTTTTAATTTTAATAAACCGAAAAGCTCATGGGTGAAGAAGAAATTTTTTTTTTGTCTGATATACCGGTTTACCAATATAACCATTAGTCAGTACATCTGGAGTATTCTGAATTACTTTTATTTTGTAACTGAAGCTTAGATTAAATAATTTAGAAAAAATAAATAACATTTTCAAATTACTATTGAACTGCTTACTGTTGTTTTTTTAACTTACTTTTTTGTAACATAACATCTTTAAATTTTATAATATAAGTACCAACATTTTTTTTTATTGTACCTAAAGAAGTTTCACTTCAACAACCACAAACATAGTATTATCATCGTTTTGTTAATGAATACATTTTAGATACGTCGATTTAAAGCTAATAGACCCACAATGGAATCACAAAAATCAAAATCGAAACGTGTGCATCAATGTTCAAATTGCTCGAGAAGTTTTCAAAAATTAAGTCAATTAATTAGACATGACAGAACGCATACGGGCGAAAAACCTTTCAAGGTCTATATTAATCATTACATGGACGCTTCAATTGCCAAATCGATTAACTCCATTTTCTGAAGTTCATTGAAGTTTAATTTTAAAACACTTAATTGACTCTTTACAGTACTAGGGTGTTTTTATATAATATTATTAGTATATAAATGTACACATATTTAACAATTTTAGTGCCAAACAAGCTTTTAATATTTTTACGCTCTACAAAAAGGTTCTTAGAACAAAGCTGGAAAATATTAAAAAATTTTAATAAGTGTTATTTTGAACTTTGATATCTTTGAAACGGTAGATCCGAGGAACTTTGGTCTAATAACCTTTTTTGTAGAGCGTTAAATTTCCTTTAAATAATTTTTGTATATTGTTGCGATGAGCTGTTCCAAAGTTATGAAAATTAAAAAAAAACCCTGTTTCGTTTAAAATGGAAAATGAAAAAAATTGTTTGAAGCAAACCTTAATATTGATATTAAGAGATCCAATTTTTGGATAACAAGATTTTTATTTTTTTTTCTTTAAAACAAATGTTCCAAACAAATTTTTCTAATAATGGGTATTACTCCACTGATTAACAAGTTCTTATAAACCATTTTATAATACATAAGTAATATTTTGCAGTAACCAATTTTTTTCTTCAACTTTTTGTTTTATTGAATTAATCGATTCGGCAAGTGAGGCATCCAATTAATACTACACTATCTATATTAAAACCAATTATTACAGTGTTCAACATGCCAACGTGCCTTTTCTCAAAATAATACTTTAAAAATTCATATGGCAACACATACAGGAGATAGACCATTTAAATGCCCTCACTGTTCTGCAGCATTTAGTCAAAAAGGTAAATTTTAACACGAGGTCGTTAGAAATTAAAGTTCATAGTTCTTTACTTTCAAAGGCAATCTTCACATTCATTTGATTCGACTGCATTCATCAGAGAATAATGATCTAATGCTCCCCTGTAACGAGTGCAGTTGCACTTTTCGAAAATTAAGCGCATTAAATGCCCATATCAATAGAATGCATGGACGTGTTGAAATGATGAATTTGCAAGACGTTATTAATGCAATACACTCGTTAAACTCGGCTTTCGAACCCACTAAAACTATTCCATCCAAAACCGATGCATTATCGACAGTAAATGAAACTCCGTTGCATGTTCAAGAACAAATCGCCGAAAGTGTTTCTGAAAGTTTGCTAGCAAATCAAACATCTTCTGTAAAATCAATCGCAATTGCTGACTGTCCAACGGCTGGCGTCGTCCGAAGACATTCTATTAAAACACGAGTCGCGGGAAGAATTCGATGGCATCAATGTGTTTTTTGTACCAAAGAATTTAAGAAACCCTCGGATCTTATTCGTCACCTTCGTACACATACCAAAGAAAAACCTTATAAGGTACCGTAAAAATCATAATCAACTAATAGTTTATCAATCGATTTAAAAATTTTATTTTTAGTGTTCTATTTGTTCTCGAAGTTTTGCTGTTAAATCTACGTTACTATCACATTCGAGAATTCATAACAAACCAGATAAAACAAATCCACCTGCTACGTATAAGATTTCTTAAGATCTGTCTTATTCTACTTTAAGTAACAATATATTTAATTTTCTAGGAAAGTAACACACTTTTCATGTTTCCAATGTAAAAAGAAATATAAAACTTTAGAACAGTTGGAACTGCATTCAAAAAGACATATAATAGATTCGGTACAAAATATATTATCGACGATAGAATTAGATGATCCTCTTTTTATATCAGACGAAGGTATCAGTATTAGTTTAAATTTTATCGAAAGTTTTCAAGTATTTGTTGTGTATATGTTACGGTCATTTTGTTTAATTGGGCATTATGTATATTTCCCAGTCAATAATCGCTAGATATTACATATAACGCCCATAACGCAATTCGAAATTTACTAAATTAAAGTTTAAATTATGTTATATAATATACGAACTCACTAAAAGATTGCAGAAACATTTTTTATCCTTTGTGAAGTTTTTCACACAAAAGTAAACTATTTTCATTTACAGATTACACAATAATCACTTATTTTTATCAACTCGCTTTAATCGCTGTCGAATGTTAATTCGCGAATGAATTGACTGCCGAGTGCCGAATGAACGACTCTCTTTTCTTGTATCTTTTAAACCAGAGGTTCTTGAACTTATTTGGCCTAGACCCCAAAAAAATAATTACTTAGTTAACTTTTAAAACAGTAGTTAGCGATGTTTTAAATCTCATAGTACAGACCATTTAAATTGAAATTCAAATGTTGCGGAACAAATACATCCGAGGTTATAGATTTTCTATTTGGTTTCAACACTCCGGAGGGGTGTGGTTGTCTACTTTGGGAGCCACTGTTCGAAACTTTTATTGCTAACGGCTTCTATTGTTGATTGTTGCATATTTCAAATATGATTGTTGACTGTGGAACATTTGAGATTGTTCTATCCCTTTTCAACGCGCGGTTCAATCTCGTTGCTTTTTCTATTATTGTTTGTACACATAAAATTTCAAAGCGCCTTTCTTTGTTTGAAAATTTTCAGTGTCAAACTGACCGGTTGGTCGGGGGGCATTATGAACAATACTTGATTATTATACATACGGGATTATTCATAATCCACGTAACTCGTTAACCATTTTTTTTGAACTTCTTCCTCTTACCATGTAGACTGTTTATTATTATATCCTCTAACTGCACGCAAAGAGAAGGTTTACATACCCCTCCCCTTGCAAACTATGGATGGTTCTTATCAGCCCCCTACAACTCCATGTTACAGAAAAGGGCTATTTTGTCACTGCTTGCAGATAGCGCTAGTAGTAGAATTGAACTAAGACTGTTATGGAAGTTAGAAATACATTTTTAAACGTCAGGCAATTTATTTTTATTGTTATCGTTATTATTGTTATCATATGAGAATAATTATGAAGTTGTCATTCGTGACAGTAACGATGATAATTGCATAAGGAACTGATAAATTAGAACACAAATAGTTAACAGCTTTCGTTCAACTAAACACCAGCGCCACCCAAAGGTACTAAAACATGCGACACAAACGGTTCCTTCTTTTAGTCTTTCTTGCATTTAAGCGACAGGGGGCTGGTTCTTTTGTACAGACCTATGATTGATTTGGAAAATCATGTCATTATAGGTTCGTTCTCACAGTGAACTGGATTTAGATTTGAACTGTTGAGTGTGCCCACAACAGACTTTCGAGTTGTTCTCCTTCTATACGTTCCATACGCATTCACTCACTCGTTCCCTGAATGGAACAAGTGATTTGAATTTCAAACTCGAAAGTTCGCTGTGAGAACAAACTTTATCAAAAATGATCAAAATGAGATGGCGGTTTTTATAAGAACCGGGCATTTTATGTAATACCTTGATTTAACAAATAGACCGTAACATTTTTGTATATATGTAACAAACGTACACGTCCTTTTTTTTAGGATTTTTAAAACCTTGCGTTTCTCCAAGAAAGCAGTTACTAGCCGAAGCTGGTACTGAACTAAGGCCCTACGTATGTTCTGTATGTGGTGCAGGTTTCCGTAAGCATAGTTATTTAAAGCAACACAAACTTATACACACCGAAGAACGACCTTATTCATGTAAAATATGCCAAAAGTATGCACAATGTTAGAATAAGTTATCGCAAATATCGAAATTAACAATTTCATTTGAATTGTTTCAGAAATTTTAAATCCCATTATATTTTAAGTTGCCACATGACAAGAACGCATGCAAAAAGTAGATTGCATAAGTGTGAAGAATGTTCAAAATCTTTTAAAACGTCGATATGTCTACAAAGGCATATGACGCAACATAGCAATAAACGGCCATTTATGTGTCCTTATTGTAAAAAAACGTTTAAAGCTAAATGGAGTTGTAGGAAGCATATGCGAATTCATAAAGTTGAAATTGCGTTAAAGGTGATGGATAATGGGATAATAGAATTGATTGTATACTGAATACGATTTTTTTTAGCTTAATGAAGAAAAAAATACTACCGAAACAAATATTACGTTCCCAGAAAGTATTAACGACATAAATAGTGATATTCTTACAAATACAATAGGTACATATTTCTTAATATTAGTATGATGTATTTGCATATTCTTTTCTAGTCTCTTACAAGAGTTAAATTGTGAATTTTTTTTAGGGGCTGAAGAAGTTGAGACAAACCTAGATAATTTGATGTCTACTGGAGTAATACAAACATCTACTTTAGCCGATTTAAATTCGAAAACATTATCTAAGGTATTGTAATTATATGAATACTTTTTTTTTGTTTGTTTAAAGTTAGGGATTCCCTTTTCCATTTTTAAACGCTGTAGTGTGGGGCATAGAAAGATGGCATGAGAGACTGTTAAGAAATCACCACACTTCGAACAAATTCTAGGAGCAGATTTCTCCAGTAAATGTGCATGAGAGAAAACGGTATGGCCTATTCGAAGTCTAGTGATTAGCACTTGGTCTCGTCTGTGTTTTGGTTGGGGTATATGAATACTTCATTTAGCAAATTATAACAGTTTGTGAATTTGGCATTAACCAATTCGCATTAGTTCGCATATTTTATTTTCATACTTCAAATTGCCATAGCTTTCACAAAACTTAACCGATTTCAAAAATGTTTACTTTGTTTTTAACATAAGCCTAATCACTTTTGAAATATTTCAAAATAATACAGCGGTGTATTTGAAAATCAAAAGTTTGATGTTTCAAAAGTTTTAATTAAATTAGAGATCGGCAACCTTTGGTTGTTAAAGAGCCAAATATTTTACGTGGGGTTTAGTATGGGCCGCACTTGGGTAGTGGCGGATCTAATAGTAAGCAATTCAGCAAAAGCTGACTAGCACCCTTTCCCCATCGCGCCTCTGGGATACCCTTGTGGGTCATGCATCATAAACATTGAAAAACCGACGTACTATCGATGAAAATTACCACCAAATTCACTCTTAATTCTACCCCAAAAATAAATCTCATATTGTACAATCACCGCCATTTTTACTTCGGAATCCCGCAATTCAGGGAACTTCACGTGACTTAACACCGGTCTACATAGAGAAATGTACTTGCAAATTCGAATTGACGAATATCTTGCGGATCGCACCAAGACCCCTCGCGACCCGCGGCCTCCTAGTGGCCCGCTAGTTGCCGACCCATGTCTTAAATGGTATACCAAGAGATAGTTTTTTCAATTAAAATAAAATGGAACAAAAATGGTAAAATGTGTATTTCATTTTTTCAAAATTATTCGACTTTAAGAAAAAAAAATGCGGTGGAGGCGTATAACTTGTATCTCCCTGTTTATTCCACCCCATTATAGCGATTCCAAAATACAATAAAACCTCGTTATAACGGACTAATTGAAGGGACGAGGTTTCCGTTAAAGCCGAAAGTCCGTTATATAAAAATAGGTTTAAAATAACTCAAAAAAGCTCCGGCTAGGTGTAGTCTACGAGCAGGACGGCAGTACGTCTAAAACTCTGGTGCTAGAGTCTAGACCAGTGATGGCGAACCTTTTTGAGAAGTGGGTCAAATTTTGTTTTTTTTTATTTTAATACTAGCCCGTGGGTCACTTAGTCAGTGGTGTCACTTTGAAAGAGGGGGGGGGGGTAAAATGGTACCAATAATTTAGAAACACCGAAAATTTGTTAACAGAAAAACTTGACAGTTGATCTTTTTTTTATCCACTTTAGTTGATCCGAAAGATTTTCGTTTTTTTTTTTTTTTGTTTTAAGACTTTTATTTTACCAAGTGAAGAACAAAAAATAAAGGTCGATGTCAAAAAAATTATATAACTGGGGTGATACCATGAATTATCGCACCAGGTGACACCATGCCCAGGGGCGCTTCTACACTAAGTATGTGAATGAACAAGGAATTAAGAAAAGCACACACACATATATATATTATGAAATATTCTTTATTAATAAATATAGTTACAAATATGTTTATGTATAATAAAGTTGATGGAAGTATATTTAATGTGAAATCTGCTGTTGCTTATTTTCAGATAATTTCTTAATATTAGGTTCATATTCCGTATTCATTAGTTTAACGCATTTCGCAGTCAATTCATTTTTTTTATAAATTCCACATTTATACTTTAATTTTTTAATATTTAGATATTTTATAATTTAATTTATTAATATTTTCGATTGTCTGTTCTCACTTTTATGAAATAAAAAATATGTTTATAAAAATCAACGCGTGGGTCATTTAAAAAGCTTTAGTGGGTCAGTGCCTGACCCGCGGGTCATAGGTTCGCCACCACTGGTCTAGACGTATGACGTGATTATTATGGCAGCTAAAAATTGTTTACATGCGGCAACATTTGAACTTAAGCATGTATAATATTAACAAGGAGTTTTTAATTATTTTACATTTGACCGGATTTTTTGTCCGTTATATCCGAAGTCCGTTAAATAGAGTTCCGTTATATCGAGGTTTTACTGTATTTATAAACTAATAAGAAACATTTAATGTTAATATTTCAGGACGATAACGTTATTTATGAAATGGACGAATCATTAAATAAACAATTGTTTGGTTTAATAAGCGATGACAAAAATCTAGTCGATATGCAATTTCCTAACGGAATAACAGAAGAAGTATCCAACAATCAACTAATAAACACCTTAGTAGTAGCTGTAAACGATGTTAACGAAAGTAAAACCCAGAATGAAATTTTGAATCAATCTCAACCCTTTACATTGATATATTCCATAAGAGACCCAAATGAACAAGTAAGAAATTGAAAGGATGTGCATTTTAACTTATTTTTACAATTTTATAATTTTAATATTTAGACGAGGATCACTGAAATACAAGATGTGATATGGTCGAATACTGACCCATCGGATGCAACATGCAAATTAGTCAATCCATTAAATAATAGTTTTAATACAATCCAATCAGTTATTGAACCTTTAGAACCTGCAGAAAGTCTAGGAGAAATTTTACAACACGAACCTGTACAAAATGAAGAAACAAATGAAAGTCCAAAAACGTTACCTGAGAACGCAGCAATTAAAGCAAACAAACCAAAAGATGCTGCAGAAGCAAAATCGATTAAAAGGGCGATCGCAAAAAGCAAAAATGTGTGTCATTATTGTAAAAAATCGTTTTATAAACCGTCTGATTTAGCGCGACACATTCGTATTCATACTGGAGAAAAACCATTCCAATGCGAAATTTGCGAAAAAAGTTTCACGTTGTTATCAACATTACGAAGTCATAGTAAAGTTCACGACGAAAATAAAACGGAAGTATTTTGTAAGGTTTGCGCGAAAGGTTTTAGTACGAAAGGAAGTTTGAAAATTCATATGCGACTTCATACAGGTAAATGAAAGTTTTTAATTAATTTAAATTGTTTTAATCATGGTTAAACTTTTTTTTTTAGGAAGTAAACCGTTTCAATGTCATTATTGTGAATTACGTTTTCGTACATCTGGCCATCGACAATCTCATCATCAAGCTCATATCAATGAGGCAGCACGTAAAAATGTGCACCCTAGTGAAACTATAACAAGGACACACAATTCCTGTGTTGGAAAACTACAAAAATATTTCAACGATGTTAAAATGGATGGCATTGAAGAAAATGTAAGCTTTAGAGTAAACCATTTAAAATACAATACGTAACTGGTTTATAAATTTTATTTCAGTTATCAACCACAGAAAATCAGGAAGAAGAATTTATTTTATGTGACAATGAATTATTAAGATTTAATGATAATAGTTTTTCGAAATATATTATTAAAACTCAATTTTCTTAAAAAGTATTATTGTATATGACTTATTTGTGAAGACATTTCACGCTATTTATTGTAAAGGTAATTTATTTTATCTACTGACACAAGTAAGTTATGTAATTTATGAAATTGATATATAAATATATTTTTTTAAACGAAATACTTTTAAATAACTTTCATACAATTATAATGATATTGTAACGAACAAAGACAGAAACAACGATTAACAACGATCATTTTCCATATTTATTTCGGCAGTTTTTTCGATCTCACCATTTATGGTAAGTAGCTAATATATGGCCCGTATAATAAGTTCCTCTAACCCGCGAACAATTGTTCAACTGATTTGTTTAAATTTATACATAAACAAATTTCGTATTTATACTCTGTTTAATTAAAGAAATAAGTACTACAGAAACTCTCTGTGAACTTGTTTTAAATCTAGGGCCCATGGTATAGCTATATAGGCTATATATATATATATATAAGTTTTCAATGGAGCGAGTTCTGTTTTCTGTATACCTAATGTTAAATTTAATTATGGGACTTTATTTCAAAAATCAATTTATTGAATATAATTGTTACTATTGGTTTCCAAAATACAATTTCAAATTATTAATGATGGTTCTTTGCCAAAAATAGGAAGAATTTTGAAAATTGGATAAGTAAACTTGGTTGACTATTGGAAAATGAACATACATAGTTCGAACAAAAGCTAAGTTCGGCTTGAAATTAACATTAAATAATAAATTACAAACAAATAACGTTTTGAAAATTCTTTTTGATTAATTGTTAATAGCGTTTTTAGCTTATACATTACCAAATAAAATGAGAGTGAAGTAAAGAAAAGTTGAAAATTTTTTTTTATGTGTTTCTTTGAATACGTAATTTTGTTTAATCTCCACTTTCAGGGACTTTCAGGATAAAAAGTAAAAAATATCACTATAAAACGTGGGTGTAGACAACCAGTAATGTCGATACGTTGTGCTGATTGCATAGATATACTTTTAAAAAACGTTTAAAATTGTTTAATACATACTTGCGTTATACAGACATACTTATACAGAACTTTTACCAATGCCCCGAAGAAGTTAAGTTACAAAAACTTAAATCTTATGATTTCCTCAGGTTTCTCAAGCATATGACCATGAATTAACATTATAGCTTCAGGAATTGCCATTAATTCTGTATCTACTTGACTTTGTGTTTGGAAAATTTAACTTAATAAAAAGGATCAAATACAAATTTAATGTATTTTAACGTTTTTGATTGGCGAATCTATAAATCAAATCCAAATCGGTATCATTTAAAATTTATTATTAAAACTTAAAACTAATTTTCCTTATATCGTTTTTTGGAATATCTATGTTTATTTAATAACGAGTGAAAATCGTCGATAGTTTCAAAACAATACTTTATTTAACTTTATAAAGAAGAATTAACAATCTTTACGTATATGCTCTCTTATAGTGCAGTGCATAAGCCGGCAAGTAGTATAGCAAGAAGATCCGAGTTCGATTCCAGCCAGCAGCCATCGTCAAATTTTATTTCTATATTAATGTATTTATTTAAAGTTTAAATAGTTAAATTTCAATTGTCATGAATAAAGTTAATTAACGACATTTGCAGCTATCAAAATAATCAATTCATCGATCATTCAAATCTCTGGCATTTCATTTTCCCCAATAGCTTTATTTTAGTTGCATCTAGGGAATATTTTAATATTTCAGAAAAATGAAATTTGAGTCAAAAAATTTATGCTCAAATTTTCCAATTTTCACTCGTGAAAATTGTAGGCGTTATAAATGATAGAACTTCCTGTAGTTAAGGGTATATATTTCATTTTAATAATTCCTTTACCTTTGGTGCGGCGCCGCATCAAAACCGCACTAAAATCAAAAAAAATTCTGAAAAAGTTCCGAAAAAAGGCATTTTTCGAACTTAGACGTCAAAAATCTCGTTAACTATCAATCATACGTTATCGAAAGTTTGTTGAAATCAGCGTAAATTATTCTATTGATTGGCACCAAAAAAGTTTTACGAAAAGTTTAAAGGAAATATTTTAGTTTTTGATTTATGGAATTTCTAGATTCTGCGACTCTATGTTCATAGAAAAAAGATGAGATTTTTTAAGAAACCGTAATAGAAATGATAAAGAATTAACACTTAGGGTGTACCATTGTTGGAGGTAAAATTGAAAAGAAAAAACGAATCTTACTTTTTTAAAAACCTATATATTAGTATAAATATTTAATTTAAAACTTAAATAGGTACGTTATGCTCTTGAAAAGACTATCAATCGTTAGAAGAAATTATATGGAACAAAATGCAAAAAAAAATTTCAAAATCGCTTCATAAATAACGCCAAAAACGAACTTTAAAGTTTAACGAATTTTATTTTCCGTTAACAAAGTCAACATTTTTTAAGAATTTTACTTGTAAAAATAAGACACTTACCGCGTCATCTATTCGCAACACACTGAACTATTTTTGAACTAGCATTTTTTGTTCAACGAATTGCAAATAGATGACGCGGTAAGTATCTTATTTTTACAAGTGAAATTCTTAAAAAATGTTGATTTCGTTAACGGAAAATAAAATTCGCTAAACTTTAAAGTTCGTTTTTGGCGTTATTTATGAAGCGATTTTGAAATTTTTTTTTGCATTTTGTTCCATATAATTTCTTCTAACGATTGATAGTCTTTTCAAGAGCATAACGTACCTATTTAAGTTTTAAATTAAATATAGCATATTTAAAGTTTATTATACTTCATAAAAATGCATGAAGTGTTTTTAAAGATGTTTTCACGATTACATTAAGAAATTTTTTCACCAATATAATACGCTATCTGCTATATTTTTTAAAATATTTATTTTTATTAGCCATAGGATATTGGCCTTTTTATTTAATCTGCTGTCTGCGGACTTGATAGAGAATATAACCATATATAATAATCATAACCTGGTACAGGGACACCTTCCTCTTGAATCGTCTACTATTTTTGAGGCTCCAGGGTTGGTAGCATTAATGGGTTCGGGTGTTGGTGGAGCTTTTTATAGTAATTGGTGGCACGAGTCTCAATCATACTGGCTACTGATATAATTGTTAAGTCCCCACGCAGGGCTGCGTTGGCTATTATGGAGCGTCTGTCAGCTTTCTGAGCATTTTTGATTGAGCTCTTTTTAAAATCTTAATGTTAAATTTGCTGACAGAGCCTCATAGCTTAATCCCGTACGTCGTTTGGTGCGTTTTCCCAAAAGCCAATGTAGATTCTTAAATCTGTTTGGGTAATGTGGGGTTTCCAAGTAAGCCTTCGGTGCTATTTGTGTATTTAATTATTAACGCATATAAATCCGTTCTCAAAGAATTAAAAGAATTCTGCTGTATTTTTTTTCCAAAAGATTTATATAAGAATAATACAAAAAAAAAATATTTATATAATATATTTATTTTGGAACAGTTACATCTACGTCAATAGAAATAAATAAATTGATCTACCAAAAAATTAATAAAATGTAAACAATTTTATATAAATTATAATACAATTAAAAAGCTATTTAAAAGTATAATAATAAGGAATTGTGTGTGCACAATGTGATCAAAATGTATAAGAATAATGCCTATATGAGAGTGCTTTTATAATTAAACAGAAATTAATAACAAATTTCATAATTTCAAAAAAAAAAAATTAAATTTTAAATCCTTCCCTCATGAAAAACTCGTTTAAGAATATTTACCATTTTTTTTTTGTTTTTGGTAACTGATTAGAATCGCTTGTATTAGAAAATGAAACAATAAAAATAAAATGAATTATGATGTGATAATAAAAAACAAACGGATGATGTTAAGATTGAAATTTAAGTGTACTTCATATTTATTATAAATATTAACAAATTATTTTTGTATGAGAATTTAACCATTAAAAAAACTAAATCTCACATGTATTTTAAGCATCAATGCATTAGTGATTTATCTCAAAAATTAAAGCAATTTTTTTTTGTTTACATAATTTACGATCATTAAAAGCATTAAAAATTTAACTGCAGTAATTCTAGTTATTAATTATTAGAAAAAATGCGCTACAAATATCAAAGAAATCGTTTCTGTATTGAGACAAGTTCCTTTGATAATAATGTATTATTCTCTCACATTGCCAGTCTTAGATAAAGTTTAAAAATTAAAATAATGATGATTTCATATCACAAATAAAACTTCCAACGATCTTCAGTCAATTGCATCCCGCGTTTGATATCGTAGCGCATTTTCACAATATGTTTGTTTAGACAAAAATAAAATCGTATTATACGCTACAAGTGATGCGAATTATAAAATCATGACAAATTTATATTGCGTATGACTTGTTTCGTACAATGAATATTTTTATTTTCATCTGGAACATATCTCTAATGTAACATTTGCATCGCCTTTTACATATCATAAAAAATAAAATAGCACGCATCTGGCTATTGCACATTCTTTGGTTTTATTATAAATTTCATTTTTTTAAAAAAGATTGCTAAAATCAAGTACTTTCCATTTACAATTTTCAAATCGATTAATATATATCATTTGAGTCAAATGTAGACCTTTAAAATTTGAAAATTACCTTTATAACTGATATTAAAAATATATTGTCCGTTATTTTGCGAATATATAATTGTATAAATCGTTCAGACCGTATTAATTACAAAAATGTTTTTTTAAAAAAACTTAACTGATGTATATTATATTATATATATTACTAAGGAAAGTTAAATTTTGGATAATGTTGTACCTCATTTATAACATGTTTCGTTTGAAAACAGTTAATGAAGTTGAAATTAAATCACTGATAATAGCAATATTCAACAAGAATTGTTATGCACTTGAATTATTTCATCAAGTGAACTATCCGTTGATATTGATGCTAAATCACTGATTAAATCATAATTTTAAGATAGTATGTAAGACGGTATTTCAATTTTGTAATCCATGATTGATGCTTGATGACCATTAATTTAAAGTTGTTCCCAACTTAACAAACCTTATTTACAAATATTGTTGCTGACTATATGAGCAGATCTTAAAGCATTTCACTCATTCACGGTGTCTATGAAACCATGATATCCTTAAGATTGTTCTCAGGAATATTAAACCAATTCTTATGTTCGAAAGCCCAAAAACTGCCTAATATAAAGTTTCAAATTGACAAAAAATATTACAATTGATTCAAAATGAAATTTACAATTTCTGTTTGATAGGACCTTCTCTATTATTATGGCTACTAAAAAATATCAGGACTCACCCTGAAGTCAATTATATTCTTTAATCCTTATCCATGATATCCTTAACAAGTTCATAATTTACGATTATTTTATTAAGTTGTTGCCGATAAACTTATTTATAGATTATAATAAAATATCAAAAGTCTGAGTATTTAAAGGTGCCGCCGCTTGACATGGTTCCCTTATGCATTATCAAATTGGAATACCTTCTTATATATTATCTTACATAACTTAACTAAACGCATAAACTGAGAAAATTTTTTTATAATAAACGTACTTAAATGCAACTGTTATATATCATTGTATATATGTAATATATCAATTAAGAAATTAATATAGATTCAGTTAAGTTTTGAAACGAATTTACTTGTAAAATATGTAATTTATAAATTAAAAAAAAATAAATTTATATAATTAAAGCCGTAAGACATAAGTGCAGGAATTTTTGAGACTTTAAAATTGACCAACTAATACAAAACATAGTATAAAAAGTTTCACCTTTTGAATACATTGTAAAAAAAATATTAGGGGTAGTAATAGATACGAGCCTGTTTTGCAGTTATTAGTGAATGTTTGCCAACTTAAGCCACAATAAGCATTTAAATATTAATATTATGTTCATTACAATACGTTTTACAATAATTTTTATATATTTTTTTCTCCATTGTGTGGCCTTGTTTAATTTTTATTGTGTCATTGACTAATTTCTTTTTTGTTTTATTTATTTTAAAAGCATGATGAAATGTTTCAATTTCTAAACCAAATAATAAGCACCAACTATAGAATAGTATTATAGACAGCAACTGCTTTTGGAATTTCTTTAAGTTTTAATATAAATTAGTTCAGCTTTCATCTGTGGAAAGAAAAACGGCAATTAATTTTATGAGTAATTATGGTTGCAATTTTGGGAATACAAACCTCGATTTCCAACAGCAGGGATTGATTTGCGTTTAGCCACATCGGCGTCGGAGATAATTCTGTTGACTGGTGAACCGGGGCCGGTACGGATGCTTACTACACCGGGAGTGTGATGTTGTCCCGCACGAATTGGTTTAGCTAACAAACAATACATATATCATTTAAAAATTGATAAAAAATATAAATAGCATAGCGAAAGGCTTGGGGTAAGCAAAAGAGATCATTATGTCTCGGATGTTACTTGCAGAAGGATGCTAAATAGTCCCTAAAATCACAAGACCTCCATTGTCCAAATTTTTTACCAATTGCCTTTACCATATTCAACCTACATTTAAAAAGTTGTCTGTTTTGCGTTAATTAAACGTACCAAAATTAAACAAAATGATATCTATAAAAACTTTCTTACCACAATTTCAATGGATTTTCTTAAGCTATTTTTATGGGCAAAGATAATGCTATTCTTCAAAAATCATGTATTCATCAAAATAATGAATATCTTAAGTATAACTTCCTGACTTCAAAATCATAGTAAGTTTCATCAAGATCTGGTAAACTATTTTTCCGGAGAAAGATAAAAGGTAATCCCAAAGTTCTGTACATTTTTTTAGAATAAAAATGGTGGTTTATCTTACAAAGTTGAGAGATTTCCATACGAAATTCCATAGGCATTCAGTTCTTTAAGTTAAATAGATTAATAGATATCCTACAGAAGCAGTACATTTTACCAGGATATTCAAATAAAAAGTATTCATTTGTTATTTTAAAATCTCAAACAATATTAATATGTTGTTGATTACTCATCTAGAATGTTTTGTGTCTTGTATAGGCAACCCAATCTACTTACACGTTAGGCACATTGCGTTGGCTAATAATTTTAATAAATAAAACAAAGTTATAAGCTATATAAACAAGATATTCAATGATTGTCAGTGGTCAGTACTTTTGCCTTTGTTTGTATCTCCAATTCATCATTAAACCTAGGTAGTCTTTATAAACAAATAGATTTGGAAACATTTTTAAGTTTTTTGTTTACTTTCTCTCACGAAGCTTAATATCCATCCTGCCCCTTGTCACACAAAACCACACTTCATCGATCCTTTCTTCACTCTTTAATATGTGAAGTAATTTATGGATGATCCCTTATTTCAAATAAGAGCAGAATCTCATTGTTAAAAATTGGATATAAAAATACACATTTAATATATTTTGTCAATTACAGAGATTGAACTTACGTTAAGCATTTTTATATCAAGTTTCTTGAAATTTTTAACAAAAATATGCTCAACTGTATAAAGTGATTAAATTCGAAAAATCAGTGGTTCTTTGAGGCGAGAGGGCGCAAAAGACAGACAAATATTTCCCGCAAATAACTAACCAATTTATAGAATAGTATCAAAGATAGGAACAAAAATTCCTTTAAATTTTGATTTAAATTAGATAAAGAAAATAAATGGATATCAACTTTTTGATGACCCAAGCAAAAAACTCGAGAACATACAAACAAGATAAGTAGTTGGTAAACGTAATGTAGGTGGACATTTTTGTATTAAAGAGACGAATAAAAAAGTTTAAGACAGGCATATAATCAGGAGGGAGTGAACGGACAATGAGTAATAAAAAAGAGAAGAAAACTTACCAATTTGAGCACTAGGTCCTCGACGAGTCATACTCTTTTGTCGTACAGCTTCTTTAATGCGATCAACCTCGAACTGATAACGTTTTCGATCCCGCATTGCTCCTTCTTTAGCGTCACGTAAAGCTGCTTCCAAAGCTTTCACACGTTCCATAGTCGCCCGTAATCGCTTCTCCAATTTCGGTAGTTCACACCGCAAATCAGCATTATCACGCACCAATTGCTTGTGTACCTTCGTCAACTGGTCCAAGTTGTTCTCCAAAAATGAGATCTTTTGCTTTTGAGCCAAGGAACCGCCATCATCATCATTATCTTCAGCCGTTACAGACTTCTTGATTCGTGCCTAAACAAAACAGAATTAGACCAAAAAATAACTATAATTAACAATTAAATTTACTTGTAGATCTTGAACAAATAGTTTCCGAAGATTGTGAAGCGTCTGTAGTTCCTTAGCGACCGTCTCCTCAAGTCCTTTGAGATCCTTACGCGCCTGCTCCCGCCGTTCGTTGGTTAAACTGCACACACAACGTTGTACTGAGGCACTTTTATACACATAACACTCACCGTTGCTCTTATTGATTAAGATATAACGGTCAGCAAAAACGAAAACGGTCATTGACTCACTTCACTAACAACTGCTTTTATTTCTCTTAAGAAAATTGAGAAAATTTTCCGAAATTCACTTATATATCAATGCATATATATTATTTTCCAATCCTCGATTAAGGTGAATGGATTTCGGAAGGAACATTTAAACAATTTAATTCTGCAGTGATTGTGATTGTGAAGTGAGCAAATAAACGAAAAAAAAATCAAATTACATGCACAACTTAAAAATTAAATATAAAAATAAACGAATAAATAATATACAAATAAAACGTTAAGGAGATGAATGGAATGGATAATGAAGGTTCTAATGCGAAATAAAACTGTTTTGAAATGATCGAATGAATGTTGAAGTGGTATTGATATATATCTTTAGTACAGTTTAAATATCACAATTATAAGCAATATATCTTATAGAAATACTCCAACAACATTATTTACACGCACAAAACGAACATTTGAAGCAAATCGTAATTGTAAAATAGCTAATAGTGTCCATTAGTTATACTTTTGCCTAATAATTAGCATACTTTTTAAATATTGTCATTTATATACGAGTTTTTAATTCATTTAATTATCAACATTACTTTTTATAGAATTGTGTAATTTAAATCATGTAGAGTTACTTTTAAATACAAGTAGCTTTCGACTTACAATTTTTATTTATGGTCATAAAAAATTAAATTATATTTTATACTCAGACAAGAGGCTTGTTTCAGATGAAAATAAAGCTATATAATTATGATATAAGCCATGTGCAATTAAAAAATATGAAAAATTTTGTATGTTGCGCTTGACTAGTCTATATAAACTATATTTTATATTTATTTGAAACAAACCTATAGTAAATCTTTTTATGCATGCATTGTTGCATTAAGTCATATATGCCCACTAATTTTTTGTTGGAATTTATTTCCAAAAACATATATATGGTTTCATTAGCGCCCATATAGTTTAAAACTAATAGGATTTTCAAAAAATATTTTGAACCCTTCCTTTATCTAATGGAAAATACCAACTATGACTGATTCCAAGAATAGAAAAGAGGGTAGCAGGTGTTATTTTTAAATACTCCCCCTGGTGCGATTTCGAACCACTGGGCATAACATTACATTATATTTCGCTATCAGTTTTATATTTGTCTCATTTGAATTTTAAATATGCTTTACAATCCCAGGTGCCCTTCGTTTTTCTTGATTTTGAGATATGTTATTCATCATTGATTTTGAAAATATTCTCAGGAAATAATACTTTATAGAACACCCGAAATGTTCAATAAGGACCAATATACCCTCAAATCCATTATAAAAGAAATCTTTACAGAATTTTACTTTGAAAGTTTGAAGTTTAAATAAAGTCAAGATTTCTATTAATTATTCCACTTTCATAATGCCAAAATGTATTATCCAATTTCTGAGGAGTTAGAAAGAGAGAAATTAGAATTAAAAAAAAAGAGAAGAAATCCACTTGGAGAGGGTTTAACGCTTTTTCGTTAAGGGCTGGTTTCTGCCAGCTTACTTTAAGGTGCGATCTCATCTATCGCTCGCTTTCCAGCGATTTGTGTCACGTGGTACGATTTCGACCAATGAGTTGCCAGGATTTTGAAGTTGGGTAAAGATGGCTGTCATCTGAGCGATTTCAAGCTTCAATGATTTGACGCTAGCGGTGCTAGGGTAGCAGTTTAAATTTCAAAATCCTGGCTAAACATTGGTCGACATCGTACCACGTGATCCAAAATGTCAGTTTTCTATGTATTCCAATAAGGGAGTGAAAGTAAAACTACACCCCGTAAGAATAAATTTTGTCATTATCTGTAACAAAGTTACCGCTCACCCTTGAACCCTAAACGACAGTCACTGGTCATTGAATTAGGACCTCTAACATATTTTTAAAAATTGATTGAAAATAAGATTTCAAATTTGTTACAAAACGAAAACTTTTTTTAAGATTCCCCTTCCTTAAAAGAGAGAAATTGTTTTGAAAAAATGGAAGCTTCAATGAATGTAACTTTCTACAAATGTAATTTTTAAGAAAAAAAAAATGAGATTAAATTATGTTTGGTAGCTTTTAAAATAGGTGGTTATTTTAATGCCTAAATTCGTTTAATACATAATATACAAAATAGGTTTATTTTTATCTCAGTTTCGTTAAAACCTGTTTCACTCTATAAGAAACAGTAACAATGCAATATTTGAGCGGTAAAATTGACAATGTATTAATTGAAGAATAAAAGGTCTCAAAATAATTTGAATCAAAGTGGAAAACTTCAGATACTAAACAAATTAAGAATTTAATCAACAAGAAGCCATATTTAAATTACATTTTATGTTTATTCTGGCGGAATATGAAGGAAGAACATCCTTCGGGTTACATTGGATTTGTTCGCGAATGCGATTCTAAAACAATTCGGGGACTATTGATATGCATATTCTAAAAAAAAATGTTTACAAGTCATTAAGTTTTGAATTTTCAGTAATATTTCAATGTCATTCAATTTAAACTAAAGGATAGCCTGTAATTTTTATGAATACGACCGAAAGAAATAAAATGTGTAAGTCGACAACTAACTTGCATAGTCATCAAATGCCATTACATAAATCCATTAACCCTTGTTATTGCTGAAAATATTCGATATCGAGAACCTAACTTAAAAAATAAATTTTGACTAAAAAAATATGTATCACATTTAAATTTTAACATTTCAATAAATGTTATATCAACGAATTTTCTTATTTACAAATATCTATTTCAAAAATAGCGTCTTAAACGTTTGAGATCATTTTTTTTTATATACACGAGCACGTAACTTACAATTAACATTGACTAGTAATTGAGATCCTACACACATAATAACAATTATCATTAAATCGATACCTCGAAAAATTGCGCTCGCTTAGATAACAATCAAATAATGAGGGCATTTGTGTGTCATTAAAAATACAGTGATCGAAATTAAAATATGAAACTGTAAGGTAGTGATGTTAATTGTTCGTGGGTCTCTCGTTTTCAGTCGTTTTGCCTTTCCCATTAATACCGATGATTTTTTAATAGGACTGGAGGTTGCGGAAGATGGTGGTGTGAATTGTATTGAAGCATTTATTTGATTTTTGTACGATTTAGATACGGACTTGTTCTCAGATATGTTTTGAAAGTAATTGGCTGAGTTATCAAATGATGATAAAATAGCAGAATTTTTGTTCTTTTGTGAGAAATTAGGATTGTTATCAATATGGGACAAGTTGTGAACATGTTTAGGACTCGTGATTGTAGGAATAACGTTATCTGATATTATATTATTCGTTCGAACATTTACTGACATTAATTCCTGAAGTTTCTTCGATTTTTCGCTTTCTTCTCCCTTCAGTTTTTCGTAGTCGCTCTGCATTTGTTGCTGTGCCAACGATAATTTCTGGTTGATACTGAAAAACAATTAAACGTTAATTGATGTCATTTACGATATAATTACACTTAATCATACTCTTTAAGTTCATTAATTAATTGTTGTTTTTCAGAAATTTCATCACGTAATGCAGCAACTTGTTTTTGATGGACATCGCGTAATTGATCCATTTGCTCTTCTAAAGCGACACGTAATTTAGTTGCCTGTTGTTTTTCTTCAGCACTCACAGCTGAAACTTGTTCGGCTGCTTTTAGTTTAGCGCATTCTTCTCGAAGTGCATCAACATCTTCTTCTAACGTTCGCTTCTTATTTTCAGCTTCACGCATTGACTCTTGTAAGCTCTTCATGCGTGCTTCATGTTGTGAAATAAGAAGTCTACAGTCTGCTAGCTCTTTTTCGTATTCAGAAACCTTAAAGAAAATTTAATTAAATTAATTAACAATCCAATATCATTTAAAGGTAACACCACTGTGAATTTTTGATAAAATTGATTGGCTCTCTTTAAGCTTATAAACTGATTAAGATTATATACTAATTTTAAATATTTATGCAATATAATTATTAAATATTTATGAACTTTTAATGATGGTCTGACCCAAGGCGCCCATAGAGAATTTTCTACGGGGGGAGGAGAATATTATTAGTAATATTTTAATTTACTGTCGCCAACCTGGCAATGATATTGTTCCAGGCTGGCCAACGTTCTGTCTCTCCACTCTTTTTTTATGCTAACACAAAATGATTTAAAATAAAAGTAACATTATTTGACTATTTTCAATCAATCCAGGGAGGATGCCCCCTTTGCCCTCTCTTACGGGCGCCCATGGGTCTGACTAATGTTCAATTGAGCTATCTTTCAAAGATGCAGCGAAACAGACATATAAACTGTACGAGGAAAGTAAATTTGGAAAATTTTGTAGACATAGAAAGGCAATCTTATGGTCCTGGAATATGCTAGACGTCTTGAGATTCCAAACTAATGAGAAAATGTTATGAAGTCTACCATTTTTAAAAAATTATAAAAATGTTTTTTCCTAATTCTTACAATGATATAACCCCTTAATATTTTAAGCAGTTATCAGGTGAAACGACCAGTTTTTTATTTTAACCATTTATTTTCTTTTAAATTGTCTGTTTTGTTAGATACCTGATGCAGTCGGAATAGCACCGACGAAACGTAGTGTAAAAAAAATAATAAATTATTAAAATAAAAAACTGGGCTTATCACCTAATAATTGCTTAAAATATTAAACTAATAACACCTGAAAATTAGTATTATAAGCCCTTAATTAATTTTACCTTTTTATTTGTATCGCTTTGTGACGATTCTAATCCTTGACATCGTTGGGCGAGATTTTTTACTTCTGATTTCATTTTACTTATATACAATCGCGCTACAGTAAACTCTTCTTCAAGTTTTCCGCTATTGGTATCACTACCTAATTTCATATCATTTATATCATTTCCAATAGCGACACCCATTTCTGATAAGTCTTTAAGTAGATTGGCCAACATTTCTGTAATTCGTTTTCGTTGATGTGAACTCATATCTTTCAGTTGTTGAAGTTCAGAAGCTGTCGTATTCAGTGTGGCTTGTTTTTGCATTAACTCTTCGGATAAGGATTCAGCTTCTTTATTTTTGGTTTCAACTTCTTGTGACTTTTGATCGTAGTTAACAGCTAATTCTTCCAATGCTTGTAGAACTTCTTTAACTTCCTCTTTAGCGCTTTCGTTTTCTTGTTGAATTCGGTTCATCTCGCCTTGTAAGGCTTCGTAATCGCGCCGAGTGCTCGAAATTAGTTCCTCCTGTTCCATCATTTGTTCCTTCAATTTTTCAACCAGCTGGCTCTGTTGATTAATTTCTTCGTCCTTTTCATCTAACTGTTGGTAGAGACGTTCACGTTCTTCTTCTAGTTTAAGACGTTCTTCATTACTAATAGATCCAACCATAAGACCACCAGGCATTGCTCTGACTGGGGCATTTGGATCTACTGTAGATACTTCCATTACTGTAATTTTAATATTTTGTAATAATCTAAATTAATAAAAAAATAAGCTGAATAATACCTGCTACTGGTGTTGTAGCATCAGCATCAACCAAATTAACTTGCTCATCGGGGTTAACTGTTTCTCCACTTCGCCATCGGCTAAGCTCTAACTCTAATTTTTCTACTTTACCCTTTAGCCTGGCGACCTTTTCTTTTTCTTTCTCATATCGTCGTTTCCATTCTTCAGCCGTAAGTTCTTCGTTAACGCATACGACATTCTTAACAGTTTTAGCTCTACAAAATTGGTTTCAGATTAAATGAAAGATTTTCTAAATAACATCCCACAAGTTTCATATACAAAATATAATAGAAAATATTCATATACACCCTGATATAAGTGGGTGATGCATAAAAGGGTAATACATTAAAAATACAATAAACGTTCTGTTATTTGGAATGCTTTTTTTCTCTAAGCAATCTGGATAATCGAAAATTCCGGATAAACGAATGTGTCATTAAAACCATAGTTTTTTGGTAATAGAAAAAAAAATCATTATTACGTTAGAATTTTTGTAGCTGGAAGACAAGAACAATTCGAATAATCAAAATTCCGGATAATTGAATGTTTCATTAAAACTACAAATTGAAGGTTAATCTTCAAATTTGATCTCCAAATAAAAAAATTTCCTCGTGTTAGAAGATTAAAAAAAAATATTTCAAAATTAAAATTTCGAGTAATGGAATGTTTCAGCTGATCAGGCCTTTATTGTAAGCTATATTTTCTATATGAAACTAAAAGTGTGAGACGTTCACTTGATGATTTCAATACCGTTTTCCAAAGTCCAAAGTTGATTTGGTTTCACTTTCATTGAATGAAGCGGGCGAACAACATATAACGATTGTCGTACGAGCGTTACCTCCCAACGATTCCTGTAGAATTCTAGTTAATTTTGAATCTCTGTACGGTATGTGAGTCTTATTTCCATCGGCAAGAGCGCTGATCACATTTCCGAGGGCTGATAGAGATTTGTTAATATTTTTTGCTTCATCTAATACTGTTCCTTCTGCACCAGTTTTCGAAACCTACCCCACGAAAAAAAAAAATTAATAACAAACCCCTAAAAAAACTGAACAAATCCATACCTTTTCTGAACCAGCCAAATCTACCAGATATAGTTTCCCCGATAGTTTCTTTTGGTTCTCTAAGTTTTCTTGTTTAACATTTATTAAAAATACCGAATGAGACCTTGAAGAATGTTCATTCATATCTAAAAATTAATATTTTAAAAAGTTTCTTTTTAAATGAGAAGGTGCTTGAGTTACTTGTAACTGCAATGTGTCTGTTTGATTTTCCTTCTTCAATGACTTCGAATACTTCATCGGGGCTGGAAACAAATCTTTCGGTCGCCCCTTTGACGAACGGAACTCGATTTTTATCTTCATGTACACTTAAGTTAATTTTTGAAACTAAAAAAAAAACTTAGCTGTTATTCCTGTTTTTTTGATTTCGGAGAGATTATCACAAACCATCTAATAGATCCCGAATTTTGTCCATATATATTTCAAAGTAGGACACTTTTATATGAAATTCTAAATTTTCCTCCATCGCATAAATGTGATTGAATATATCATTTACTATGCGTGGGATGATTCCTTGTTTTGCTGGATCCCCTATGACTCCTTCCATCGTATGTGTTTTACCCGAGGAAGTTTGTCCATAGGCAAATATCGTTCCGTTGTATCCGGCCAAAACGTCAGACACAATACTTTTAGCAGCCTCATTATAAACTTTCTCCTGTGTCGCGTTTGGTTTGAAAACTTTATCGAATAAATAAACTTTACCCTAGAAAAAAATAAATAAATTAGTTTAGTTGCAGCACAGAAAATGCTTTTAAGTTCACGGTGTTCTCACATTTTTTTCAATGGCTTATAAAAAAAATTCAACTACACAATACTTCATGAAGTATGCAGATAAAATTCTTGCGTGCAAATAAATAAATCATAGATTCCTTTATGTTTCCAGTAAGATTCATGTAAATGAACAAGCTGAGCTCTTATTGATCCAACAAAATGCAATTTTGGTTTTCAAAATTTAAATGGAAATTTTTTAAAACGATTCATAATAGTATTATACAAAGGTTTTTAATGGATTATAATTTGTGTATGACATGAACTCTTTGGTCTTCGACGTATTCTAATTTTGTATTTTTTTCATTAAATAAAAAGATTTGTCATATTAGCATTAATTTATTTAGAGCGATGATACAATGGTTAAATAAGATTAGTCAGCTAAGATATTTTTAATTAGAAATGAAATTGAAGTGTGATGCTCCCCAGATGTGATCTGATTTAAATAGAGACATAAATAAAAAATTCGAACTCTTTAAATTTAATATAATGCTATTTAGAAAATATGGACTACGGTTAATAAAAAATGAAAGTTTACCTTCAACGTCTTATAATGTATGACTCATTGATAAATGAACAAGAAAATAAAATAAATTAAGAATTACCATGATTAAAATTAAGATTAGAAATTGAAATAAATGATTCTATAAAATTTTATGATGGTTCTTTTGTGCATTAAATGTGATTAAACTTTAAGATTACCAGCGATGAAAATAAATTAACGATCTTATAGAAATAGTGTGCACTATGCATTTATCAGTTTTAATTAATTTAATTCTTATTTTAAATTAATGAATATGTGATATTTAAAAAATTAAAAAAGCATTTTTTTAAAGTTTATTGTTATAATTGATGATCCACCTCTGTTCCAGTTAAAGTAAAAAAATCCTATTTGTTATTTCAAAACCTTAGACACATTTTTATCAAATTTTATCAATATCTGTTTAGCTGCTTGATGAGGGGAAAAATATATTGGTAGGTGTATTTCAGACAGAAATTATTCCCTTATAAACTACTCCTTTACAAACATTACATTGATTTCTTTGTGTTTTAGACTAAACTGAGTGTTATTGTAAGTTTTAAGTTGTCTTCACACCATTTTTATTAAAATACGATCAGTCATTTTAATAAAAAGAAAACAGGCTATTCTACAGGACAATGGGTCATTTGATTCCTAACTGCATCCTACCGATAAACTGTATATCTTTACAAAAAATCCCATTGATTTGTTGCTTTATTTCTGTATAAGGTCTAACAAACATATTTCACATTTATAGCTTATCCCACAGGAATTATACCTTTTCCCAGGATAAAAAGTAGTTTCTCCACCATTCAATACAAAACAAACAATACAATATTATATACTATACAGGATGACCCAAGTGTAATAGAAAAGCCGGAAATGGAAGATAGCTTATGTAATTTTAAGACAGTCCTTTACCATTTTTTTGTATAACGCACCAGGAAATCTAGGAAACCCTAAGATTTCACAGAACTCGGGTGGAAGAACTCTGACTTAGCCTATGATAAGAATGATATCAATTTTAACTTTAAAACTATTTGATTAAATAATTACTAATAATAAAGACAGGATCCCTAACGTAAAACAATACCAAAATACTATACGTCAAATTGTACCTGTTTCAATAATTGTACGAGAACTGATAAGAAAATAAGGAATTCAATTTTTTCTATTAGGGTGTCTAGTATCTACCAAATTTTATTTTGATCAAATCGGGATAAATTAACACAATTAAAACATTTTGGAGTCGAAATCATTTTCGACATTTTCGGAAAAATGTTATACACAGAAATAATTTCTAACGATTATTGTGTTTGTAATTAATAAATTACGGTAAATTACTATAACAAAAGTAGAAATCTAAATACGATACAATTGTAGATAACTTTCGTACGGGTTTTTCGTTTTTCATCGTGTTTTTTAAGTCCAGGTTTTTAATTTATATATATCTTATCTTTGTCCTCAAAATCGGGAAACTATAAGGATAACTGATAAGATAGAGAAAACCCTGGAGGGGAATGGGATCTGCTACGCAATCTCTCTGGACGTGGCCCAAGCTTTTGATAAAGTTTGACATGACGGCTTACGTTTCAAATTGCATCGAAATTTGCCGCATCAATATTTTGAGATCATAAGCTCCTATTTGGCAGATAGACACTTTCGTGTTCGACATGATAAAGAGTATTCTGAGATGGAAGAAATATCAGCAGGAGTGCTCCAAGGAAGTGTCTTAGGACCAACACTGTATCTCTTGTACACAAGGGACATCCCGAATGTCAGTGGTACTATGCTGGGTACATTTTCTGATGATACCGCAATTCTTTCAGTTGCTGAAAGTGCGGACAAAGCCACAGCCAAACTACAAAATGCTGTAAATAAATTTTTTGATTGGATGGAACAGTGGCGCATCAAGTTGAATAAAGGAAAATCTACGCATATAAACTTCACCAACAAGAAGATACCCACTCTACCCATAACAATAAATGAACAAATTTTACCGTATGCTAACACAACCAAATTCTTGGGAATGAATCTGGATGCTAAGTTGAAGTGGAATGATCATGTTAAAAAGAAAAAAGACGATTTCAATATTAGGTACAGAAAAAAAATCAGGTAAATTTTTTGAAATTTGGAACAAATAAAGACAAATTAAGAACATGCGTCCAAAATCGGAACAATCAGGCCTGGGAAACACCTTATTTCAGAAAAAAAACCATATAGGTACTTATATAAGTAATATTAAAGGTATAAAAATGGGCATCATATATTATAATATTATATATTATAAGTATTGCAATTTTTATTATTTAATTTTATATATTCTCTCCAAGGATACGATGAAAGAAAAAAAAAAGAAAATCCTATTACGATTCATTAATAACGAGAAACGCCTCTTAAAACATAATATATCTCAACAATGAGTGAAGAGGTAGATTTAACAAAGAAAAATGAGACATTCGAAATTATACATTTTTCTTTCGAAATACTCAGAAGAAAGGAAAAATATGTTGAGAAACAGATTAAACTCTAAAGAAAGATTCTCCACAAAGAACAAATTTACTTGAACCTCATAAAAAACTCATCAAAATTTAATCAAAAACTTCCGGTATTTTTTTACCAATGGTCCACAATTTCACTTTTTAATCGATTCGTTTACACATTATATTACTCTGCAAGAAAAATGAACTCGTCTATAAAAACCATTAGACATTCAACTAGAAGATAACATGTAGGAGGCTGAAATTGAAATTTTAAATTATGTATGTGATACTTTATAGATAGTACCTTGAAAATGTTTGACCCATTTACAACAGTTTCCTCGTTTCAACGAGAGAATATTTCACTCCTATGATACCTTTCCGTAACTATTGGAAGAATTTTCATAATTATTTCTTGTTGCCTTTGAACGTATACAAATTACACTTCAGATGCATTATATAAATTACAGGGTAGAAATAATTTTATGTTAGATTCAGATAGAATTAATACACCTTTGAGGCTCTGATTATTTTATTTAAAAAATATACAACTAGTACCCACGCAGGCTTGAATTAAATTCATAAAAATCATAATTAAAATAAAAAAATAAAATTAAAATAATTACACCTATATAATATGTGCAAGCATTACACGGCTTGTGTTCTATAACAAACAACATTGTATCGAATGAATATTTCATAAATTTAAAAAAAAATCTATTTAACGTAATTAATGTTGGTATATAGAAAGCTTTTAATGTGCTTCATATTTCCCTTTTAAGTATACCTGTGCACGTATAAAAAGAAAAGTATAATTTATTGATTATAACTTGAGTCATTAACTCACCCATCCGTGGACGAAACGTAATTATTTCTTTTTTCGAATTTATACTGTGAAAACAATTCCATACTTTCTCTTAAGTTACGGTATTTTTTAGATACAATAAATACCTTTTTTTTTAACTAAATTACAATTCCACTTTGAAAATTAGTTACACTAAAACGCAAGTTACAAATTCTCAATATCTTTATACATAAGTATAATTAAATAAAGTTAAATTCCAAAGATTTATTTTAAAAATCATTTTATAAGATATAATATAAAGCAGCAGTCTACGATAACAATTTTTATTCAATTAAATCAAAATTTTCTTAAACTCGAAGACGTCCTTCGTGCAAATTGACTGGTTGTACTAATTGCTTGATTTACATTTTTTTTTCTATTTTTAGTTGGGTAAAATATGTTGTAAGTATTCTTCAAAAGATTTATCACGTATTAATTATTTTTGTTATTAAATTAAAATTGCTGAGTTTATAACCTGGAGATAACATGCAGAAATTAAATATCTTTCATGTAGGTTGATGAGAGCCAAATAAAAAATAAATAAATGCCTCAATGTTTCCTTCATTAATTAACTGTAGCTCAAAAGTGCACTGACTACAAGAATATTGCTAATTTATTACTTCCTTTTGTTTCATAAATCTGTTAAATTGATTTGAATAATTAAGTAATTATTACATGTGGTGTATTAAGCGATTTAGTAGAGTAAATTATACAATATACCCTATCGATAGTAAGGTGTACACCAGTGGTGCAGACATGTTTTTCAATCGTCCTTACACATTTCTATTGCCAGCTTGTAATTAAAATACTAAAAAAAATTAGTATGCAATATTCATAATGTTAGATCTACATAACTCTAAATAACAATTTTTGGTATTATTTCAAGCCCTCTCATTTAATTGGTTTCTATAAACTAGGTACCGCTTCATGTGAAATGTTATTTCGATCACCGAGCATTACTAAAAGACATTAGAAAATTCACGATTTTGTCATAAAGACATTAGCCATATACAAAATTCTACAAGATAGAACAAAGTAAGTGGTGTGGTGATTAAATTGTCGCCTAATACATCAGTGATTTTAACCAGCCCCCTACAACTCCATTTTACAAAAATGTGACCATTTTTACTGGATTTGCAGTCACTAGTTGCGATTTAGTTACTAACGAGTTGAACAAAGAAGACCACAAAGACTGACGAAGACCGAAGAATTTATGGAAGTCGGAGGTTAGAAATATTTTTTTTAAACGTCAGGTAAGTTATTAAAATGAAACTTTTTAAAATTTTTTCATTATTATTGTTATTTTGTTATTATTGTTAAATAATTATGATAAGTATTTTTAATATAATAATTGTAATAACTCTGATAAGTTTAAGTGGTAGGGGGCTGTTTGAGACGTATGACTCTTATAACAACACCGATTTCCGTAGAAATCGGTCACGTTTTTTTAGCCTTTCTCGTATCTAAGTGACAGGGGGCTGATTTTAACACATTAGGGATGGGATGTTGTGGGAAAGAAGACATTTTCTTAAGGAGGAGGAGCTTAACAAACTTTAAGGTCAATTAAAAATTGATAAAAAGGCTAACGAAAAGACAAAGCTAAAAGAATTCATACATTGTCTACTAATGTAATCAGTAAAAGGTAATCAGATAAAGTAGTTACAATGTATACAGGTAGCATATAGTAGCGGTAGCTAGTTTAGATTCGACTGTCCTAGAGTGACAAGTTCGCTTGAGTTACTTCACCCGCTCAAGGCACGTGCATAAGCACCACCACGCCATTTAAACATTCGTACACAGAAATGATCGATCTGTATGTCGCTTATAACGAACCTCATATGACAATAGGAAACTTGTGCCATTTCAGAAAGATCTATCTAGTACAAAAGCTACTATCAATAATTCTAAAAACACATAATGTACAATGATACTGGACAACCCCGGAAAATATTCAGAAACAATCTAAAAAAATTGCACGTAAAGCAACGTTTCTCGTGATAGAAATGGAACTTTTTAAGAAATAAAAACGCAAAAAAGAAAAAGTTTGAGAAAGAGATAGAATAATAAAAATTTGCTTAGTATTTATTATTAATACTGTCATCTTTTTCTACCGTTGTGTACTATATACATCGGTTTTTTTTGTTTCACTCCCGAGCATCAAAATATGTAGTTCTCTTCTTTTTTTCTATACGTTATATTTTTTCTTCTCTCGTGTAACGAAATGAAGCTTACTGAAGTGTGAAATTCCAAAAAAAATGCACTTGTCAGGGGAGAGGACATTTTTTACATAGATTACCAATTAGAAAGATTCGTTTTTACGAAAATATTGAATTGTAGAAACATTCCAAAACTATTAACTAGAAGGTATCATAATTAATGTATACTTAGGTGCATTAGAAAACGCCTTATTATATAATTTCTTAAAATAAATATTTTGTCAACTAAATATTAATTTCGAAAGCTATGTTGTTCCTAAAAGAAGATAGTTAAAAAAAAAAACTAAATGTTAATCGTGAATTTTATAATAAAGATGTTTAATTGAAGTTAAAAAAAAACAAACTGTGGCTTATTGTAGTATTTTACCCTACATGAAGTTTCTTCAATTTTAGTTCAAATAAATTTAAGTACCAAAGAAACAAATTCGAGTACCTATTTTAGTTCTTTATAATTTATATGACCTTTGATTTGAACACATTCTTCAAGAAAAATAAAATTACTTCTGTTGTAATGCTGACCGGAAATATCTATATAATGTTATATGAAAGCAATATTAGAAATTTACACAATTGAGCATTCATAATATGCCGTGACTAAGATTAAAATAAATTGTTTTTGTATCAAACCGGAAGGATATGTCTTGGACTTTTTCTCTTTACTTATTTCATACTTTTCATATGTGTCATATATAAATTGGTTCATGATCTTCATATAACATGATTGCTATAATATGTTGGTGCAAAATTTAAAAAACGCGAGTCTGTGCTGCAATAAAATGGAAATAAAAGTCCAAAAATAGATATTTGAAATCAGCTATTTACTTTAGATTTTGGACGAAAACGACGTGACGTGATCAATTTGAGAGATTTTTTTTTTATTTGCTGAGTGTAAATGACGGAGCTAGTTTTACTAAAATCAATTAAGCGTTTAAGACGTATATTTTTAGAGGTTGAAATTCGATAAAATATATTTTAATCTCGTTGTATTTAATTGGGAAATCCGATTACAATTTAAGTATTTTTAGGTCAATTGTGAATCAACCAATAAGCTTTTTTTACTAATAAAATTTATTCGGAATAGGAACTATTTTATTTAACGAAATATTCAAAATAGTTATGTTTTGTTTGAGAAAGAAATTTGGTATTGTTTAAGGTAGCCGTAATCGATTCAGATTGGCGTCTTCTAATATTAGGTTACAGTAATTTTAAAACGTTGAGTATTTCAATACATATAAAGTCGAGACGGAAAAATATCATATGACAGAAAAGAAAAGAAAATATTCGCAAGCAATTTACTCGAGCAAAAAAATACACACACACACACACATTTTTACGATACGGTCATATAAAAAGAGACTTGCTTTGTTTAAAATACAGTTTCATTTTTTATAGACAAACTTCAAGGTGGAATAATCCAACAAGCTTGAAATGAATATTTCACATTTTTCGGCTGAAGACAATTTCCTTTTTTATTTATAGATTCAAATACTTGATTTAGCCTAGTTCTTGTTTCATTTGTTCAGTAATTGGTTCAACTATTTTTTCCTGAATTTCTGTCGTATTTTTAAAAGCTTGTAACTAAATATTGCATACATCATATAACAGTAGTTCTCTTTTAAGTATCATTTCTTGTGACAATAAACATTTATTAGACTGCAACACTGACTTTTGAGGTCATTTTGAATGATATAGTGCAGGGATATGAAATATTTTTTGTTATCCGTGCTACATATTCATAAAAAATCTTTATGAAATAACTAACGTGCCATCGGTGCATGTACAGTGTGATCCGACAAAAACGCGACGCCAAAATCGCGCCAACATAACTACCGCGATGAAAACGCGGAGACAAATATAAATAAATTATTTAAATCAGAACAATTTCCACTTACACATAGTTCTCAATTTAACTAAATGTTAATCAATAGTGTAAAGATCAAACAATAACTTTGATTTACAATTAGATGTTATTATTATGTAATTATGGCTTTGGGTTATTGGGGCGCTCCCCAACGTTGTTACAACAGGTTTGTTCCAACTGTCCTTCTGATGATGTCCAAATACTGACAAACAGATACAGAACAAAACAACATTGACCAAGAGACAAGAGTGAGTGAAGCACATAAACTGGCAAGTTCGCTTGAGTTACAAACCGGTTAACCAGTGCTTAAACAACTCCAAATCAGTATCGATATGAGCGATTGCCACGAAAAGGTACGTACATAGCTCGACTCTCAGCCTAATGCGGCCGAGCGGTTGTAAGCTGAAACATTTTTTCACTCACTCGTGTCTCTTGGTCAATGTGTCTTGCTCTATGTCTTTCAGTCAGTGTTTAAGCATTAACGTATGGAACAAACTTAACGATTAAGCTTACTGCCGTTACTTCTTGTCCATTCCACTATCTTTGAAGCGTTTGAGAGACGTACATCGATCTGACCTATATTTTAAGGTTGTTCCCTCATCAGCTGTTGACATATACGCTTATTCGAATTTTACTTTTAATGTCGCTTATGTTAATTGTAACAATATCAAAGCCTGCGCCTTCTCTTTCGTTTTCTTCTCTTTTTTTTCTCTTTTTTAGGTATGTGAACTTTATAGTATTTGAAGAATATTTTGTTCATTAAACATACACTGCGACATGGTCGGACAAAAAACAAATACCGTATATGCCGGACGATAAGACGCACCCCAAAATTTATCTATAAACTACAACTTTTACAAAAAACAAAAAATTCAAGTATTTAATTTCTTTATTATTGTAATACATAACTATTTGTTGGTAGGTAAGTTTAAAATTATAATTATTTATTACAATAATAATATTATTTTAGGTCAAATTTTCAGAGTAAAAAAGTGCGTCTTATCTTCCGGCAAATACGGTACCTATTATTATATTCTTTTATGAAATTTTAATTTTTATTTATTTTATTGTATTTTTCCAATAAAATTTTGTTGATTTTTGTAAATCTGTTTTTTCGTATTGAATTTGTCTTTGTCGAATTTTTCCGTGTTTCCGAAAGCCCATGTAATAATTTAATTTTAGAGAATTATTTCTGTTAATTATATCTCGGTTCAAAATTATCCTCAACTCATAAAAATGCAACATTATGTTTGAACTAGATTATTGATTTTTCTGTTAATTTTTAGTTAGTTTTAGTTAGTTCTGTAAATATGTTTATTTATTTTGAACACAAAAACCGTGGATGTCATAAACGGCTGCAAGAATGTTTTTAAACTGGTCTTTATTATTATTATTACCATTTAGTGGAACGAAACCTATATATTAGAAAACACATATAATTCTTAAGATTTCATCCTAAATTTGTGAGTGGAATTGAGCAATACGTCACAATATTTGAGTGTATTTAGATTTGATAGTTTAGCGTAACTGCTAATAATTCTATTTTGTATACATTTGTTACCGTGTAGATTGTATAAGGTAGAACACTCACGATATTTTTAGCGTGTATTTACCGAAAACGGTTAGCAATTTTCTTGGCGCTTATTTACCCGTCGCAAATTTGTCATCGCATATATATCTTGCGCGTTTTTGTCGATAAATTCATATTTAGTACTTAAAATTTAAATCATAAATTATTAATAAAATGAAGATTGTGTAATTCTAATTCATTTTTATAACTTGTACAATATTTTTCGTTATGATTAGTAAAAGAGAAAAATTGTGCGTCTTATCAAATTTTTCTTTTGGGACATAGGTTTGGTATACCCTTCATATAGTGAAAATCTATCAACCAGTTTTCTAAAGACAAGATGAAATTTTAAAACATCAATCAATATAGGTACGTACAAAATAAGGTAAAAGCCTCTTCTCAGTGCACTAACAATAAAGGCCCAGTAAATTAAATTAAAATTAAGATGTTTGCGTTTATTAACTGAACTGATCCTTAACCTTTTATTTCTGATAATAACAATTTCAAAGTATTTTCTTATAAGTTGAGTGAACTCACAAAAAGTAAATTGAAAATACATTTATTTTGTTTTAATGAGATTTTATTAATATTTTATGTGTATAACTTAAGGTATTACTTTAGGACTTTAGGTATGTTACTTCGTATCATTTATTGTTTTCCACTACGTAAGGTAGGTAGTTGTAGGTTTAACACATGAAATAACGTGTGAACTTCAAAAATTCAAAATGTTAATGTTGTTTTCAAAATTGATTTATTACAATTCACACACTTGAATTGAAAATACATAAATATATAAAAAAACCTAAATTGCAGACTGTAAAATGACATACCATGTGCAATAATACGCCATTAAATAGATATTACTCTTGAGATTAAATCATACAAAGAATTTTTATTGTTCGTTTTTAATAAAATTTATTTCCGTTCATAAAAACCTATTTTTCAAAGAGAATACAGGAAAAAATGAGGAATTTCAAACATAAAACCAAGTAAGCATAAGTGGAACGAGAATAAAAATTATTATGCTTCAATAAAGTAGGTATAAGTACAAATGTTTATGCCAGATACAATGATATCCGGACCAACAAAACTATAAAGAATGTTGTTCAATGAAACGAAGAAATTCAAGGGATTTATTTTTTGTTTGTGTCGTTATATTTTTGGCTACTGCCAGGGGGCCCGAAGAAATTGAGGATAAATTATTAAATCTGCTGGTCCTGGCGTTATTATAGCGATTGGAATGCCAAATAAATCCTGATTTGGAAGTATACGTCGAATTACTGTTTCGTTTTCTTCGAAATCTTCAGAATCAAAATCTATAGGGTCAGACTCCTCTTCTGTGTTGTCTTCTACTTCAGAACTATCCGAATAATACATTTCGAAGTCCAAATCACTATCATAATCTGGATCATTGTTAGAAATATCATCTTCTAACAACTTTTCTATTTACTGATCCATCATTTTTAACGATCTGCTATGTGTCCTTTTAACAATGTTAATTAGTAACATAAATCTACCAATGCTTCTTTTATATTTAAAAAGGTAGGATTTTTTAACATTTGAATTATTTGTGTATACAAAGCTGAATATCTCTAAAAAAACTACTAAAAAATCGATAATGTTATCAATATTTGATTCATTTTATTGACGGAGGACTATATCTATTATCCACTGATTGAAATGTTAACCGTATAGGAACGTATTTCAAAGTTTTACTTATCAATACTAACGGCTATTGATGGAACATTATGGCATTTCTATTAACATTGAGGTATTTTTGTAAATATTGATTATTGAAGAGGTTTAACGTCAATATTTCAGTTTTTTTTTTTTTTAAATTGCGTTCCACAATCTATCGAAATCTCTTCCAAAGGCTTATAGCTTAGCTTTGCGAGTAAAACTAGCTTTTACTTAGGTTAAAACAAGCTCTAATAAGTTATTAAAGCCTTATTTGTCCACCGAAGAAGGCTTTTGTAGTACAGTTCTTGAAAATACAAAAACCCCGACAAAGTTTATGTATAAATCGGATTTTCAACTTCTACTATTTATAAGATTAGTATCTATTTATTTTATCTTTATTATATTTTTTTACTTACTTAATTGGTCTTATTTATTTCAACTTTAGGCCATATTATGCTTTTTAATTTTAAATTCTAAAAAACCCAAATATGAACAAATAAAATTTCGAAATTGACAACAAAAATTTCACTAAAACAGTCCAAAGTCTTGCAGTTTTAAGATTTTTACCAAAACTGGTAATTATTTGAGAGCTTATTAATGTGCTATATTGAAATTTTTGGATGTTTGCTTCGAAATAAGCTTCACATATTGAAACCATTATTAACAACATGAAGATGAATACTTCAATTCTTCTGACAGTGATAAAAATTATTTTTTCGAAAAATTTATTTCTTGTTAGCTCTGAAAAGATTTGCATAATTATACTTATTTTAAACTACAATATTTCTTATTATGACGTATAAAGAAATATTTTACTTAACGTATATAAACAAGAACAGTATACAACTTAGTTTTGAAAAGTAATTCCTGATTTGTTCTGTTAAATATAATTTTCTTTTACAAAAACATTTTGGCTTTAGCCATAATATTTGCACAAAGTAAACGAACTGCGTGAAAATGTATAAATTATCCCAAAATTTTCATGCATAAAAATAAATGTCATTTTATATTTTATTGGTAAAAAATTAATATTACGTCGCACAGATTTTTCATATAAACGACGTAAATGAAGGTATTACGGTTTTCAGTATGTGGCTTTAACAAACTATAATCCAAAGAGGAAATAGGAATTAAGTAATTTGCAATTACATAAATATATGAAAAACATATGTAATTCATTTTGCTAATAAATCAAGAAATATCAACAAAATAAATTAGTTACACTAATTTTTTATTGACAACATATCGTGGATAAAATCTTATAATTGATATCATATCATCAATTATAACGATGTTTGGTTCGAAATTGAGCACATTTTTGTCAAAACTTAAATTGCTCGCTTCCTGGATGTAAAATCATTGAAATTTGAAAATTTATCAAATAGTTTTACGTTTACGTTTATCTATTACTCTCATATACAGACCTATCACAGAAAAAAATCCTCATGCATTTTATGATTAACTTTCTTTTTGTTTACTTGCTGTCTTAAACTTAATTTTACTTTTCTGTTGGCTATTTTATTTGACTTATTATTGACACAAATGAACGATTAGCACAGTTAGTAATTACGAACATTTTAATACCTTCTTGCTTTGGGGTATTTTTCCTTCCATTAAATCTAAAGCCATGTTTTCGTGGATATGGAGATGTTGGATTTGGATGTACCAGATCCAAGGTAAAATACCAACATCATGATCAATACATTATACATTATGGTATGTAGCTATTACTTTCGTGCATGCTATCTGACGCTACCCAAGCCATAATTGATAGCACCCTTAGCATATTAATGTGAAATAATAGTAAAGTACCAACTCAAATATAGGGGAATGTTATGTAATTTTATTTTTCTACCTTTGTGTACTAAAATTATACTGTTTTGCCTTGTTTGCCAAGAGGAATAAATATTTTCGTATTCTTTCCAAATTTTTTAGTTAATTATAAACTTTTCTTCAAAAATATTCTAATCAAAGTAAGAGGAAATAAAACAGAAAACATTTTATACACAGCCATTAGGGTCTTTAGTGACTATATATTAGAATATTTTATAAAAAAAAAAAACTTCCCCCTGTTGTTAACTAATAAAAAAGCTGCCAATGTGTACGTCTGTTGCCACTTGTAACGGCACCGTCGATTCTCTTATTCCCTTTATCAACACTCAGAAAGCGAATAAAAATGGTAACTCTTTTCTTAATTCCTGGGTAATTTCCAATAGAATCCGTTTATAGCGAGTCTGTTTAAACTTTAAAGTAACTAACCCCTTAGAATGATATCATTTCAGAACGAAGTTTGTTGGATTTCATTTTTTTTTAAAGGATCGGATATAATAAATTCGTTCTATATGACAGATAAACCGTACATGAACGGCAAAATAGCGTTCAAGAGAATCTGTGACTATTTCTGGGCGGGTGAGTTTATGTACCAGATAAACTTGTGGTTTTATAATATACGAATCTGCACCAGTAATACCAGTACTTGGTTTGAAGCAAGGGTAGACATGCGTAAAAAATAAGTATAATTCTTTTATTAGCATGTTAATGTACAAAAAATGGAAAATGGAACGAACCAAATTTTTAAGAAACTATTCCTCGTTATAGTGACCGATTCTAAACACTTTCGCTCGTTTTTTGTAACCTGATCCACCTTCCCCGCGAACACGTTAAGTGTCCGTCTCGTTTTTATTACTATTATCAATTAAGAGTTGTTAGTTTAACGCTAAGTGATTTATGCACAAAATTATACCTCAAAAGCAATATTGAAGAGAAAAATATACAGACTGGAAAATGAGAAACCAAGTTTACAAATATCTTTCGCGAAGGCATTTGAGGTTGGTCATTCGAAAACATCGATTTCAAGGACAAGGACAAATCAATATCAAGGAAAAGTCAGACTAAAGAATCGTCCAATTCAAACGTTTTGAAACAGACCAGACTTTGAAAATTACGACAAGAAATTAATGTTGATCAAAATTATTTCGATGGTTTAAAACCATGGGAAATAAAGAATATCTGTCAACCCTACCAACCCTATGGCCTATGTTACGGAAAAAGCCAAAAGCTAAATATTTTTGGTTCAAACTTTGCTATTCTTAATTTCGATCGTTTTGAAAGTCAAGGATTGAATGCTTTGTGCCAGTTCATGTTTATTTTCCCCTTCTTTAAATAGATACATACAATTTGTAACTTTTCTTTAATTACTGCAAAAACCGAATAACACGGGGAAGTTTTTAGTTTTTTAAAATATGTTTTGCATGACAACTATTTAGTATGATGTGTTTGTGGTTCTTCCCTTTTATGCCATTGTATCATAAGTATGGAACATCTGATTTTAAAGAATGCCTATTACGACTGATTTTAAATAAGTCTACGCTCTTCATTTCTAGTAATCGTTTCTCCTGACAATTTTCATAAAATTTTATTTTCCAAATATTTATAAATTGGAAAAAATATCGATTAAATCTTATAGAAACCTGAATATTATAAAATTTTTACACATCTGATAATTAATCTTAAAATTACTTTTTAGTTTTTATTTATCTCGAAGATAAGCATACTAATGAATTAATAGAATTTATATTTATGAAACTTTTTCTTATAAGTAATTGCCTGTTAAAAGTTGTTAAATTGAAAATAAAAATATAATCATGGATGTTATAATACTTAAAATTAATTTCGTAGATTTTCTTTCTCGTGTTAGTGGATAATCAATACACATGAGTTAAAGATTAGGAATTTTTACGGAGTAAAAGCAAAAATGAAAACATAAATAGTGAGAAAACTACCTACGGCAATAAATGGGTTTACACTCTTATTGACTTTTCCAGCTATGTGGAAAGTCTTTGTTTTGGAAATTTCTTAATTCAAGGATGAAATTGGCGATGCGTGAGGTCAATGCCATGCGTATAACATAAAACGAGAGAATTTTGATTTCTTACAACATATTAACAATTCAATTTTATATAACAACTGTAATTATACAACTGATAGGTAATAAGTTAAAAATACTCGAATAAATTAGCAATAAAACTAAGTGTTAATAACTCATTTAAAAATGTACAAATGAATTTATTTAGACCGCAAAATATTTCTGGTTCATGAAGCAGTAATGTGAGGGAAGCATTGCGTATAGTTTTATAATAATTGCTATGATACTAATTCAGGTAAAGCTAACTTAGTTTTAGTCTTTAGGGTAATTGAGGCGGTGGAGCGTAGTTTTAACCACATTTACTCGTACATGACGATACTTGGAGACATCCGTCTATTAAATATTTATATTGACTGAAATATTAAGTTAGACTTTTGTTCATTTAATGTCAATAAATCGGTTTGAAAAGTTCACTACCAATTTATTTGTTTTCTAGTGAAATTAAAATAAAAATAGTTTGGCAGTTAGTAACCATTGTCTCGTCGGAAGACCAAAGAGATGAAAATTTTCAGATATGAGTCATACGCAATAAATTTAACAGCCCAAGTTTTTTTTTCATTGAGGAAAAGAACAAACGAACTAGAACAGTTATATTAATTGCCTACGTGCTATAGGATGATGTGAGCGATGACAATGTATACCTTTTACAGTAGACATTGTGACTGAGAAATCTAAAGCACTTACCCCGATTGATATACAGTTGTCTTCATTTCCGGATGGGAATTTGACGACAAATTTTGATCCAGCTTTTTCCTCTGAATCGTTCAGAGGTCGAAATCGACACACTACTCTTATACTGTCCTCGGCAGCTATTTCGCGTTCCCGGACAGGCGGCTCGCACGACATTTTAATTCGCTTTCAAACTACACAGCACAATCAGACAAATTAACTAATAAAATTATCTAAATGAAAACATAAAATTGCACATATATTTTGCAATATATGCTAATAAAATTTAAAAAAAACTTTCGGCTCTAACAACCTACAACCTCCCATCCGCCATATTGTGACTTGTATGATTATTGTTCCTTTAACCGAGACATGTATAATCATATGTATTATTTAGCAAACATTTACAGTCGGGAACCGTTCTTAAGCGATCCGATTATGCGCAAAACAAACAAAAATGAAATTTATCCCCACTGCGCATGAGCGTTTCTTTCATGACAATCACTTGAGAAAAATAAAATTATTTCCCATCTCTTTTTAGCTTTCAGAGAGATGGAAAATATTTTAGACTTGAGGTGGTGACGTAATCCCAATAGAAATTAACACCTACCATAATTCATCTCTTTTTAATCCACCCAAAAATATATATCCCATCTTTTATACAATGTTTCGTTTAGGAATTTTCATACTATCCTCTCAATGATTTTCGGGACTTTGGGATTCTCCCTGGACTATTTTCCAAAGACCTTGATGGAATGCTGGTGCATTTATATATGGGGTCAGGGTCATATTATAATCTTTAATCTTAATATGATTTTTTAATTGTTTAAACGAATTACTTTTTCTAATCTAATTTTTAACATTTACATGCGTTTACAATAGTTTTAATCGCTATAACAAAATGATAAAAAAATTATTAAAATAAAATAATTGCAAAAACGTTTTCTTGGAATATCACAATTTTGTTTGTATTGATTGCGTTATATTCAGGAACATGGGAATTCCCATTGGAAAAGCTTCTAAAAGAATCAATAGTTTAATACCTATATGAAAAAGATAACAATTTATTAGAAGATAACATTAAAAACCAACAGAACATAGTAAAATGTGTTAAAAGTATAAATGCATAGAAAAATATTTCTTTGAGTTCTTGATAAATACCTACAAAGCTATTTTTCTTTCAGCAAAGCATTTGAGACATCTTTAGTTTTCAAACTATGCGTCACTCTACTCCTAGTATTGATCGTTTTTCGTTCCAAAATTAACTTTTGTTATTTTAATGTACCTATATGACGAGTATAAGACATTAACACATATTTTTTTTGTAAGTAGAGCAATAGATTTTCTGAAATATGATATCATGGTACAACAAAAAACATTGTAAAACATATAAAAACAGGCAGAAACATACACAAAATATAAAAAAATTTCATACATTTTTTATTTTGAAATTTTAAGTGAAGTCTGAGGAAAAAAATTTTCCTCAAAAATTGTAAAAACTTAAGGAACGATAAAAACAGATTATAATTTCAAAATGAAGGACTATACCCATATATAAATAATAAAATTTTACTAATTATATTTAAATAATATTAAATTTTCCACTTGTGTACGATAGCGCTACCTAGCGACGAGCTGTTCATATAAATTTACCATAAACCCAAACCTTTTAGTTCTTATTTTAGCTATTTTAGGGCGCTAAAAGGGCTAAAAGCCTTGCTTTAAACGTTTCCATTGTCACTGTTATATTTTATAACTTTTATAAAGTCCTTATGCATTATTGCAATTACTTGTATTAATAATAACGCTAAGGTAAATTAAAATATGATCTAGTGTTCTGTGTGTATTATTTACAAGTTAATATTTTGATGCAAATTAATAAAGTGTAGAAGAAGCAAATATGAAAAGAATACAGAGATTCATTTAAAAGATCGCTTGTGAAAACTTCTCATTGATCATATATTTTTGTTTTTAACCTTGTTTGAACTTATGTTAGTTTATGGCTGGCTCTTGTTATGGTCAGATTTGGTTGATGTGTGTAGCATTTTTCTAAACAATGAAATTAAAGAAAATAAATTAAAAGGATTGTAAAAGTGCAAGTGGTCCTATGAAGAGGAAGCGAGATAATCAAAACAGGTAAATCATTAATATATTATACACTTTAAGCAAGTTTAAATGGTAAAGAGTAGTTATAATATATTATATAGGCACCTAACTAAAACTAGAAATTCACTACTTGACTTAATTTCAAAGTTGTTTGACTTGAGTCATGCATATACTTGGCTTAAAATTGACTTTAAGTAACGTCAAACGTGGATCAAATATTAATATTTAAATGTCAAATCAAGTGAAGCATCGATATATTATCTTACTAGCTGATACCCGCTCGCTTCGCTGAGTGTATATAAATTTAACTGATTGATTAAAAGATTCCCTACGTTCATAGCGAAGTATAAAACTTTATATATTTTGACAGAAAAAATTATCGATACTTTCAAACTTTAGATCCAAAGAAAGTTCATCAAAATTGGTAAAACTACTTTTCAATAAAGAAATGTTAGCTGTCTCATATCAGCTTCTATACGGTTTTTAGTAAAAAAGTACCTGTATTCCTTCCTTTAGGACTTGAAAATCTTTCATACCAAATGTCATTTAAAACCGTACAGCTATTTTAGGGGGCATCCATTAATTGCGAGAGGCATTTTTTACGATTTTTGAAATCCCATTCCTTCCCCTCTGGTAAGATGTCATGAGATTTGACATATATCATTCCCCCAACCCGCAATCTAATGTGATCTTTTTCAAAACAAAAAAATACGTGATATTTGCGAGACCATCCCTTTCCCCAAAGTAAGATAAGATGAGATTCTGCTCGACCCCATCGGCCCCTGAACGCCTCACGTAAATAATGGATGTTCCCTTAAAAGAATAGATTAGTAGCTATCCTACAGGATCTTTAGTAAAACTTCATTAAAATTCGTTCCGTTAAGTAATTGTTAAATTTTGAAATTTTTAATTTATTATTTTAATACGTTTATTTCTAATTAATATCTTCTACAATGAACTATGAAAAAATTCGAATATTTTAAAAAATGTCATTATTAATTTTATCGGGTGTTAAATTGAAATTCATAATTATTTATTTTCCAGTAAAAATTGTCAGTTTTTTAATTTCAACTTTGTAGAGATTTCTTTCGTTATCGTGTAAAATTGGAGGAAAATGCGTTATAATTCTATTTCACGAACTTTACCAAAACTTTTTAAATGTACGGTTCTTGTAGAATATAATTGTTTTGCCATCCCATGAAAAACATGCATTATTCTAGCCTTAAAAGTAGGCTATATCATTCTCCCCCAAACTACTACATTGCAAAAATCATATCAAATTTTAACTCTGTGATAAACAAAAAATATATCTATCCGACAGAAACAATACATCTCTCCCGAGTAAAAAGTAGATCAAGTCTTTTTAAGGAAAATGAGTGAAGACTCTATTTCGTGGATTTTAATGAAATTGCTTTTAAATACACGGTTGTTATAGAATACATATTTGTTTTGCTATCCCATGGGAACCGTTTATTATTCCGGTATGAGAAGTAAGTTATATCAATTTCTGACCCTTAAACTATGACATTACAAAAAAGAAAGTTAATATTTTGCTCTGTAAAAAACAAAAAAAAAAATATATCTATCCCACGGGAACCGTACATTTTTTCTCGATATAAAGTATACTATATGTTAAACTGGATTATAATCTATATCTATGCCAAATTTTATCCAGATCCATTTAGTACTTTTTGAGTGAAAGAGCAACAAACATCCATTCTTACAAACTTTCACTTACAAACTTTATAATATTAGTAAGATTTACAAGTTCCAATCTCAAGCACAATTCATTAAAAAATATCCAGCTACTTGACTTGATAACGGCTTTAGTTTTAACCACCAACAATTTACTCACTCAAGCACTGATAAATACGTAAGCATTAAAGTACCTACTAATTTTCCTTTAATATACTCTTTGAATAACGAATTTGCATACACCATGCCATTGATATCATGCATATCAATTTGAATTTGCTGATAATTATTTGATATATTTAATTTTAATGCATTAAAAAAAAAGTTGATAAATCTTAATATCTTAAGTTTCTTCGCCAACTATATCAAAGGATCTTAAAAATGGACGGTGATTAATTATTTCCACCTGTTTTAACCTATAAAAGGAGTTTTTAAGGAACTTCTTAATTACTCATATTTATAACAGGAAACTGCTTGACTGACTGACATGCTGGAAGCTAAATCATTGAAGATAGAAATATGAATTTTTTAAGTCTTGTTCTTGAGTGGACTGTGATATCCACAAAAGAAGGATTTTTCAAAATTTAATTTCTAAGTACTTCAAAAAAAGGTTGAAAATTTTAAATTTTTTTACGGTTTTTACGTTTTCATTGTTCATTCGTCGTTGGGTCCACAGTATATCCCAGAGTTAAGATAACTGCCCCTCAACGTATTTATGAGGGAAAAGCCTTCTCGTTTTCTCCGTCTTACGGTCTTCTTCGTTCTTCTTCAATTCAATAATTACACATTTGGTTATTGGAATTTAATAAAGTTTATTGAAATAGTTCTCTATTACAAATCTCACTTTCTAGAGTCTAGACGACTCAAAAACGACTGACTCATGACTGCCCTATTTAACAAAACTCGTAAAACAATCACCCCCGTTCCTCACTCTACTGCCATTGTTGTCATTTTCAACGTTTCTTCCTTTTTTAAATCCTACATTTATCCTATCCTCTTCTTTGTCCTTAGGAGAAAATCAAACTACCAAACTTATACAATACCTTACTGTAGTTACAACTAGCACCAAAATAGTTTTAAATCATGCTGATTGGTACCTATTTTGAGACGAGAAAATAATCGTAGACATTGTTTTTTTTTAGTTTCTTGTTGTTGGCAGCTCTTAAAACTACTCATATCAAATAAGCCTATGGGGGAAGCCTAAAGTGCCAGATCGGCCAAATCTTTGTCCCAATGTTTCTACTTGTATGCTTACGCATTTACACATCTATATGCAATATTCCGTACATGCAGTACTCCGTATACTTTAATATTAATTATTATTTAATTAAGCTACCAACAAGTATCAGACTTATTAAGTTTATTAAATTAGTGCCCCTCAGAATTCTCAGTATAGATTCCTTCGATACCTAGTTTATTGACAGCTTGAAATATAAAAAGTCTATTTCTTGGAGTATAAGTAAAACTATCACATTTATGATAGTATACGTACTTATGTCTTAAAGTTATTAACTATGGAAGTTGGGACAACAAATGTAGGTTATTGTTGAATTATTGTATTGTAATTGTATTGCAATCATTTTTATTTCATTTTTTCCATTGTTTTACATAGAACAAAAATATAGTTTTATACATTGATTTACTGCGTGAAAAATGACGTGGTAATTGGCACATTAATTTATTTTAATATCAATATCAAATAGCACTTTATACCTATTGGTAATTTTGATGATTACTATAATTTCAAAAAAAGAATAATTAGGTATATAGGCATGCTTATTGCTTAAGTAAAATTGTACTAATATTTTAAAAGTACTTTCGTTAAAAAATTATTTGTTTAAATCACAACAATAAAGGCATTTTAGTACACAATTAGCAGTTGCGCTTTTATACGATATATTATTGCAGATTTAATATAGTTTTTAAATCAAGCGTTTCCAATTAAGGCACATAACGCTCTTTTATAATCACCCGAAGTTTCATTCTAAAAATAATAAGAAAATCATAATTAAATGCAACGATCAATTATAAAAGATTCGAATATATTTTTACCTTTACTACACTCACTAGAGTCTTATCATAAAGTCGTTCATAATCCTTCTTAATATTGCCCAAATCTATTTCCGAACGGCTTACAATAATACGAATCAAAGTTCTATCATCCGTTCCTAAGCCATCCATAGCTTTATGCAAACGTTTAGCAAAAAATGTTGGAGGACTTTGCACACATTCAACTAGAAATTAAGCATTTGTAAAATTATTTATGCTAGGATATAAAACATTTATATAATGCTTTGGAGTTGTATAATCTCATACCAATAGAAAGCATAGCTTCTTTTAAATCTCCATCCAATTCATGACGAATAGCCTGTTCGATGGTGTTGCCTGAAACGTCTTTATAAGCCTCAAATATCAATTTCAGTTGAGCAAACGATTCATGGGCCATTATTTTATTGAAAATTTCTTCATCGGTCCCCCATTTAGCTTCGCCTGCATTAAATAAAGCTTCAGCTTGTTCACGCGCTTTATCTGCGTCTACAGCATTATTATCTTTTCGTACACCCGTCACAATTAACGTTAATAAACGACGAAAATCTCCATCTGTTTCACTACAGAGGTGCTCAGCTAACGGACGATCATATACTAAAAGAAAAAAAAATAATAAACAATTTTTAAATTAAATAAGTTAAAGCTTACATTCTTCATACAAATCAACAATTTCTTTGACTTCGCTTACGGTTCTTGAACATAAAATTTCAATAAGAGCACCTTCATCAGTGCCTAATCCTTTCATCGATTTGTTTAATTCCTTACATAAATATTTAGTGGGAGGAAGCATCAAGCCAATGATTACATCTTCAAAACGTCCTCCCAATTCACTTTTCAAATCGTCAATCAGGTTCTGGAACGAGTTGCAGACAACAGTTAATTAAAAATAAAATTTTGTTTATTTAATGTCCGATATGAGATTTATACCCGGCCGTATTCTTCCGTGAAAAATTTAGATATTTCCTGACGCTGTGCGTTGGAACGGTCTGTGAGAATATCAATAATCGCTTGCTCATCTGTTCCGAATCCTTTCATCGCAGTCCTCAAGGCGACACCATCTTCGGCGGCATTAAAATTGTTGGCGGCGACGACAGTCGGTTCTCTCTAACATAAAAAAAAAAAACTAAATCTTATTCTTCTTAAAAACATGCATTATTTCTCTACATCTAAAAATAACTTTTTTAAATACATAAGTTAGGTAGCCTTAATTTATTTTTAAAAGTAACCTTTCATTTTATAAAAAAAAATTCTTACCACGTAATCCATTTTTGTAAGATAACTTGATATTTTTTATATGAAAAACCTAGGAAAATGTAGGAATTTACTTTTGGTCTAATACTCGTTTATTCCGCAGAAACAGAACACGCGTTCACTGATGTAGCACTGAGACTAAAGAGCGGCGCTATCCGTCGCAAATGAAGGTCAGTAAATATTATTTTTCATTCGTTGTTTTATTTCTTTCATTAATTTGCATAGTTCCACCACGTTTCTGACAGTTTCCAGAGCGGCAGATTTATAAATATTAAATTAAAATTGATATTCTCATTTTTTCCAGTTAGAAACCGCCTATTTTTAAATCAATTTATATGTCAGAGATCTATTATTATACAGTTTATTGATTGCAACAATACATAAAATAGTAAAAGTTTAAATAATGAATTTAATTTGTATAATTGAGTAATTAATTCGGGTTATGTATAGTTAAATCTGTATTCTGTAGATCAGCTTATATGTCTTATTATTTTAATATACACAGACAAAATGCTTATACATATTTAAATTCTTTCTTATATACCTACATCGGAAAATAATTATAACAAAACTGAAAGAACCGATATTTTTTTCACATAAAACGAATTTTTTTCAAGCAACAAGCTTGAATTACCTAATTAAATTTTTTAATATTTTGCTATTTTTATATGAAAAAATACATAGGTAGTCATTAAAATCTATTTTTACATAAAATAGTTCCTTTTTCCTTATTGCTTGTTTGAGAAAATGTTTTTGTTTTTTAATAAATTTTCAAAAATATATCTGTAGCCCTATTTCAATTGTCGGTAACTGTAGTTAAGGGTGCAAGATTGAGCGGTAGTTTAGCTTGCAAGAAGTAGTGACCATTGTTTCAATTTATAAGCGGTGTACATTTTGTTCATCCGAATACCGATTTTTGTTTCATATTGATCAAAATACGTATTGATATACGATAAACAGAGAGACTTTAATAGGTTTGATAGGGAATGATAAGCGAAGGCGAAAAGACCTTGGTCATTTTTTCTTCTAACCCACCGTTAATGAGATATTAATTAAATATAATAACCAATTACAGAAGCGCGCTAATGGAATAAATAAGTGGTTTATAGAGTGCGTTGTTAGGAAGAGATTTTTTGCCCACGGCATTTAACTTTTGAGGCCTTATATCTCAGAAACTATCAGAAAAAGTTGCAAATTTTATTAGCTTTGATTATATTGTAAATATATTTTTCTTAAACCCACCGTTTTTGAGATATAAACGATAAACCGAGAAACGGGACTTGCTATAATAAAGAACCATAATAAATAAAGATCCGATTTGCAAGAAATTTTTATTTTAAATTTTAAGTACTCAGAACTAATTGAACATGTTCAAAGTAGTGCAAAGGGGTTTTAAGCTTGTAATCATAATATATATAATGAACAGAATAAATAGAACAGTGCTCAGTTCTTACCTATTCAAATTTCAATGTAGTTAAATAGATGACGTAAAGATTGCATGTGAAAGATATAGGTACCTTCGTAGCGTACAACATATCAATTGAATTAATTTACCAATAGAAAGACTAAATAAATTAGGAGTATATAATATATTTAAAATACGTAAATATAAAGAATATTTTTTTTAACGTTAAAGTTATTTAATTGAGATTAGAAGATCACTAATTTTGCTTAAAACCTCAAATAGTCAGGGGTAACATAGTCCTGAGAGGATAACACTTGGTACCTTATGATATACTCAATGATTTAAGTGGGTTAGTGGAAAGTTGTATTTTAGAGAGTAGTATCTAGATGATCGAGCTTTACTCCACATTGAATTTTCGGAATAAATACGCTTGGTTTGTTGACTAAGTATTTTAATTACAGCATATAATTTAAAAAAATTAATTTCTTAGTCTTAAACTTTTTTCGTAACAAGAAAAATCTTTTAATCATTTTTTAAATATTTAATGTACCTTATTATGTGCAATTTTTCATTCAATCCACGTAGAGGTATTATCAAAGTATTCAGTAACTAATAAAATGCTGAGATAATGCTAAGGGATAGGCAACCATTTATTCATCAATGCATAAGCATTTCAATAATAAAAATGTGCATGCATTACCCAATAATAAAAATATCTCAAAATATGGAGAAAATTAATTTTCAATTTGTGACTCACAATAAGCTAGATTGATTTTTCTTTTTTGCAAATTATATCGAAATCGTTGGCTCTATTTTGAAAAACGCGATTACAAATATTGTTCGTGCATAATGAAAGTAGAGAAAATGTAGAGCATTGTAATGTCACTGGTTGGCGTAGATGCATAAAAGTTTGTGGCGTTCGTACGCTAAAACTGATAATTTTAGTAAAAAATAGGTACTTATTACAAAAATTGTAGGAAGTTTTTTCTATTATCATTTTGCATAGAAATATTTTTGCCGTAAGATGTGTCGGAAAGGAGAAATTGTCAAAAAACAGTGTCAACTTTTGTCAACGTCTGTATCTGGAGGAAGAAGTTGCGTAATATATTGGCTCCAACATGTTTGAACAGGATGCTTAGGTATAGTTATTTCATGTTTGAATTATCTAGAGTTATGTAAGATAACTTCGAATTATCAAGTGTTGTAGTCTTGCCAACCATAAAATTTACTGTGAAATATTGAGTATATGTATATAGTTTTAGAACTTTAAGATAGTTGACTGTAGATAGAGGTTGTGTGTTACATTTTTTTAGGGGCTTAGGATAGTCTACAAGTATCAAGAGCCTCGTATTATCAACGGTTTGAATAAACGAGAGTCGACTGTAATTATATTTCAAACTATAATTTTTTTTAATTATAACCGATGAACACAATTATTGTCTTCCTCGACTCACAACTGACGTCTACGAACCTATCTCGGTCCTTAGTCCAGGAATACCTATTATTCTTTTTTGTTGGATATATATCCCAGTTTGATCGCGAGACTAAAGGTTTCATTTTGACCGAGACAGTTCGTTTATTTTCATTCCATTCATTCATTTTCTTAAAATTGTTTGATTTACTCCGTTTTTACGATTCAGTAAATTGTTATAAATAAATTTTAGAGCTTATTTAGTGTCATGTTATGAACTTATTGAATTCGAAGAAATTTAGTTTTTATATAAGGTCAAAGAACCTTAATATAATATTTATTTTAACACTCTAAACTTTATAGTTTATGACATAAAATATAACTAAGATTTCAAATAGTCTCATATAATCCTAAGTCGTATACTTATATTTTTACAGTTCAAACGCCTTAAAACATTTCTGTGGATATAGTAAAGATATATAAGATTCTTTTAAAAGTCTTTGCAACAGGATACATGTTGTTCATTAAGTTATAGAATAATATCCTCTAACATATTTATTTTATATCTTATAACTTGCTCTATACAAAATTGATTTATATACATTTACTCAATGGATCATGGATACATTTACTCAATACATTTACCAAATCGATTAACTCTATAAAAACAAAAAATTTAAAAAAATAATAAACTTAGTTTCTGAAATGCATTGCATAATAGATTATGCAATGGCTAGTAAAACAAGTTAGATTGTTAGAAGTGAATTAAAAGTTTTGGTATTAAAATTTAATAAAATTCAGAAAATGGAGTCAATCTAATTTTCTATTGGTTTTTAATCATATTGAATACACCATAAATGGTAAATAAATTTGATTTACATTTAAAAGTAAAGCAAATAACTAAAATTCATTCATTTACAAGAAATATCAGTTATATCAAATATACAGATATATATTTGATTTTAATTTGAAATAGAGACGCTAAGTTAAGCTTCCTAATGAAAACACCTAGAGCTGAAAGGGTGGAATCAGGTGAACTCTTACGTTAATAATACTATATGTGTAATTTAATGATAGCATCGATATAACAGTGAGAACTGAAACAAATATACATTAATTTGACAAAAATTTTCAATTAGCAGCTTCTTAATCAAAACATTTAAACTAAAATTCTTTTATTCTCTATAATACAAATAAGAATAGGGGTTTATATTTCGAGAAAAATAAAATTGAAAATTTTTTAATATTTCAAAAAATAAACTTATAAAAGAATAGAATTGAAACTTTTGTTTGACTAAGTTCAATCAGTGTTTTATTTTTTCTTATATAGCGGTTTGAGAGGAATAATAGAAAATGCATTCTATATGTAGTACGTATTGTACATTAAAACTTGATACTCTATTTGAACAGAACACAGATGTATATCACTATAATTGTGTTTTCAAATCTATAGATTCATATTAGTTTCACTAACATTTAATGCATATTACATGTCAAGTAGTAACTGTTGAGAAATCTATCTCTGTTATAATGCATTGTTTGTATACGTTTAGGTTTAACGTCTCTTCATCCTTTATCTTAGCGGAGATTATCTTATACTTAGAAAGGATTGTTTAAGATAACTGGTGCATTCCTATTGGTTTACAAAATCAATTAGAGTCAAATTATTAACACAAATTTGCATTTCAAATTAGTTTAATTATAATCAAGAGTAATTAAGAGGGAGTATATTATTTCACTTTGGCCTAGCCTCTAAGTAAATACTAAAACCCAAATACAGTTTAAGTTAATGTTGATTTAGATTTTTATGGTATTAGGTACCTAGAACCAAATAAAATTTGATTTTTCATTTGCATTTAAAAATATTATTAAGACGTTCATAAATGAGATTAAAATATCAATTGTAGGAGTAATAACTAAGAGTTCATTACAAAAACTTCCAAGTTAGAATGAAAAAAGCTCTATAATTTACGTAAAGTATGATGATGGGTTACGACCTTTACGAAATGTTTTTATAGTTACTTTTACAAATATAATTAAAATTTTGTGAAGTCTTACAAGATTTCATACCTTTGCATGATAATCAATGAAAGTTAGAATTAAATATTAGCTGTGGTAAATTTGTTTCATCAATCATTAAACTTGTCTGTTTTCAAATTCTGCAAGTGAATTGTTTAATATCTCATTAATTATATTACATGAAGTATGAGCATTGAGCACATAAAATTATAAGTATACTCGAGGAAACAATCGTTTTATGCTGTATCTACAACCATCTTTTTGTATTTGTACTATATGTTGCCTACATTATAAACGGTAATCATACAAAGCTTAATGTTGACTTCATAATGAAACGGGATTTGTCCTCAATCTGTAATGAGATTCACATTTAGGGTTCTTTTATAATTTGCGAATAAAATGTTTTTTTTTTTACATACTTAATTTTATAAACACAAATATAGGTACATATTATACTTGATATCACAATAATAATCACTAATTGCTTAAACCAGTGATTCTCAATCACTCTATCGCGGAATTTTTAGGCGCCGCGAAATTCTCGAAGTGTGTTGCCAAATTACAAAAGCATAAACAATAAAATTTATTCTGTATGTTCTTTTATACAACAAATCTGAATTTTGTTCTCTTTTTGTAGTATAGGCATATATTGTTTTGTTTTACATTAAAATTATTATCATAAAATATTTTTATATTGTCTATTATAAAGTGTGTACTACTAAACGCTCACAACGCTCGAAATGTTCTTTTAGCAATGTAAAAGCAATGGCTGAAATAACATTTTGAGCTATGTGAGTGCATTGTAGAACGCAGCTATAGAAGAGTTAAATTGTCCTAAACTTATTTTATAATTAATATACCGCTAAATTTTGCCACTTTTAAGAGTGCACCGCATAAAAAAAGGTTGAAAATTATTGGTTTTGACCCTACTGAATTTACGAATTCACAAACCTAATAGCGTAGAATCTTACTAATGACGATCAAATGCCTATTGTTTGCCTTATATAGCCTAGTGGAATGTTCTAGAAGTTTATCGAGATTTTTCTTTGGTGATAATGGAACGTTTTGGATTGTTCGAGTTAAATCGATTGTCCATCATTCCAGAGTTTTCAATTAGTTTTCAATGTGTGATAATTGAACATTTAATCTATTTTCAATGAGCGGTTCATTCATACATTATTCATCCTTGTTGGTCACAATGATTTAAAAATTCTTACAGTAAGTTGTATTTTCTTATAAGCTACTTTTCGTTCTCACAGTGATCTGGATTGAATTTGAACTACTTTTGAACTGATGGGTGCGCGCACAGGAGAATTTCGGAGTTAAAATTGAAATAAGCTTTTCCATGCAGTGAATTTATTATAGAAGGAGAACAATGTTCTAGGCAATTCTAGAATTTGATTTGAACTGGCAGTCAGGAAGCAGTTCAAATTAATGAATTTGAATTATTATGAGAACAAAGCTATTCTATCCAGTTAATTCGTTCCCTTTAAAAAACGCATAAATTAAGACCACGTAAATAACATAAGTTGTCCGGATCGTCTTTCGATATGTACATATATCATTATATACACGCATAACCAAATACTTAAACCTTGTCACTTCGAAATTTTGAAAAACCGCGTAAAACTTGTAGAAATTATTTTGAGGATAACTATATTATCATCTACTATCATATATCATAACGCAATATTAACAAGTCAAATATATTTTCAATAAGTTATTCCATTTTTATAAAAGTAACTTTTGATTATCTTTATCTATTAAGAATTAAAATGAGTTGAGCAATGAACATTATAAAATGTAAATAATATAAACTGAAAAAGCTTTCAGTAAGCATTACAACAATGCTTAAAAATAAAAAGATAACAATGTCGTCGGTAGACAAGTATGTATTTCGTTTATTATTTTAAAACTTTTGATGAAACTTACTGAAATCTTACATTTTATTGTTACAGGCGTAATTTAGTTGATATGGGTAACTGGTAACGACATTCTGCTTAGTAAATGATCGTTAATTGTATTCACTATACACCAACTACTATCTTAGTACCTACGGCGTTCAATTTATGTGAATATTAGCGAAGTTAACGATCTCAGAAATTTCGTTCTAATAAGCGTTGGTCTAATCAACCAAAACCTTATTTAACCACAAATAGAATTTTCTGTAATTAATTAAACAACAAATATATACTCAAAATACAACTGTACAATCCTCATAGACAATCACATAGACCGTCTATTAAAACAAATGTTATTCTTTTTAAAAAATAATCTGAAAGTGTTAATATGAAAACAAAATTATCAAATTATCAGTTTTTTGGTACATACATTAAAAATACCCTAAATAATAATAAAATTACATTACAATAAATACATATAAAAAAAAAATGTAAGACCTTGAACTTATATGGAAGTGATATGTTTAAAATATTTATCATTTCTGAATTTTAATAAAATATTCCATGTCACTAGAAGTTGTCAAACAATATCTGGAAGTCGCTTTTTTACATTTTAAATACGTTAGGTATCTATATCAAAGCAATATTTAAATTGTCATAAAAATACAAATCAAAGAATACTAAAAGCAAAGAAAGAGACATTATTTATTCAAATCGTTGATTTGATATTAGGAACACATGCTAATATTAATCATATGTATATATAATAGAACATATTATACTAAATATTGAAACTAAAGCTTGAAAAACGAATTTTTAAGAACAGTTAAAGTTATACTAATAACTCTATAAAATATCATAGAAGAAATCAAAGAGATTCAGCTATTTCCTAAAAATAAAAATTAACATTTTTGTCAGTTTCTACGTTTTGTCTATAAAAGGACAAATTCAATTAGTTGACGAAAATAAAATTGGAAGAAATTCTCTATTCGACTTGTAAATAAGTTTTTAACTTATACTGTTTTCTCATGAAATATGCCTTATACTTAAATAAATAAGTCAATATATTTTTATGTTGATTTTCATTCAATTTTGCAACATTTTTCCCCTAACAGTGGCTTCATCAGGCATTTGCAAAACATTATCAAAGGTTTTTTTACAGAATTTTTTTTACAAAATATTATTTAACAAAAATGTATCAATAAATAATTGGAATTACACGTGTGACGTGGGTTTAGAATTTTTGGCATAATGTTGACACTAATTATTTAAAGGTAGGTATTTATTTTATACTTATAAGTTTAAATTTATAAGTTTAAATAATATTTTGTTAAAATGATGATAGATGCCTGATAAGGCCACGATTAGTGGCAAAACGTTGTAGAATTAAATAAAAATCAAAAGAAAATATATTGGTCTGTTAAAACCTGAATTTTGCATTTTATTTATTAAACTGTACTGAAGGATTTTTTAAATACAACGGAAAACGTTTAAGATCAACACACTTAACATGAAATCGGTTATATGAACTGTAACACAAAATAGCACTGTGGTCCCAAGAAAGCATTATTTTACGTTGAGGAATAATTTTATTAACATAAAAAATAATCATCTTTAAGAAAATGCATATATGAAAAAATATTTAATAGCTGCAATACTGTCTAAATATGAATCAATGATTTTTCACTAATTACAAGTGCATATTCCCTTTTTATCAAAGCTTATATCGAACCACCTAGAACAATGGTTCCCAACCTATTGGGGTAATCGTACCCTTTGGTAATAATTTGGAATCTTACGTACCCCTAACTTTAATTATTATAGGAGTATTTATAAACAGCGAAAAAACATATATTCACCTTATATTTTTATAAAATTTTTATACCGGCCGCACTTCTCGTACCCCCGAGGAGTGCTACACGTACCCCTATGGGGTCCATAGACCACCGGTTGGGAATCCGTGACCTAGAATAAGTGAATACTCACAATATGAATACCTAAGTGAATCTTTAATATAACTTGGTGAAATTAGTGTAATTTCACAAATTTGTTGTGAAAAATATTGATTAATAATTGAATAGAGCTTCACTAACGCAATTAGTGTAGTTTTCAAATTTAGAGGGTATTGTGCATAGTGCAGACTAAGTGCATGCATGTAATTATGTCTAGTCAACGGCATCTATTGCATAGCAGAGTTCTTGTACTTTGTAGTATAAAATTCCTAAATGTAAAATATAACGGCATAAAATTAAATTTATTAAAGACTATAATGTACTTAAAGATACAATTCCTTTAATCCGAAATCTATTATGCATGAAAAAAATGACTTGCTTCTTCAGTTTTTAGGCCAGTCAAAATCGACATAAAAAATAGCTAAATTCGCAAAACATAATGTATTTCCGATTTTTAAATATGTTGTTTGGACCCATTAGGGCTATGTATTCTCAAGTTTGAAAGTTGTAGAAAAATTTTGATTGAGGAAAAACTATGAAAATTCTGAACTAGTTTCAGATTTTGCTTGGTATCTCCTATTCCATGCATTTTTCTACGAAAGCTATTATACACGTTTTTTAAGAATATCAAATTTATTATAAATTAAGTCCAAGGCCCACCAAGGCTCTGCACGTTACTTAATCACTGAGTAACGGCACTTTAAAAATATGCCAATTTTTTCAAAAATTGAATATTTTAGTTTTAGACCATTTTTGGATTGAAGTTGCGTCAAAAGCATTAATCCAACGAGCAGAACTAATTGAATATAATTTGTAGACAATTTAATTAGCTTTAAACTTTACGCTTTAAACAAAGCGGGGCCCGTAAGCCTCAAAGTTCTCTCAAAATTTCAGAGAACCCATATAAGGTAAAATCAAATTTTGGTGGATACTCCAGTATTGGTGGAACGTCAGGGTTTATTTGAAGCTAGTCACCATCGTTCTCTTCATTGCAGTTTTGCATATTTTCTCAGAGCAGAAAGCGCACATTGCAGAACATCTAAGCCTTGCTTTCAGGAAAGTGCAGCCGCCAGTCAGCACCCCTTCTTACATTTACAAGAGAGGTGTTTTAGTAGCTCTCCGGGGACAGGATCTTGCCGACTGGCAATGTGGATGAGTCCAGCCGCGGTCATATATGCTTTAAAATCACTAAATGCAACAAAAAAGTGTTAAGGTACATTTTTGGGAAAATGTAATTTTACCTTTTATGTATTTTTTTTTAAGATTTTGAGAGAACACGTGGCTTACAGACTCCGCTCTGCACGTAATTTAAAGCTAATTAGATTACCTACAAAAATATAGACAAATTTTGCTCGTAGGATCAATGGTTTTGACGCAACTTTAATCCAAAAAAAGTGTAAAACTAAAATCTTCAATTTTCGAAAAATCTGGCCTATTTTCAAAGTGCCGTAACTCGGTAACCCATTGACGTCCAGAGCTTCGATTGGGCTTAATTTGAAACAAATTTGATGCTCTTAAAAACGTTTAGAATAGCTTTCGAAGAAAAATGTATGAATTAGGAGTTATAGTATAAATGCATATTTGTAAAGTAAATATAGTATTTATAAGTTTATTTGTTGTCGCTCCAACCACCAAAATCCGATTTAACCTTATATGGGTTCTCTGAAATTTTGAGAGAACTACGAGGCTTACGGGCCCCGCTTTGTACTTAGTTTAAAGCTAATTAAATTGTCTACAAATTATATTCAATAAGTTTTGCACGTTGGATCAATGGTTTTGACGCAACTTCGATCCAAAAATGGCCTAAAACTAAAATTTTCAATTTTTGAAAAAATTGGCATATTTTTAAAGTGCCGTTACTCAGTGATCAAGTAACGTGCAGAGCCCCGGTTGGACTTATTTTATAATAAATTTTATGTTCTTAAGAAACGTACTGAACAGCTTTTGAAGAAAAATGCGTGGATTAGGAGATACCAAGCAGAATCTGAAACAAATTCAGAATTTTTATAGTTTTTCCTCAATCAAAATTTTTCCACAACTATTTGAGAGTTGCAAACTTGAGAATACATATCTCTAATGAGTCCAAACAACATATTAAAAAATCAGAGATACATTATGTTTTGCGAATTTATTGTTGATTTTGACTGGGCTATTTGTGTTGTCCGTTTTTCTGTCTGATTTAAAGCTAACAATTAATAGCAGAAAATACTTTAGGTGCATCTTTCACATCGTATCTCAACAAAGTTGGCGATTGAAATGACTAAACTACTGGAAATGGACGTACAAATGGTTAAACATCAAAAAAACAAGTAAGTAACAGCTTATTGTCATGCTTTTAAAATTTGTATGAAGGGAAAAATTGAAATAAATAGAAAAATCAGTCGAAAAAGTTACACAAAGATATAACAGGTAAAAAGGTATGCAAAAGGTTTTTAAACTAAAGATAATTTCCATGTATGCTTGAGATGGTACTCAAATTTATTTACCCCGATATTACTGTAGCACATCTTGACAACATTAAAAAATTGACCAATAACTAATTATATAAAAAAACAACTTTATTAGCAATTCGTTTTGAATGATATACCTATAGGCTATAATATAATATATTATATCTATATAATAGATACATTATAAAAAAGGAAAAGCGAAGAAGGACGACGCACAAAGTAATTAAACCGTTTTCTTTGAAAGTGGTGTAAGTAATTACATATAGCAGGTACCTTAGTAGAAGATGATGTGATGTTTAAAGGTTATCTTTTGAACTGCATAATTACATAGGTGCTTATTTTTACAAAAAGCTCGTATTAATTACCTAGCTTTTTGACAAAAATAAATTTTCATCACATTAAAAAATACTTTAATTTTCACTGGAAAATGGATATAATGTAAAAATAACTGAAGTTGATTTATAATTCTATACTTAGTAAACAAATATCTTAGGAATACCTTTGCATACTGTTTCGATTTGATATAGAAGCCGATATATACATATATAATATAAGTAATGTATATGAACACTGCAACTTTGCAAAAATATCAATTTTGTAAAAATAGCAAAATTAAATAATGCATGAATTACAGTTTAAACAGGAAAAAAGCTACAAAAAAAAAACAAATTTTAATTAAGACACTAAACTCTTCTAAAATATAATATTTAAAACGAATTATTGATGCTTTTATGTTCTGGTTCCACCAAAATAGAACCAATGTCACATATCATTATTAACCGACCGTTTACACAAAAATATTCTTGAAACGATTCATTTTGGTTTAGAAAAACAAATAACATATTCTTGTGACAAATAATTATAACGATAAAAAAATTTAAAATAATATACAAATACCAACTAAAAATAATCATATACTTACCTCATTTAAAACCGTTGAAGTTTATTTATTGTTTGACTTCCATCATAAAAATGACAATTAAATCCTTTTTTTTTTGTTCGTAACAATAAATTTAATTATCGTCACATTAAAAACGAATCATCAAAGAAGCTTTGAACCCATTACTTAAACAGTTTAAAGTAGTTTTAATATATTGGACATATAATAGATTTTTTTAAGCAATTTATTGCAAGAAATGTTAAAAATTCATTTTATTAGTTTTGAAATGTAACTATTAATTCTTCTTGATCCTGCCCGCTTTGCTAAGCGTCCATAAATTAAACTATATGATATTTATATAATCCATTATAGAAAATTTCAATAAATTTCTTTTAGTCTTAGAAGTACAAAATAATAGTTGTTTTTCTAAAATCGCACATTTTTTCAGAATATTAAATATTCTGGATAACTTCCAGACCTTAAATCCAAGGAACGATTAGATTTCATAGTAAGTTGTATTACAATTTAGTTAGTTCACAGGCTCTGTACGTTTTTTTTTTTTCCAAGACGAAAAGTATTAAGTATATTATCTTAAAAGTGTGCAGTTTTGTACAATAAAAAGCTTCTAGTGTTCTTCTCAAAAACCTAACACATCTTCATCAATGTTGTGTACCTAAGGGTTAAAGAACCAATATTTTTTGTTTTCACCTACTCTCACCACCAATTTTTTTCTAGACTTAGTTATTACAGTATACTACTTTCTTAGAAAATTTCAAGCTTGAGAGTTGTATCCTTTTTTAAAATTGGTCTTCAAATGATGTAATACAATTCTCAAGTTAGAAATTATCTAAAAAAGTAGTATACTGTTATGACTAACAATAAGTCGAGAAAAAAATTGTAGGTAAATCTTAATCTTATCTTTAAAATTTTAATATTTAAAAACGTTGGTCTGTGCTTTAAGAAACGTTACTTTTACTTATTTTTTTTGCTTTGTTACAATCAAGCAGGCCTAAATATGTATTGGGAAAAAATTTTTAAACATTTTATGCTCTTTCACATTGTTTTTGTTTAAACTAAATATCTATAAACACAAAGAAGCTACAGAGTTATAAAATGACGTCGCCCACAAAAAAACTGAGCTCTATTAATAGGGTAGAGTAATGGGTTAAAATATAAAAAAATGAATACATTTTATCAGCGACCATCATTGGTCGATTTTATTTGGATTGACGCCTTATCAACTCCGCTTATTGTCTAGGATCATTACCGTCTTTGTTTTAATGTCCTACGTTACTTGGTTCGAAAGTTATTACATTTTCTTTACACGGGGAACAGTGTTGTTTAAAAAAATTTTAAAAACCTATATTACTTAAATCTTAAAAAAAAATTAAAATTAATTTCTTTAAAGGTGTTTACCCCTATTTGATACGTACACTTCATATAATACTGGCTGATACCTGCTCACTTCGCTGAGCGTTTCTGAATTAAACTAATTGATTAATAGAAACTTTCAACCAAAATATAAAATTTCAGCCATTATTACAGAAAAAAAATTATTTCAAGACCATATACCAAATATCTGTTAAACGATTTCTTCGGTTAAGAGATATAAGCTATCCCATAGGTTCTATACTCTTTTGAGAACAAAAACTTAAGTTACTATGAATTAGATATTATATAATAACTAGATAGCGTTCAGCAATTTAGCATTAAAGAGCAATTAGTAGTTAGCATTCAATTACCAATAGCATTTAAGAGTTATCTTACAGGAACCATACCTTATTTTAGGACAGTTAATAAGCAATGTGTTATCTTAAGATCTAAAGTCTCTCTTTTGAGACACCCTCTTTTTCACTCTTTTTGGAGCACTCTCATTTTTCACACCTTTTCAGACACAAACTTTTTTCTCTCCATTTGGGACATCCAATTTTTTCATCCCTTTTGGGACACCCTCGATGAGTAAAAAAGCTATTGAGCTTAAACGTCGTGTCAAGTTTACCACTACGAATTAGGGGTTATGTGAGACAAACAAATGGGAACATCTAAATGACTTTCCCTCCCAATATCTCTCGGGGGACTCTTGTGGGAGTTGCGCTGAAAATTTAAAAAGTGACAAACCTTCCCTGGAGACAACAAAAACAATTACTCCAAGTTTCCTCAAAATCGGTCGAACAGTTTAGGAATGCAGAAAAGACAGACATACATACATACATTCGTTTTTTATAATAGATACATAATCACACTGTAGGTATATAATTATATAAAGTACATTAATTATACCACGAGTAATAGCAGGTCGCTTGAAATACACCCAGTATAATGTGATTCCAGATTTTTGATACTAATAAAACAACAAAAACAACTATTAAATAAAATTAATCGGGATTAAAAAACACAGATTTGGTTTGGAGCAATTAAAAATTCGATTAAAGCCAAATAATTGAAAAAAAATCTCTAGGTTACAATAACTGTTTAATGTTGGTAATTTTCTTTCCATATAGACACCTAAATATTGTAATGCGTACACTTCTACGTATTTTACGCTCTAAGGATTATCGTTAATATTTATCTGCTATAAGCATTCCTATAGCTATAACGTTCATAAAGTGAGTCATTAAGTTGGTAGCTTAATGTGTATTGTATAAAAAACTAGGTAGATGTTCAATTCAAAGAAGTGTTTGTTACAAAACTAATTAGGAAAAACAACAATTATAATTGTAAGCATTCTACCAACTTATATTCTACTATTAAGGTGGTTATAAAAATGTTATCTCCCTTAAAATTTTTAGAAGTTTTGTTTAAAAAATCAAATAAGTTAAATTTTTTCCAATTAATTATTTTGATAAAAAAACGTTTGCATCATAAAAACTTATTTTCTAAATATAAAACTTTGCTCTAAGCCCGAATTAAAGCAAACCACTAATAGGATCTTTAGTCTCTATGTCTAAAGCTTGACAATCTATCATTAGACATTGTGTGATCCTTGCTCAAAGTCTCCATATTTGGAGAAAACTGGATGCATGATTTTCACAAACGTAATTGCCAAACGAGCAAAAAATGTACAAAATTTAAATTTGTTAATGTCAGATTTTTAATTAAAAGTGTTCTTTTTATTTTTTTTTAAATTTGTTTGCACAATCTTCTCCTGGTATAATAATTTTAAATGTTTCGTCATAGCGTTTCGTGAGAAACTTGTCCGGTTGAAGGAGAATAACAAAGGACACAAAAAATAATCTAAGTATGATTTATTTTCTTTTTATTCTTCATCGTGTATTCGGATTATATCACTTGGCTAAAATTTTTATCCAACATAATTATGCTTAAATTTTACCATCATTATATTGGAAGTTGAATTGAGTTGGGTGCAAGAAACGTTTTATTAATTTATTTTCTACAAAAACATTTTTTTCTTCCTGAAATAAGTCGTCAGCAAATTTTAACATTGAAGTTATTATAATCAAGCTGTAAATAATTTCGAAAACACTTGATTTGAGTTGGTTAGTAAAAAATGTTATAATGATTAAAAAAAAAATCGCGAGAACGCTTCAAGTAAAAAGTCTTTAAATTGAGGTCTTTAGATTGAAGTCTTTAAATATTCGAAAATATTCTTTTAATATTTAAAAAAATTACATCATATTTTATTTGTAAATTGTAGACGTTGTTGGCTTAAAAGTAAATTGTTGCAACAGTTTGAGGTTTTTGAATAATTCTATTATTTAAAAACTCCTCTTTTGAATAAAAAATTTAACTTTTATCATTTTCGCATGGTTCTTGAATTACTAGGTAGTAGTAAGTAGTTACTAATTAGTTTTTTAATAAAAAATTCTAAATGTTGTTGCCTTTTTTTTTTTTTGAAAATCTTTGTTTTTTCTAAATCCTCTATTAAAACCTCTAAAGTTATGATATACTCGCGCAGATTATTTTTATATAAATCTGTATTTCATATAGAACTATAATACACCTATTTTGTATAGAACTAAATCCTTTACATAGAGAAGCTTCAATCCCCTGGGGGTCGAAAAATATATTATTAGAGAATTTTAAAACTTTTCTACAATTCAAAACAAAAAATTACGTAACAGTCTTAAAAGTGATACCTACATATAAATGCCAGTGGCAGATGAATTTTTTTCTCTTTTCTCTTTGTCTGCAAACTGTCTCTGGACAATAAGCAAACCGAATGTCTGCAAAGTACTTTAATCTTTACTACTTTGAGTAGTAAGCTATTTGACGATTATCAATAATTTCTATATAATTTCCGTAAACGAATTTGTAACGTGTAGTTATTAAAAGTTCAATTTTAGAGCTTTGAGTATAAAACACATACAATAGAAAATTTTAACATTTTATTAAGTTTTGAGCTAAATTATATAATAGCCAAATGAAGATATTATAAAAGTGCCCAGATAATTATAATTCATTTCGAGACTAACTCTTTATTGTCTAAAATAATACTTTTATTGGGCAATTTCAAGTATAGATAAAGTAAATTACTTAAATTGATATAGATAATTTTCAAATCGAAGAATGTTAAAAGTCTTAATTTTTTTGATTAGATACATTCATTCAAGAGTAAATGACAACCAAAGATATCCTGTATATCTGTATTATAAGAAAAAACTCTTCGAGTTAAGAGGTTCCATTGAGCTTTATTTGAGAAAAAGTAACCACTTGAATTCCGGAAATGAGATGTTTTTTTAATACATTAGAGTAATCAACAAATTTTCACGATCTTTTATGTTTTTAATTTATCAACAAGATAATTTTTTAGAGTAGGCATAAAAATAATTTTAACCAACAAGTGTTCTTATCCTTTCAACGAAGTGCTTCAAAAAATCTTTATGATTTTTTTCTACTTCACAGTTCACATATTCATATATTTTTCAAATATTTTAATTTTAATTTATTTAATGTGACCCACGTAAACTTAACACAAGTGGAAGCCTTTCCTTTCTAGCATCAAGTGCATTAGCAAACTTGGTAAATTGATGGTAATATTGGAAATGAGACATTGGAAATTTAGTTATAGTATAATGTACTTTGAAGGCATTTAAAATGGTGTAGAAGTTTATTTTTTATTTATTAAAGGGGAAATTGTCAAAAGTTCTTCCTTAATGTTAGTGTAATATCCTCTGAGAAATAAATATTTGAACTGTTTTTCTTCAGTGGTTTAACCTCCAGCGTGTCTTTAATAAAACTTACCTAGTATTCTATCAAGTTCTATATTTTTATTTACGTCAGTTATATTAACAGCTTCTAAAGACATAAATTCAAAAATCTTAATATCTTTAATATCTTTTAATTTATAATCTTTAATATCTTAAATGTTCATAAAGATCATAAAAAATTAAAATTTTTTTATTCAAATTTACAAACTTTCATTGAAAGAGTTTAAGTTGCGGTTATTCGTTTCAACTTATTAAAAAGTTATCACATCTAAGCTAGTATAACGATATAACTCTTGTAATGTGTACCATTTGTACTTGTTCCTACAAACAGTAAAAACGTATCATTATACAACACGCTTATACTGAAATGATATTATTTGAAGAATGAATATATTATTAGAAGTAAAATAATTCATTAAAAATGGATGATTTAAAGAAAACTAACAGCTTTTAAGAATATAAATTCAAAGAAATTCAGCTTTAATGTCTTATTGTTAGTTACAAGTGGTTAAATCTCTTACATTAACGCTCCATAAATACCCGTTGGGTTTCCATTGAATCGTAGATTTTCCCAGGATTAACTGAAAACAAAAAAAAAAAACAAAATCTTCTCAATTTACATTTTTAATGTTTAGACAGTCGTGACATTACCTTAGATGTAGAAAAGTGGAAAATATTTTGGAAAATTCGAAAAATTTAAAATTTGTGTTTTTACAAAAGGTGTTTTCGATACCAAATATGCTACCAAAATTTTTAGAAATGGAAATTTTTCTGGAGAAAATTAAAAAAATTAAAATTTTGCGTTTTTGAGAATAGTTCTATTGATAGAGCTTTTGAGGGCACTGATACCGAATCTGTTGTCAATCAAACTTCGACAGAAAATTCAGTATCAGCGCCTTTGAAAATTCCATGATAACAACTTTAAGCCTAAATTTTTTGAATTTTCCGGAAAATTTTTCACTTTTATTAGTAGCTTTGGTATCAACGCTCTCGAAATATGTAATTCATATTTTATTGAAATTAAATTTGTTTATTGATGTTGTCTTTAAGTCCTTTCAATATTTAGTAATTATGGTAAATAGTGGATAGTACCTATATCCGTCAATAGGATAGTATATTTCGTCAAATTTTCCGTAACTGTAGAGCGCTGACGTAGTGAAAAAATTTGACGGAACGTTGGCAATTAAAAAAAAAATAATATTCTACAAATATAGTGTCCTTATTATTCACTATTTACCAAAATTACTAAATTTATTTAAGTACTTTTTTAAAACGAGTGTTTTATTATCTGTGGTCCTGTGTAATATCTACATATATATTTTTCTCACTCAAATTACGTTTTATGTATTGTATAGGTAAAGAATAATAAAGTTTGAAACGCTTTCTTTCTTTTATTTCATTATTTTAATTATTTTTAAGAAGTAAATTTAGGAAAGTCTTCTTAGTAGTATTGGGGTTAGATCTTTGCTTTGCGTTAGTCGTGCTCGGATTGATTCTTTTCGAATCCTAGATTTTCTTAGAATTAATTAAAAACAAACTTTTTTTGAGTCCACTTAATGGCGTAGCAGTTTTGTTAGACCTCCACTCCATGGGTTTGTGGTACTCGATTGGAATCTCGGTGAATCTAAGATATTCTTGGATTTGTGAATAACAGACATATTTTGTTGTAGGACAATTCTGATATGACTTTATAGATGTTGAAGCGACTTACAACACAAAAAAATAAAAATCTGAATTTCCTATGTTTGGACAATCATCATATAAGCTTAGCTAAAAATTAAATAAGGAATGAGTAGGAATATTTGAAGATAATTTTTGAAAAGAAAAATAGGAAATTAATAGAATTGTAAACTAGAATGGTTTAAAATGTACATATTGATAGTTTTGACTCTTTAGACTCTTAGATAAGTTTGTTAAAGGGACTTTAAATTCCAAAAGAAAATCAGAAAATTATTTCAGTAAAAGTGTATGATTAAAATACTATAACTTAAATATTTTCTATAAAAATAATCAAAGTTGCATAGTAAGAAGTTTAGTGGTTGTTCGTTTGAACCAATTAAAAAATTATCATATGTAAGTTGGTATAAGGATATAACACTCGTTGTAATAAGTGTACTTGTTCGTACAAATAGTAAAAACATATTTTAAGTATATAACACGCCGCCTCCGAGAACGGCGTTTTGGTCGTCGACGTCGTGAGGCGGTCGTATTTTGCTCGTTCACAACGCGGCGTCGAGTGCTTTACTTGTCGCGATTCAGCCTCGATGTCAGTTGTAATCGTGTTGCGAATCGGGAACGGTTCCCTCTAACCATTTTCATGTGTTTGTGCGAACGCTCGCGATATATATCCGAAATTTTCAACAACTAAAATAAATTTCTTTAGTGTGTTCTGCAATTATAATAATCGTTTTGTACCACAAATAGATTGTAATCGTTACAAGTATAAAAGTTTTTTGTTCATTTACAAAGTTGATATATTAATGTAAGTACTATATTAACTTTTACATTAATCACAGATTAGAATAAATGCTCTGTACGTAAAATTAAGTAAAGGTGAAAATTCTTGACACGCAACAGGAAAAACAATTTTCTTTTAAACGAAAAACTTATCATAATTACTCTTTTCTTTTACAAACAATTTACTTTCGAAAAAAACTTTACCAACTTTACAAATTAATTCTTTACCTTAAAAATTTTATCTTTGCAAAAATTTTTTTTAATACAAACAATATTTAAAATTATAATTAAAATTTCATTTAAAACTTTTCGAAAAAACAAAAGTAAAATTCTACTCAAATAACATTTCAATTATTTTTTTTCATATTTGTGAAACACCTCGTTTATACAACCACTGTTGATATAAAGCTTCAGATAATTATGATTCTGTAATTACTTCCATTGAAACTTTATGATTAAATAGTAATTAACAAATGGAGATTTAAAAATATTTTCTTCATTCAAAACCTATGTATGTCGTTAAAATGAAAACGCATTAAACTTTTCACTACAACTTTATTTGTATAAATATTTTACACGAAAAGTTTCAATAGAGTATAGTAATTTGAAATTTTCAAAATTCTTTTATGGAAATGATGCTAATTTATATGACAGACAAAAATATCACTGCGTAAAAAGGTTTGCAAAAAATCTGGAAAATTGCATAGAACATTAAGTTTTTATATCCGTTTTTATGACCATGGGATAATGCTATAATTTCATGAGGTATTTGAAAAATGTGAGAAATGCTCCAATAAGCAATATTTTTAATACAATGACTTACAAAGTGAAAAAAGGATAAGTCTCTCGTTGGGAAATAGTCTATTCAAAAATAAAAACGACTTTTTAATTTAAATGAATTTAAATGCAATTTTGTCTAAAATCTGCAATTCCACAAATATTTACACTGAATTATTCATTAAATCAGAGTTCTTGAAAATTAGTATAGGTATAATGTTTATTATTTTTTAAATGTATATCGCGATTTTCACATACGAGATGTAAATTTTTGGAAATGTATCTACGACTATTTGCTTAAAATTTTACCATATAACATATCGCATGACTTGAGTAAAATTAAACATAAAGTAATATTATAAAATCAAATTGATCTTGAAACATGACTTGTTGAAACACAAATTATTTTGTCGGTAGACATTTTTTGCAATACTAAAAAATATTTTGCATGATTGTTTATAAAATTTTTGATAATCATGCAATAGCATTGTGAAAATATGGCGACGTCAAATGAAGAAAATGAGAAAATTAAGCTTTATGATAACGGAGGGTTGGTTTAACAGCAAAAAAAATTTATTCTGATCGCTTTAATTGTGATAAATGTGCTCAAATAAATATTAACCAAATTTGATTTTAAGCACAGATAACAAAAATCAATTTTTCACTGTGTAAATTTAGATATAAATTTCTGTTTGTCTTTTGGTACAGTAGAGGTTTTTACTGTAATTCTTTTCTTTTCAACTTTTATTTATTTTGAATTTCGCTAGTATTTATTTTCTTTATCTTCATTAAATAAATTTGAATTGCTTTTAATTGACGTAAAATATTTAATTATAGACTTCGTTATGTTCAAATATCCCATAATCTATCTTTATTCATATTGTTTAACGTTCTGCAAGGAATTGTATAAAAGCAAAAAAATGTTTCAAGAGTAACTATTGCATGCATTGCTCATATCTTTAATACTATTATAGTAAAATCAATGCTATACATATTAAAAATTCTATTTTACCGTATTCTATCTTCTTTCTATCTTCTTTCTATTGATTTCCTATTTTTTTTTTTTTCAAATTAAAGAAATCTCTCAAGTTGAGATTAGGGAAGTTCTCATATTATCTTCGTATATTTTTACCAATTTCTCATTTCATTTTAACAAAATTTTCATTTGTCGATAATGCTCAAAGCTTATTGTGTGCATTGAATATGCAGGTAATAATACAATTTAAAAAAATTTATTTTATTTCACTTCTTTTTTTCTTTATTTCTTTATTTTTTTATTTCTTTTTTCTTTTTTCTTTTTTTTTTGTTTATTTAACGTCGTTTTTATAATAAATATTAACTAAAAATTGTGAAAATGTATAACGTGTGAAAACCAGTATCTACGAAAAAAAGAACCCACTTTTGTCAATCGCGATTTTGTCGGTATGCGTCTATACCGTACATGCATAGAATCAAATAGGTAGTCTTGGGCATATAAAAAAATCAGACTTAAAGCTAAAAATTGCTTTTTTATTTCTTAAAAAAATTATACCTATACCTACATTTGTGTGCATTATTCTCTTTTTTATAAAGCTTTCTATTCTTTCGATTTAATCTGATTCAGTCCTTGGAATATTATAATACAATTATTATTACATTTGTATTTAAGTGCATTGTAAAGTCTTTTGTATTTGTATTTCAAGTCATATTATATCTATAAATGTTAGCAAATTAATATTTATTTTTGATATTTTCTAAAACTTGTTATAAAATTAAGATCGATTTTTTTAAAATGTAACTGAAATGAAAAGTTTAAGGTTTTTAAAAAATACGTAGGTATATGAAATATATACCTATTTCAAATAAATGCATCTTAAACAACGATATTATTTTCTGTTTTACATGATATATCATTACGCTTATTTTACTATCCTTAGTGATCTGGAATACTTCAATATCTTTTATACTCAGTTTACATTCTGTATGCATATCTTAGAAATTGCAAAAGAAATAAAGCTAAAGAAAAAAATAAAAATTCTACGATGTAACATATATTTGTGAAAATAAACCACAAAAATAGAATACTGAAGTAAGAATTATTTGTATACAGTTTCCGATAAGATAAACATTTTTTTACGTTTCTTTTGTATTTTTCATTACATAAACATTGGTTTTAAATGAAGAAATATAAGTTTGAAAATGTCATACCACATCCGTGTTCTCGTTTTAAAGTACACAATTAAATACTTTTTGCTCGCGAATTAATTGTAATAAATGTGATATGTTTCAATATTGAAACTACTTAAAAATTATGACTTAATTAAATGAGACTGCCATATGTTTGTTTAATGGCATTTTTTCAAATATTTCAAGTGGATGTATTAATCATGCTTTAAAATTTTAATATTTCTCGTTTTGTGCAATAGATTGAATATTTGAGGATGTATATAATTATGAAGTTAATTGCTGAAAAACATTGGATTTTTATTGAAATTAAATAAATGTGAAAAATTTCAAGGGAAAAGTAAATTAAGATTCAACGCAAAGACGTTAACTTGACAACAAAAGTGTTTTTATTTGCCCTAACACAATCAAGCTAATTATAATTTTGAGCATTTCTCATCCTTATGCAGAGGTAAAGATGAAAGGTTCTTATTGTACGGAAATATATGTGCTTTTTGATAACGTAAAAAAGAAAATTATTTTAATTTTTTTTCATAAAACCTTTCAGATTTTTATGAAACGAAAGTGATTTTAAATTATTAATAACAATTATTCGTCTTTTTTATGAAACATGATATATATATATCTATTATTATAGGCTTAGAGGTTTTGTAAATAAAGGTTTTGTAAAATCAAGGTTTTGTATTTGAAATGTATTGACTATGTAGATTTATACTGACAAAAGGGTAAAATTTATTTTGGAAATTGTATTTATTGTTAAAATTTACTATTTTTTTTTCAAAAATGTATTTAAAACAGTCTTAAAAATAACGGTTCACTAATATTTATTTTAAGTTTTGCTTGTCTTAAATTTTTTGGTAATAGAACAGTGAACCTAAAAGTGTAACAATATATTTTTACTTGGCTATAAAGAATTCAAAGAAGGTTCAGTACATTTTTAGCCTATCTGTATTAATTTATGTATGTTTATTTGTTTTCGAATGTGTTCTAAATTATTTATCATAATTTTAGAAAAGATACATCGTTAAAAGCGTCTTACTTGCCGATTGGTTATGGGCTATGTGATGTCAGAGTAATTTTAATATGGCACTTTTTAGACGATTTAAATTCCATAATAAAAAATTGAGTGTGTTTGTTGACCACACACTAGAAGTATAACTTCTTTCGATATCTATGTATCATATATTATGTAAATCAAGATTTTAGACGTTAAACTCAATGTAAAAGTGGGGACATACGAAGATCCGCACAAAAATGAATCGGAGAATAGGCCTGCACTATGTATTATAGACATATACGAACGTAACTCTCTTTCTTTCTGTCTTTACCAACGTATATCTCCCCTCTCAACTTCGCCAGATCACACTTTTCGTAACACTTCTGTAACACATTCACCAGTTTACTCCCCAAGTCTAACGCGAGTAAAGAAGTTATACTTCAAGAAATATTAACACTAATGTATATTATTAAAACGAAAAACAAAATAATTGAATGAAAAAAAAGTTTCTGAAAATGCCAAAAAAGTATCCATTCAAGTATCCAGTAGCCATCCATTTGAAAATCAAAAGTTAGAAGCTACATGTTCTAGGGTGAAGGAGCAAAAAAAAATTCTTCCACTTAAAATAAAATAGAATAAAAATGATTAAAGAGGTCTTTTTAATTTTTTAAAACTTTTTAAAAAGTTTTTTCGGTATTTAGAAAAAAGGGGGTGAATCGTATAATTTGTGTTATTCTGTATTTGCTAGTCACAATTTGCTCTAGCCGAGTTAACATTGGTTGAACTTTTTTTTATAACAGTACGATAATTATGTTAATTAGATATAATACATAACATGTATACAAAAATACTACCACAGAAACTTAATTAGACAAATTGATAGCTTGAAAAGTTTTAAAACTATTAGATAGACGATTTTTTTGAGATTCAAATTAAAAAGAAACAAAACATAAATGGATATTTAATAAGTAGTAAACGTTAGATTTATCTATGATATAAAATAACTTATTGATTTACACAAGATTTATTATTAATTGTACAAACGTCAATTGAAGTAATGTTTAAACCAATTAAATCAATTTAATTAAAAGTTTGGTGTTTTTGTTTTGCTGCCAAATGTTTCTTATACCATGAAATATGTGTTGTAAAAAGCATTCTTTAATTACTGCTTTGTTAAACATACACAAAGATAAAGTTGCAATTTACTTTGTTTGATGTGATTAAGAAAACAAAAAGATAAATCAATTTTTTTTTTTTGGTTTATTTAAGGTCGCATCAACTACTATTGTCATTAGCGACCGTCGAATCCGAAAACCCATGAAAAATTTTTTGAGCTTTCATTGGGATTCGAACGAACCCAGGACCACTGGCGTATAAGGCAACTATCTAGTCTACCACTCCACTAAGTGATAAATCAATTTTTATTAAAGTATAATCTTGATAGAACAATATACATTTTCACCTGTTGCACTCATTTTAATATCCAGCAGTCTTGCACTAATTTAAGGAGTTTTAGTAATTAAGCATTTGCGTTATTAGCTTACATTTCTCATGATACTATTGTTCTATGTCCATAATCGTTGTAATGCACACTAAGATTTTGGTTAGCAGCTAAAGTTAAAGACAAAGTGAGGAAACTTATCATTTGTGAGCAGATTAAGATGAAAGCCTTTATAAAGCAAGTTAGCTGAAATAACCGGAAAGCTTGAAGAGCAAAATTAGTGTTACAGCGTCTTAAAGATAAACTAAGTTTCATTAAGTTTCAAATATATTCTACTCTTTTAAAGTGAAAAAATGTAAACTGTCTTCAATTATTTCAATTTCACTCTTAAGTCGCTAATGATAAAATTTGTTTCAAATAATTAACAACGCCAATTTATAAGGCTCTGTTGTTTTCATTACAATTAAAACAATTGTTACACTAAATTTATTTGAAAATACCTCAAGCTACGTTTTATGTTAATATATTTATTATTATCAAGTTCAAGGGCGGTATAAATTTTGATGTGGTAAGCCAAGAAGGTTAAAATATCTCCATTAGTTTAAATAATAATTACATACGTTAAAATTTGAACTCATATGAATCTTTTATTTTAATATTAATAGCTCCACGGCTTTATAATTAAATGCATTTTAAATGCTTAGCAAGGAAACTGGGTTTATTTATCACTTAATTTTATTTTGTTTAAAAAAATATTTTCTCCCAAAAACATTTTGATAACATTCTTCGATGGTAACTTTATGAAAATAATTTGTTTAATGTATATACATTTTAAGTGCTATAAACACTAAATAATATAACATGGTAATGCTAAAGTTCAATAACCAAATAACAAAATTATAATTAATGACATTTAAGGCTGTGAGAATACGGTTGTGGAAAATTGTGAAAAAACACTACACACAAGACTTGTAGTGGCTTTACCCTCAGAGAAGATTTTAACTGTATCTTACAAACATCATTTAACCCTTATATTTCATTATATGTGTATATTAAAAGCTTAAGTAAACGTACACATGAGAAGTATAATATTTACACGTAAAATTATGTCTCTTTATTACGTTCTGATAGGAAAATTACCAAAAATAACTATTTTCATAACAAGTTTTCTTTGGACTAATCAATTATAAAAAAAAAAAACTTTAGTAGCCTTTTAGTTATTTTAATTTTGTAATTTTATTTTCATTAGTACCTAAGTGTGCTAATATGACTTGATTAGATTCTATAACTGTTGATAATTTTAACAAGACAATTACTTTAGGTACCTATTAGTAATTTTGAAAAAAAAAACTGGTTTATACAAACTTTGAGAAAAGTAATTTTGATAAATAGTTACATTTTTGTGGTACAAGTAATATGAGTTGAGTTGAAATTATTTTTAATAATTTATTTTTCTTAGTTATAATAAGGGACCGTTCACATACTACGTTACGCTAGATTTCGCCATTTCCCCCTCCCTTCCCCTTCGTCACGTTGTGTGACACTTTTTGCAACCCTCCTATAAATATTACATCATAAAAGCTAGACCTCTCCCCCCTTAGTTCATTTCGATTCATAATATAATAAATATTGATACATACTTTTAAATATTTATTATTTTAATAATAAAATTTCCATACAGTAATAAATATTAAAAATAATAAGCAAATAAATATTTTTTTTATTTACAATCAGCAGTCCAGGGGTTCTCTTAATACTTTAAATACATAAAATTTAATATCTGCTGCGACGCGGTGAGAGTACTTTCTTTTAAATGAAACCCGCTTTTGGTTTAAATAAAATAAAAGAATTGCTAAGAATTGGATAAGAATTTATAAATTGAATAATATTTAAATATATATCTACATAAACAGAACTGTATGTAAACAGCGTCTATGCAACTACTAACTCCCACCATTAACCCTAGAACTGTCCTTATTTGAATGACTTATTCTATGAAAAAGGTTCAAATTAAAATTTAAGGCATTGATATGTCAAAGAACTATAGTCAGTTTGAGCAAAATTGTTGAAGCCGTTTTCGAAAAAAATTGAAAAAGCTCAAAAACCCATAGAATAAAGTGGAGCTTCTGGTTAACCGATTTCAATCAAAAGCTTTGCGATAATATAAAGACAAAGTTCAAACTTTGATGAAATTAAGATAAAGTTTTCGATACGATATCACACGCACACAGAAAATTTCTAAAAACCACTTTTTTGGATTTAGGGGACCTAAAAACATGTATTTCCGGTGAAAACTCGAAATCAAAAATGTGACCCGACTACAATACTTTCTTTACTAGATAGTAGTAAGAGAAAGTAGTAGGTACTTATATATTTACATAATCAATACGATTGACTTGCTATATCGTGACAGAAAAATAAAATTAAAAAATTGAAAAAAAAAATTAAAGAAGAAGTGTTTGATGAATGGTGAACATTACGTTTTTTTAGACCCCTCCGTCCCCATTCGTCACATTTTGTCACACTTAGTGATACCCCTACCTCCCCCTGGTATGCGTACGTATTTTATGAAGCTTTCTAGAGAAACTCTTTAGAAGCATCGGGTTCTGTTCAACTTTAGTACACCCAAACCTCGCTTTGCGTCGTTTTGTTTTGCGTTTTTTCGAAGTTGCGTCGCTGCTGAATTAGTATGTACTAATTTTCATTGTGCGTCGTTAGATTTCCGAAGTTGCGTTGTTTTGGGTTCGAGTCTTTAATTTTTTTTTATTGAAATTTCCTTTTGTTTCTAAAATATGGCACCACAAATTTTGTTTCTAATTGCGCTATGCCATAAAAACTCGGGGATTCCTTTTCTAACTTAAAATTAACGGAATTTTAATATGTAGGTAGGTACAGTTTTATTTTCATTTTGTTTTGGTAGCTACGAATATCAATTGCTACAAAAATATTTATTTTACGTTGAGAAATAAAGCTTTTCAGCAAACATTGGACCAATTTTTGGTGAAAGAAAGCCGACTTAAGACGATAGCCACTATGGACTCATCAGACACTGATTAAGTTTGTATAAATTAATTGAATATATCATTTTGTTTTAATTGAATTTAGTATTTTCGTAACCCGGGAACATATCTTCGATATTTACATGGTTTTATATATAATTCACTTTGCGTTGTTTCAAATTGCGTCGTGTTTTTTTGGAACATAACCACGACGCCAAGTGATGTATGGGTGTAATTTTAAAACAACATATGTATATATACATACACAATACACAATACATATATATTATATATGTAGTAATTTAGAAATCGATTACAAATCTTTATTTTAAATATATTATATAATATAAAATTATAATTAAATATACTTATATCGTTACTTATACTAAAGTTAAATTTAGATATGCTAAGCAATTTGCGAAAATTTAGAAAAAAAAACATAGGTATAGGTATTTTACAAAAACCCTTTTTTTTCTTTGGGATGTTTTTAGTCTGTTAAAACTATTGTATAATCCAGCTTTAAATAATGTTCTTTTCATGCGTGTCTCGTGTTCAAAATCTGACTCCTTAGACATAGCAGTAGATACTTTTTTAAACGTTTAAAGGGAGTTTAGATTCCAAAATTCTGTGATAGTAATGAAACCCCTTAAAGTTGCATTTGTAACAATAACGTTGTTTGTATCTAGTTTTTTTACGCAACTGAACACTCATTTGAATTGCAACCGAATCTATATAAGATTAAAACTTTTTGATATTCTACATAAATTAAAATAGTAAAAATAGCGGTTTACATTTTAAGAACATTTAAAATCAAATTGAAAAACCAAACATATTTTCGATCAAATATTACAAAATGTAACGATAAAAATAAATTAAACTAAAATAGCACTAATAACAACCTTTAGAATTTATTTCATTCATAATTAATTTCAATAGATAATTTTATCAAAACACTTAGTGATTGGAAACACAAAATCAATTGATTATTGCTACAAATTGTAGTATGCAGTTCAGTCATTTTTATTTATCCTTCAAATTTAATTTAATTTTATGTTTCAATTACGTACATATCTACATCTATGCATCTCTCTTTTCGTACTTTGACAAAAATAATTCAACAATCACTCTTTGATTTAAATGGGGAATGAACATTTTTTGTTAGTTATTTTTTTCACAATTATATACACGGATAGAGTGCTGCAGCAATACAAAAAGTCTATAAAATTGTTTTATTATTTTTAAAGTGGGTTTTTATTTGGTTTTCTTTTTCACACGATCATTTATTTGAATTTATGTCAATATATTTATACCAATAAATGCAACAGTTTTTATTGAATATTGAAGCTTGAAAATAATATGAAAGCGCTTGCGATTGTGTTATATTTAAAATTTATAAAGGTTCATCGATTATGAAAGATTATTGATGGGTTTCGATGACAATTAGAGATATAACTGCATTTTTTTTATAAAAAATAGAAAAAAATTAGAGGAGTAATTAAAATTTTTTTTTTTAATAAATATTAAATGAAAATTTTTCTAGCTTATTATATATTACTCTTATATGATTGAATAAATATTATTTATGAATAAAAGTTTATAAAATACCTAGAAAATTTACAGCCAAGTAATTTAATAAAGAATTTAATAAAAAGTTTTTTCATTTTTATTATTTAAGATAAGCCTTCAAAGTTACAAAACTGTATTATTAGGAATTGCTGTTACTAACTTTGCGCCCTTAAATACCTATAATTTAAAAGACTTAATTCTTTCTTTAAAACTTATCTTTTATTAATTTCTGGGGAAAGAAACAGAGGAATTTTTTTTTTTGGTTTTTTTTAGAAGACTTACAAATTTTATAAAAATCAAATATTTTGTGAAGAAAAGTAGATTTCCGTTTTCACAAGTTTATGATGTTTTGTGAAAAGTTTTAAAGGTACATTTAGTTTCCATTGTTAAAAGTCAAAGATTGAAACTTTAGTGCCAACACTTTTTTTGCAATTATGTATATTCAGTAAAAGATAAAAGAAAACAGAATAAATATAAAGCAAAATAAAAGAAATGACAAAAATTAATTTTTTTCTACAATTCCCAAGAATTACAATTTATGTTGTAAAGTTTAAGTGTTTTAAATGAAAATAGATTTATGAAAAATTGTATTATATATTAGATATTTTTTTTACTTATTTTGAAAATAAGAAACTAAGAATACTTTTGAATACTTATCCATAAAATCTATTTTTCTAAATTTCTAGATAACCGGGACACCTTAAAAGGCCAAGGTTTGATAAAAGTAAAATTTTGTAAAATGTTAATGAAATTTCAAATAGATATAACATAACATAAAACCTTCGTAAATAGAAGCATAAAGTTCAAAGTTTTTTGTTTTAATTATATTTTGTTCAAATGGCTGTGTATTTATCGTCTTTCAGATGATTTTTTTAGATAATTTGGAAAAGTTATGCACTTGAATGATCTGATTAATTAAATGACCTATGCTCTTAGTCATTGGTTATGTTTAAAATAAAAATTAAAAAGAGTATTTGAAACGAAAAAAAATCTTTATGTTCTCAAAAACTGGTCTTTATACACTTTCAATTACCAGTTTAAAAAAATTTAATTCGTTTAAATTTGCATTTACGTAAACAGAACTATTATCTGAACCACCTAGTTTTGGTCGTTCTAAGTTAACGGTAAATTAATTTTTATTTTGTTTTTCAAAATTAACATAAGGATATTGTGTCTAAAACTGAAGGTCAACAGAATATTTCACTTATCTTTTAAGAAATAAATAAAATTTAAAAATGGCTTTACGTAATAAAACACTCGCAAAACACCAAGAAAATCAATTGTCAGGGAAAAAATAAATTTCCTTTTATACAAATCTATCAAATGCGTTATTCTTGTAAAAATAGATAAAATAATTAATGCGATCGTTGCTTATATGCATCATCGTAAGTGAGCAATTTATGTATAAGCTATTTATTATTAGCGTTGAATCAATAAACAATCCATTACTTCGTGGACAAAATGTTATTAATTGATAATCAATAATCCTAATATGTATCGTGATTGCCTAATCAAGCAGCACGTATACCATATATGTATTTAACTCATTTCTCTAGTATAAACTTAACAAGTAAAATTACTAAAAATTGTTTCTTTCAATTGCTAATTACTTCAAAGTGTTACTTTCTTAAATTACATATTACCTAATGAATCAATAATTTAATTGCCGATTTAAATGCGAAACTGCACTTTTCAAATATAAAATATATTTTATTTCTTTGGGACAAGAAGGTCAATTTTTTAAACAAAGATATAAGAAATTTGTATTTTATTTATGATGACACGCCATATAAGCTGTTGATAATGTTACTTATCTACGAAGGTTTGTTATCAAATATAAACAAAAATTTTTGTCCAAAAACCGGTACTTGGTAAATTATTTTAATGTCTCAAAACATTTTTTTTCATTATTTTATAAAAAAAGATTTTTAATAATTAATTTTAGCAGAAAAATTGAAGATTATTTAAGTATTTTGAGAATATATAAGTAAATAGATTTCATCTATATAAATTTAAAGAGAAGCTTTTTACTATAGGGTAAATCTGAAATTGCGATGGAAGCAATAGATAGTATGCAAGGAAGTTTAATTTAGAGGTAGGTAGATAGGTAGTTATGTGATACAGTTTGATACAATAGAAACTATGCCTGGGGTAAATTTTATGGTGAGCAGGTATTTGCTTTGAAAATATATTCCCATATGGTAACTTACTCCAATTAACTAACTCGTATATAAATGATTACAATTTCAACACTAATTTCAGAGAGATTACAGGCAAAATTAAGATTTTTTTCCGGCAATTAATCAACGGTTAAAAAATATGTAAACATGGCTGTAATTTATTATTACGAAATTTGTCTACACTAAGTATATTATTTGTCGAAAATTTATTTATTACCATACACTTAAGATTAATTAAACTTAATTATAGTTTACAAGTTAAAAAGTAACAAGAACATTTTGTTGTGCAAATATCTACCTATTAAAATAACAATGAAAAAAATAAATATTGGTTTGAAACTAATATTGACTTAAAAAATTGAAAGAAAATGTTAGATATTAAGTCACCGTTCCAATTTGCACTAATTTTTTCTCACCCCGGATAGTTTTCTTTCAATATTTCAACAAAAACTGAAATCGTTGTTTATTTTTAAACGAGAATGAGATGTAAAACATTCGAAATTTTAATGAGATCACGTACATTTGAAATATATCTGTGAGATATCGTTTAATAAGACGACAACATTTTCTGTGGTTTTCTTCACATATTATCTGTGGATATTCTTATTAAAATTGCAATGTTTGCGTGTGAAAACTATTTTATATTTTTGACGCATATGTGAAATGGAAAAGTTTTTCTATTTTCATATTTATTTCTTTTTTCTTCGTTTTATTGTTGTTTTTTTCCAATTATTTGTTTTGAAAAAAGTTTAATGTGGTTTTCTTATGTGCCTTGAGCATGTAACACATACATAGATATTTGTATTAATAAATCAAGAAGAAGTTTCTTTTTGTTGGTCAAAAGATAAAATCAAATAGTCTTCTTTTTAAGCTTTAAGGTGTACGATGCAAAACTATTCTTTTATGTTCTTGACATTTTCATTACAATAGTCTCATTGTTTAGAATAATAAAGGTGTAGACAAATACATTTTTGCATATGCACGTTTAGTGTATGGAACTACGTACGAATATGTACTTGCAAAAATTATATCGTTGGCTTACGTTGTTTATGAGTTTTGTTCTTTGCAAAATATATGTACGTATATTATAGAATAAGCATAATAACTGTTTTCGACAACGTTTGTGATACAAAACTATGGTATACGAATTACCAACAATCTTAGACTTAACAGTCTACAACTTGAAAAACAATTCAGTAATAAATATGTATTAACCATCTATTGGCGCAGTGGCTAGAGCAATTGCTCTCTCCGCTTCATGCGTCAATTGGTACTGGGCTCGATCCCCGTTGAATCCTAGACTTAAGATCCTAGACCTAAGATATAATTGACCAACAGAAATTCTCTGTGTTTAGACAGTCGTGATATGACCTTAGATGTTAAAGCGACTTTAAACACCAAAAAAAAAAATAGTATTGCCCAAATGTGATTATTCACTATGAAAGTTCATAATCAGTATCAATTGTTTTGAATACAGGCTTAATAAATTATATTTTCGAGTAATGAATATAAAATATAAATTGGTGTTAATATTTTGAAAGTGTTTTTTTACACCTACCAATAAATACAAAGAAGTTTTCTTATGTAATTTGCTTAGAACGGGGTTCGGATAGTTTTAAAATGAGAAAATCTAAATTTTAAAGAAAATTTTACTAAGCACAAAGTGTTAGAGAGTCATATCTCACACCTATAAAAGGGAGGATAACTCAAAAACCTGTACCAGTAACTATATATGCATTTTTGACCATAAGAACGGATTTATCAATATGCTTATAAATGCTATCTTAGATACTAAATTTTGCTTTTTGTATGTCTCATCGTTGTACTTCAAAACATGTTTGCTTGGTTTCAAAAAAAAAAAAAAAATTTCCCTTTTGGACAATACACGTACCTACTTACATATGATTTAAGTACACAAATTTGTGCTCATTGAATTTAATTTTTTTTACAAATTTTACGGTACCTACTGTTCAAAATATTTACACACAAGATTAAGATCAATGAAAATTTTGATTTTTAGAATTTTTTTTAGAATTTTTACTTATTATAAGTAGTTATTGCTATTTTGAAAAACCTCAATTAGTAATTAAAATGTTGCAAACAAAAAAAAATTTGATACTTCGTATAAAATATTCCGCATATTTAAGCAAACGTTTCATCTCAATAATTTTAATTACTCGTAATTTATAACTATTGAATAAGAAAAATTAGTTTTTTGCAAATGTGCAAATGATCGTAACTCATTTTCTTCGAGTGATATATTTGTGCTTAAACTAAAATTGTTCACCGTGGAGATACAAATTCGAATTAAGGGATAATTAAGTGATAAGTTGAACAAATCAAGTTATGAGCAAAATTAGTGTGTATTTTGTATAAAAGCAAGACCAAGATCAAATACCCGACACTAAACAAAAAATTACTTCTGGTGGATTTATGAGGAAAATTTTTGGAGCCACTATAATTTATCCTTTTCTTGAAGAAAAACATTTTTTGTATTTGAAATTTTTAGTTTGTCTATCTAAATTTTAACAATAGTGATGAGTGAAATAAACTAGTCTTAGTCCTGCAAGACTAAACCAAGACATATTTTACTCATCGCTTGTGTTAAAATTTTTAAAGTCAACTGAAAATTTCAAATAAAATTTTTTTTTGCCTCGTTATCGGTCTTGGTCGTATTAATTAAAAACAATCTTAATATTGGTCTTGGTTTTGCATTTTGCAAAACCATATCAAGTCTTTCTTTGATCATAACTAAGAGAATCATATAAAGTCGTAAGATATCTGGTTTCCTACGCTTACAAAGTCAGTGTTTTTATCGAGGTTTTACTATATTCACTGTTTATAAATAACAAAATTTATTTATTAATTTCTAGTGAAAAGAGTTGGTTAATGATTTTTGCTATTAAGAAAATATTTTTTGAAAAGTATAATAATTCTGTATAAGTAAGTAATAGGCATCAACGAGACTTGGAAAAAACTCCACTGGCCATGAAGCGCTGATGTAAACGTTATGCCATTAAAATGGATTGCATTATTTAAAATATATTTCATTGAAACTAGAGCTTGAACTAGAGAACCAGAACTAATCGCGATAACGATAACTTTAACTGTAACTGCCACTGATATTAACAATAATTTATATTTATAGTTTTTGGGGATTACAATCCTAGTTCCTAATATTCATATCAGAAACCGATTGTTTTCAGAAATTACATAGCCTTGTACTCCTTATATTATACTTTCAACTGTTCCTAAATATTTATTTAAACTAGAGGTCGCCCAGTGGTCGAAATTCGACCATAATTCGTTACAATTTTTACATACCTAATGGTACTTTGAAGTGAGTTTTCTTCGTTCAAAAGTAAAACAAAAGTATTTTTATGTTTAGATTTTTTCATTTAAAAGCCAAAGATAAAAAATTGGAAATAGGCTGCATAAGTCCTGTTTAAAACTTTGAATTAAACTCAATCAACGGAGGAGAGATTCCTTTCTGCGAAATATTGTAATAAATAAACATAATATTTAAAAATATGTTATAGTATATTATGTAAAAATATATTTTTAATAATAATACTCAATGATCAAATAATCGGTTAAATTTGTTTCCTTCAATTTCAATAATTATAATTTCAAAATTTAAATTCCTCTCACAATATTTTGTTTAAATAATGACATTTAGAATATGGTTGAAGTCTGTGGTCAAACTGAACTACTGAGATTTAAAATCTATATACTTGTGTGTAATGTGTGTCTGTGTGTGTCAAACGCATGGTAGTGTGTGTGACGTCTTTTTTCATTAATTTAAGGTGTTTTGAAGCATTATTATAAAAAAATATTATCTCAAATCGTTAGTTCCCCATATAAACTTCAATTATGCCAAATTTCATACTCCTCCGTTCGTGTAATATTCGGTAAAAAGGTACCACAAAATTTTGCTTCAAATATTAATATATACATAGATAGCGAATAATTTAGTGACAACTAAACTTTTTTTACCAACAAAAGTTTACGAAAGTAGTTTAGTAGGTAAATTACTACATAAACTATTTGCCACTTAGTTAAGTACTTGCGTCTATTAGAGATAATAATACGAATATGTTAGAACCCAGATTAACATTAACCGAAAAATTATTGATACGGTTCAAAACTTAAATTTATCTGCATTTGTTATATTTACGTAATTTTTTTTGGTTAATTTTGGTTAATTTTCTGTATAATGGTTAAAAATAATAGTTTTGTAATGGAAACTTTGGTAACTAAGATTTTTTTTATGAAACCCAAAAATAAATTTTGGAGAATTATCGTTTGATTTGGTCAGTTAATTTAACGATAATTAAGCACATATAATTTATTCATTAAAAAAACACATTATGTTTTTAGGTGATATGTTACGTTACCAATACTAATTTGAATAATTGTTATTTGTAGGATACTTTAATTTAATTTGGTAATTTTTGATAATTTTTTTTTATAAATATCTATTGGAGTGCTTTCATAAGACATTTTACAAAAAAAAATAATAATATTTTTTTTTTTTTAATATTTCCTTTCAGTTATATTTTTAAGAGATATGCTAATATTATATCCTTAAAACTACTGGGTATAAATACTTAATAACTTAAACAAGAAACGCGGAATAAAAAATATACTAGAAACAAAATGAAAATAAAAACTGTATGAATTACTATAGTAAAAATTGAAGGTGTGAAGAAAAACGTTTATTGATATTAGTTTAAGATATTAACCAGATTTAAGTATGAATATTCAGAATTTATTCACCATTGTTAAGACGCGACGAATGTTGCAATTGGCCTTTTATTATTACAAGCAAATAATTAAAATGAAATTTCTTGCTTACAATCTATTTATTAGCACTTATAAATTATTTTACTCCATTAAAATATTTTATTGAATTTTTTTTATATTCTTGAATTTATTTAAATATTTTAAACATTTTTGACTGTCAAAATGCGAAAAACGAATAACAATATCACAATACCTATATGTATGTGCATTGTACGGGTTGCTTATTTTATTTGTAAATATTTGTAAAACTTTTGCGATCGATTTCAGAATGATTAATAACCTCAACTAATTATGGAAATAGAGTTGCTTGAATGCTTCAATAAAAAACAACAAATTACATGCATATTAATGGCACCATTACCATAATTGTAGTATTTACAAGAAAATTCAATTCTTGAGTTGTAAAAGTGTTATTTAAATAGAGTAGTTATAATTACTTACCTAAGAATCAGATAATAAACCTATAGATAAACTGTATATTTTTGAGTTTTGAGTTCAGTATAATAAACATTTTCTAAGTAGAAATTAATTTGCATTTTAATACAAAATGAAGATTTTTTTTTAAACTTACCTTCTCGTTTGTTTTAATTCACATTAGCATCTAAATAGTCCAGTCAACCAAGTGTTTAAATCGAATTTTTTTCAGAATGGCTGTCTGTTGGATATAATTTTTTTTTGAGGTATTGAATAATCATCTGTGAAAATATTTTTGTCCCCAGCCCCCGGTGAGGGTGGGAAGAAAAAAAAGAAAGTTTTATTTTCAAAATAACTCAGACAGAAGACGAGTTAGAAAAAAAAAGTATCAAATAAAACTTTTAGAAACCTAGGAATTACACAAAAATGTTCTTAGCTTTTTAATTTTCCTAACAGTTTAGATGCTACATCTAAGGTCATATTACAACTGTTAATACAAAAAATTTCTGTTGGTCATATTTATCTTAGGTCAAAAGCCTTACTTTAAGAATTGAATGGGAATCGATCCCAGTACTACAGACGCAAGGAGCGGAGAACAACTGTTTTAACCGCTGCGCCAATACGTTGAACCGTTTGATCTTATTTGGTTAAAACATGAAAAGATGTTTAAATAAGAAATTAGGAAAAATGTACCTAAATTTAAAAGAGAAAAATTCATTATCAAAGTATTGACCTTTTTCTATTTTTGGTATAAACTCCAATAATACTATTTTTTGATTTTCGTTTTACAATATTGTGAAATCAATATTTATTTACTATAAATAAAAAAAAACAATTTATTGTGCGTGTGCTTGGTTGATTTTTTAAATTAAGTAGAATTCTTTATTTAGATCTTAATAAATTATTCTAAATGCTAACTTAAATACGCAAACTATCATTGAATTCTGTAATGCTTAAAACATATGGAGTCAAACAAAGAAAATTAAAGTTTAAGGTTTTCATTTCAAAATTCGTTACGTCATACTATATTTAATATTATAATAACAGTGTGTGTGCAAAAATATCTGTTTTATATTTGTTAAAGATTTTACGGTTCGTAAAATTGTCGTCACGACACATTTTCACTAGTGTGCTGTGCTAATGCATCTGTATTTTCATAAAGCTTTGTTAATATTATTCTTTTTCGTTGTACTACATTCGTAACATAAATCGCATAGAATGTTTGTTTAAAGCAACAAACTAATTCAAGTAAACATGAAAATATTTTACTTGTAAAGACTAAAATGTGTCAATGTTAACAAGTAATTAAACTTGAATTCTTGAAAAATTTGAAAAAAAATATCTTTTCACAAAAATTCAATGTCAATTTCATCAAATTATAATTGATAGATATAACTTTCTATATTTATTAAGTTTCTTTAATAGAGTGTGAAATTGCTTTTATGTTAATATAAGTAAAACTATTTAAGTCTTAGTTAGTATCTAAACTAAATAAGTTTAAGCTTAATTCTATATGCATCAGACAGCTGTAAAATAATTGATATAAAGGCTTTTGATTTATTATTTCATTATATTATAGTAAATTTTTAACACGCTTTATTAGAACAGTCCAAATCTTTTTTCAATACCTAGATAATAAATGGTCAATCGATATTAAACACCAAAGCGTTCTTGCGGCGATTTCATTATTATATTTATTTATTGTCCGAGTTCTGTGGCTATTCATACGGTAACTTTCCTTTCCTTTGCTTAAACTGAAATACAGCTTGAGTTCAATGTAGATAATTATTTCCATGCCGTGACTTTGGCATTTAGGATTCTACTTGAATAACCAATGTAGAAGTAATTTAATTTCGTCTTAATATTTCATGTAAAATTACACATCACAAAAATTCTTTGTGTACATATGCGATCCACATATGTACGTGTAATAATTTTTTTATGCCAAACGGGCGCGTCTCAACTTTCATAAAACGTATAATAATCATCGCTTTGGTGTAATTAAACATCAAAATATGAAAATGAAAAAGATGTCAAAATTTTAACGTACTTACGCTTTCCTGTATAATGTGCATATTTTATTTAAAAACATTTTTCATCATTATTTATTCATATTCCACCTTACATATAAAATATATATTGGTGGTTGCACTTTTTTGTTTTCCATTCATTTTTATATTTATTTCAGTATTCGTTCAAGAAATTAATTAAAAGTGGCTCTTGCTGCTCTTTTTTCCAAGAGTGTAATAATAAACTGTATACAACACATTTTTAATGCTTTTTTAATACTTCTAGTGTACAATATTATAATTTTACTCGTCTTACTTTCTAACGATATTTCTTTTTCATATGATATTAATTACATTTACAGAGAATGAAAACTGTTAGTTTAACTCGTTTGATAGATGTTTCTATATTTTATTACTGTTGTTTCTATAAAATATTGATGGAAAAAGGAAAACGTAAACGATTGCATGGAAACTTTGTAGAATTGAAAATTAAATTGTATATTTGCAAGTACTTTCGAAAGTTGAAAGAGATTCAACAAGTTGCCTTATAAAATAGCCTCTCATCTTTCCACTGAAATTTACATATACGTATTTACTTTAATTTGGATAAACAAGTATATTAAATGGGAAATTACACTTTGCATTTCAAAGTGTAATAGATATAATCAAGATATTTAAAGCAAATTAATTAGTTTAATGATAATTAAAGTATGCTTCCTATAAAAATGTTGTGCACTTATACATTATTTAAACCTAATAACTTTGTCATTAGTACACTTATCGTATGCAGTTTATGTATATGTTACGGTCAATTTGATTAGTCGGGGCAGTTTTTATACTTATTGCTTTTAATAATTATAAATAATAACCGATAAAATCAGAAAAACTACTAATTTGGTATTAGTCTACGATAATCCAGGATAATTAAATACATTTTTCGGTCATTATAAGTACTGCTATTATTTCTCTGGTCACTTTAATTAATTGACAGCAATTTGGCTGTAAAACTGGCAAGTGCAAGTACCGGAAAGAAAAAAAAATGTAACTCGAAATGTCGCTAACATGGAAGCTCCTCTTATAAGTAGAAATTCAAGGACTTGACATTTTGTGTGTAAGTAAATACATATAATTAAAAGGTTTTTTTTTTTTTTTTTTTTTTTTAGTTAGGCGAGCGTATTATTTATATACTTATTTTATCACCACTAGTTTGTTTTAAAAAAAAATTCCTCATAAGTATGCTTGTAGCTAAAGAAATATATGAATACAAATTTTATCAAATTTTACACTCGATTTCCAGCATTATTCATAATGCCCGAGTAATGTAATATATACTATATGATTTATCATGTTGTCACATCACATTGGACACTTTTTAAACTGCCCGGGCATTATAAATAATTAATATTATAACATCTTGGGTGTTTGGATAATAAAAGTTAAAGACGTTATATTTTAAAAAATTGCAACGTTTCGTCGACTTTATTTCGACGACGTCAGGCAAGCTACAGTTAACAATTTAATTAATATATATAATAAAAGAATATTAAATAGTAGGTAATAATTACTTCTAAGATTAACATTCCGTTTTGGTGTAGTCAATAATAATTGATGGTATAATATTATAAATTATAATCAATTATTTATATTAACCGTAACATATATACCTACTAAAATGAATGTATGTACTCTATAAGCATTTAAAATATGCATACCTATAAATTATAAACATTTTCTTAAAGATTATAATAAAAAGTATCATTTGAAGAATAATACTTAAATTTTTCAATAGTAAACAAATATTTTAGTTTTTACTGACATAAAAATATGTTTTTAATTTATATAGCTATAGTATACCTTAAGGCCTATTTACACTTTGATAAGTAGGTACAGGTTAAGTGCTTAATTATACATAATATTTAATGTATACATAATATGATAATATTATAATTATACATACCTCAAACTATTATTCTGTTTATATTTAACTTCAAAAACACAAAAATGATAAATAGTCGAAATAGTTTTGATCTTAAAACTATCTTGTCACTCGTTAAAACTAACGTCAATATAGAAAATTTTTTAAAAACCTTGATTGTTTGCGAAAATTATATTATTACAATATCGTGTTTAAGGAAATATGATTATGAAATAGCTTTTTCGATAGAAATATTATTTGGTATTCATGGAAAGTAAATTTTTTTGCTATCTTTTTATTCTATTTACCTGTTTTGATTGATTTGAATTTAAGAAAACTATATTAATCAACGAAAGTGTAAGAATTTGATAGTGGACTTGCAAAAGATATAAAAAAATAGATAATATTATAAATATTTTTTGTAACGAATTGTTGCAATACAAAATGGTTAAACCTTGTAATATATTATTAATCTAATTTAATTTTCTCAGTCTAAAACTATATTCAAAATTAGGTTAAAAAAATCTATGACACGCGTAGTCGACAAAATAGCTTTTTTGCCATAAAAATAAAATTGGAAACCCTTCTCGCCTTTTCTTTTACATATTTCCGCATTTTCTATTACTTAACAAAACCCGAAATCGAATTGTTATTTGCTCCTTTTTTATCACTCCGCTGATAACATTATTGACCTAGATTAGAACTTGGATTTGATTAAAAATGCATTGATTCCAGAGATAAAATGTCACTGCTTGTGACATTTCAACCAATTTTTGCATTAAGTTTTATATTTATGTTAAATTACCTACTTACAGTTGGAATTTTAGTTGAGACCATGTTGAAATATTGAACGTGTCTGTTGTATAATATCTGCCAATAGTATCAATAAAATTATTTCTGTCATTCATATAAATATTTTATTTCAAAGAGAAAACAATGTAGTTCTATTGATTTATTATTCTTTGTTGGGATATAAATTACACAAAGGCGTCTATTTTCTAACAGAATTTATTTGTATCATAATTATATCTTTTGTAATAGTTCTTAATGTAATAAATACATACTATAAAAGCTCAAGTAAACTTGTAAGTATTACGAAGACAATTTTGCGGTAGCTCAGAGATAAAAATAAAAAGTTTGTTGAATTTTCCCAGTAGCTTTTTACTTGTCAACGATAAACAGACATATTTAATCAATTCTAAGAATAAATATATCTACTTTCGAATGAAACAAGAATCAGAAGATGTTTTATTTTGTATCAGACATAGTGATTTTGATAAGGGAAAAATCGAGCAAAAACATTCCATTAGGATTGGATCGTAACACGTTCCATACTTGAAACCAGAACAATTTTCCGCTCAGTTTCTTATTTTCTATTTAATTTCACTATGCTTTGCCATTTGTGTGTTTGACACTAAGTATTATAGCATCGGCAACGAGGAAGCAAGAAAGAAAATAACTAGTCTAATTCCCAATTGGAAAAGAAAAGATTTACATGGGAAGAGTTTTCTTTTAAAGTACAAGGAAAAACGATTTATTATTGGGAATTCTGAGAATAATGTATGCGTCTTTTTACAAATTTACCACTTGATAAGCTAATAAGTACGAAGCTTTAAAATCAAAAGGTTAAATTCAATTTACATTGAAATATATTTAAGAGATCAAACTTAAATATACATTTTAGGCCCGAGCTTTAGAAAGCTTGATCCATACAAAGTTGCAGCTCAAGTAAAAAAATCCTTTAGACATTAAAAAAAAGTGGGTTAAAAGTCAGCAGGTGGCATTTAAATCGTGTTTATTGTACATTGGCTTTTCTGAAACGATATGAGGATCAAAAACTTCATTGTTGTTTTATGTTTATTCTTATAGCCGAGTACATATCTATACGGCTAACATAGGGTTCAACCAAGCCTTAGTTCAATTACAACAAATATTCTTCACAGTGAATATTACTATGTTTTAATGTGGTGAAATTGAGCTTAGACTGCCGTCTTCAGTGACGAGAAAATGAAATTCTACGATCGTCTTGGATAACATATGGAATATAATTCTATTCTGTTTTCACAAAAATTACGTACATCTGCTTCTTTTAATTCTCATCTCTTATATTTGCACTCAGCCTAACATTCATATCCACAAAGATTTCATTTTATTGTCTTTGTTTGGATTTTTTGCGAGTGGAATGCATAATAGATAAGTGGATGATTCACTGAATATGAGTAGGTTGTTATATCGTAACAATCTTAAAAAAAGTAATTTTTTCTTAATGCATAATAAAATCTTGTTAGATTATATTTATACGATTTAGTAGCTCGAAAAGCTGTTCATTTATCTGTGAAACATTAACTAACTTTATTTGAACGTATAAAGGTAAACTTTTATCTACAACTTTTATGTAGAGATATTAAAGTAAGATTAATATTCAATAACTTTAAACAAATATTTTTATTAAATTTTGAAATAAGATATTTATAACTATTTGCCATAAATTATGAGAGGGTTTTTATTTTTTAACTTATATAAGTAAAAACTAAGGCCAGCGAATTTTGTTTTTGAAATTATAAATATTATAATAAATTTTAAAAAATGTCAAACTTACCTATCAATTGTTACTTAAATTACTTCACGAATGAGCTAGACTAAAAAGTGTGAAACTTGACTCGCCATGAGAGAAACTAAAAGTGTAAGAGAGATTGTAATTTACATAGTTATACCTTATAGTACTATTAGGTAACTAGTCAATAAGTCAACGTACATGAAATTGATGATAAATGCTTGGGGTATGGGGGTATACTGTCAGCGAGAAGGCCTAACTTGTAGAATATGGTTGGGAAAAAGAAAACTTTGTATTTAAACTCTCAACCAGAGTAAATTAGATAGAGAGACGTTTAATTCAATTATGAATGTGTACTATTTTTAGTTTTGCATAATAGAAAAAATTGATTTTTATAAGTTTGAAATTACTTTGCTATGTATTTCTTGTACTATCATCTTTTTATCTAGTAAAATTTTTTAAATGAAATACTTTCAAGCTTTGTTAATTTATTACATTATTAATCACAAACTTGTTGGTAAATAAAAAAAAGGCTTGATCCAACAAAGTGTTCAAGGCTCAACTATTTTTTTTCAAAAACGTTTTTAAAACCTTAAATAATTTTAAAAGTAATTTTGAAAATTTAAAAAGAGGTTTTTGTTCATTGTTTCATAAGTATACTTCATATGCGGTTAATAATATCGAAAGATATCTGAAAGTAAAATAAAATGTGATTATAAGTAAAATACTTGAATTATTTTTCAAAAGATGCCTCAATTTTTAAATAACATTTCAACAATTATTTAAATAAAATTATTATTGATTAAAAAAAAAGAGTTTTAATATTTAAAGCATAGCTAAAAGAAAATTTATTTGCCATCTCTGATAATATTACATTATTATATGAAATAAATGAGATAAAATGAGAAAAATGTTTTTAAGAAAACATCTACGGAAATAATTATTTAATGTTCCTTGAATTTTTTATAAAATAAATTGCTGCCATAAAAATTTAACTTAATTCGACTATTGTGAAAAATTTAAACCAATAGAAAGAGAAACTCTTCTGAATTTTACCATTAAAAAACCATTTGAACCTCATTAAATCATTTCAAAAACCGGCTTAAAAACGGATGTAACTAACGGTCTAGCTTTTTTTTATAAGAACACATCAAGACAAAAAAGAAAGGATGTGTATAGAAATGCCACTTACCAGGTGTAAGCCGTTGTTTGTAAAAGATCCATTAAAGGCCAAACTGTAGCGTGTATAACGTAGACGCCGAAAAGAATAAAGAGACGTAAAAAGAGCTTTCAAATGTTCGGGGAACGAATAAATTTAGGAAATGTAACCGAATCCATATGTAATGCTTGAAGTTTTAGAATTGACTCTTAAACTACCAACTACTTTATGTACTGCTTTCCAAACTAACTGAAACAGAATAAAATAGTTTGAGAGTAACTTGCTTTTATTTATCGTTGAATTTTTTCTTGAATTAAATTTAAATTAACAAATGATTTATTTACAGAAGTAAGGTATATATTTATACCTTGGAGCGAGCTTTAAGGGATGTCGGCAGCCGAGCTTCACCGTCAGCAGTTACAACTTCAAAGAAGAATAGATTGCGCGAATTTTCTCAACTCTACAACAACTGTTATTGAAGGTATGTCCGTTATTTTTTTTATAAACTATGGTATTGTGGTTTTTAAAATAGCATTGAAAAAAACCCTTATAAACTATCAAGGAAACTAAATAAACTAAAATATTATTTATATTCAATTTAAGGTATATCGAGGCAATTATTTAATAAATTACTTAAGAGATCATGATGCTGTAACTGAAGAGATATCAAATTTTAATTAAAAATTTCAGTTAATTAATCATTACCTAAGCTTCCAAAAATAAAAATTATTTCTAAATCAAAATTACTTAAAGACAATATACAAACAAAATTCATTGAGAGCAATTGTAATTTTTCCAAGAACATCGTTAAGTTTTCTTCATACCTATAGTTGCAGACAAAGAGATATTGTTTGAACTATCGTTCGTATTGTTCATTGAAATATTTGTCGCCTTCAAATTGATATTATCTTAAATTGAACATTTATTGCTCTTGTTAGTATGTCAGATGCGTAATTCGCAAACATCTACTTAACAATGTAAATCGTTTCTTTATTTAATGTTATGATTTTTTAATCTTCTAATTCAGTGTTCCGGTTTGTAGAATCTAAGTCATGATCTTGATTCACTTAATTCATTTACGTTTTTATATTCACCAGAGTCGAGTTTACATTAGTTAAAAAACTATAGTTTCTTTTGTTAAAGGATAGTTTTAGCTAGTTTGAATGTTTTCATCAATTTTAAAGTAAAATTTTAAATTAAAAGTTAAAATTTTGTATTACTTGCTGCGAAGATATCCCCTCCTTTTTGAATTTTTGTATAGTAATACCATTATAATAACACTGAACAAAAGAAAAGGCAACGCTGGATTTAAGTTTGATGCCGCTCTAGGCCTTATTTAACGAGACGCCCTTTTTCTACGGATAAGTGTTTGTCAAAATAATAATTTTTTAATTATTAAATTATCAAACACCATTCAACTCATCCATCACTGAGGGAGAGGCAATAAACAATAATCGGTACAGGTTTCTTTCTATTGCTCGTTATCTTTAAGTTTTTCTCTTCATTTAATATATTCTCGCGATGGTGGCAACGTTCGCTCAGAATGACGGTCTTAATACTATAGAAAATTGACTCTTTAAATAGGAAACAGTGATTTTTCACTAATTACAAGCGCATATTTACTAAAACTACTTAAAAGCTAAAACTGAATCATCTAGAATAAGGAAATATTATTTACAATTTGAATAAGTGAATCTGAGAATTCTCTGATTTTATAAGTGATGATGAAATTCACTATTTCAAAACAAGGAAGTTCACGTCAGAAAGTGCATATGAAGTTCACTTTAACAATGGTGAAATTATATTGCTGATTGAGTAGGTTTAATTTAAAATTTATTTATAGTTTAGTGTTAACTTAATTTTATAATTTACTTGAACAATTAATACAAATTTCTCTTATTTATGAAACAAACAAATTATTTACAGGAAAACGAAAGTCTTTAATAATCAGTAAAAATTCTCTTAGTTGTTGTGAGAAACATTCAAAAATAAGCGAATACAGCTTTACTTGCGCAGTTAGTGAAGTTTTCACTGATTCATTTTTAGACAGTAAGAATTTCATCAAGTTGAACATCATTTGAATTTAATTGTTCTTTACATTTTGGCTTGTAATTTAAATAACTTTTAAAATCAATGTCTTGACTTGATCTGACCTTTAAATATTAATATTTGAATTGAGTTTGGCTTGATTTCAGTTAAAAATGAGTCAAATCGTTAAGAAAAAATTTAAATAGTGAATTCTTAATTATTAACGTGTTACATTTTCTTCTATAGTATGGTAAACACACACCACGTGTGATACTGGAACAAAACAAATAAAACATTTCACAAATATTTTTAAAATGTTATGTTTAGGCTGCTTGAATAGTTTGTCAATTTTTAGGGGTTCACTACTTGACTTGATTTTCAAACTACTTGAGTTACATTTGGCTTAAAATGTTATCAATCTCAAGTCAAATATTAATATTTATACAACGTTAGTATATGAGGTTCGATTTATTGTGAAAAATTTCCAATTATTTGACTTGTTGAATTTTTAGTTATTTTTTTTTCTTATTCACTTCTCCTTTTTTGTCCTGCTTCTTATAGAAGAATGAGTGGAACATTTCATGTTTTGCAAGTGCAATATCTCATTTCCAATTTTCTTAGACCAAAATGTATGCAGTTGTTTCCAGATTAAAATGTTTTGTCCTGTTGTCTTCATTAATTTTAGCTTAGTTGTTCGAAAATATAATTTTATGTCAGTTTACTTGTATTATCTTAGCACTACCTTTGACGTTGTCTTAAATTCACAAATGCAGTTATTATCTATTAATTGTTTTCACTGAATGATGAAGGGAAAGTATAGGTAGACATTTGTAATGACTCATGTTTAAAAAATGAAAAGGTAATAGAAAATAACATAAACAATTTTTTATAGTTTCAAATTTTTTTATTCGATTTTTTTATTGAAGTTATTTTAGAGTAATCTGATGCGTCATTGACATAAAAACACCATATTTCAAAGCGTCTTAAAGGTGTTTCGGCAGAGATAGATTTATCCTTAAATCTCCTCACGCATTTTATGAAACGTAAAAATTTAAAAAAAAATTTACCTTCAAATAAAATATTTTTGTAAAGAACACAATTGGTTTGAAAAGAGATCTGTTTTATATTGTTTCAGTACTTTAAGACAATAAACTCTACCAAACATGATACTTATGCGGGTATAAGAATATTTGATGTTTATTTTTTCGGTTTGATTTTCACTGTTTATTTGAAAGCTCGAAGTAACAATAACTTGATATATCCGTTTGAATTTTTTATTCTTTAGAGCTATAAAATGTTAGAGAGTCGAAATAAAAATATGTTCCGTAATGTAATACTCACTTATTTATTGGAACCATGAGATTTTTTTTGTGATTTTTAATACTTAATGTATCATTTTTATAGTCTAGGTATGTTGAGGAAAGTAACGTTATTTATAAGGATGGTTATTGTTTTTTAATTTATGGTGCTCTTCGCTATCAATGCACTTGAATTGGCTTTGTAAGGTTGTATGTACTCGTATAGTTATTAGTAATAAGGATATATGAATAGCACTTATTTTAACATTGTAACCAATGCGCTTTTTCAGTTCCTGCATGGTTTATCGGACAATTGTTATACTAGTCTGGTCCGACATTTGGTTACCTGCTGTGGTGATAGATGATTCCGTTAATATTAAAACTTCATCAATCCTTCGGATTGAAATTTAGCTTTGTTTTCTTTTCTTTTCCGGTTGTTTTTATGCAAAACGTTTTTCAATGTTGTTATGATAGAAAATGAGACGGAAAAATTTTAAAATTTCTCCATACATTGTTAACTAAAGTTGTAAGTTGAATTTAACTTCCTTTAGTATCGTGATGTATCGTCAATATGTCAAACATTTAGGAGATTTTCAAAAAAACAAAAACTTTTCAAAGAAGACTGACTCAAGATTATAACGCAAATAATAAAAAAGTACTGTTTTAAAATTTAAGGTTTTACATTTGAATTTTTAGCTTAACTGCATTAATATCGAAAATTAATATTGATAAAATGATGACAATTTCATAGGACTTATCTTAAAAACTTTTCATTAATTGTACGTAAATTGCATTTTTTAATTACCTGGCTTTGTGTAAAAGTGAACCAAAAAAAAAAAACAACAGCGATTAAAAATTTTTTTTAATTAAAGTCTTTCCTTTAAATTGAGTATAAAACCAATATTAGAAATATTAATTGCATTTCCAAATATTATAATTAAAATCGATAGTTAGTGAATAAAAAGTGCCTTATAAATATTTAATTACTTTTATACTTTTTAAAATTAGAGCAAATGTTCTTAAGATAAAAAAAAATACTACATTATAATAATTTTGCCAGAATTTTTCTCTGAAATAAATAACGTTTAATGAAAGCTTAAGCTCTTGCTAAAACATTGCACAGATGCTAAATGTTTCTTATAACTATATATACGAGTTTTTTTTTCTCGTTATTTCTTTTTGGTATACCTATGTATCATTAAATGAAGACTCGGTATGTTCTTTTATATTTTCAATATCTGTTCATTCTAGAATGAACTGCTGTTTAAAAAAATCTTAAAAAACTCAAAATTGAAACATTCCACATGAAAATAAAATTAAAAATTTAAATAAACCTAAAACTAAAAAACTGTGTTAATTTGGTTAACTTTTATTTTTGATATTTCAAACAAAATCCTTCTCATTTTCAAGTCATAATAAAAATGTGAAAAAATAATGGGGCGCTTCAAGTAATTTCAAGATGTATAAAACAAAAATTAAATGTCGATTAAAAAACCATGAAAAAGAATTTTCTTCCGATTTACTGGAGTTCGCTTTTTAATATTCTAGGATTTGAAATTTAAATGCAATGAATAAACAAATATTATTTTACTGGCTTCAAAGCTCCATTATCACTGATTGATTTTTATAATTTTTTGCTGGTATAAAGAGTTAAAACATTTCAATAAATCCTGAAATTTTTCTTTCAGTATGAAATAAAGTAGGTTTATGAAGAAGTGATCGTTAAATCTTGCAATAAATAGTTCATTTTTCGGTGTTAGTTTATGTCACTTTATCGTACCTAACTGTCACCATTCATCTTCTTTTTAATATTTTCAAGCCTTTGTAAACAATCGAAAATATGAAAAATGGTCTAGTTATACAATGGAAAGGCTTATTGTTATACAAAAGTTTTTTCATTCTTTCAGCATTGGAATAAAAATACAACATAATAATCTTTCACTTTGAGTTAAAAAGATTTCTTTCTGTTTTATGTTTGTAAGCATGTTTAAAAAACGGAATGCACATTTCATAGATAAAAATCTTTGACCTTTTTACCGTGTTTATGTTAACTTCATCTGTCTATTTCATATTAAGAACTCAATAAGACGTTGTTAAGACGTTAACTAAATGAAGTCATATTTTTGACTTTTGATTTCATATTTGTTTCATAAATTAGTCAAAAAAATCATTTATAATGTAAATATTATGTATTATATTGGCTTTGTTTGCTATTTTTTTCGGGTAATATAAGCGCAGTTTAAAAAAAATAGTAATATTACTTTAGGATAATAAGAATGCATTTGATAAAACTCGTCAAGTGTATAAATTTTTAATTTTTAATGGAAATTAGAATATCAGATTAATGATTGAGAGTCCACAGTTAATCAAATTCGAAATTAACTAACTCTTTGAAAATAGTGCAAATATTTGCAAATTTAAAAATATTCCTAGGGAAAAATTTAAAACCAATCAATCAACGGAAGTCAGTAAATTGATGAATCGATTGGGAGTTTCGATAACATTAAACATCGCATATACAAAACAATGCAAAAAATGTTGATCTATTTGAAAATTCAACAAATAAAACTTGTAGGCCTATTCTTTTCGTTTCATTGGATTTTTTATGAAGACTTGAAGATAATTCAAAATTTATATCAATTTAAAATATAGTCCATCTTGGATATTAAATTTTCTTTATGTACTTTATACTTAATTCTATCTTATCGGACTGAAATTGCAATTTCCACATTGAACATAACCAGATAGCTACATGAAATAGCGACTACATCGATTTCACAAACAGTCATGCGAAAATATTTAAAAAGAAGTAGAATAAAATTTTAGCTTCGACAAAATAACCATTTTTGATATGAAAATAAAAAATATCACCGACCCAATCCGTGACGAGAATTTGAACGTTTCTGAAACAAAGAGAATACCTACATATATTCTACTTATTCAAAATGTTTTCAGTCGAATTAAATCGAAGACGTTTAAGAGACTTCAGTGGCGTGCGGTGGGTTTTCACTAAAAGAAAAAATAAAGCAGATTTATACAAAATTTTTATATGAAGTGAAAAAGTTTTTCACTGCACAAATTGATTAATTAATTCTGGTAAACAAAAAGTTGGTAGAGATGTTAAAAGTTTCTTCTGGAATGGAATGATTGAAATGTAATGACTTAAAAATAAATTACTAATTAAGGGTGTTATTACTAATTATGACATTTTTTACATGCAATTCAAAAAAATAAAACGTGGTGTTGGTGGTTCGTTGCTTGACTTGATTTTCTCTTGCCTTCTACTTGCCTTAAATTTGATTTCGAATCAAATCAAATTCAAGCTCAATTCATTTCATACCATAGCTAGCTACTTAATTTGATGATTTCTACGTTAATCGGTTTGTGTAGTAAGCAGCTGAAATAGCATTCAATGCGACATATAGAGTTGAATTACAGTGGTGAAAGCGATTTTTGAACTGGTTTTTCTCACAGTATATGTTTCAAATAGAGAAAAATCACGATATGCTACATATTTACGTGTGCGTGTGCGTGTGTGTGTGTGTTAGATAGGGCATTATAGACATTGGAAACAAGACAAAGAATTAAATCCAAACGCCTTATAACTTAAAATGAGTCGAGTTTAACATATAAATTAATACATGTAGTCTTTAAGTCTTTTCAATATTTAATAATTATTTTAAATAGTTGGCAGTAAGGAAACTATTTGTAGAATGTTCTTTATTTTATTGCCAACGTTTTTTCAATTTTTTTTAACTTCTTCAGGACTCTAAATTTTAATATAACACAATAAAATTAGAAAGAAAACATACATTTTATAATTAGCTGTGAACTTTTTGTTGAACTTTACAACAAATAAATAGTTCAAATACTAACCAAAATTTACTACAGTGAACAGTCGTTAAAATAATAAAATATTATTACATATGATTTTAGTAGTTCTATTGTATTATATTTAACTGTAGAACTCTGAAGAAGTCAAGAGAAAAATTTAATGAAACGTTGACAAATAAAGAAAATTCTACAAGTAGTGCCTTTATTGCCCACTACTTAACATACTTATTATATAAATGAATGTGTTATTAATAAAAATATTAGTAGGTACATGATTAAATTGAATTAATAATTTTTTAAATAGAATATAAAACAGTTTAAATTCTTATGCAATAATTTACGAGCAATGAACTTTTTTCCGTAAATCACAGGGAAGCATCGTTTCCCTTGTTTCCATTCCATGTTTCCAGACCGTACACCCCTGAAAAACTTTTCCATATTATATACCAAACATTAAATCCAATATAAGATGGGATTTGATTTTTTTAAAAATTTTACATTGAATACGTGTGAAGTTTAATTAAAGACAAGAACGGTTATCAGTTAACAATGTGCATTTGCGGCAAGCCTTTTATTTACATTTTTCTGTGAATTTAAATAAATGTTTTGAGTAAACAAAACATTTTATAACTTTTATTATTTAATTAGTTGTTACATTATATAAATACATTAAATTAATTTACTTATAACGTTGTCATATTTGTACCCATAATCTTTTCACAATATTTGAAACGAACTCTTTTATTAAAATATTAGTTTCAACTTTGCGCTCTATTATTTAATAAGGATTTTCTTGTATATCAAATGCGATAAACTTTTGTTATATTTTTATTACTATATCAATAACGGAAGTAATCACTTCTTATGCAGCTGGTAAAAATATCTATAGCTAAAATTAATTTCTTCAACAGCGTTACTACATATAACAAAGAATTATCTAACTATACTGCAAAAAATCTATTTTTACATATAAAAGTAAAAGTAAAATATAATATTTTAAAATAAAATATTGGTATCGTATATTATCATTTGTTTTCAAATATACAATGCAAACTCGTCATTTTAGATTTCCACCTAGAAAAATCCGTTAAGAATGAATTATTGATTGATTTAAAAATGAATAAAATCGTTGTATATTTTGAAACCTTTCGGGATAAAAATTTTCTAATAGCAATGATGAGACTGTTAAACATAATAACTATATCTGCTTCTTTGTTGGTGTATTTGACAATCGTTTGTACTTTAAAAATATTGTGAATAAATATGTTTGTAAAGATAAAATGATAAAAGATAAATTTGATATTTTCTCCAAACAAAAATGAAGATCGTAAGAGAAAAAAAAGTAATTTAAGTCTTAAAAGACATTGTAACTTTATCTTCAATAAATAATTTTAGTAAAAGTTTTTGATAGATAAATGTAAAACAAATTTGTGTTGTACTCAAAAATATGCTTTTGTCAAAAATTCTAATGGTAATGGTAACAGATAAAGTATAATGTTAAAATATAACTTACCAGCTTAAACATATAGATCGATTTACCATACAGATGTTTATCAGGAATTAAATTTTTTCATTCAATAACAACCAGTTTAACTTAAATGAATTTGACTGAATCGAGCAAAATTGGTTAACAAGTGATCAATATTATAATAATTTTAGGATATAAATATTACGACTATAACTAAATTTTTCACTATACTCCGTTAGTATTTAGAATAGTATAGTTTTGAAGGGCGATAAATTTTAGCGAAAGTTACTGTCTCTTCAAGTAGTAGATACTAAAATTTGGCTTTGATTTCTAACTATGAGAAGATCGAGCAGAATGATTCATCCAACCAACATAAATCACCCTTATTTTAGACCAAACCTATAATCATTTATTTTATTTTATAAATAAAACCTAAAAACCTACTCATGAAAAATTAATATTATTAAATTTATAAACTTTATTTTATTTATTTTAAATAATTACAGTTTATGAACTTATTATGTAAATGGCAATGACATGGAGTCAAACCGGGTTAACCAATATCTCATATAATTTCATATGATCTCATATAACAAAACAAAACAAAAGCACAACCGCAACAAAAGAGGTCTATTATGATTTGACCCTCTGTATTAACTAGGGGGGCATTAGATTTTTAAAGAAAGGTAGCACCTGCCTAGGGGCTGCCATGGCTATCTCGCCAGACGTCATATCCATCTTTCCGAGATGCTGCAGTCTTTTGCAAGCTGCCTCTCATGAGCACAGTATATGATCCACCGTTTCTGGAGCTTCCAAAAAATATCTAATTAGTAAAGTCTGTAATATTAGTCTGTAAACTTTTGTATCTTTTGTAATTAAAATTGAATGATGTTGATTATGGTGAAATGCGATTTTAATAAGATTGTGCAATATGCCACATTGTTAATTTTATCACGACTTTATCACAATAAAACTTTGGCGATTTGATAACGTAAAGGAAGTCCACTACTTTTGGTCTCTAAGAAATTGTGATATAATTCTCTTGAACTACATTTAATGGGATTATTTAAAATCATTAGTTAATTCAAATAAAACCGAAATAATTGATACCTTAAAATAGGACATAAAACGCTACATTTATGGTGGCGCATAAACTTAAATGTAGGTACATAGAAGTTCTGATATAAGTCCCAAGTAGCTATTTAAATTATATTTTATTCAAAGCATAAAATGATAGATGTAAATGACCAACATTTAAAATATTTATTTCATTGTAAGATGGAACTGTTTGTAATGGAAATTTTTTGGTTCGTAGTTTTTACTACGTTGTAAAAGGAATGATAAATTTTGTATGTGTTTTGAATGATGTGTGTGATAGTAAACTCATACGCATTAAATGTTATAACCAATTTTTCTTTCTTCTACAGTTTACACAAAGAGTAAATAAATGATTATTATTTAAAAATTCTACTATTCATTAATTGTCTGCAATTATCTCCACTTACAACTTCCTACATAACTGAAAAAAAATAAAGAAAAAATATTTTAATACTTAATAGCCTATAGTTTTTGTAAGCATTCATAATTATTCTAAAATCTCTCAAGAATAATTGATTAATACTCCTAAGTGTTATTAATGATGTATTTCCACATAGCTTTTTTGCTTTTGTGCTTAGGGCTTGTGTAGAGTATAACAAAGATTATCGGACTTAAATAAAATAAATACAATATGCCTTTTTATGTACATTTGCGTTCTGGTTAAATTTACGGAAAAGTACTTTACTTTGCTATATTTTTTTACTTTTTCATTTTTTATAACATGACAAAACTTTTTAATTAAGGGCTGGCTATATATTGTAAGTACCTATATTTGCAACTAAATAACAAAGAAGTTCTAAAATATACAATTATAATAATAATATACTATAAAAAAACTTATGTATTAGAAATAGTTACATACTATGCTCAGTCGTTAATAACCTGTGAAGTTGAAGCGACTTTTAATAAACAAATAAAAAAAACTAAAATAAGCAAATATTTGTATGTCGACAATTACAGACGGTTTATGTTTTTGCTTTGTTATTTATTTCAATGCTAATTTTGTGGCTCAGCGATTAAAGTGATGGTCTAACATGCGATAAGTATACGGGACGAGTCCCACATTAGTTGTTTTTAACACGCTTTTATTAGCTTGACCTGTATGTATGTATATGTATGTATGAAAGTAATGAAATCTTTCAGCGTAATTTTCACCAACTTCATGAAGTCTGATTTGCTTGAAAATTTGCATAAGGGTCGAGAGCTGATGACAATGCAATAATTTAATAATTTTGTTCTTGTGTCCTGACTAGGATCATCAGTATAAATAAAAAAAAGAAAATATCACAGAACGACAGTAAAAGTCATTCCTTTTTTCGTTCAAAATATGACCACTAAGATTTTCATATTTTGTGTTACTTGAAAAAAAATTGGATTGAATTTATTTCATCAACTTCAGGACTTAAATAAAAATCTAACAATCAAAATTTTAAATAATTAAACAATGGAAGTGGTGCGTCTGTGTCGTATTCGTGTAATTAGACTACACTAAACTTGCAGCTATTGACATTTATTATATTTTTAAAGACTTTAATTATAAATTAATTAAACAAAAAAAAAAAGATTTTAGATTTTCTGCCAAACGAAAGATTTAAGTACCTACTAAAAATCAAGGCTCTTGATACTGAACTTTTGATATCGTTTTAAGACTAAAAACTAAGAAAATAAATTATAGTTTAAAAAACTAAGAAACACGCTTTAATATGAAGGTGAACTAAAAATTTGCAACAACTAAGTATGACTATTTAATTTTGAATAAGATTTAAATAACAATTTAATTATTAATTAAATAATTTATTTATAAAAGAAATATAAAGCGTAGGGTGCAATTTACTATATTTTCATAATGACTCTAATTATATAATTAATAGGAACAAAATGAAAAAAAAATTAAGCACAAAGAAAAAATGGGAATCCTCACTGGAATCTTCTATCCCACGACTTCTCCCCCGCCAGGTGCCAGTCTCAGTTTTCCGAACTATAACGGGACACGACTACCTATGCGAGCACTTGCACCGTATTGGCATCCCACCGACTCCAATCTTATTTATATAAATTATGAAAATATAGTAAATTGCACCCCACGCTTTTTTACTATAATTAAATTATTTAATTAATAACTAAATTGTTATTTAAATCTTATTCAAAAGTAAATAGTCATACTTAGTTGTTGCAAATTCCATTGCTGTTCACAAACTCATACATACAAAATTATTTTCTACTTTTTAGTTCACCTTCATATTAAAGCGTGTTTCTTAGTTTTTTAAACTATAATTTTTTTTTTTAATTTTTATCGTACATTCAGTATTTCAAACGTACAGTCGTGAATATTTCACAGGAAGCTCCTAGTTACTATCACTTGCAATGTTTTCAATTCTTTATAAAATCGATTTCCTAAAAGTTTAAAAAAATCTTTTAATTTTTAATAATAAATGTGACATGTGACATATTTATTTAAATAGGGTGATATTTTTCAATATTTGCATTATTTGATTTTTCAATCAGTTAGCTCAATACAATTGATAAATAACAGAATCATCTGCATAATGTTTACATAGAATTCAACATATTATTACCTATACGTGTTACATAAGCATTGCTTTTTCTCAAGTGCCACTTATTTATTTCCATTTGAATCGTTTAAGTTTTATATTTTACCGTAGAAAACTTCTTTGCTTACCGAAAGAATGTTTAATTTAATTAAGACCATTTTATTGGATAGATACTTAAATATAAATTATTTCATTAAACTTTTTGCAATAAAATTTTATCCGTTTAATGAGATTGAATATTTATTTTGTAATTTAGGGCTTCAAAACCATCCATTATTATTTCGTTTGATATAAATGCTACAAAGTTTTCCGAGTACTATAGAAATAGATATAATTATTTGAAAATTATTTTATTTTTTTTTAATTTTCCTGGTCCTGTAAAAACGTTTATATTAATTTAATTAAAGCTCTAGTGCACATTAAAGGCTGTTCCTATATATAAAACGAAATAAAAACATTAAACAACTTAAACGAGTTTAATTTAATGTGTAATAAAATAAACAGGTGTGTGTAAAATAAAAGAAAATGGGAAATATATTGTTGTGCTGGTAACACAAAGTTGCATTCGAACAATAGAGAAGGATACGCTGTATATTTTCCACGGCCTGCAAAAATTATTCTTCTTTCCGTTTGAGAGCTTTCCAATTTTCGTTGTGGTATTCAATGCTACCTCTCCATAGCACAAGAAATTTAAAATGTAAAGTGAATGAATAAAAGATTTATTGTCATTTGAAAGGAAACCGATTTACTGCGCGAATGAAGAATATCTGTTGTACATCATTTGCTTGATGCAAGTTTTTTGTTTAATTTAATTTTTATGAAAGTTTTTAGTGTAATTTAATAAATCCTGAAACAAAAAACTAATTGGTTTAGTTGTTTGATTGGTATGTTAATTTATTCACACAAGTTTCTTATTCGGGAAAATTTATTTTCCTTCCTTGGTATTCAAACAAACTTTCAAGTAATCACTCTTAATTTAAAAAGCTGATACTTGTTTTATTTCGAGAAAAAACCGTGGCAAATATATCTTTCAGTTAAGTTACTCAGTTGAGTCTTCATAAAAAGTACAAAAAAATTGAGTATAAAGATGATAAATTGACGTTATTTATTACGTTCCCGACTGCATTTCTTATTGTTTTTGATTACAACTGCGGATGTGTCGCGCTTAGATTTTTCTAACGCTAGAAAGTACAATTCTTTTATATCAACACGTTAAAAGCATAAAAAATCAACGTTCAACCTAATAAATCTCAAACACAAAGTTGTATTTTACATTTTGCTTTAATAAAACTGTAAACCGTTAAATTTATAATTCAATTATAAACTGATCCTAAATTATTAACTTTTACACGTTCAAAGGAAATAATAAACCTAATAATTAAACTTTTACTTTTAATCGTTCAAATGAATTGAAATCAAGTTCTTTTAATGGCTGTAATCGGAAGTTAAAATCATTTTTAATCCTTACAATTAACATGAACATAAATGACCCTTATATAAATTCCTATTTTTGATAGCGCAATAATATTTTATACTTAAAAACGGAAAAAAAAATTATGCTTATACGATATTATAATTGTATAGGGTGAAATTAATTTTATGGGCCATTATAAACAACGTAGAAAGGACAGTTTTTAAAAAAGTCTAACGCCTACACGTCATTTTAGACTATTTACTTTTGTACTTGAGTTCCCTTTTGACTTTTGATAAGGTATAATAAAAGTAACCTATATCACTTTGGGGATTATACACACATACGTCAGGGAAACTTTTATCTAAATCGGATAAAGTTTTTTGAATGAGCGTTATAATTAAATTAGCATGCAAATTTTTCTTTGTGTAAATCTAATAATTTTATGAGAGAGGCAATCGTTCGTTGTTTCATAAAGCTTTTTATGTTTATTTTTTTTTTGAACGGGTTTGTGAAAACATTTATATAGGATGTGTGAACAGAATGATTCCCTTGTTTAATGAACATGATGAATGTAGATATTTTTTGGTATTTAAATATTAATTTTTAACGAGAATTTTAATCTCAGAAAATAAACAGAAATTATAATATTTCCAACGTTAAATAATGATAAGTTTCTTTTAAACTAGCGGCTACCCGTGACTTTGTTTATATATATAATTTGACAAATAGTAACCCCCAGCTTAAAATAAATATTCTGGCTATGAAGAACGAAACCATATGAATTATCGCACTGAAAAAACAAGATAACTACTAAAAATTCATTCCAAAAACGAAATTATGTCTTAATGAAAGTCTTCTGTAGGTAAGACAAAATTATGGAACTAAAAAAATATGCTTAGCTAAAAAACTCTCCATAATTTTTTTTTATCCTCCATTTCCGGGTAGCTTTTGTCAATACAGTATAATAAAGAGTGCGTTGGAAAAATAAGAAAAAGATATTTTTTTTATCTGCCTCATTACTAAATGTGGCAGTGAGGACATTTATTTGAAAGATTTTCTTGAAACTTTTTTTTAATATTTATTTTATTGGCCATCAGGACAATGTCCTTTTATTTTCAATCTGCTGTCTTAGGCTTGATAGGTAATACTCCCAATGGAGTATCTCATTATACCTTATTGCACATCGTTTTATTTTTTTTGGATAATGTTGTGTTTCCAAGTAAGCCTTTGGTCCAGATAGATCCCAAGGTATTTAACACTGTCTGATAAGGGGATCTCGCCAGAATTTAGCGATTTCTTTTTGAGTGATCATTAAAAGTGATTTTCCATCTGTTCGCCGACGTACCCAGCAGATCAAGGTGTTGTTGAATACGCTGAGAAGCAATGGAAGCATCAGTATGAATTGCCATGATCACCGTATTGTCCGCGAATGTCCCAGTCAGTATCGTCGTTTATAGGCAAATCTGAGATATACAGCAAGTACAAGAGGGACCGGAAAATACTCCTTTGAGGTACTCCAGATTTTATATCATAAATATTATAGTGTAATGTGTTTGGTCGTGTTTTAAAAACTTGAATCTTGAAACTTGAAACTTGCGTCTTGAAACTTAAAAATGGTTTTCAACCTTTAAAGGTACGAATTTAGAAACTACAAGGGGAAAGACTAAAAAGATTTTCAAACCTCTTTTAGAACTATTAAGAAGGGGAATTTTCTAAAATCAAATCCGACCATTCTTTAAGAATTCATGTTTTCACCTTTAATGATTTAGTCTACAGCTTGTCTGTCAATCATTAAGTAAACTTTTTTATATAATAAGATATTCGATAAATATAAAAAACTAGCTCATTCTTTGTGTTTGTAACCATAAAACATCATATTTCAAACTCAAATTTCATTTAACTGCCTTCAAATGCAAATTTTAATCACCTATGTTGACTAAAATGTGCACTTTTTAGATCTTTTTTAATTTTTATGCTATTTATTAAGTTCAATCAAATGGTGTTTTAGCCAAAAATAAAATTTTTTTTTCACATTCGCTCTCTATTTTTTGAAATGTAAATTCTACTTGGATATTTTCAAACGGAAAAACGGAAAATCTTCCATTTTTTTTAGCTAAAAGTTTATAAATGTTTCTTTATTCGAAGTAAATTGTTAGGTATAAAAATAAAAAAATTCTATGTCGACGGGGAAAAACTTTCGTAAAAAATATAAAATGAAGCGTTTTGAAACCAATTAAAGTTATATTTTCTCAGAATTTAAGAAAGTTAATAGCTTAAAGCCTACTTAAGGTCTTTAGAAACAATAAAAAAGTTTTTCTTAGGTCGAAACTTTTGGCATCTAAGATTAGTGCGGTCAAAGTAAAAATTTTCAGCTCTAGATAGATTTAGTGTAACCTTTATGTAGGTTACACGTTTTCTTTATATGAACATTGAATATTTGCTTGTAATCTGATTGTTTGTTAAAAGGGTTCCGCTATAACATTCAGAGATAAAAAATAATTTAAAATTTGTGAGAAAACTTTTTTGGGAAAATTGACATTTATTTCCATTTGAGTTTTGTATGAAACTTGTGCGTTATATTGAAAACATATTTGTACCTATGCTCATATAGAGATACTCAACTAAATGATTTGAATCAATTTAGAGCATCAATAAAATTTTAGGCCAACAAGAAAACGTCTGTAATGTAATTGGAAGGTAATTGAAACTTTTTGCGAAAAGGAAATATCGATAATAGGTAGTACAACTTAAAGTGAAAGAAACTTTTGCGTCTTATACCACATTACCTTTTTCACGTGTCACCACTTGATCTATAGCCTTACCTTTTTCTATTTCTATTAAAGAGTTTCAATGTTAATATTTGATGTGACTACAAATTAAAAGTAAATTATTTTCTAAATTCGATTAAATTAATTCGTAACATTAGTTTTTTAACAGAGTTTTTTTTACTAAAAATCTCTTGTAGTATGTTTTCATTCCAAACCACATCAATCATTTACAAAAAAAAGCAGTTGAAACCATTGAAGTATATATTCGAAAACAACTCTGTTATATCCGCCTTTTCATCTTTTTGATGTAAATCTGACCATTCAACGTAATATTATAGCAAGAGAAGATTGCGAGTTATCGAAAATGGTTGAAATTAATCTTACTCAAATTTGATATGACATTTGATGTAATGGTATTGTAATGGGAGATATTTTTTCTATAATTTGTGAAAAATGCCATCTTAAAAGGGAAACGACTTATCGATTCACCCTTAGAATACAATAAGCGAGTAAATATATGACAGTAAACCAAATGGGTTCGTATCAAGAAATAAAAAGATATATCAAGGCAATTTTAAATCAACATTTAAAGTTAATACAGATAATATTTGTCACATAAATGTTTCCACTTCATGGTTATTTCGCTACCAAAATTGTCTCCACATGTATTTTATTTGTTTTTTATACCAAGAAGATGTAAGTTCTTGTGATAATAATTGAAAAAAAATGCAATTAGCATACAAAACGTTATGATTTCTATAATATTAAGCTATTGTTACAATAAAAAATAATTAATGCAAATGAAAGTTGTTTATTTGTTACGTTGAAATAACGGTGAAAAATTCTTTTACAGGCTTAAAAATAGGTATTGAAAAAACCTATTTATTTTTTTCTGTTTTAAAGTACTTTTATAGAAAGCAGTTGTAACGTTCTGTGCCAAAAACCCGTATTAAAATATATCAAGTGTACATTTTTTACCTTAAGATAATTGTACAAACGTGATGCTCTAGACATTTTTGAGTTGGAATTTCCTTAGACACCAAAAGAAAGGTTAAGTAATTTTTCAAAAAATTACGTTGCGTTACGCGTTACACAGATTGCAGTCCACTGCATTGTCATAGTCATAACAATAAGATTTTATATCAATATATTGTGGCGACTGGAAATGGAGTTAGAGGGTGCAGTGATACCTCTCGCAGCTGCCCTGACAAAACGACGTTATATACCACTGTAATTGTATATAGTATGTGTAAATAAATGTGGGTAACCACTCCCACCTTAAAATATTATACCAACACAATTATACCAAGCATTCAAAAACTATTTGCATTGCGACTATTAGCATTAGAAAATATGACATATAGTGTAAAGTTATTAATAATGTTTGTTATTTCTATGGAAGAAGAAAAATTAAGATATTATTTAATTATCTATGTATATGTTACCGGCCAAACACGATTTCAGGACAAACTAGTTTTGCCTAGGCTAAACTAGTTCTTCCTATACGCGATAGGATTAACTAGTATAGCCTAGGCAAAACTAGTTTGTCCTAAGCCAGATAGGATAAATCAGTTTAGGCTAGGCCAAACTAGTTGATCCTGATATAAATACGCACACTCTAGGTTAAACTGTTATGGCCTAGTCTGAACATTAGGTATTGTATATCTAGAAAGTCAAAATAAATAGATAAACTGAATAAAATACTCCGTATTGGAAAAATAATCATTTTTAAAAACCATATCGATTCGTCGGTCTTCAAATTTGAAAGCAACAATACATTTAAAATCAACTTTGTACAATGATCACTGGAAAAAGAATAGAAAGAAATCAACGATTGTTTACCTAAGCCTAAATGTAAACGTAAATCTTTTTTGGATGTATTAATTTTATGTTGTACGATTCAATCGATTATTGTAAGGAAAAATCATAGTTTTTATGAAAAAAAAAATTATTAGATTATAACATTTTATTTTGGATGAATTAGCCTTTTTCTGGATTAAATAATTTATTTTAATGTATGAAATAGTCGAATTTTGGATTGCTTAATTTAATTTGTATTTATCCAGTTATTTATTGCAAAACTTAATCCATTTATTGTATGTTGAGTTTTGTATATTTGTAATCGAATATTGGATGAATAAATTTTAAGCCTTTTGGAAACTCCCGCATGTAGTACAAAACCTGACATGTTTGCTCAATTAGATTCGACTCTGCTAAATTTTTTTTGTTTAGACTATTTAGACTAGACCATACCAGTTTATCCTAGAGTTTGCGTATTTATATCAGGATCAACTAATTTGGCCTAGCCTAAAGTGATTTATCCTATCTGGCTTAGGACAAACTAGTTTTGCCTAGGCTATACTCGTACTAGTTAATCCTATCGCGTATAGAAAGAACTAGTTTAGCCTAGGAAAAACTAGTTTGTCCTGAAATCGGGTTTGGCCGGTAACATATACAACATAACATAACATAACATAAAAACATAACATTGCAATTTTTGTTGGTGAAAAACCCCTTCAATCCATCATCAAACTATCGACACATTGAAAACTATCTTTTCCGTACCTATCAACTATTTTTAACTTTGAAAAAATACTACAGTTGTATAAAACTGAAAGTTTTTCCACTCTTAAAGTTTCTTCCTCATCAGCAGTTGACATATTCACGTATAAATCTGACATATATCTGACATTCAATGATGTTTATATTGATTATTACTAAATTAAAGTTTATGTATTCTCTCCCCCTCGTTTTCTTATAATTTCTCTCTTATAATAGGTGAACTTTATAGTATTTGAAAAAAATATCATTTCTTTAAACCTACATCGCGATAAGTTCGGACAGAAAAGATTTGTGATATTCTTTCCTTTCATGGGTTCATAATTTTTCTACATACCTAGTTTCGTCGATTTTTGTAAATTTGTTTATTAACAGTGAATCTTGTGGGATATTTCCATATCTTTTATATATTAAAGCTTATATTAAAATTTACTTTTACTAAAAAACTTCTGGGAAATGATTTCTTTTTGTTGTATCTCGGTTCAGAATTACCCTCAATCCTCAAAAATTTAGGATTTTAATAGTTTCTTAAGCTATTATATAATTTTGTTAATTTTTATTAAAATCTGTAAAAAGGTTTAGTTGTATTGAATACAATCTTAAGTGTATAAACTAACGTAGGCATAATTTTTTTTTTTATTCTACAACTATAAATAATGAATGAATGGATTTAATGTTCTTCATTTTGGTGACTTCGAATATGAAATTCTATAAATATTTTGTTTGCCAAATAAGAAACTTAAGACCATATTTATTTTGATTATTTTTCGCGACACTATATATTTAAGAAACGGGCTACATTCTAATGCATAAAACATGCTGCTTTGTACGTTTTTATTCGCCATCATCTACATAAAAAGGTAAATTTATTTATTTTGAATATAAAATTTTGAAAAGGAACGCACAGTTTTCAATTTTTACGCAAGCAATAAATTGTATTTGATATGCAGTAAAAATAAAAAGGAAAATGACTGGAGGGAAAAATACAAGTTTCTCGGTTCCAAGAAGCTGACAAACGTCTAATATTCAGTTGTGTTCCATTGAAGATGTATTCATCGGTATTTTAATTTTAAAACAAATTTTATGTTCCGGTTTAATCTTCACATTATCTCAAATATTTACATTTTTTTAAAATATTTAGACTAATATCTCAGTGTTTCACCTTGAAATTTTAATTCTACGAGATTTATAACAATTTTACAATTACGATACTGATCTTTTACATATAATAACCGTTCATGTATATTTTATGCTGAGTGGAAATATTTTTTAATCGAAAAACTTATCTTTGAATTGTTGGTACCCAACCTCAACTCTGCATAAAAAATTAAAATGTAGTTATTAACTCGAAATGCAAATTGAGAATTTGAAAACACAGTCTTTGAAGAGTCATATTTGTATGCCGTTCTTTTTTATTTGTATGCAGAAGTGTTAGTTCAATTGGTTGGCATCTAAACAAAATGAAAATTAGTTATAAAACTTTTGAAATGAAAAAGAGTTAAGTTAAAAGTTATAGCTTGCAAAATGAATTATTTATGAAATTGAAACTAAGGTATAAAACGTAAACGAGACATAACAACACTTCTTGAAAGTGTATTTTTAAAAAGAAAATTCTATGACTGCAGGTACCAATATGAGTATTTACACAGCAAGAAAATTAAATTTTAAAATTTATATTCTAGTTCTTTATTGCTGAAACTGAAAATACACCACTATATATGTAAAAATTCAATTTGCAGCACATTTTTATTCGGTGTTTATCGAGCCAACTATTTTTGATTATGTAATTTAACATTTCCTAATACTAAGTATACCTATTCCTAATAAAATTTTCACAATAAAGTTATTGGACGTCATTAGATAATTAAGTTTTGAGTTAAACTTTTTTAAAGTAAAATACCTAATATTAAATTAAGTTTTGAAGAAATATGAAAGATTAAGAGTTTAATTGAACTGATAACTATAACCTATTAAACTACAAAAAAAAGGAAATTTCTCACACCTTCTTATAAAAACTCGTAAGAGTCGTTAAACTTAGACTTTGGATTTCTTACTTAAATAAAACACATAGATACGTAATAGCTAACCATATTATTTATGGCGTCAGTTTTCTTTAATATGACTCATTTTGCCACAAACAAGGGTATAACTTTTTAGTCTTACTTAAAAGGTACTTACTTATTTTCTTCTCATTATTCCATTATTTTATTATCATATTTCTATTTTCTTCTCATTATTTTCAAAATAATGAACCTATCTAATTGATCAGAGAAAAATAGCCACTTCTTTTCCTTAAAATGTAACTTTTTAAGTTTAAAGTGGTGTGAATTCTAATAATGTTCAATATAAAATGTTAAATTTGGCCAATATGCACATTTTTTTCAAATGTGATATGGTAATTTCTATAAGGCTGACAATGGGACAGAGAATAAAAGAGAATAATAGGAAAGATCGCTTAGGTGTGCAAAGGTGTCTTTTTGGTACGTTAGAGTTTTTACCAGCTTACTCTGACCCCAGTAGAGGAACTTTGTTTCAAAAATAAATTTAAAATTAAAAATTGGGAAAATTTTAATAATTAATATATTTTGAATTCCTTTTTTTAAATGTAAGTAATAATTAATTATAAATTCAAACGTGAAAAAATTGTGTTCCTGCATAATTTTTTTAATTGATATTTACAAAACCATACTTTGTTTATAAACACGTTGATGTTTAGTTGGTCTTACAAGTTGCCAAACATATAGCACTTGGTAGTAACTCTTCTGCCTCTTTATTTAGATTAGCAATAAGAAAAAAAGCTTTTTTATAATTTGTCTCAGTTACTTTTTGGTAGTTTGAACTTGATTTTTAATGTTTTTTTCCTCAGGATCAATTTTAGAAGGTTATATTTGTAATGACCAGATTTCTAAATATGACCAAGATAGACAGTTTCTCGCCTTTGTATAATAGTTAACAGATCACTGTCTTGTTTCATACGCTTGAGAACCTCTCAATTCATAATGTGGTCGACTTAAGATATTCAAAGCAATTTGTGAAAGCTCACATCTCGAGCATTTCCAGGTCATCATAATATTAGTGGTTTTGTTAGCGTTGAATATAACGTTATTTACGTAAAAAATTAAAATTCTTTTTTCCTTAATACTCAACCATATATATACGCACATTGAAATTATAGTTCAAATTTACACCTTCTTTATAATATTGGTAAAGTTCAATGATTAATTAGTTCTTAAAACGTGATTGTATATGTTAAATTAAAAATGCTAGCTAATGCATTTCTACAAGTTAAAAAAATATCTAATTAAAAAGTTTTATTTAACAGAATTATTTTTCTTTTGTGGCATTTAATTATATGCGTATGAAAAATTGTTAACAATAAATGATTAACTATTTGATTCAAACTACTCGTCGAGTCTTGTTGTTAGTTAATACGTTGTGTAGTAACTAATTTCGGATAGCATAAACAAAAAAGTTGTAAAATTGCTAACAATATCTATTATATCGTTGAAAATATTTTTTTTAATTATTTAAATTTATGACTATAGAATTAATGTTAGGTACTTAATGTAAGTAAAAGTGAGATTGAATTTCCTTAATGGTCTCTACATTTTCCATATGGAGAATTTCCTTGTTCGTTATAACAAATTTTTATTGTTCTAGAACTTTTTCAAGGTATAACTTTTTCAATGTTAAACTTTTATTACTCTGATAAAAATGAAAAATGGAATACTTTGTAATTTTAAATTCTTAATTTCAATGTTCACACATGTGCAATTTTTTTAAAAAAAGGCAATATTGCACACAATTTTATGATCGTTTTCTAAAGCGTAAATATTTTAGTATTTTCTCGAGCTATTTTTTACAATGCAAGTCGTATGTTATTGGAAGTATATTGTAGACTTTTTTAAATGTTACAATGAGGTCAAGATGTATTGACGTCATATAGTAGTTTACCAAAAAAACAACAAGAGAAATAATATTGAAGGAAAAAATGTTTTATGTAAAAACGTCTATTTGTATTGAGTATAAAGGATTTGGAAAAATTTACATTTGAACTTTATCTGCTACGTGATGAAAATATTTTCGAGTTCCTCATTTTTAAATAAAACAGTTTCATTTTATGACTTATGGTTCAACGAGTAAATAATTCTTCATTATAATAATATTGTATTTGAAAAAAAAGTACCTACATTAAAAATTAAAACTATTTTATCAACGTATCTTAAGAAAATAAAGAAGTAACAGGCATCATTTTCTTTAAATTAGGGCGCGTTCAGACGGATCAACTAAACTCGCCCGACTATTTTCAATCTTGTAGACTGTAGCAGGGTAAGCGACGCGAGAAGTGAAGTACAAGCAAGTTGAAAGGGAAGCAAATTGAAAGAAAACTGATCAACTAAACTCGTTCAACAAAAGTTTGATTCAGTCAATCTTTTGTTGAACGAGTTTAGTTGATCAGTTTTCTTTCAATTTGCTTCCCTTTCAACTTGCTTGTACTTCACTTCTCGCGTCGCTTACCCTGCTACAGTCTACAAGATTGAAAATAGTCGGGCGAGTTTAGTTGATCCGTCTGAACGCGCCCTAAAGAATGAAATACAAAAGAAAATTTAAAGATTAAAACACCTCTTGAAATATTTGCTCATAATTTATTCTATAATTTATTTATACTAACAGTTCATTGCTTTCACTCTATTGGAAAACAAAAAAAAATGAAAAATATATCAAAAAAAAACACGCAGACGTTCAAGTAAATACCCTTCAAGATTGATAAAAAATTGAAAAGAAAAATTTTGAAGTCGCTCGTTTGAAAAAAAATTCCTTTAATATTTTTATCTTAGGTAATATAATTTGGCATGCAGGTGTTGATTTTGGGATAAAAATCGATTGAACGTGTTCTTTAAATTCAAAAAACTACCTTCTTAAGCCGAACACATTTTTGACAGGTTCATTTTATTTTAAATTCAAATACCTACACGATAAATGAACTTTCGATATTTTACTTTACGAATTCGAAATTTGATTTTTATTTGAAAAATGAATTTGTTAAATTGAGACTTCCGTTTTTGAAATGACGTCAATTATACTTTTTTTTCTAGTGAGTGATATTTTGCTATAATTTATCAAATCTGTATGGAACGTTTAATCGATAGCGCTGCTTTGCACTTTTCAATATGTGTAAATCAATATCAGGAGTGGGTTTAGAGTTAGATATCTTTTGACATTGATATGGTAAAACTCTTATGCTTACCCGGTTTTATAATATTAATAGATATCCGGTATGAAATAAAACAAGGTAATGTAAAGGTTTTGTTAATATTTTATTACTTATGAACTATTGTATCAAAGCTTTTTGCAGTAATTTTAATTCTTGGTTAAAAATTGATAAATTTATATAGGTAGGTATAAAATTTCAAAAATTAAATAATAAAATTAATTATATATAATTAAAAATACTTTTTTTGAATAAGAAAGAGCACTAGAATTGAAAAAATTCATCAAACCATACAAATGGAATTTGATGATGTCCAGTTTAAGGTAACCCTTAAAACCATACACACATTATAAAGCTGTCCCTCAAGCTCTTAATAATTCTAAACTTAGTTTTTAAAACTTAAGAGTTTCAATCTAATTTATGTTTTCATTTTAGTCCAGTCAAATTAGCCCTAAAAATAGTAGCGAAAAAATTGACATAGAGCTAAAGATTAGTATGGATGTTCGGAACACCATTATAAATGAATGCTGAAAAGTCCCCATGGATCCCATACCTGGAAAAAATTTTATTCAAGGTCAAAGATCTCAAAAATCAGTTTTCGAGTTTTTCAGTAAAACGGTTAAGTTTTATCGCAAAATTATATCATGCAAAAATTGTAGATCATATAACTGTCTATAAAAATGTACTTCTTAATACTTTTTTTTTTTTTTCATAAGAGCCACCGTTTCCGAGATATAACGATTCTAAAAGTTGAAAAAAATAATCTTCATAATAATATGCTTAAGATCGCCACGTATGTGCATCACTGAAGCTGTAATGCAAGTAAAAATATTTTTTTCACTTTTATGAGCTTTTATGGACCATATGGTCAAATTGAACCGACCCTTGGGACTTGCACTACCATCTTTCAAGTAGAAGTACTTGCAATAGATGAATGTGCCAGTTTGAACCTTGCGAAGAGTTTAAATGAGGCACCCCTAAGGACACTGCAATCTAAGACAGTTAGGTCTAAACTTGTTTGGCAATGTCAACAAGCTGTCAGGGAGCTGACAACTTACAACAAGTTCTACCTATGGTGGGCTCCATGACATGAGGGTAATGAAAAGGCTGATCAACTGGCCAAAAATGGCGCCACATCAGACCTCATGGGACCAGAACCTTTTTGTGGAAAAGGTTAGGTTAGGTTTAATAAAGGTTAGAGGCAAAATCAAAAACCCTTTTCTAGCTTGGGAGACCAAAACCAAAGCCTCGTACTGGAGAAATACTCTGAGACAAGCTGAGAAATGACTCCAAATAGTAGAGAAAGTACTCCAAGAAGGGAACTCATGACAGATTATTCTACGGCAAAAAGGACGTAAGGTTTCTAACATGCCTCTATACGGACCACTGTACTCTAAATTACCATCTTTACAAGATCGGTAAGGCCTAATCGTTATATTTTAGAAACAATGGCTCTTAGAAAAAAAAAGTATTTATAAGTACATTTTTATAGACAGTTATATGATCTAAAATTTTTGTCTGATCTAATTTTACGATAAAACTTAACAGTTTTGCTAAAAAACTCGAAAACCGATGTTTGAGACTTTTGACCTTGAATAAAATTTTTTCCAGGTATAGGATCCATGGGGACTTTTCACCATTCATTTATAATGATGTTCCGAACATCCATACCAATTTTTAGCTCTATGGAAATTTTTGTACCCTTACATGTCTAAATTGACCGGACCATTTATTTATTTAAATAAAATTAGTTTAAATGTTTTTAATTGTCGATGAAAATAACAAGAAAACATCTTCGAGCCCACTCGGGTCTTTTACGAGCGATAAGTTTGTGTTCGGATTTTTTGGGATTCGCGTCTTTGACGTTTCCTTTCGGTTTTTCTGCTCTAATTATTAATTTTTGTTGATTTTATTTGTGAATTGTATTAATTGTGATGTAAAACAATGAAACAACATCTTCTGTGAGTGTTCTGAAGAAATTTTTGAAAACCCCTAATGAATTTCTTCGAGTAAATCATTGCGTTGAAATTTCCAAAATGTAATAGGTTAGATTTTATAGGCAGTATAATTTTTGTGGAAATTATGAAAAATTATCATCTTTACGGTTCACTTGAACAGACTTAATCCTAATTTATAAAATTAATAATTTTTTCTTTGGTTTGTGTGAAATATTTTTAAAATTTGGTTTATTTTATTATATTCTTGATGCATTTTTGTATCAATTTAACTTTTAAAATTATTGAATTCAAATCTATACATTTAATATTTTGATGTCTTAAAAACATATTTGTTTACATATAGTTATAATTTTCGATGAAAATAACAAGAAAACATTGCCGAGCACATTCGGGTCTTTCACGAACGTTTGTGTTCGGGTTTTGATTGGATTTCGCATCTTTGTCATTTCTTATTGATTTTCTTCGATTCAGTTATTGATTTATACCGATTTTATCTGATGTTGAACTAATTGTAATATGAAATAGTACAGGACTATTTTATGCGAGTGCTTTAAACAAAAATTTGGTAGACAAATGGATTTGATTGAGTAAATCAATGCGTTGTAATCTCTCAAGTGCTGCATGTTAGATTTTCTATACAATATAAGGATCAATAATGAACTGCAATTTTTGTGATTCAATCCTTAAAATTGATATGATTTATTAGAATTTTCCTTTTCTTTAAAGTAATAAACTTTAAAATTTTTGTCTATTTAATCATATTCTTAAAAGCTAGTACCTATAGCTAGAAAGTGAAAGTTATTATACCATATACTTAAAGGATGTATACATGTAGTTCTTTTTAAATGGATACTCGTATTTATAACATATATACCTATTACTAGTTGATCCCAAGCGGTCGAAAATCGACTGTCCTGATTATTATTTTGAATGCAATTAAGATATAAGTTATCCTTCAACTTAATCTCATAAATATTTATATTAGTACAATAAGCATTTTCAGTTATGAATGATGGCAAGGTTTTGACTGTTGCCGTAGTTGCTTGACGTAATTTTTTAAATAAACCGATAATAACAGTTGGTTTACCAGAAAATTGCAAGGATCTTAGAGAATGTTGACATACTGTAAAACCATGAAACGTGAATATATATACGTTCCACTTTCATATTTTCAATAAGTAAAAGCAATAAAAAAATCCTTTATAGGCAAATGCGTTACAGACAAAATTTTAGAAATCGCAAAATACTATCTAAGGGATAAAGTGGAAGAATATTAGTATTAAATTAGTATTTAAAAACAAAGAAAGTAATTAAAATTAAGTATACGAGTACTGTTTTTTTAATATAAGATGTCAATAGTTATATAAAATATGAAGGATATAAAGATATTTTACATAAGGAACGATTTTCGGAAATCTATTTTTAAGTAACCATATCTCATTGAATAAGTTGTAACTTAGAATGTATTGCTTGACTTGATTCTCAAAATATTAGACTCACACCTTACTTACAATCAAGCTTCATATGAATTATTAATATTTAAATATCAGGTCAAGTCAAGGATTGAATTTGTGAGGGATTACATTTCAAAGTTTACATCTTAAGCTCAATTCATTGCTCATTCTAACTGTTATACTGTCTTTCCACCCTTAATTTAATATTAAAGTACCCTGATAAACTAAAATACACCAAAATGTTTTGTTAACTACGCGACCCTTAAGACAAGGTTATAATATGCGATCACGTCTATCTTCTAAACAATATGCTGTTAGTTTTTACTAACCGTAATAATATTAAATAGGCTTTTTAGATATGAATTGGACGAAAGTGTTCTTTTATGTTTTTATCGCCCTCTAACTTAGTAAGAACTTAACTAAGTAATTAACTCAACTAATTTAGTAAGAAATATTAACAATCAAAAAAGAATAATTTTTGCATATTATCATTTATGAAACCTTTTTATAATTGTATTAAAATAATGGTTACGAAACAATTCAATTTAAGTAAACAGAATATTTTCTTATTTCATACTTTTAGGGGAGGTATTTTTGTCGTTATTAGTTTCTTATTTAACTGTCTATTTTATTTATTCAAAAAGAAATTTAATTTTGTAGAAACGTATTATTTACATGTATAAATACAGACACTTCTGAAATGAGTTCACTCTAATAAAATAAAAATTATCTTCATAATTTGTCTAAAAATTACCATGAATTAAATTGAAAGTGTATTGAATTGCAAAATACATTCAATGTTTTAACTTAACACAATTATTACCGCAAAGAATTTTATTCTTTAATAACATTTAATTTTCTAATAAAACATATCCTATTATATTTGATGACCATCTGAATTTTTGCTGTGTCGATTTCTTTGATCTCAACCGTATAATAATTACAAACATTTTCAACATTTCCTTTGTAAATTTACTATCACTAATTGTAAGCACTTTGAAAAAACAAGTAATTTAATTTGTTTCAATCAGCATTTAAAAAAGAAAATTATTTCTGTGGTTTCCATCTCATATTAATTAACGATTATTCAATTTGCCTTGTCTTAAGTGACATTGAACTTGATGAAACCCTACTTGATATCCATAAGATATTGACTAGTAAATTTAATTTCCCATATTTATTTCATATCGGTAAACTGTAGCAATTTACGATCTGGTGATATTGGAATAGAAAATTTGTCGTAAATCTCCAAAATCTGGTCATTTCAAATTAATTAAATTTGAAATTAATTTTAGGCAAATTCACAGATGAAACCACTTGATTGCTTCATAGCTAAATTTTCAATTAAATAGAAGTTCGATTTAAATTAAATTATTTTTTTTTAAGTAACGACATAAAATAAAAAAATAAGATACGTACTAAATGATATTTGGTGGTGTTTAAATTCATTTTAACAGCAAGAGTCAAATCGTGACTGTCTAAACAAAATTTTTCTGACGATTCTGTCTTCTTGATAAATTTAGGATTATTTTTTTTTTTAATATTTACTTTTTCTGTTAAAGCAACATTTTTTGTTATAAGGTAAATACCATTTATCAAATGAGACAATGTGACGGAACTGTGGGTATTTTTAAATCACGTCTTACTCAAAGACATTTTATTTGAAAATATGAAATTTTCTTCAAAAAAACTGCAAAGTTAGTAAAATTACCTGAACGAGCAAATTGGAAAAACATTCAAACAGGCAAAATTGAAATTTTCTTCAATAAACGAGCTTAAATGAACGAAGTTAAAATTCAGCCATTAAAAATTCAGATTTTTCAACATCATTAAAAGTAAAAAGACGCGAGTAAATTTTTCTTGATTAAAATTGAAACTTTTACATAAAAGTTCAAAGCGATAAAATTTAGAGATTGTACGATAAACTGTATGATGTTCAATAATAGAATGGAGCAGGACCTATTATTGTTAGTGTTACAAAGCTTAACAATGAATCGAAATTTGTATAAATACAAAAGACACGAAAGAAGGGAAATATTGGCAAATAAATTTCACTTACAACCATTAAATATCTGATAAAAGTCAGTTAAATGTTGAATGTTTATTTATTTATGGCATTCACAACGAAATATAATTTAGTATATAAAAGAAAATTAAATATGATTATTTGATGAATTTTAAAAAGATTTCTGCTATGCTTTTACATAAGTACAAGGTATGAATATTAATGTAGATATTTTACGCGAACTTTCTAAATTTGTACTATTACATTTTCGCTTTTTTCGTATTAACATGCCTCAAAATAATATGTCAGATATAAATATAATTTATTTTAAATTAAAATATTCATTAGTATGTAATTGTTAATATTTTAACAAAGTGAAAAATTATACCTTTGTACCATATTAAACAGTATATGAAAGTTGAAAAAAGTAACAATTTTATACCCACGTACTTACATTTATAAAGAAAAAGTAAGATTGAAAGCGAATTACAAACAAAAAATTAAAATTGACAAGAACATTTAATTTAAAATAATCTTCTGAAATAATTTAAATACATAAATACATTTTATATAATTTATGCTTTAATATAGTTGTCTTATATAAAATATATTACAAGTGAATACAACTGAAATTTTGAAAATAAATTTGTATTGTAATTAAAGATATAGGTACTTGAGTTAAAATAAAAACGTTCAAATGCTTGATTTGTTTTCTACTTATGTGAGTTTGTTCAATTTAAAGCTCATGCTCAAGAGCTTACTAAGAGAAAAGAATCTTAATAGTTTCGAAGTGCAAACAGCTCACGGAAGTAATGTTTTGTTCGTGGACTCACTTGCTCTCATACTTCCTACATTGTAATATTCGCTGTTTGGCGAACTTTCAAATACTTAAGTTTTCAAGATGTAGAGATTTATCTTTACTATTAAAGTGGTATGAATTAAATATGAAAACTTCAATATCTCGCAGTCTTTTACTTTAAATTATTTAAATAATCATTTGGCTGCATGGAAAATTATTTTCTGTGTAAGTAAATTTCTTTGTTGAAAAATTAAAGGTGAAAAACTTTAAATAACTTTAAAAAACGGAAAATAATGTTTTGGTTAATTTTTACAATAATAAACCTTTAATCGACCAGGAAAATAATTGTTATCCACGATTTTCACTAACCGCAGTGCCCTTGCTACTCAATTCCGTGGATAATCGGGGCTTTGCTGTAATTAAATAAATAAATCCTTTGTAAAAAACTTTTAAATTATATCGTTAATTTTTGAAAAAAAATTAATATTCTTTAAACAAAAATTTAAAAGCTCAAATCTTATTTTCATTTCCATACATGCAAATAGATTTTGTAAAAATATATTGTACTAAGATTTTAGCTTTAATAGTAATTCTTACAAACTAAACACTAAAATTTTAAGTTTAATTAATGAAATATAGTTAAATTAACTGACCAGCCAGAATGTGTAAATTAAATGAACATAAACAAACCTAAATGTAAGCAAAACCGATTTTAAAATTAAATAAATTAAATAAAATTTAATTAAAAATATCAATCACTTTGACTGGTACTTAAATATTCATCATAATTGTTTCTATATTTAATGTTTATTGGAAACAATTTTGATGTTAAATAATTATAAATTAAATAAATGAAGACTCTTGCTATAGTGTTATTATATTTTCAAGTAATTCATGAAGAATACCAAATATTTTTGCTTCTATTTTTATTGAGAAAAAAATATTATCCTTTGTGTAAAAATAAAAGTTTTGAAATATCAATTTGATTAATTTTTTATCCTCTTAAAAATTGATCAAAAATTACAATCAAATTACATTTAAAAATCGTGATATTTCTTCATTTAATATAATATTATTAAAAATCATTACTTTACTTCCTATGGCAATATTAGATATTGATTTCATAGCTTTTTTGTATTACCACTCTTTAGCGTGTTATTTTTGCATTGTACAACAAGAAAGTTAATTTTCCTCAATCTGATTAATTGAGTTAGAGTCTACAGCAGCCATAATTTCGTTATACTATAAAATATTATTTAAATTATAGTAATAAGTACCTACAGTTTACGTTGCTTGATTTTCAAAGCATAGTTATCAATTGAAGCTAAAACGCTTTGTGTAATGAAACGCAGTGTACTTAATGCAATAAAACTGGACTTGATGCAGAATTAAATCTTCAATTTTCCATGAGAATTCATTAAAATCTACAACCAGTGAGTGAACACATTTATCTAACGCAGTGCAATATTGCGATAATTCTTATAGACTGTATAGTGTATAGATACTTGGGTATTTAAACGGAGGGTACATAGCATACTCCAGAACGCTTTATCGCGTCAATAATCAATGAGAAATCGGTTTAAACTTAAAAGCTTATAACGTCAAAGATAATAAAAAATTATTATTTATTACCTAATTTAGTTTTTCTCAACAAATTTTTAATTGTTGTGTTTTTATGATATTAATAGATTTAGCGGTTTTGGATTTTTGAGTTTACAGAATGTTTTGTTGTGAAGATTTCGATGTATGCAACTATAACAAAGCCTTTGGGATATTTTTGTTGGAGTTTTCCTATTTAATGTGTTCATTCTGCATAATAACAAAAGAAATGGTCATCGTTTCAAAGAAGTGTTGAGTTTTTCCTCTAAGGGAGGTAAGGCGCTATGTAATTTCAAAGTTGTACATTAGAACGTCTTGTTTCTTATCACAGTTGACTGATTAAATATAAGAATATTCCTTTTAACACAAATGAATAATTACAGTACTATAATCAGTAATAATTTTTAAATAAAAGCCCATAGTAGTTGAAGTTCAGTTTTTGTTTGCAACAAGAGCATATCTTATGCTATTTAACGATTTAAATATGTGTCTTTAACTTGTTTAAAATTTCTTATTGCCAATGTTAACATTTAAGGTTCTTTTTCTTTACCAACCAAAAATATTATTAATATTTTTTAATGATTTTGTTATTCCCTACTCAGTGTCGTCGATTTTTGTAAATTTATTTTTTCACAGTGAATTTTTTCCGTCGGATATTTCCATTTTCCTATAAAAGCCGTTGACAAAATATTCTTTCTGGAAAATAATTTCCTTAAGTTATATTTTGGTTCAGAATTATTCTCAAGCTTCAATAATTGAGGATTATGTTTTAACGAAAATATTTAATAATCTGTTCATTTTTGTTAGAATCTGTTAATAGGATTAATAATATTGAATAAAATCCTAACAGGCTTTGCACACCAATGCTTGACATATGAAACAAAAGAGCCAATATACGAGTAAAGTAAGATCAGCTAACTTTAGGAAGTTGGTTTCTTTTTTAAGTACTTAAGATCGAAAAGTGGATGAATCAAAGTAATGTATTCCTTTATTTCATGTATGTCACTGTAAACGAATAAACCTGAACTTGGTACATTCTTAAATCTTCCAGATAATTTTGTAAAACTGTAGTCCCTTGAAATATTTTTATTAATAACAATTTAAATATATTTTATTTATTTTTGCATCAAAAATAGGACAATCATAAATATTTAAACGTTATTTATACCCCAAGTTCGAAAATTCCAGTAATTTTAATTACTACAAATTAAATTATGTAATCTGAACAACTTGAAAGAAGCTTTGGTATTACAATAGTTTCTCAAGAAGGTAAAAGAAACTTTGTTAGAAATTTAATATTAAATTTTGCTCTTAAAAACCATCCATTTCAACCTTAATCTTTCCTGTTTCATTCAAGTTTAACATCGTTTTAAGGAAACAAAGTTTTTAACAAATATTTAGGTTTTACAGATTTAATAACTGATAGCAATAACATAAAACATACCAATTAGTAATGGTAATTTTTTTTTTGTTTTTTGTGGAATTTGATAAATTATGTCGTTCTGAAATTTTTTATTTTTGTGGTGCTGTTTTTTTTTTTAATAAATAGACTCATTTTGTTGTGCATTAAACATATTTGTCATTTCTTTTCTTTAAATTGGTTCCAATTTTTCCATCTTCATCTCAAAGAAAAATAAAGTGGTTGATATTTTCTCGCCTTGCTATTATTCATCTGTATATGCACGTGGGTACGTTTATGTTTGTGTTCTTGGTTGTCCTAAATTTCCTTAATTACATTCATTAATCTGAATTCTCGTTTTCTATAAACAATGTAAACCGGAAAAGTTACTCGTGCATGACACAATTCACCTGATAAATATAAGAATTTTATTCTGCTCAAGAAAATTTTTGTTTATTTTTTCTTTCCTCATACATTTTTAAGTTGATTAATTCGAAATTGTTAACTCTTATATAGAACTTATTATTTAGCTTGCATCACAATTATTTATTCAAATAATAAAATTTGTTGCTAATTTTAACTAAGAACATTTAATTTATTTTATTATTCCCTCCGAAATTTTTTCTTATAGAATCCCAATAAAACTTCTCATGTACATAGACTTGATTCAAATTTGGTATTTACCGAACAATCAATAAAACGGGACAATAAAAAATCAATTAGTTTTATTGACAATTAAATATTTGAAGTTATTACTTTTTCCAGGTATATAAAGTATTATTTAATATATCTATATATGACAAACCAAATATTTGAATTTTGTTTAATTTGCATGAACAATGTAAATTAAAATGCGCAAATATTAAAGCTTCACATTGCTTGTTCTTAACCAAGTTTTTCCATCTAATAAATATTAAAGTAATTATCAAAATGATAATTTAAATTATGTCCTCTTATTTTACATAAAAACGCGTATAACGCTTACATAATGACTAATTAAGCTAAAAATATTTAACCTTAATGATTAAAGATATAAATACCCATTTTATATTTTAATTAGAGTAATTGCGTTTTTGAATAATTATCGAAATTTTATTTCAAACAAAATAAACAATTAAAGGTGTGGTTTTGGAAGTATCTTTTTACAGTATCTAATTGCACTCATTATATTTCCAGAAGCAAAAATGTGTGCTTAAATGAATTATTTGAAAATTTTATTATTCTTATTTGATAATAAAATTCATTTATAATTAAAAATTAAGAACTCTTGAATAAATCAATGCGATAAATTGCAGTATTTGAATTATAAAAAATATGTCTTTATTAAAAAAAAAAATAAACGTTTCTATTAACGCTTCGATGCCTACTTTATTTTATGAGAGTTTAGTCTTATAATATTGCTTTGTATTTTTACTAACCGTTAGATCTTAATACACTACCTACCTATTTGATATCTAGTAATTTCATTGAAATATTTTCCTTGATGATAAAAAGTAGGTATATATACCTACATATTGTGTGTGTAGATATGATATTTATATTGTATAAAAATAGTTAGTTTAATATGAAAAATTATTAAATTTAGAATGCTTCATATTTAATTTCATTATCAATTATTTATTCTTTTTAAAATTACGAAAATCAATGTCTTATATGTATTCTAATAAAATTATTCAAGCAATGTAATAAATTTTAAATGAACTGAAATCCAGCAAATGGTTCAAAATTAAAATTATATTCTACGATTTTAATCAAGAAAATATATTAGTTATAAAATGAAAGCGACTAATATGTCATAATGTTTGCCAGGGTCTTACGATTCAAATATAATAAAAGGCATATTAAATAATCCAATTTCACTATGAAGAACGCGTCTATTTCTGTTGAATAGAAGAAAATCAAGGTGATGCCTAGAAGGATTGAAGCCAAATATACGAGAAAAAGAATAATACGGCGAGACGTCGACGTCGCTACTTGAATAGTATATGAAGCCTTATAACTTTTCTTGTCAACTCGTCATTTAGAAATTAAAAATAATATTATGTTTGTTTAAATATAAGTTACACATATTCTTGTAAGCTTTTTTAGCTTCAAAAAACCAAATAAATATAATGAATGCATATTTAGTAATAAAAATGCTGTAGGTAATTACTTTTATAACAAAAAAGAGAAATTAATTTCGTATCCTTGTCTTTTAAGTAAGGTTTATTAAGTTAAATTCCATTTTATTTCTAAGTAAAGTAAACTGAAGAAAATTCAATTAAATTAAACTTATAAAGCGAGTTCCAATTAGAAACGTATAATAAACGTATGATATAATTAAAATACTAGGTGCATGTACATACATACTACATGTTATACACTACATAAGATGTATTTCTTATACCCCTATATAGAGATTATGTGTTAAATAATTTTAAACAACACTTTAGCTAAGAAAACCTACACCTCATACGTTCAAATAAAACTTAATAATATTAATACTACACATATCCATTTTTTTATAAAAAAAACATAACCATATATATTTAACGGAAATATATATTCTGCTAATATTAAAATACCGTACTTTATCGAATAACCTAGTAAAAAATCGTCAAAACTAATAGGTATATAGATTCTACAAGTTTTGAAAAGTTCAAAGGTTATCAATTTAAAATTTGTTGTTATAAAATAATTTTGTCTACTCGTATTTATAAAAAATGTATGAAGTTTGGTTTGTCTTAGTCTTAGTCTTAGTCTAGTCATGAAATGTCTAAGATTCAACGGGAATCAAACCCAGAACCTACTACTGGCGCATAGAGCGGAGATCATTTGATTTAACCATTGCGCTACTAAGAGCACGATTAGAGATTTATAATCCATAAAACTTGTTTTTGCATTCATAAGGCCATAGCGGCACAGTAAATATGTTAATCATTAACTTGGATAATATTTAGTTATATAGTCCAATCAAATAGTCTTTTGAATAGGAAAAAATTCAGAATTTTTTTCACTCGTTCTACTTTCCGAAGTTCTGAATTTCTGTTTCGTAACATTTTCATTTTAGCTACTCAATAAGAAGTGTTTTTGTTGAAAATTGTTTGTGTTTTATATTTATACCGAATCATCATTCTAGAGAAATGCATATTTTCATGATTTTTTGGAAAAAGATCGAAAATTTCATGTTTTTCGCGATTTTTTTATGAAGCTATATCCGTTGAAAATAGCAAAGTTGAAATTCGGATTCAACACCCTAGAATATAAAACAAGATAGATCAGATATATACCTTGGATATAAAAAAAATGAAAGAATTTTTTTTTTTGAACCAACACCTCTGAACATGATTTACCTAGACTATTTGGTTGTTCATAATTTTGGATTTTGTGCTTATTGACACCAAACGTGTTTCTATGACGTCATTCAGAGTAATGTACCAGAGATTTATAACCATCTTTCGCCAAGTAGCTGCTATTTATATGTTAGTTTATGTTATTTGAAATTAATAAACGAGTTTGTTATAAGAGGTATAGTTTAGTTAAATGATGATTTTTGTCAATCGTTCAGTAAAATTTTCGGGGTTCAAAATCTAAACTTCCATTTTACGACTACCAAAAGATATGGTTTTACGGCAAAAAAATGGTGGAAAACGTTAAATTTTTCATTCATTTTGTATATTTTAGCAAAAAATATTTAAACTCTTCCAGTGAGATTATCCGGTACGAAAGTTAAAAACATTAAATTTCTTTCGAAAACACTAGTAGTTATTTAAGTTTTTTAGATTAAAATATACTTTGCTAATAAGCTATATAAAACTTACGTAATAGCTAAACTTATATCATCGTTAAGATAAAAGTTGTATTATGTATTAATGTATTTATTACGTACATATTCTTACACATATATTTTGCACACATACATACAAACATCTGTTCCACATTTTCATGGAAAATTCTGCAAATCCAGAATCCAAACTAGATCTGTATTCATGCTAACTCTGTCCCAGAGGTTAATAGCAAGTTTCACTGTTACAAAAAACTGGTTGAGCTTTTTTATTTGTTATAAAGAAGCCTACATTTTATTTATGTTCATGAAACCAAAATCATAAATAACGTTTCATGCTTTTACTTTTTTTATTTTTGTTGGAAAAGATAAATTAAACTATATATTTAAATTTGTATTTATGTTTGACGCTGTTTATCCGTCAATACATATTCATCCATTGCCAACCACTATACAGTAACAGAATTTGGCGCGCGTGCCGCGCAAATCCGAACAGCCAAACCAAAGATAAATCATGAAATATGTTAAAAATCCCTTTAAGCTACAGGAACAAAAACAGCGTGTAAGAGTTAACCCTTTGGGTTAGGGTTAATGATATTTAATCATATTATTATGTGCACTAGAAATAAGAGATTTCTTAAAAATTCTCATCAGGTTTTCTTTGTGTAACCGTTTTTTTTTGGTAATTTACTAAGAATTAATAACTTACCAAGACATTTTTTTTTAACTAAACATGCGCCATAAACGACTTTTAATCTTGAAAAGATGCATGTTTTTATAAAACGGATAACATTACATAGAATAACAATTGATCACTGTAAATAATACTTTAAAAACTACGACCTTATTATTACCAACACAATCAAATTATGTTTTTCTTTTTTAATATTTGATAATATTTACTTGGAAATCATTTTCTTTACAGAAACATTATTTTGAAACAATATATAATAACGGGTAATGAGACTTTTTATTGTATGTACCCTTCCGGGCTTTTTTATTTTGCGTTTTATTGTCACTTTAGCATTCAAGGGGCTTCTTTTATCTGATTCAATTATGAAGCTAAATAATTGCTGAAAGTTTTATAAATAACAAGAAAACGTTTTCACGAAATGGTGTACAAAAGTTATTTAACTGTTTGATACGATTTAAGAATATAATAAATACGACATTTTTATTTCTTTTATCACATTGTAATTTTTTTCAATACTTTTCTGTAATTCATCAGTGACGAAAATTATTATATGAAATATATGTACAAATTTATCTGTCGGATAGATTAAGTAAAAATATTTTCGTAGAATTAATCCAATAAGGAACAAAATGATCTTGGAAGCGTTATGCTAACAGGGACACATTAACCAAAATTCGAGAGTAGACATGAAATGTGATGCTATACAAAGAAGGTATTTTAGCTTGTCTAATACGCTTGTTTTCACCAACTTTCCGTAAGAGATATCTCCAGGATAATGTGTTCTATGAACGTTTGTTCAGTTCATGTAATCCTTCGACTAGAGGTTCTAGGATAGCAAACGACATAGTTAATACCTAAATGGGAGTTTGCACATTATTTTATGATATATGGATTGTCGTTCTTTTTGAATTTTTTACTCTCAATTGAGTCATTTACATGCAAAATTGTCTGGTTATGAAAAATGTAAATCAACTTTATTAAATTTCTAAATCTTTGTACAAAAAAACGGAAATCGTTTTTTTATAACAAGACGTTCAATAAGGGCAAATCTTTCATTCATTATACTAACAAAAGGGAAACATGACCTTATTTCCAACTACAACTGCAGCATGATGATGCATGACGTTGTGAGCTTTTGTGCCTTTGGTACGAAAGGCAACTAATTTAAGATTCCACGTTCGTTGTGTGTACGCAGGCAGCTGAAATTTTAATTGTACAAATGTCGGAAAAAGCATCGTTGTAAAGTCAATTATTTACGAACATAACAATTAGGAAATCGTTCCCACAACGTTCTTATGATTGCACCAAGGTTCAATTGTCTTCTATTTAACGACAATCTATAGTAATGAATTCCTTTGGGACTAGGGTGGCAAATGGGGACATAAGCATGGAGATCATCCTGAAGCTGTGTAATTCAACGACGAAGGTCTCTGCATTTCAATTTTCTTTCACACAATTTGATATATAATACCGGTTGATTGTGAGTAATAGAGAAATACCAAACCAGGCCGCTAATGCAATATCCCATATATTTGTGTGCAAGCTTTCATGCAGACTTGTAAAACGATTTTCATGAATGCGAGTAAGAGTAAGTATGTAAATCGTGTATATGGATATGGTATGCACTTAGGCATCTTAAGGTTATACGTCGTATATCTGCACATATCTGCTTGTGAAATATTTCATTTGTACAAACCTACTTTCTTCGTGAAGTGTACATTCATTCTTAGTCAGGCACCATAAAATTTTGATTTGAAATTCCATCCTAGGTACTTGCTTTACATTTTCAAACTCAATTTTTCCATTATAAAAATAATAAGTAGAAGATGAACTCGTTAACTAAATCCTCAATTTCGCTTGATTAAATTTCATATTTCTAAGTATGAAATAACGACACTTATTAAAAACATTGTACTCTTAACCGTACGGCGATTTTATAAGTTCCTAAATTGTTTAGCATTTGTGAAAAAATACAGTTTCCCAGAATTTAAAAATTATAATATTACCAAGTGTGCAACAGACAAATACTCGTATGAAAATGAAATAATTATTCCTTTTGTGTTGAGCAAACCAATTACTTTTGTAACACAGACATCTTACAATTATAATTTTCAAAAGGTAAAAGGTTCATTCATGAAAGAGTTTTCTTGCCTCGAGAGACGTTGAAGTTGACCTTTAAACACTTCATTTAAAAGGAAAAAAGCAAACGTAATAATTTCCATAATTTTTCACATTATTCTAATAGGATTAAGAATACAAATTATGTTTTTAAATTAAAAATAAAATATATATTTTTATAAAACATGAACATTATGTTTTCATCTAAACAGTATAGGTATTTTTCATTATGAAAAATTGAAATAATTTAGTCAACTAGAAAAAAAACAAGTAAAATAAAAACCATAAAAAACTTAGTTTATATTTAAAAAAGGTTTGCGCTTATATTTTCTTTTTTTTAATTAAATATTTTAACACTATTAAATTATATTATTGGTATATTTTTTCAGTAAATGGAATTAGTACCCCAGCTAAAGTTGGAATGCTAAAGATATATTCGACATTCTTGTTGATATTCCTAATAACATTAAAATTAATTGTTGTGATAATGTTCTAAGAAAAGTGTAAACCTTTTTTTTATAAATTAAATTACTTGAATTTTTTTAAAATGTATTAAAAATTTAATTTTCTTGACACCCCCACAAGAAAAATTAAAAGCATTTGACACAGAGATACGATGCTTGGTTTCCGGTGTCTTTTTTCACGCATAGCACGAATCCGTAGTCAATTTTCTACTGTAGGTACCTTTTTATTTTCTGAAAATTGTTTATAAACTTCAGAAAATTGAAGAAAATCTTCATCGTTTCTAATTCACATGCAATATAATTTTCGAATTTCAATGTCCTAAATAAGAACCAACTTAACAGTTGTATATTTATAAGAAAACGATAGCAATAAAACAGCCACTACGTACGACGTACAATAACCAGTCCCTTTGTCAACGCTTTTAATCGGTGATATCTTCTAAGATATTCATTTTTATGGTATGCTGTAAAAGGCAATTTTGATCTACATGAAATCCACAACGTACTTATTGTATTTAATTGGATAAAGAATAATACTGTATTGTTTAAAATAGCTTGGTAAATAACCAATAATTTTTTTGTATTATGTAAAAGATAACAATGGTTCCTGTGAGTTATCCTTAACATATACCGCCGTGGACTTTTTTATCAATCTTTTTAAGATACACAATTTCGCCGCATATTAGTTTGATCTATCTCGTAAGGTTTAGTCAGCGTTTGCAATGTAAGTGCACAAAATTATACTTGTTATGACATCACATTACAAATCTTTGAATTTCCTGACTTTTCTCTACTATAATATGCATATATTATACCTACAAATCTTTCTCTTGAATCACTCTATCAATTTCTGAAAACTGCATGAAAATCCGGTTGGTAGTTTAAAAGATCTACGGGAACAGACAGTGGGAGCGACTTTGTTTTATACCATGTAAAGATGTGTTACGAGCGTAACCAAAGGAACTAACAGCATAGGGATCTAAAATTATTGTTTGTAGCTATGCAAGAATGATACTGATTAAATATTTTTATCATTGAAATACAGGATTTTAGTTTTTGTTGAGATAATAGTCATTCTGTTTGTATAGATATATCAAAAAATTATTTAAACAAACAATTTTTTTCTATTAATAAAATTGTGAATTTTAAAGATCTTATTTTTCACAAAATTGGACTAACAATGTCTGTGTTTTTAAATATCGTAACAAGTTCTTTGGCAGTGGTTCATCCATAGTTATTATAATAATTAGTAATATTCATTGACTTGGAAAATTAAAAGGAAATAATACAGCATTGAAAAATAAATGTACTTTTAACTAAGTTTTATACTTAGTTAAAACTTTTGTATTTTAAATATAATTAACAATTACTAATAAAAAGAAATCTAAGTCCACTTAGTGGCACAGTGGTTAGAATAGTTTACTCTTTCCGTTCTATGCATCAGTGGTACTGGGTTCGATTCCCGTCGAACCCTAGATCTAAGATTTTCATGACCTACAGAAATTTTCTGTATGTAGACAGTCGTGATATGACCTAAGATATTATAGTGACTTAAAACACAAAAAAAACTAGATTTTCTTATCAACATTCCTATTACTCATATCCGGAAGTTGATTGTTTTAAGAGAAAAAGGCTTTATCCAAATCATATTTTTTTAAATACTTAAAATCAACCTTTGAGATTCAAAAGGTAGACAGACAGACATTACACAAAGTAGAAGATCGACAGACGAACCTTTAATGATCGAAAAATGTTCAAGTTTATCTTGTTGCTGAGCAAAGTATACGAAAGAATCTTGTTGGCTAGAGTCCTACCCAAATTAGAGGAAAAATCAGTCATCCCTGAGCACCAATTTGGATTTAGAGCCAAACATTCAACTCTGGAGCAGATACATAGAATTGTTAAAGTCATCAGAGACGCTCAAGAAAATAAACACTATTGCTCGGCAGCGTTCCTGGATGTTTCTCAGGCGTTCGATAAGGTGTGGCATCAAGGTCTCCTATACAAGGTCATGAGGGTGATTCCGGAATATGCAAAAATTCTATCGTCTTACCTTGAGGATCGCTTCTATCAGGTAAAAGTAAAAAATATAACAACTGATCTACGGCCTGTTAGAGCGGGTGTTCCTCAGGGTAGTGTGCTGGGTCCACTGCTTTACCTGTTATACACGGCCGATGTCCCAATAATTGATCAAGTATTGATGGCCACCTTTGCGGACGACACAGCCATTATAGCGACGGCGGAAACACCAGGAGAGGCCACTGCGAAGCTCCAGAGTTGTTTGGATGGAATATCCCAATGGAGCAGAAAATGGCGTATAAAAATCAATGCCAGCAAATCCGCCCAAATAACATTTTCAACCCGAAGAGACACTTGCCCCCCTGTAGTGATGAATGGCACAGAACTACCAAACAAAGACGTAGTTAAATATCTGGGTATGCATCTGGACAGGCGACTTACCTGGGCAGTCCACATTAAAAAAACAAGAGAAACATTAAACAAGAAAGTTAAAAAAATGTACTGGCTAATGGGAAAACCATCCATGCTGTCAGCAGAAAACAAGCTCCTTATCTATAAGGCTGTACTGAAGCCCATATGGACCTATGGGATCCAACTCTGGGGTACTGCATCAAATTCAAATATAGAGATTCTTCAGAGATTCCAGTCGAAAACACTCAGGCAAATAATTGATGCTCCTTGGTATATAAACAATATAAAAATACACAAAGACACAGATATACCAACAGTCAAGGAGGAAATCCAAAAGCACAGCAGGAAGTATCTGGAGAAACTCAACGAGCATCCAAACCACCTAGCAGTGAACCTTTTAGACAATAGTGAGTCTACAAGGCGACTTAAAAGATGGGATCCCACGGATCTCCCTGAAAGATTCCCAGACTAGAAGAAAAAAAAAAAAAAAAAAAAATCAGGAGTAGTCCGCTGGGCCTGCTCCCACAATAAAACCAAGAGAGCAGAAGCACTTATTGCACCACCGTGCAGATTGCGCTATAAATCAGGGAAAAAAAAAAAAAAAAAAAAGTTTATCTTGTTTTACTCAAAATCAAAAATATTATTGTAATTGTTGCTTAAATAAATTATTATTTAATTCTTACTCGCCTTATAAAGTAAAACTTAAATTTTTTATTCGGGAGTAAATTCATAACAAGCAATTTATAAAAAAGCTTATTATTTATTCTTTTTGATACACTACGACTAAATCTTAGATTTTCTTACTAACAAAAGTAAAATATCATCCACTTATTGGTGCAGCGGTTAGAGCAGTTGCTTTCCGCTTCATGTGCCGGTGGTACCAATACTCGATGAATTCTAGATATGAGATTTAAGGCTTAAGATTAACATGACCTTAACAGAAATATTCTGTGTGTAGACAAACGTGATATGACCTTAGATTTTAAAGCTACTTAAACACAAAAAAAATTAAACTATAATTAAATTCAAAAATACAGCCATTTAAGAAATACATCAACATGTATCTAATGATATTTTATATAGTTTATATTTTAATTTCTAATTTTCTTTGTTCCTTTTTTCAGAATTCTCATTCGTGATCTTTTTCGTTTTGAATAATTGTTACGTTATTTTATCGTATAATTTTCCTGTTTTGTAACTACTATCCACGTTTCACGGTATAATATTCCTTTCTTATTCATTACTATGTTAATAACTAGTCTTTTATAACGGTATAGAAGAACTAATTTTCACCTAGAAATACTGTCGTATAAAAGTAATATTAGCGTGGGTTTCGCCTAGGCCCCTAGGGTCTAAATTTTAAAAAGACACCAGTATTTATTCTACAATAGCGCTACAATAGTGAATAATTCAGATGAAAAATTAACAATATCGCAGTGAAATTTTCTTCTTCTTTGTTTCACATTTAAATATTATATTATAACATGAATATTGAATACCTTTAATAATATTTTACATTTTGTTTTTACTAGAAATTGTATCATAATGAAAAAATCCATTTAAAAAATCACAATAAAAATCAACGCATAACTACGTATATGAAAATAATTATGAAAAAGATTGTTAAAGAAAAAAATTCTATTTTGAATATGACATGAAATTGGTGTAATTATATCCCACATAAATGCGAATGGTCTTTTAGGAAGAAGCACGTTTCTAATTTGGACGGTTAAGGTTTAGTAGGTATAACAATCATTATGTAACTTTACTAATTTGGTTTCATTGATATTGGGGCTATAATAACATTTTTATACTATTATATACACAACATTAGCAAACATTTTTATAGTAAAGAAAACATGTTATAAAAGAAGACAAGTATGATATCATGTTTTAAATGAATGCTCATAATCACATGAACACCTTCACTCACTTCTATCTTTCACATCTTGTGTAATTTATCACTATTTACTCACACAAGTAAAACGCCTTTACATCCTTTAATTTGATAACCTACTTCCTGTTAATCTCGAAAGTCACATCTATTATTTTGTGTGAGATCCTATTTTGGCAGTCTATTTGATTTTATTGTGTTTGCCAGAGATTATTTCAGGTTTGTTCACCTGATATCAACTATAGTAACAATTACTATAAAACTTAATGTTTAGGTACACGAATTTGCCACTATCTATGTTTTAATTTGTGTTAAGTTAATGTATTTGTTTTGTAATAATGTCGCATAATAATACCTTGTAGTATTTGTACGGTTTAATAAATTTATGTTCATAATCACAAACGCATTAATTTTTAAAGCGATCACTAAGTAGTCACCACGCTACGGCATGCTTTGAACTAAATGAGACTTATGTATATGAATAACTAAATGAGAGTAATAACTGATTTGTATGAAATACGTACCTAATAATTTTCCCTATGACAAACTGAATATTATATCGAGTTTAATAGAAAATTTCTGTATTTATCAAAGATAAAATGTCTTAATGAGAATTTTAATTCTATTGAAAATGAACGTGAATATAAACATATGAAAAGAATTACGAAATATTTATCCTTTTTATTTACAATAATATATACGTGCCGACAGCTTGATTTCCTTTCATAAAAAAAAGATTAAATAAACAAGCTAAAAATATTTTTCATTTTTATTTTTCACTCCATATCTCTTAATGTGATCGTAAATAGCTCATGATATTCTAATAAAAAATCAAGCTCTAAACATGAATTAAATCAACAAGGAAAAACGTTCCATACACGTTTTTATCTCTCGTAGTTTTTATTGAGTTACGAAACAGGTAGATGACTTTTAAACTGAACAAAGTTTGGTGCAAACTTGACTTGCAATAGACAGGAGCACTTATTTATGATAACGACAGTATAGTGATGTTCACCTTGATATTTTGTCTGTATTTTTATCGTTGTATTACTCCGAAAAGGGTCGATACCACTTTAATGTGATTCTTTTCGTACTTTAGTCTCTATTCAAGAATGCATCTATGAATTTTTTATATACTGTGGTTCTATATAAGAATAACAAGCGGTAATTGATTGTGACTTTAATAAAATATGTAGGCTTATATTTATTAAATTCGAGCATTGAATGTACGTATCTTTTCACGTGAGATTTTCTATCAAGACAATTCGTGCAGTTTATTATTTTCCTCTTTTATGCATCATTTATTGAAGTCACCGACGACTTCTTTCAAAATTTATAAGGTAAACAATGTTAAATTGTTAATAAGATTCCATTTTCATATTTGTAATTTTACCTCGTTAAATGTTAGGGGGCTATTTGAGTACTTAAAATCAATATGTGTTTAATTTTAACATACACTGATGAATGATTGCAATAATAATTCTTATTTTTATACAAGCTGTTATTTGTCCACCTCGAGAGAGTAATTAGAACGTTACTAACTAGTGATGTGTCGAATATTCGTCGACTAGTCGGTGAAGCCGACTATCCGGCCATATTAATAGTCGGGTCTTTACTTTATTAGGAGTAATATTTATTGTTTTAAAATAGGGAATTGAAATGATATTCCTCCATTACCTATTACACAGGTCTACAATGATTTTGGTGCCACTAAAAGTAAAACTGATTTTATGTACATTTGGTACCCTGATAAAAACTTGATAATTATTTTTTTACTGCTACGTGTAGTTTTCAAGATTTCGCAAGGGTAAATAAACTAGATTATTTAATTCAAAACATTTAATTACATATTAACTGCCTGTATTTTACAGGTTAGAAGCTTTTTCTTTTAGATTTTCCTCGATGGATTTTTTCAGGACAATTACTTGTAACACTCCAACAGTAATCTGCCATCATATGTTCATCCCAGCGACCTTGGTATCTATCTTCCATCACCTTTAAATCTTGATGAAAACGTTCTCCTTGTTCTTCACTATACGCTTCAAGATTTTCAGGAAACTTGTCCAAATGATTGTCCAGATAGTATACTTTTATGCTCATATTACACCCAAAATTTTTAAAACTAATTAAGAGGTTTTGTAATTTTTGGCCTTCTGATTTCCTAAGGAATTTTTAACAACAGCAACAAAAGATTTCCAAGCTACTGCTTCTAAATTATTCATTGAATGTATAAAATCGTTGTCTTTCATTAAAAGTCTTATCTGTGGGCCATCAAAAATACCAGCTTTTAGTTTTTCACTACTAACACCGGGAAACTTTCGTGAAAGATACACAAAACACGGACCAGTTTTGTCTAATGCCTTAACATATTGCTTCATAATTCATCTTGTGAAAAAAGTGAAACTTTTTCCCTACATATTCACCACAAATATAACAAAATGTATTTGGATTATTAACACAACACCTTCTAGACGACTACATATCGATATTGAAGGGGACCGTATGAGAAACAACAATCAACGTTTGCCGTAGAAATAACTCTTAATTTCTGATTTGTCTTTTGTTGAACTATGTAGCAACACTATAATAACAGGGTCTAAAAGACCAAAATAGATAATTAGATTAGTAAAGAGCCTGGCCGTACGAAGTGAATGCCTCCTGGGCTGGCGACACGCTTAAGTCCCTTAAGCCGGATGGTTTCTGGGTTCTGGGACCAGAGACAGCCCCAGGATTCTTCATTTGGTTAGAAATTTTCCTCCGATGATGATGTGTAGCGGTGACTCTACAAAATTATTAATTAAAAAAAAAAGAAAATAATTGATTATAATGAGATTAAGTATGATAAGATACGTTATTTTGATGGTTATCGATCCAAACCAGACAATACCAAATAAAAAAAAATCTGTACGCAGCTTTAAGATTTTGACAGCTTTGCACGACATTTTGTGGGCTAATTAACCAAATTATAACCGAGAATTAGCGGCAACAAACAAAATTTTTTTTTGTAGGTTGTGTTATTTTTACTTTATTATCAGTCAATATTTGTACTATTATAAATATTATAGTTAATTTACAAGTTCATTTAAGACAGGGCTGTCCAACCTCGAGGAACACAAAGGCTGCACTACGAAAAAAATGTTTATCCGTGAGCCGCACCCAAAATAAAAAAAAACTATTTAAGAAATTAACAATTAAAAGTAATAGGTACTGTGTAAAATATATTTTACTGTATTATTAAACAACATTAACAAAATAGCATATTTCAATGAGAATATTGCGGTAGCTCTGACGTTGTACATGATAACTGTTTATCCGTCATGGAACTTCTATACTTACTGTGATTTTAAAAATTTCAAAGTTCAATTGAAAAAGTACTTTCACAAAGATAAGTACTTCCCAGCATCGACCCCATTTTAAGACTAAAGTCACGCAATTAAGGGTAACTTGCTTCGGGTAATAATTTAAAAAATCTTCTCCTAGCTGTTTCACATTATTAGTAAACAACGGATCCATTTCCAAATCGCACAGTTCTAATTGTAAATTGGACCTTACTTTTGTAATATTAATAGTTAAAGAATGACTAAAAAGTAAAATATGTCGTTCAAATTTTTCAAAATCGATAAATCGTTTTTCAAATTCGTTGATTAGTTCTTCAATATATTTTATATGCGTTGAACATGTTCCCTAAAAATTCTTCATTTCATCGAGATGCTTCTTGCAATTAGGGAAAGAAGTAAAGTCATTATTGGTATAAATGTTGATTTGAATGGTTGCAACTTACTTTTAAAACCTTTGTAGTAGTAATATAGGTTGGATAATATTACAAACGACTAATCGGCCGACTATTCGGTTTTTTCCCAATTGGCTAGACAATTAGCCGGTTACCCATACAAAGTTTGGCGACAGGGCCATTAATGGCCCATTGCTTAGCCAGAGATGCTAGTTGTTGGCCCAACATCGGCAACTGTTAACGGCCCAAGTACGGTTGCTGGCTGGATGATAACCCCGGGCCGTTAATGGCAGTCGACTATCGGCCGACTGCAGTAAAAGTTACCGGGCCGTTAATGGCGATTAACAATCGGCCGACTGAAGCAAAGGTTACAGGGCCGTTAATAGAAACCAACAATCGGCCGACTGCAGTAAAAATTACTGGACCGTTAATGGCAAATATTATAAATTAATAAAACTACTTAAATATTGAAAAAAAATGATATAAAATCAGCTCAACGATTATTATGATACAATCATTTATTCACTTTATAATACATACAATCTTAATAAAAAATCAGACAACATCAATAATTAATACAAAAGTAGAATTTTAAACCTGGCGTACATAATACACACTCTAAAATCAAAAGGGGATTTTTGGTGGTTTATAATGAAGATCCTCTTTCTTATCGCCCATTCTCACGGTCCACCCAACCAGAAAGCCATCGGACTACTTTGCCAGCGAAATTTTTAGATTCCTCTGCATCCCCAAACTTTTCAGTTACAACATCTAGAATATGCAAAATCAATTATAAATAAACTTGTTTTTAAGACACAATATGTGTGAGTGAAGGAGTTAGAACTAAAATAGTATAAGAGGTGAAAAAAGAAGATTTATTTTCATAAAGGTATGAAAAAAAAATTTTAATTGTAAAACCAATTTTAAGATGAGAAAAAATTCTCTAGAAAAATAACTAACTAACTCACCTGCATAATAGAGAATTTCGACTAGATATTTATCCCAATTTTCATTTGCATCGCTTAAGTCTGCAGCAAACTTATCAACTTTAGGATACTCATCAGCCGGTGGATATTAACAAAGTAATATGCCATTAAAATCCTTCCATCTGTAACATTAAATTTAACTATTAATATTTTTTTATTTGATTATTTCACACTATGAGAAACCTATTAGATTATCAGGTAAATAAATATAAATTATCTATAGTTTAATTCGAGAGAATGTATTATTATTCAATTATTAAATAGAACTACTTACTTTAGTCAGAGACTTTAATAGACTGGTTATCAACAAGCGATATAGACGAACTATTCTGAAATACAATAATACACTTTAAACACTTTACCATGCGACTATTGTTTAACGACAATTTCTGTGTTAGCGAAACGAATCCTCTTGCCCCTGTTCTACCGTTAAAAGTATAATAATTTACCACCAGATAGCACTTAAATGAAGGATATATTCATACTTTGCGTTCATTGGTTAATTTTGTAATACATTTGGAAAGTATTTATATGGTGCGAATATTTAAAAATAATTGACGCAATTGCACAGAAGAAAAATTCATTTGAAATGTATGTTTCAAATTAAAGATGTATCGCTTTGTCGCTGTTTACTATTGTCACTATCCACATTATTTATAAAATCTACACTACTTACAAGTTTTTTTAATTGTCGAAATTTTTTTACGCGTTTATTAGACATTGTAGGTACAATTATTCTGAACGTTGATGCTCAATAAATCTTAAAACACAAATCACCTTAAACATAAGTCAAATATAATAGACTCAAAGTGATGAATAACTCAGGGAACTCAGGGTGACCTAGGGCCCCCTCAAAGTATTTAAGGTTTATAGTAAGTCATCTGACTTTTAATTATTTGTGCGTGAGCAAAAAATTATTTAGCTAGACTTTGACCTATCGTTGGCTGACAAACGAATATTGAATGATGATCGAATAGACGGCGACCGGCAATTAACCAGATATGGCCCATTAACAAATTCCCATTAATAGGCCGAGCGTTGATAGCCAGACATGGGCCGATAAACGGGGCTTTTGTCATTAACGGCGACTTTGTATGGGTAACTGATAGTCAGCACAACTCTACTACTAACTTATTTTCTCAGCAAAAATAATTTTTGAACATTAAAAGGATTTGACAATTTTTTGGAGGAATTATGAAATTTAAAACAAAAGCATTACAAATTTCAATTCTTTGAAATTACTCTTACATAGATAATAATGTTTGTTGAAATAAAACTTTTTTTTGTTTTTTTCATTCTACAAAAGTTTTTATTTTTGGTATTTTAAGGCACTTTAACATCTAAGGTCATATCACGACTGTCTTGCCCAAAGAAAATCGAACCGAAACTTTATTTAAAATTCCCCAACTTCCCTTATTATTATACAGAGAATGAAGAAAATATAGGTATGAAAAAATATTTAAAACTACATAAATACTATTGTATTTAATTAGGAACACATTCTTCGCATTCCATGTTAACCGAATTTCGATTTAAACATTTCGATGTTAAAAAAGGTTTTCTATTGTTTTCATCATGAAGTAAAAGTCAAAATAATTAAAGTTATGTACCTACAAAGGTGCATTATTACAAACATATTTTATCAGAGAACGATAGATACATCCTCGCATAATCTATACGGAAGCGGTTAGTAGTTGCGGCCGGAATTTGCTTTTCACATTGTTCGGGTAGCTATAAATAATCAAACTAAAACCAAATACAAGCTTCTTAATGATTATTTCAAAGTTCAAAAATCAAAACCATATCTCAATCTCAAAAAATCACGAATAATAACCTGTTATTTTACTTTAATTGTTTCGCATTCGAAGCAAAACAATTTTTCTACACTTCTCAGTTTTTATGTTCCAGTTTTTTGTTTGCATAAAGGATTTTGGTATTGTAGTACAAACAAATTTGTGTTGAGTCAATTTAAGAGAATGTTAGGACAAACAGGCATCTAAGTGCTTTTAGCCACACCACTAAAATGTTGAGATACGTGTTACTAAACAAACTAACGACACCACTAAAATTTATCGAGCCATTTTACACTTGCCACAATGAAAATATTTTAACAGAGCAATTTAAAAGAAAAATGGAAATATCTTACTTTTATTTTATTAATTCAAGCTTTGAATTTTTATTACAATTATTCTTGTAAGAATAATAAAAAATAAAATTTTATATAGAATTTTCACAATATTAGGTATTTCAATTAAAATGCGGTAATATTTTGTTCATGTTGTATCAAATGAGGATGGAATTATGAATAATTGAAAGTACTCCTCAATTTACAACAGAAGAAACTTTTTTTTCACATTTACCACAAAAGTTTCGATACGCGAATAACTTTGTTGTAATGTATACCAATTGATATATTCAATAAGACAAAATAAATATAACATCCAATAAATATAATGAGATGCTCGTAAAAGTAATGATGAGCACTTCAAATTTAAAAAAAAATTGAAAATAAATTCCATTCGATATTTCCCTAAGATTTTACGGTAATCATTAATTTTGAGAGGTTTTATTTATGATGTTTGCTAAAAGTTTCTATTAAGTTTCTTTTCTCTGAGGACGAAAACTTGTAATATTTACTATCACTTTAGACTTCGAAATCATAATATCTCATAAAATATAATAACCCTGCTACGAAATGTTATATGTTGTTTAAAAGTTTTCCACTAAAACTATACCTATTTTAATCCTGCTATCTGGCGTATATTAGTTCATTTTTAAACGGCTATTCTCAGTTGTTTCGGATTAGCATTATCATATGTCGGTATTATATACAAATCCATTTTATTAAAAGGATTACGGATGGAATTGTTTAATTTCCGAAATCGTTTATTTTAAATACCATTGTAGAACTTATTTATCTTTGATTTGTTTCAAACGATACGGAAAATTTATGGAAAATTTTCAATTACATGCCTTCAAATCATTACACAAAATAAACAGATTTTTACCTCGAAAATCAAATAATTTCAATTTTTACACGCAACTAACCAGCGGAAAATCAATTCGATTTTTCCAAACAGATGATATTGGAATTAGATAGGTACCTATTACTATTTTTTTTCATATGATAATATAAAAAATCTCGAAACTATTAAAAAGAAAATTAAGTTTTTATTATTTGGTTTTCATATAATTCTTGTAATTATTATTTCTTTGAAAGTGTATTATATTATTTCTCTCACAATGTTATATAAATTTGATTTATTTTCTGCTTAATGTTTTCTTTGATTTACTAGTTTATGATTCAAATTACAAAAGATGAAAAAATATAATGTTTATTTCAAAAAATATTATGCAATAAGTGGCTAAATTTAACGATAATAAAATATGTAGGAATTTCAAATTTAAATATTTTTATATTCTGAATAAAAATAATTTTTAATTGTTGTCATCTCAGCTTTGCAATGATTGTTAAGCTCAACCTTAATCCTTTAATAAAGAGAACTTGAAATGCATTTGTGCATAATATGAAAATTATGAATCTGTGTCAACTCACTCAAATCTAGTTTCTTTAAAATTGTTTCACTATGATTTCATTAAAATTTACTTATCTTATAAAAATATCTTTATTAAACGTTATTCTAACTAGAAAATTAAGTTTTACCGCCTAGTGCACTTAGTTTATCGAACATGCATTTCGAAAGCTTTATTATTGATAGAAATTTAATTTGAGCTTCTATAATTTAATTTTGAACAGCTAATTGTTTCGTCAATAGACAAACATTAGATTCGTGACAATTTTGTGGCAACCCTCAATTCAGTTGAATGAAACGATAATCAAAATTATAATATCACTTTTCAATTTTATTACTCATGAAAATAAAATGACAACCTTTAATTTATATCACTAAACAACATATAGATTTGAAATGTGTTATCTAATTTTAAAGTAAAAAAAACTTTTTCTTATTATTTTTGGCTAAAACTTCTTCAGTAGCCTTACACTTACGATCACAATTTCAATACTAATAGATTATTGCGAAAGAAAACTATAAAAAAAAAATAATAAATGCAACATTTTATGTATCTTGGTAATAAACATTTTATATTGAGTTAATTCGTAGACATTAAAAAGAAACTTATGACTGTGACATTAGACACACCAGAATCTAATTTACGATTTGTATTATCTATGTTGAAAATTTGTCTGTGCTCTATAAATATTTTTCAAAAGATAACACGTTAAATACTTGTTTACGCACTGTTAAAAGTTTTCAACATTTTCGTTGTCGGATTCACATATTCTGTGTCGTTAACATGTTCGAAAGAAAAAGTTTAATATTTTATGAAGTTTATTTAAAACATCAATCAAATTTTACTAAAGCGTAAAATCTTTGCTTATTTGTTTCTCGTTTTGTGCAATCACTCTATACATAAATGTGAATGCATTCGTTATTTTGCAACTTATTAGAGCAAATGTAATCAATATTCATTTTTTCAACATATCATAATTCTTTTTTTATTTTACTAAACCGTAATTATACTTAATACTGCAACCTAAAAAATAAATGTGATTAACTTGGTTTTTGAATTTTATTACATTTTAACGTAAAAATATTTGATTGACTATACAGCTAAATTAAAGTATTCCCAATATATTTCCCTAATTATTTATATTAATACCACCAAAAGGCAAAAATTTTTCGGTCATTGCATTAGACATTTATATATGAGTAAATCATAAAGGCAATTTTGTCAATTATGTCATTTTTTAAAATTTTTATAACTATACATATAAACATATTATATGCAATCAGCCATACATTTATATAAACGAATACCCAACCTTTATCTCAGAACCGTCCTGAAAAAGCTCAAAACTCCTAGAATAAAGTGGAGCTTCCGGTTAGCCTATTTGAACCAAAAACGTTGCAGCACAACTAGATTTAATATGAAGGCAAAATTCCAAGTTTGGTTTAATTCGGATAAAAGCTTTCGATACGATATGGCTGTCACACGGCTGTGACCTCAAAACATGTATTTCAGTTGAAAGCTCGAATTCGAAAATTCGACCCGATTACAATACTTACTTAGTTTTTTCTATAAATTAGTAAAAGAAAGAAAAAATAATTGGAAACATGTTTTTCGGTGTTTAGTGAAAATTAAGATTGAAATGTCTGTACACATTTTCACACATTATTAGTATGAATTTTATTCAATTACTTTTTTTTCGATTTGTCTACTGGCGAAGATTTATTAAATGTAAATTAAGCTTACAATAGTTTGAAACGTGTTAGACCCATTTCGCTTCAATTGGTGATTATACTTTAATTATTGGTGATTATATGTTAATTAATACATGATAAATAAAAATATAAGTTGTGAAATATATAAATTATGAAAATATAGTAAATTGCACCCCACGTTTTTTTACTATAATTAAATTATTTAATTAATAACTAAATTGTTATTTAAATCTTATTCCCAATTAAATAGTCATACTTGATTGTTGCAAATTCCATTGCTGTTACACAAACTCATACATAAAAATTATTTTCTACTTTATAGTTAAGCTTCATATTAAAGCGTGTTTTTTTAAGTTTTTTAAACTATAATTTATTTATTTTCAATTTATTCAATTTGATAATGTTCACCTACAGAGAATAGTACTCTACAACTAATAGAAATAGCGGCTACACTCAATTTACGTGCTAATTGCGTTACCTAGGGCGTTATTAATTGTATCTCAACTCTACAGATTTATACTATCCAATAGTTTTACTATTATCTAAAAAAATTTACAAAAGATATATAACTACTTAAGATAATTATCATTCAAAGTCTCTTTTAAAATAATGAAGATAGATTTGCAAAAATATTTATTGAAAAGATTAGATCAAACTTTCTAAAAGGTCAAAAGTTCATAGTTTGAAACTGCATTTGAAAGTTTATACAGGAACTTCTTTATTCATACATGGATAACTATCTTTTAGACCTCTCCTATTTCATTGAGACCTTAGATCTTTTTGAGAGATTATTTCGGAGAATTCATATCCTTGGTATACTCATATTCATATCCTAGGTATTATTCATTAGAACATTTAATAGACACTTATAAAAGGGGAAAAAATTAAATTAATATTTACTTAAACGTTGTAAATGTGACAAATAAGTCACTACAACAAAACGATATAAAACAATTTCACTCGTAGTTTCATGATATTTAAGAATGAGACATGAATAGTAGATGTTAAATAAGACCGAATTATCGCTTATAAAGGTACCGGCAAGTAACAGTTTCTCAACTCATTTTTAATATATTTTCTTATATACCTACTAAATTCATGATAAAATATGTTTCATTCTATTATCAACTCGGTGAAGGTCGATGTAGACTATAATATATTCGGATCTTAGACTATAAAGAGTTTTCTGTTTGTCACTTATAGAGATTTTAGAGGGTTAAAATGATGGTATCTGGCAAATACTTTCACTTATAGAGTTTTCTTACCTACCCAGTTCTCACTCATTTAGGTTCTAAGTATACATATTTTTATATAAAAATTAGATACTATTTTATCTGCTAATTTAACATAATGTCACTTCAAGGAAACCGCATGAGCTTCTTATAACTACATTTTTTAAATTAAATTGATGATTTTTGTATAGGTGTTTTCTCTGAGGTTGCTTTTTATTTTTTTATAAGAAATGTTAGAAATGTAATTGAAAATAACCAATCTATGACGCTGATGGTTTGGTTTTGACAGGAAAATAAGACTATAACGTTTTGCAAGTAAAACCAGCTAGTGTTTTTCTTCTTTCAAATTGATTTAAAAATTAATAATTTTCAATTTTCTCTTTTGGTAAAAAGAAAATTTTCTTCGCATTAAATTTCTCTATTTTCCAATTGGCAGTGTATGATTTGCATTTAAAATAATTTCCGACTTTTTGTTTCTAATGAATTTCAATATTTAGTTTTAACAATACATCGGTAATTATTTCAGGTAGTAGTTTTCATATGATTCAAATTATTTCTAAGAATCGGATGAGTAAAAATGAGAAATTCTTCTTAATTTTCAATCGTCAAAGAGGCAATCATTATGTCATTATATACATACAAAAACATTTGTATATTTTGATTAAGGTGTAAATACTTCACAAACTGTCCAAATATTTACAAAAGCAAACATTAGTCAATCGTCAGCCACGAAATGTAATCGTTAATAGAGATAGAAATGCATTGACTCATTACCCCACAATTACCACGAACTTGGCCCATTTCATTGATGTTTTCTTAAACAAATAAATACATTTGTTTGTAAATGCGTGATTGCCGAATGCACACTTCATTTATTTACATAAAAAAATGAAATGTATTTCAAATGCCGTCAAGTGATTCACGCAGGAAAATGCAATCATATGCACATTGCTCTATTCGGCTTCGTTTCTTTTCAAATTGCTATCTTCTTTGCTTTGATAAATTAATGTTCCACATTCACGCCTCTGGCTGCTTTGATTGTACGCCTTTGAAAATAAAATTAATAACGAGAAATATTTATTTAGTTCTACATTTTTTATTCATTTAATGATTTATTTAATATAGCCTTGCAACATGCAAGCGCTTTTTTAATGAATGAAAATGAACGACTAATGACTAGTACTGGGATCTAATTTTCTTTAAAGAAATGCATACAGACTGTAACAGTTATAAAATTAAAAAAAAAATGAATTTTGATCACCAACTTCATAAAACAGTCGTAATGTAAAATTGGTCAATTATAATCAAAAGATTTTATTGTTTTATGACAAAAACATAAAATTAGAAATGGAAAATTATTCTCATACTAACATGTTGGTAATTTTTATTTTATATATCTAACAAGTGTTAATTCTTTAAATAAACAGAAAAAGATGTAAAAATTATTTTTCAATTCAACTGAAATTCAGAAAGAAATGCATTTTTCACGATCGTAAACTTACTTCGTTTATTTGTATTAATGGATATTGAGATAAAGAATTTCAATGATGCTACTGCGTTTGTCATAAACTTTATATACATATTTTGTCTCAAAATTATGGATCAACAGAAACATAAAAATAATTTTTCTACTTTACAGATGGGCAAAAATAACCACAGATTATTGTTTTAATAGGTTTTACGATGTGCGAATGTGATATGTTACAAGGTTATAATTGAGCCGCAAGTGCAATAATATTTAAATTATCGTTCTGATTCAACGTCTGCAATTAGAGAAATTGAAACAGTCGTAAAACGGTCAAATTTATTATTTTTTCGCTTATTTTTTTCGTGCCGTTTCAGTTCACAGTGCCATTTGTCATCACAGTGAAATTATCATTAATCTGAATTGTTTCTATAGCAGATTGACGGGTTCATTTAACCCACAAGATTAACTGCTCCCCGTTTTACTCCGTTTAGTTGTGAGCCCTGTGATTTAGACTGCAAATCCTGTCTTCAAATTGTGGCTGGTAAAAGGTACGAATCGGAGGCATATCCTGAATTTCAATCAATTGTACCCAAAGAAAATAAATCATGATTTGTAATTTTGCACGGTAAAATTACTTCGAGTTAGCATGATTTAACATAAGGTTTGATTAAGAACTTTTTAAGAAAATGAATTTTTTTGTAATATGATAAAATATTTCTTGGTGTGTAAACATGTAGCTTCATTTGAAAACATGAAAGGTAATAATGGATGAAGTTATTAGGTAAAAATGGATATTTACAAATTTAATTTTTAGTATCGTAAGTTTACTGAACTTTTAAAATTTTACTGTGATAATTTATGGAAATTTATGGTTTTACTTAGACTAAACAACCTTTTTGATTCACCATCTCAAATAATTGACGGGTAAATGATTGATATGTTTGAATAAATCATATTTTGAAATCCGTTAATGAACCTATTAACAAATAAACCCATGTTAAACTTAAGTGTTCTTAGCAAAAACATTGTTTGAAATATTTTACTAGGTTTAAAATTTTGTTTGGATTTTTTTTATATGGTAGTCTTTTTTATAAATAATCTTGAATAAAAAGTTTGTTAATGTCATCAAGTGCTATGGAACCACCTTGTTGAAACGCATTTTTTATATTTGTTGACTTGCTTAGTTAAGTAAATATTTTTTAAGAAAATATTTGAAATGTAAAGAAACTTCCGATCACTTCTAAAAGCTAAACTATTAAGAAAATTGAATTTATTAAGAAAATTTTTGATGTGGTTCATTCATTTAGGTACAAATTTTATTTAAAAAATTATAACTGAAATATTTTGTTGTAAGTATTGGTCAAGAGACCTTTTTCACTGGAATTTTAACACAAAAAAAGTTTTATTCATTGCGTTAGTTAGTCCGTAAAGCATAACAATACAACTAAGACTAAGGGTTCATCAAGTCAAGTAACTAAACATTAAATCCAATGAACACAGCTGAATACTTTAAGTTTGAAATGAAATAATATCTGCATTCAAATGTTTAACTGGAGTTTAACTTATTTTTGAAGTTCAATTTAAATCAAGTATCTTGACAATCAAGCCTAGTTGTGAATCCCAAACTAGCACATATCAATAGCTAATTATGCACTCTCTATTATTTGCTAGTTTCGATAAGCGAACATACATTTTGTCATTAATAACAAAAGATTTTTTCAAAATAAAAAGTTTTATTTCATAGCTTAACATTTTTGTTAGATTAGAAAAAAGACTCACAACTTGACTTGATTTTCAAACTACTTGACTTGGTAGAAAATTTGTACAGACTCAACTAATATCAAATTTAGTCAATTTTAATAGATGTAAATATTATGTTATAATATACGCTGTTTTTTACACCCTTGAGTCGTTCTTATATCCATTTTTTTAACAGTTCAAATTTTCCACTCGTATCTGTTATTTGCCAACTATTTTAGTGTAAGGTGCGTTAAGGAACATCGTCATAAAAATTAAAATATTAAAGTACCTGAAGTAATTAATACTAACAATTTGAGATATCTAACTATGGGCTTAGAGAAATGAATTTTGAACTTGTGTTAACGGATGGTAAAAAGTAGTAGGTATACAATATGTCAAGTAAAATTCAAGTAGGTCTTAGTATTTTTAAAAAATAAATCAAATCCTCAATATGTACGTAACATTCTTACAATAAGAAAACAAGCATCTGAGGAAATGCAATTTAGTAATAGTCTCCAACATTGTTTGGAAGTCTAAATTAAAACCATCTTATGTGAAACTCATAGATACTATATTGTAGTGATATTCGACGAATACGTATATCAGACTTTGAATAGATGTATACAATACAATTTGCATATAAATGATGGATGACAAAGCTACTGCAAATAAAATGGCATTTCCATTTCTATCACTCGCCCTGAATAATTTCACTTTATATTAATACGTTCGAAAAGATCAGTCACAAAACCTGATTTATTTTTAATTACCAAATTAACATTTTATGTATTTACCATTCAAATTCTTACATCGACGTTATCAGTTTATAAATTATTCATTTCGAAAATGAATCGAACTTTATTCCACGAACGCGTTCAAAGTTACAGATATGCTAAAAGTTTATATTATCAATCAATTTTTCTAAGCCGTAGTTTTCAGTAAAGAAGAAATTGATTACGGATCAATGAAAGCGACTTGACAGTTTTTGCAATAGATAAAACTAAAATAAATTACACCCTTTTCAAATAAAATAGTCAAATACTTAAAAACTAAATTTAAACTTTTAACATTTACTTTTTATTTTAAAGTAAAATCAGTTGATTCTTCAAATAATCATTTGTCTTATTTTGGCTTCGATGCGCTATAAAGTAACAGCGTGAACTTTTCTCGATCTCTAACTATGTTTAAACGAACTTCTGTTTAATTTAATTTAGCTGTAGAAAAAAATTCTTTAATATAAACCATTTATTTGAAATTTGGGTGAGATAGGAACAGTTATTATGAAAGTTTAAATATATAGCATTCTCAAAATTTTGCCTCACTGTCAATATTTTTTTTTTTTATTCTTTATATGTAATTTTTACAATCTGCTCCTTGAGCAATAAGTAAATGTGCTGACATTAGCGAGGAAGGGGAGGGGGGTATTACAAAATTGGATTAATAATAACAAAAGTAACTTATAAAGAAAACAACAATTGATAACAAGTGATAAAAATAAAAGTAAACACAGTAACAAAAAGAAAGAAAGGAAAAAGAAAAAGTTAAAAGCAAGGTCGGGTGGAGGTAGTTTGTTTAGCTACCACCAGTCAGCTACTGGTGGTTGCTATTGCTGTCTCGTTTCTCCTTTGATTTTGTTTGGTGTAAGTTTTTTTTTTTTTAAATATTTATTTTTCTTTAATCGCTTTTGAGTTACCTACGTCAGGTCTTCTGGCCAGATTCTTTTTAATCTTCTGTGGGAAGGTGGTGAGCTCAGAAGTGCGCTTACTAAAGAGTTCTGGTGGTCACTGCATCGCTCCCTATACCGTCCCGCGTTCTTTCCTATGGCTTCGCGCACGAACGGGATCTGAAGGTCTTGGTGCAGAGTTTCATTTGTAACGTACCAGGGAGCCTCCGCTAGCATTCTCAAAATCTTGGACTGTCCTCTTTGAATTATCATGATGTTCGATAATTTGGCACATCCCCATAACTCGATGCCGTAGAGCCATATTGGTTTAATGATGAGATTATAGATTTTCATCTTACACTCTTGACTCTCTCACTTTTGACATTGACCAAGCAATTGAATACCTAACGCATTCAATATATGAGGCAGCTAAACTAGCTTCTAGCGTAACGCCCTCTCGATCCGCTCCTCCTAACACTCGATCCTTCAACAGTGAAATACATACCTTACTTAAAGAAAAACGAGGCGCCAAAAAATTATGGCTGAAGCATAGATCACCAAATGCCAAAACATCTTTAAATCAAGCCACTAAAAAACTCAAAATTGCTCTATCTCAAAAAGCAAACGCGAAGCTCCAAAACTATCTATCCAGCGCAGATCATACATCTAAGTCGGGCTATGCTGTATGGAAACTGGCGAAAAAAACCAAGAGACCTATCCAAACCAAATATCCCATACGGGACACACTCGGAAATTGGATGGAATCCGATTCCGAAAAAGCAGAAGCCTTCGCCAGACACCTATCAGGTGTCTTTACACCAAACCCTGCTTGCGGTGTCCCCATCAGCCTCAAACACATTACCTGTACAACCCCCAATGCAAAACCTCTAAAATTTAAATTTTCAATGCTGAAAAGGAAAATAGATAATCTAAAGCCACATAAAGCTCCTGGTGTTGATATGATCAACCCCAGAATTATTAAAGAACTCCCCACCAGCGGCAAGCGTGCAATTTTGTTTATCTTTAATGCAATTTGCAAGTATAAATACTTTCCACCTGCTTGGAAGAAAGCCAAGATCATCCTTATACACAAGCCGGGAAAAGATAAAACAAGAGTAGATGGCTACAGACCAATTAGTCTCCTCCCTGTGCTGTCTAAGTTGTATGAAGGGCTTCTTCTCTACAAAATAGCACCAATTATACAAAAAAAGGAAATTGTACCCTTGCACCAGTTTGGTTTCAGACAAAACCATAGTACTATCGAGCAGGTCCACCGTATTACAAATTATATAAAAAGATCTCAAGAAGAAAAAAAATATTGCGTGGGCCTCTTCCTAGACGTAGCCCAGGCCTTTGACCGCGTTTGGCACGAAGGTCTCTTGCACAAGGTAAGGAAATATCTACCTCACCAGTACTATGCTATTATCAGCAGTTACCTTCGTGACAGGAAGTTCTACGTCCAGTATGGGAGTGCCATAAGTAGTTTCTACTGTATGGCTGCTGGTGTTCCTCAGGGCAGTGTGCTTGGCCCAACTCTATATAACTTATTCACGTCTGACTTACCCACCGACAAAAATATAATTACATCGACTTTTGCCGATGATACAGCGATACTCTACGCAAACATTAATCCGCGAGTGGCCACGAGAGAGCTGCAGACTCATGCAAATGAAATCATGGAATGGGCAAGGAGATGGCGAATCAATATTAATGAGAGTAAAACAAAACTCATTACGTTTACTCTTCGCAAAGGAGAGTGTGGGCCGATCTCCATCAATAATCGCCCTGTTGAGAGCGTACAAGAGGTGAAGTACCTGGGATTTCACTTGGACCGCCGTTTAACATGGAAGATCCATATAAAAAAAAAGGTAGCACAGCTAAAACTGCTGCACCGAGAACTCCGATGGTTAACCGGAAAGAGATCATCTTTGAATCTAGCCTCAAAAGTCATGCTCTACAAATCCTTCCTCAGACCAATCTGGGCGTATGGAGCACATCTGTGGGCAGCCGCTAAACCCTCCAATGTTGAAATAATCCAGAGACAGCAGACGGTTATATTAAGATCTCTTCTCGGGGTTGGTCGCTACATTAAAAACGAGATCATACAGCGTGATCTAGACGTAGAAACGGTGGTGGAATACGCTAAGCGACAAGGAACCAGGTACTTAAAACGAGTTAAAGTCAACCCAAATAAATTAGCTGTTGGAGCTATTCAAGAAACACCTTATAAAAGACTAAAGCGAATGGATCCTATTGAATTTATCAATTCATAAATCAGACATCTATATATGTATGTAACTGTATATATGTATGTATGTTTGCATGTATGTATGTATAATGTATATGGGTGCATAATATGTAAATTGTGAATCTCATCTGGTCATTTTTATTTAATAAGTATATATAATATTTTAATTGTTATTTAATTAAGTACTTAATTTTAAATTACTAATTTTAACAATTTTTATTCATAGTAAGTTTTACGTTAATTAAGTTTTTATACATTCTTTATTTATTTTGTAAGTAGCCATAATTCTTTTACCCTGACTATGGTCAGGAAAACTATGAATTTTTTCTGTTAGTATTAAGAGTTGCAATAACCTAGGCTAGGAGCACTATGTGTTCAATACCTAGAAAAACAAATCAAAGCAATTTAAAAAAAAAAAAAAAATCTTACACTCGAGTGACAGTCCTGAACCTTTTCTCAGAAGCCACCACATTTTTTTAGTTTTCTGGTCCATCTGTTTTCTTTTGACCTTAATATGCAATTTCCAGGTGAGTCTTTTATCTAACGTCAAACCTAAGTATTTCACCTCGTCTTTCACTGGGATGGGTTTGTCGTTCATCGTGAGTTGAGGGCAAGTTTTTTTGGTTGTTGTAAAGGTTGTACACATTTGTCGGTATTAGTTTCCATTTTCCAAGTCTTCAGCCATTCTTCTAAGAGGTGGATGTGATTTTACAGATTAGTGGCGGTTCTGCAAGGGTCCTCATCAGTTGCAAATATTGCCGTATCGTCTGCAAAAGTGGCTATTACTGTGTCGACAGTTTCTGGAACATCTTTTGTGTAAATAAGGTATAAGTACGGTCCAAGTACACTTCCTTGCGGTACTCCAGATTGGATTGGTATTAAGTTTGAATAAGTGCCCTCAACCACAACTTGTGAATATCTTTCGTGCAAGTACGATCTTAGGATTGAAAAGGTTTGATCGGGGAATGATTTTTTAATTTTGTAGAGCAGTCCCTCGTGCCATACTTTATCGAACGCCTGTTTCAGGTCAAGAAACACTCCGGTGCATATTTTTTTGGATTCGAGACCCGTTTGTATTATGTTGACAATTCTATGGCATTGCTGTATAGTCGAATGTTGTTCTCTGAATCCAAATTGGTGTTTCAGTAATAATTGGTCAGGGGGCACGATCTCTTTTAATCTTTTAAGGAGTAATCTTTCGAATATTTTGGATGCTGTTGGTAAGAGGCTTATTGGTCTGTATGATGCAGGGTCGGATACATTTTTACCCGGTTTGGGTATTATAATTATATTTGCGTATTTCCACTGGATGGGGTAATGGCAGAGACGTAAGATACTGTTATAGATATTTGTGAGTAGGATAACGCCTCTTCTTGGAAGGTGTTTAAGTATTTCGGGGGTTATTAGGTCGTATCCGGGTGCCTTATGTTTTTTAGCAAATTATAGTTCTGTTATTACTTCAAGGGGTGTAATAAATTTCATTGGTTTTGAGGTTTGTCCTGGTTCTGCTAGATACTGGATAACATCTGATCTAGCCCAATTGCCGTTTGTTTTTTTAATGGGAGGGATAAAGGAAGTTGGTGCTTTGAAGATTTTTTTAGTTGCATTCCAAATAGAATGATCTACGGTTGAAAGATTGTTTATATATTCTTGGAACGTTTTGTGTCGTAGATCTTCTAAAGCTTGTCTTAATTGATGCGTGGCTCGATTAAACAATGTTTTGTGTATTGGATTCCTTGTTCTTTGCCATAACCCCCTTGCTTTTCTTTTATTTTGCAGTAGTTCTTTTATATATGTACATGGGCATGTTTATTCCTTGGTTTCCAGGCTTGTTTCGTGGCGTTGCTTTCCAGGCTGCATCTCGTAGAAAAGCCGAGAAGTTTTCGATCGTATTTTCTAAGTCAGTGCTTGTCTTTAGGGACACGTTTAGGTTAACTGTCAATATGAAAAACAATTGTTTGTCAGTTTTTTTTTTTTTTTTTTTTAAATTTATCTATAGTCGCTTTAACAACATGGTCATTAGCGACTTAGTAATAACATAGATAGTATAATTTTATATAATTAAGTAAATGTCAATAATTATAAATAGTTAGCAACAATAGTACTGTGGTTGTCTGTAAAGTCAGTTTTTGCAATAGAGAAAACTAAAATAAATTACACCCTTTTCAAATAAATAGTCAAATACTTAAAAACTAAATTTAAACTTTTAACGGACGATAATTTTACGTGATAACGTCATAAAGAAATATTGATGAAAAATTGCATACTTTTATAAATTGAATTGAATTATTATCACTGAATTATCATTATTTTGTATAATACAAAGGAGTTAATTGAAAATTAACAATTTTTTCAAAATGAAATCAGATTGAAAATTATGAAGGAAATCAATTAAATCTTATTAAATTGTAGAAAAAAACACAAAACATGCTGTCTTGGATTCAACAATAATATCGCGCCTCTCTATCATTTGTATCGCGTTCTCGCTTGCACGCACAGGCTCAAACGGAACGTGACACTTTTTCATGCAGGTTACCCAGTGTTCATCAATTTATAAGACGTTATCACGTCAAAAATAATAGAAAGAAGTTTTATAGATACGCTTACTTTAAGTTTTGTTTTAACATTTTTCAAATTTTTTAAAATTGTTAATCAAAAATACAAATTGTAGTATGAATGAAATTTTACTATTTAGTGTTTAAAAAGGGACATTAATTATATAATTTTTCGAATGTAGTACAGAAGTTTATTTATTTCAGTATTAATTATTATTATGTACTATGTAGTAGCATCTAATACGTATTTGATAACAAAAATTTAATATAAATTAATCATTTCAAATGATTAATCTAATATTATATTATCAAATATTAAATCTCATAACGAATAATTTTATGATGCAATGAATTTGTGTTTCGCAAAGCCTTTGTTCAAATAATTAATCATTTAACAATTTAATTAACAATTGCGTTAATCTCTTTTCTATATTATACGTGTATGCATATTGCATAGGTAATACATGTTGATCTCAAGTCTAGATATCTTTTAGTTTTTTTTAAATGTCTACATTTTTAACGATACCATCCAAATCTAGACGTTTAAATTTCAGTAACTATTCATTTCATGTAAATTTTCAATAAAACTACTCGTAAAATGTCGACATACGTAATGAGAATGTTTGATTATACAGATCTCATAAAGGAAGAATAAGAAACGTTCCTCTATATTGCGGGAAATCTTTCAAATATATTTGACGAATATATTCACAAATAAGAAAGCTATAAATATTTTCTCGTGTTACTTGTAATGGAAATAGTGATTTGAAATTCTTGACGTTTGTAATTTTCATTTGGTATTTCGTTTGATGTTTTGAATTCAACAAAATTTGTGTTCGACTTGCAAATATTGTGAGCATATTGATAACTTATTATACTGCAGCTCGATTTAAAATTGCTTCCAAAAATGTGCTTCATATGCATTAAAATAAAACGAGGAAAAAATTTAAAAATCATAGATTTATCTTTACCAGTAGGTTTTTAAATGGTTTTGTGAATTTTTATCTTTATATAAAATTTTAACTTTGTATGCTTATGCAACACATAGATCTTTTGCAGTACGTTAATGCATGTTTTCAAAGCAGTCATGCAAAATGTTTTGTCAACGAAATTGGATTAATTTTTGATGTTATTAAAAGTTTTGAAAAAAAAAACTTAAGAACATAGTTTTGTTATAAAACAAATTTCAACTTTTATAATTAATAACATTTTCTCCCTTCTAAGAATTTTTTTTTAAATGATTTGTACCGAATGCTAGATTGAAGAAAGTGTACAACTTGAACTATAATGATAGAAATAGAGATAAATGTCAGCGGTGTAAGAAAAAGTGGTAAAACACTTAAAAACTGTTCACGTATATTTAACAAGTTTTCTAAGTATCTGTTGTCTTATTGCGTATGAAATAAAAAGCTTTCAGTGGTGTATGTAAGACAAAAAAGAAATTATTACCTCGAGTTTCAACGAGAAAGAATGAAATGGAGCAGAGATAAAATTTCAAAAAAATTGTCTACAAAGAATTAAAAATTCTATTTTTGTCTTCTCAAAACAAACAATTTAACCAAAAAGGAGTGTAAAAGAAGAAAATTTTATAAATTATCTACCGAGGCTCATTATTTTTTGATTTCCAAATCTTAACGAGATTTGTTTTTGTACTATTAAATGTGCAATATCAATTTTTATTTTCAAAACGTTTTATACAAAAGGTTTTTAAACGTTAATTTTTTATTATGTGCATACGAAAATATTGAATTCCTAAGCGTTTATACTAGGAGTTTGTTGGTGAATTCAAAAAGCTGTTCAAATTCAGAAGATGTAAAAAGTCAGTCTATAGCATGCTTTATTTAACTATTATGAATATTTTATGAATATGTACATTAAATTACCAGTAGGTGTCGCAGAAAATATTTATAAATTAAATTTACATATTTAATATTGTAACGGGATTTCTCAAAACTGAATTAAGATTTACGTTATGGGTTCTTTTAATTCTTTGGAAATATTCACCAAACGTATTGATAGTTAAGTTCAGATTCAATCATAAATATAAAAATTGTAAGAGGATGAAGGATCAGTTGTTACTTGGATCCTTCAATTTTTATTTTCACCAAACGTTTAAATAACCAATAACCTTATTTGATTTCACTCGGTGATTCACAATTTTTTACAAAAAATCACTGTCCAATCACTTTTTGCACTAACTCGCTCGGAAAGTCATTTTTCACTGTTCACTGTCTTATTTAGATGCACTGAATTATTCAGACATAGACCGGCTCAATCCGGTGGACTTCTTCAATTTATATATATATATATGTAGGTATGCAATCAAAGTGACTAGAGTGTGCTGGAATATTCTCGATTGTTAGATACGATTCTTCCAAATTGGTTGACCGTTGAATAACAAATTTGTTTAAATATCTATTATTTAATTTTTTATCGAACAATCTCGAATGTCCTATTCTTTGCTATGGCTGTTCGTTACAATATATTTGTTTTACTATGACTTTCATCAGTTATTTTAACTACCATGTACTTATAAACACTTAATGAATAAAGTGTCTACTTTTATTAGTAAATTGTTAAATTTGATTTGAAAAGTGTCTAATTTGGTTTTTAAAATGACCAATTTGGAGAGTAAAACCTGTATCTGTAAAGTATTGAAATTTTGAAAAGTCTTTAAGAAGTTGTCTTTGACAAAGCGACGTCTGACGTTGTAAATTGGCTGTTCAATGTTTAATTATGTAATGTACCAGGGATGGAAGTATTATTTTGGTTATCAGTTTAATCTGAAAATACTAGTGGTTCATAATCATTTAATAGGAGTCACCATACCCATACCCATAATCTTTGCTTACTGTTTTCAAATTCTTGCTATTTTTCAAATTGTTATAAAACTTACAATAATTCCTAAATCTTAATTTAATACCATAAGCTACAGTTGGAATTTAAAGTTTGAATAAATACAGCAAATGAAAATTTTATTTCGCGTTATCAGTTACTTAAGTGTTAAATTTTTTAACATTTTATGCAGCATGTGATTATGATAAATGTATTTCATACAAACATCATTTAAAATTTTAATAATTGAATCAATAATATCCCTCGGTATTTAAATTAATATCGTTAGTATCCTCTGACTATTTAAATGAAATATGGTGCAAAAACGATAAACATTTACACCCCCTAATGTTTTGTTAATATAATTGTAATCATAATTATATTTAACACTTTGTCATACATTTAAATTTGTAGCCCATATTTCAAATTATTGTTTGAATTCAAGCTATGTTCATCTGCTAGATACACACGGATGAAGATTTGATTTTTAAAACTGTAAATCAAAATATTGACTCATCTTTCCGCAATAGGATAAAATTGAACAATTACATACATGTTTAATTAATTAATTACACACGTATCTAATGTTTAAATTAAATACTCATCTATAAATAATGTTTGTTTTTCTATATCATTTGAGTCGCATCCAATTTAAATCAAATAATTTATATGTCATAGACTTTTAATTACCATAAATTACGCCTAAAAAATACTATTACAACCGTCTAAAATGCATGGTTCATTTCACATGAATTGTTATAAGAATATATAATTACCACATTTAAATATAAATTATAATCTTAAAAAATCAAGAGACAAATTCAAACGTTCTATGACAAGATGAAAATACATTTTTTAATTGCTTTTCTTGCAAGAAATTAAATAAATACCTAGTTGACTCTTCAACATTTATATTATCAATGTTTTAAATAATTTAATTTTACATTTAATATATAAACGCCTGATATAAATTATGTCAGCTTAACGTTGTTGATAAAATTAATCATTATTCTTATTCATCTTAGAGTTGCTATCAAATTGACTTTACCACAACTTGATTAAACAAAAAAGTTTTTTAAGTATTTAAATTTCAAATTCAAAGTAAAAATAAATTATATTCTACAAATTGAAAATGAAAGCATAATTAATTAGTACCTATGGCTATATTTTATTAATAGATACACTCACTTTAGCCATACGTGAGTCGAAGATTGATTTCTTTCGTTGAAGTACTTCCAAATAATTGAAAACTTATTTTTAATTATTTAAATTCAAATTGAAATTTTTTTAAAAGCTTCAATGTTAGTTGGATAATAAGCTTAATATACGTAAAAATATTTCTGGAATCAATCAATTAAAATTAAATATTGAAATGCTTTTTTTATTTTTAGAAACGTAACAAAACTTGAAAATCTTGTTAATTTCAATTATAATTTTCACATAAATATGTAGTAGCTAGTTTAAATTATAAAGCTATTTTTAAAATTATATAATTGGAAAGCGTCAATTTTTCATGTTAGTTAAAAGTTTAGTTGTTTGAAACAAGAAAGTATTTTAAAACATATCGTTTTATAAGAATAGTTGCAAACTTGGAAGCTTACGTCTGATACTTTTATTATGGGGTATAATTGTTGTAGTTGTCTTTAAGAGATATTGTTTCTAAATGTTTATTTAGTTAAAGTAGTTTGAGTTATTTTTATATTTTAGACCATCAGTGGCGGGTTTAGTTTTGATGCTATTCTAGACCTTATCCGACATGCCGCCCTTTCTCCTTATAAAAGAGATATTAAAATTATATATTTAGCTTCGGACTTTTAATTATCTTACATTATTTTAAGTATGGCTATTTATTGGATTATATACAGTGTATACTTTACAAAGCGATACTGAAGGAACCGGGTAATTTTTTGCCTTGCAAAGAAATTTTGTGAAAGGGAGAGTAAAATCAAATTGTTTCATAAATAACTGATGGGAAACAGTTATAAGGAGTATTGTATAAATACATGCACGAAAATTATAACTAACAAATCAACATATTTTTAACAATCCCGTTGCTGTACAAAATATTAAGACACTCCAAATATTGAATTGATTATCTATACTTATAATAAAATGATAGATGTCTATTGTTGTGTGCCGCAATAACGCAAAAACTACTGAATAGATTCCATAAATGTTTTGTTTGTATTACTTCTTACTTACTTGGCCCGTTTCTAAAACAGGATTTATCACTTTATCTTCATTTGATACAAAGTTATTGAAGTTTTAAGAAATTACGATTTTTACAAGCCCTAAACATTTACTTGGGATACTTATTAATAACTAAAATAGAAGCACGCAATTTTGAGTTTTCACCGTCGTCTTTCTAAGTTTACATTAGCGTTGTTGTATTCATTGTAATATTTTTTACCATTAATATGCATTTTCGTTATATTTTAAACGCTTTTTACGCTCTTAAAAATGCAAATAAGTATTGTAAATAAAAGCGTACGTTGTTTTATTTGTTACTCTACATATATAATATCTACATTAAATGCGAGGAACTGATAAACGAAGTTCAATTTTAAGCAATAGGCACAAGTAAAGGGTTTTAAATAAGCTACAAATCTGGTATATTAAAAATAGTATTAAAATAATTATAAATATCTTTATAAACCGCTTAAAATACAGTTATCGTATAACCTATGCTCAGAATTATTTTTTGAAAATGAAAATAAAAATATTTGGAATGAAATAAATTGCTCTTAACCCCATTTGCAATGCTTTGTTCCTTTAAAGGCTCTTTACTGTTACTAAGCAAAATATTAAAAATTTTCATTTCGTCGTTTTTGTTAAACTGTCAATAACATTTGATAGGTTTTTTACTACTGTTTTCATCAATAAATCTTTTTTTTTATTAGAAAAAGTAATCACTGATCAGAAGTATAAATATATTTTCTTTATGGCATAAAAACACCAATATTCAATAAACTAAATTGTATTGAAAATGTCACGTTTAATGGATTTAAAAGGGTTTTAAAAATATAATTGAAAACAAGCCATAAACATTTTTCGTTACGCTTATATTTTCAATTTGTCTTATGTTAATGGATAGTTAACCAATTTCATTGCAATTAACTAAGTTTACTTAGCAACTAGCTACTAGGTATTTTGAATATTGCGGTGTGGACTAGTTGAAATTTATAGACATGCCCGATAGGTATACCTACCTATGAAGGTATGCTCCATGTAGTTTTGAATACACGCGACAACGCACAATAACAGAACAATATCCAATATCTATTTACTATTGGTTATTTCAAGTAAATTCTCCGCTCTACTTGTTTTTCAGTTAGACAAAATATTCGATGTCATGTTTGTTTGTCGGCTCAAGTTATTCACACTTGAAACAAAATGAACTAGCGATGAATGTCGCCTCTCGATCAAATATACAGACATATGTATATATACCTATATATATACCTACCTACATATAACGAATATTCTGAAGTACCTATATATCAAAATAAACGTATATTTTACAATCCGATCTTACATGGTATACTTAATATGCTTATATACAAACTCACCGAGAACCTTTTTAAGAGAAAAATTAAAAAGACGATTTACCTAACAAATAAGTTATCTGAAAATTGTGTAAAATATAGACGTAGGAATATTGTTTTTTTCTACCCAAGAACATAAAAATTGCCAATTTTCGTTGTAATATTTTTAGTTATTTATCCAATTCTGTTTAAGATATTATTTTGTGAAAGAAATGATTATTCTATATCTCAACCAAAGATGTTGGGAGTATGAAATTTCGAATCTGAATACTAATACGGATATAGAATTAATACTATTACACCGGCTTTGGGTACGGTAACGGATATGAAATTGTTTTTTTTTTATATTGAAGGGTACTCTATCGAATCAGCCAATACGATAATGCTTATACATGGTAAGGATATCATTTGCACGATTTACTTTAAGACCTCTCTGGAGGTTTGCATTCATCCTCGAGCAGTTAATTAAATATTTGTTCTCAGCTGTTAAGTAAGTTTTTAAATTTGTAGTACTCTTAGTCACTTTAAGAAACTCCCAAACACTCCTGGGGGAGTCTTCTATTTAGCCTCCTTTGAGTCCTGCAGTCGCCAGGACCCAGCACCTCGGCAGTCGCACACTCGTCCAAAGTGAGGTATCCGATTGTATCGATTACGGTTATGGAACTTCTTACATTCCTTTTATGAATTTTACATTAAACAATTCGGTGATTAAATGAGAGATAAATAATTGAAGATTAGATCATTATGATTAGATCAACATGGAATTCGAAAATTTCATTTCTGAAAGATTGTGAGTTTCACTAAGGCAAAAAAAATAACTAAAAAATTTATCCCCAATCTAATTCCAAGAATAAAAATGAAAGAAAAATTTGAAAATTTTTTTATTTTTAAGTGTTAAGCATAAAATTTTGTATTTTTAAATTCTTATTTTGCAATTTGAAATCTTCATTGAAATTTATAAAGTACTTTTGTATTTTTTCTTTCTAAGTTTGTTCATTTAAGAGCTGAGAAAATTAGTTAAAAATTTCATAAAAATTTATAGCAAAATGCATTTTATTGGCTCTGGTTGAAAAACTATTTAGGTTTTTTATTTTATATTCTTAATTTTCATTGTTGACATTTTTGAAAGTTCTGCTGTTAAAGAAAAGTTTTTTTTTGTAGTTGTTTCATAGACAGAGGTTTACTATTGTTTTTTTATTTTAACAAATTAGCAATAGCAAAATATTTTTTTTTCAAACTATAAGTTAATGGGATGTTTAGGAGATATAAAACTTCAAAATGTAGATACGATAAAGAAGTTCCCAGTGGAAAGCCTTCCTATTTATTTTCTTTCAGCTCATATGGCTTGTCGTGTTCTTTTAGATTTCAGTCTTTTGTTGATAGAGTAGTTTTAAAATGAATCCATTAGCGGATTTGTGTTCTCCATTAGTCTGTTGTATCTTGTAGTATGCTTCACTATATTTTTGAAGAGACATAGGTTGTACATATATAATATATGTATGTATGCTCAAATTTTTGTGCTGTGTTAATTGGTTACGAACCACGGTGCCTTAGCAATCGCTCGTAAAATTTTTTTTGCGTGTTTTAAGTACTCGAACATATAAACTCTTATCACGACTGTCTAAACACAGTTTCTGTAATTTATTAGTGTAGAAATATTTAAAATTAACCAGGAATTAAACCAAGCACCACTGACTCATGGAGTGGAGGTCTAACAGATCTAACTACTATCCTCTACGTGGAAAATAATTTCATTTTCTTAAAGTAAACATTTAAATTTTTGTACAAAGTTATTTCTTGTAATTTTAAATTATCAAAATGCCTACTGTAGTTGTATCTGATGATTTTGGTTTTGGTGAATGAGAGCATTTATTTTTAAGTACCTACTTTTCTAGAATTCTATGAACTCGCTTTCCATTGCTTTTTCTTAATGCACCACAAAGCACATTTTATTAATCGTTAATAAATTTATAAAAAAAAAACATCACACTTATCAAAACTTTTGTAGAACAATATCTTTGTAATCAATTAATCGAGATTTCTGTAACTTAAAAATAAGATAAAGCAATATTCATTCATTAGTTGAATAATTAACATATTTTTTAAAAGTAGATCGTAAATTTTTTAACCGAATCTATTTGATGAAAGAAATAACTTTTGAAATATTATACATTTTTTACTTTTTTTTTTTTTTTTTTTTTTTTTATTTCTTGTTATAACTTTTTGCCTAGTCGGCATTATGGTTGGCCAGACACAGTGCAGAAGCTGACTAGAGTCAGATTAACCTGTCACGTGAATAAGGTCACGATCCTTTGATGGTCCTTAAAAACCATTCTTTTACTTTTATTAGTACTGTGGAGGTTAATCCTCCACCAAATCAACATGCCTCTTTCTCTTGAGCCTTCTTTGATTCCTGGGTGGAGGCAGATTATTTAAGTTTTCCCGTACAGTTGGGTTAGGGTGAGATGCAAATGTTTCGCTTAGCTTACAATATTTGCCTTGGATAACAGCCTTCACTTCTGGCATTTCTAAGTCGTGGTGCAAAGTGGCACCTGTAACGTACCACGGTGCATTTGTCACAAACCTCAAAGTCCTATTCTGAGTCACCTGTACTCGATTTATTTGGCTTTTTGATGCTGTACCCCAAAGCTCACATCCATACATCTAAACAGGTCTCACAACTTGAAGATATATGAGTCGCTTCAGATGCATGGATAAATCCCTGTTGCCAATTAGCCATTTTAGTTGCTTAAGTCGAGCACGTAGTCGAGCTGTGAGGCCCGTGATGTGTGCGTTCCAGGTGAGTCTGGAGTCCATGGTTAGACCCAAGTATTTAATCGTGTCCACCCTGGGTACTGTTCTTCCGTCCAGAGTTATTGGGAAATGGTTTATTTTTGTTCTAAGGGTGAACATGATTACCTTGGATTTCTCGGGGTTTAGACGGATTCTCCACTTTTCTTTGATTTTGATTTTTTTTACAATTTCTTTTGGTCTATCTCATAATAATATCTTTGAATAGAGATAGTGCCAATTTTAAGCGGCTGATAGCGTATTTCAATCTGATCACAGCCTACACTTAGCTAGTTTAGATAAAATTATAATAAATTTTAGCTTTTGTCTCAAAAATTCTTAGCTTTTAAATAAGAACATTGAAATTATATCTTCGTAGGCAAAAAAAAGAAAACTTTAACACCTTTTGAAACTTTTTTGTAACTTCAATCCGTATGAGTGTTACTTTTTTATAGAAATTTTAAAATTTATATTAATTTAAAACGATTCTCTTCTTTTCATTTTAATTTAAAAGCTATGAATTCAAAACATTTTGATATTTACTTTTGTTAAATGAACTGTGCAATTTTGAAATATTTTTGTTGATTCCATAGCTCGTGAAAAAGCTCTCGGGAATTCCAACTAAATAAATCAGTTTAAACGAAGAAGCTATTCAATGTTGTGGGAAACGATTTTTCTCACAATTGTAATAGTACGTGATTAAACACAACATTTAAATATTCTCAAATCCATTTGCTGAAAATTACAGTTTCAGATGTTTCGAGTCTTATTCAAACTTAATCACATTGTTATATTGTTTAATGAGAAAAGTACTTGAAATATAATTTTCACTTAAGCAATATTCTATTTTGTAAACAACTAACGACAATCTAAAAACATTTCAAGCATTTAGCTTTTGTAAAAGCTTTGCGTTATACGTTACGTTGTATGTCTGCTTATTTAATATTTACACACAATTTAGTATAGTGTGGTTCTATAAATGACTTAGTAAATATAATATAGATTGCACAAACTCACGTATATGAAACAAACTTTAATAGAAGATAGATATAATTTTCATAATTACATTTAAACATAAATAAGTGTAATAGTAAATATTGTATCAAAATATTCTTTTATGTCTTTTATTTGTACAGTACCTACTTTTGTATATTACAGATTTTTTTTTACGTGATAACGTCTTATAAATTTATGAACATCGACAGCCTGTACGAAAAAGTGTTACGTTCCGTTTGAAACTGTGCGTGCAAGCGAGAACGCGATACAAGCGATAGAGAGGCAATTGTTGAATCCTGGTCAACGTGTTTTGTGTTTTTTTCTACAATTTACTTAATAATATTTAAATTTGATTTTCTACATAATTTTCAGTCTGATTTCATTTTGAAAAAATTTTTAGTTTTCAATTAACTCCTTCTTTGTATTATACAAAATAATGATAATTTAGTGATAATAATTCAATTAAATTCATAAAAGTATGCAATTTTTCATTATTGTTTCTTAATGACGTTATCACTAAACTCAAAACTTGTTAAAACTATTCTTCGTAAACCGACTTTACAGAAAACCATTTTTTTTAATTAATCCATTTTTAACAAGCATTTTCCTATAGCCATAGGTAACTGTATTATAGAAATTCACTTAAATACTGATTTTTTATCAATCTTTGGAACTTTGCAATTTTTTCATCCCAAAAATTATTTTCTATATTGCTTTCAAATAGAAAATTATATTCGCAAAATATGATAGTTCTAATATACATATTTGCAAAGTTTATAAAGTGTTAGAATGGAAATCATCGTGTATGTATATGTAGGCTAACAATTGTCCTTTTGAAGTATTATACATGTTCAAATAATATTATCTGGTATGTATAGGAGTGAATAATAAATAGAATTTCAGACAAATGTATGTTCATCTAACAAATTGAAACTGTTAAAATTGAATTTGTTGATACTTATTGAAAGGGATGAGATAATGAGCTTTATATATATGTAGATTTTAAAAATAAATCACTAAAATTAATTATAATTCATAAAGACAAAAAAATATTGGACTGAAACCCAAATTTTGTATTAATAGTGAACATTGAAATGTCAATGAGATAAAACGGCAGCAAATCAATGGAAATTAAATAAATTATAACGAGCTTCCTAAGGTTGCATTGATTTGACGTTCCGTGAAAAATAATTTTAATAATAATCTCAAATATGAAAACTTATAACAAGTTCTGTTAAAAAATTTAATATTAAGTATTTCTTTGCAACTTTTATCTAAGCCGACACTTTAATATTGACACTTGAGTTACTTTTACATTTTTCATTAATTAAAAGTTTAAGTTCTCCGTTCTTTCAATTTAGTTCATAAAATAATCGTCAATGTTTTCATGTTGCAACAATGAAGATTTTTATTCTTACAACAGCAATTGGATAATTTGACGATGACAATATATTGAATACGCTTTAAAATAATTGTTATTGAATATGTATTTATAAGAATAATCGTAAATTCATAACAATTTTTAAATAATTAACCGTAGAAATTTATCAATTAAAGGAAATCACATTTTCATTAACTAAAAGTATTAATTTGATTTTATTATATAACCCATATTAAAATTATTATCATTAAAATCAAATTTTCCTGCATATATAAATTAAAAGAAATACCTTTAAATATAAATTTATGAAAATTGACTCTCCCTATTTTAATTAACATTGAAAATTTTAATTGATAATCGAACAATGAAAGAATATCCAACATCAAAAATGAAAATCTGATACTGGTGAACAGGGTTAATTAGCAGAAATTTACTTGTTAAAACAGTATATTCATATTTATAAATATAACTCATTGTACCGATGTTATTATAAGTCCATATTATACGCAACAGCTTCAAAAGTAAAACCTTCACATAAACGTAAATCGGGTTAACTTTTCTCTGTTCATATAACATCATATATAGTAGGTATACCAAGTCCTACATACGTATAAAGGAACACTCTTTAAAGGAACGAACGTTGTCTTGAATGGCTTGAAACGGACATTTAGGTAGCATATTTATCAAACTTGTATCGCACAACCTTACAAGACCTTAATCTGATTTAAAAGTATCTAAAAACGACCGTAGCGATATTTCATCATCATAATATACGAAACATATGGGTTGTTTCACTCAACGTTACAAGAAAATGTGATTTTCTTATAAATTGAAGTTATATGAACGTTTACTTTCACAAAACGTAATGCAAATGTTTTTCGATAAAAATTACAATTTAAGCCGTCAGCAACGAGTCGATATTTCCGCATCTTGTGTGTAAGAAGAGAAACCTTTGTTGGAGTCTTCGTAATATAACTGCTCTACATTTACGAAGGATAAATGCGTTTATTTTCGATCGATTTCATTTGGCGCAGCGTAATGTCCAAAGCCTCGAAACGAAATTTTAAGCGACGCATTGAAATATCAACAGAATGTAAACAAATGGAATGGATTTATCTTGATTGATCAGTTAAATTTGATTTTGTCAAATGATTATGTCGATTGCTCTTAAGATCTATTTTAGATTAATTTTTGAATAAATAATTTTAGATGAGTTTGTATAAACAATTGGATGTTGTTGCCTTAATACAATAATAAAATTTTAAAAACCACTTAATATGTGTGAGTTGTGTGTGAGACACGGTGAGTCTAGGTTTGATCCCCGTTGAATCATAGATTTAAGATCCTAGACTTAACATAAAATTGACCAACAGAAATTGTCTGTGCTTAGACAGTCGTGATATGACCTTAGATGTTAAAGCGACTTAAAACACCCAAACAAAAAAGAAAATAATAAAATTTAAAGGCTTTATGTATTTCCAAGATTTTTTTTCTTTATAAGTAAAGTATTTTATCCTTTTATAGATTTGTATTATTATGTTTCCTACAGTTAGTTGCTATTTAGTTATTTAATATTTTTTTGAAACACTCAAATGAATACTGCATATAATGATGATGGAGAAAAAAATATTTTTTATGTTTTGAAAAAGATCTACCTTTGTATCTTAATATATAATAGACTAGCTGACACCCGCTCGCTTTGCTGAGGGTATCTAAATTTAACTGATTGATTAAAAGATTCCCTACGTTTATAATGAAATATAAAAATTAATCTATTTTGACAGAAAAAAATGATAGATAATTTCAGACTTTAGATCCAAAGAAAGTTCATCAAAATTCGTAATACTACTTTTCAAGAAAGAGATTTTAGCTGTCTCACATCAGCAATGTGATCATCGATTTTTAGTAAAAAACTACCTGTATTCCTGCCTTAAGGACTTGAAAATCGTTCATACCAAAGATCATTTAAAACCCCTCAGCTATTTTAGGGGGCTTCCATTACTTGCGCGAGGCGTTTTTTGCGATTTTTGAAATCCCATCCTCTCCCCTCTGGTAAGATGTCATGAGATTTGGCATATATCATTCCCGCAACCCTCAATCTAATGTGGTATTTTTCAAAACAAAAAAATACGTGATATTTGCGAGATCTTCCCTTTTCCCAAAGTAAAACTAGATGAGATCAGCTCGACCTCATCGGCCCCTAAACGCCTCACGTAATTAATGGATGTTCCCTTAAAATAATAGATTAGTAGCTATCTTACAGGATCTTTAACAAAACTTAATTAAAATTTGTTCCGTTAAGTTATTGTTGAATTTTGAAAATTTTAGTTTATTATTTTAATACATTTATTTCTTATTAATATCTTCGACAATAAACAATGAAAAAATTCAAATATTTTAAACAATTTCATAATTAATTTCATCGGGTGTTAAATTGAAATTCATATTTATTTTCCAGTAAAAATTGTCAATTTTAAATTTCAACTTAATAGAGATTTCTTTCATTTTTGTGTAAAATTGGAAGAAAATGCGTTAAAATTCTATTTCACGAACTTTACCGAAACTTTTTAAATGTACGGTTCCTGTAGGACAGGGATTCCCAACCTTTTTGTACCCTGGAGCGCATTCTAAAATATTGGTAGAGCGGCGGGCACCACCTATTTTATCGAAGGATATTTATAATTGAACATATTTATATCAACAGTAATAAATAATTAACAAACAAAAAAAAATTATATTTTATTTTATTATTCATAAAAAATTCTGGTCATGGCGCCCGCGGGCACGGGGTTGGGAACCCTGGCTGTAGGATATAATTGTTTTGCCATCCCATGGGAACTATGCATTATTTTTGCCTTAAAAGTATGATTCTCCCCCAAACTACCACATTGCGAAAATCATATCAATCTTTAACTTTGTGATGAACAAAAATCATATCTATCCCACGGGAATAGTAAATCTCCCTAGAGTAAAATGTAGATCAAATCTTCTCCAGGAAAATGAGTTAAGACACTATTTCGTGGGTTTTAATGAAACTGCTTTGAAATACACGGTTCTTATAGAATACATACTTGTTTTGCTATCCCATGGGAACCGTTTATTATTCCGGTATGAGAAGTAATCTATATCATTTTCTGGCCCCTAAACTACCACATTACAAAAAAGAAAGTTAATCTTTTGCTCTGTAAAAAACAAAAAAATATTTATCCCACGGGAACCGTACATTTTTTATGGATATAAAATATACTATATGTTAAACCGGATTATAATCTATATCTATGCTAAATTTCATCCAGATCCATTCTGTACTTTTTGAGTGAAAGAGCAACAAACATCCATTATTACAAACTTTCACGTTTATAATATAAGTAAGATAATGTCGATAGAGTGCAAATGCTTACACGAAATAAAATTTCTAAATATATTAGCATTACTTTTTAGAATTTCTTATATACAAAATTGAAAGAAGTTTTTAATTTTTGTTTTTTTTTTTTTCGTTTGAATTCTGAACTTTATTATTTAGGTATTATAGAAAAAGAAGTATACGTAGGTGTAATGACTATGATAATAAATGTTACTTTAACACTTTTAAAGTTATTAACCTTTTAAAGAAAAACATTAAAAGTAATGAGACAATATGTTAACGTCGTATCGCATATTGTTAACTTAGAATACTTTTATGATAAGTTATCAAAAATGACTTAACTCAAATGATTAATTATATATAAGTACATTAAAATTTTTAAGCGTGGAAATAATAAAAAATAGTATTGAAATAACCATTGAAAAACAAAGAAATTATCTGCTTTTATAAAATTTTTTAAGACTTAACGTCAATTATTTATAAAAACAATAACTACGGTTAAACAAAATTCTTGGTTTCGAAAAAAAAAAAAAAAAAAACTAAAATCCTTGATAAAAACTAATAACATTTTTACCGGAACGCAAGGTAAGCTCCATTCAGTGTGATTTATTCTTAAGACTAACAGCGTTAATAATAACCATTAAAGTAGCAGATAGAGCCAAGTTATTAAAAATATAATTGCATTTTCTCTTATTAAAAAGTTTAATAACCACATTAAAGTGCAACTTTTTTTTAAAAGAAATACTGTTGGCAAATGTCTCATGCTTTGCATTAGTGTACCACAAAATGTATTTCATGCCTTTAGAAAGCTTCTTTGGGAAAGTTGCTTTTAATTAAAATATTTTCTATAGATGTTTCTTCTAGATTTATAAAATACAACCACTTTGTAGTAACGGGTTGTAGCTTTAGTTTAACTGTCAAATAAATGGTTTCAATGAAAAGAATAGAATCGAATAAAAACACGAAAAGATTAAAAATGGTTATAGCTTTGACAGTTTTGCAACGTAATCAGCATGGTGAGAAAATAATGTGTACGGTTACAATTAGGATTTATGAGTAGATAGAATTTGTCTGAAGTATAAATCAGAAGAAAGTCGCTTTTAATTTTCCTTAAATTACAGTTTTATTTGGTAATGCACGATCTGTCAGATTAAACGATCCGAAAATTATGTTAAAATTTTAAAATAAAATTTACCGCGGAGAAAACCCATTATGACCGAATCGCTAATCCATGAACTGACTTTGCTTTTATTTCTTTGTGCAACAATAAATTTTCAATAGTGCTCCAGTTTACAAGTAGGTACATAATGGAAAATCAAGTTGGTCGCTAAAACGATGAATTTGCGGAGACAAAATGCATGAATTCTCATTCTACCGAATCGTATGTTATACATATAGTTGTATAAACATTTAGACGACATCAAAGATTACAGATAATGTAAAAATTCTATTTTCTATAAAATGAAATTGTTTGCTCATAATATGATGCTTTCATGTTATGATAAAAAAATGATGTCAACTCAATATGTTAAAAAATGTAACAAATAAAAAAACATTTCGATTTTAATTTTTAAATATATTAACTAACATTGAAAGTTTGACTTACTTTTTATATAAAAAAATTGTAATCTATTTATAAAAAAGCTTTTCTTAATAGTACGAGAGCTAGCAACGTCGAAAAATAAAGAATTTTAGGTCGGCTAGTTTATATACGTTATAGTTCAGTTTATATACGTATATATGTTACCTCTCGCACTATCCTGGACGTCATACGGGATGTCTGGCAGTCTGTTGAGGTTGCGTTTATTAGTGCGCATCGCACCTGTACAGGTAAAATATTGAAATTTTGAATCATTTTAAGAAGGTTAATTTTTTTACGCGGGAGAGCTGATTTTTTTATGCAACGTAAAGACTGTCATTTCTTTTTTTCTAATTTTACTTATAAAAAGAAAACGGCTCACAATTAGTGAAAAAGTTTTTAATGAAAGTTGTAGAACGTATCATTATACATAAAAAATGTTAAGTAATTAATTTTCGTAAAGTGGATAGTTTGCTCGCTACTTAAGTTTGCCCCTTATTAGCGATAAATTTAAAAGTAATAAGAATATTACAAATATCAGTTCTTAATTCTTAATTTCCTTGTCCTCGTTTACCAGCTCCTTTATTATCGCCATTGCCATTATTTTTTTCCAGGATTTCCTTTTATTAAATGTGCTTTTTTAAAGGTGAAGGAATTTCTGAAATCAGATAAAGAATGTACAATTAATAATTCCTCTTTAAAATATTTATAATATACTTACTAACTGAAAAATCCGACGTTGTTAGGATTGAAATAATTTATAGAATCATATTCACATAAAATATGGTAGAAGTTTTGGAAACTTTTATATTAAAACCAAATTTGGTGAAATTTCAAACTCGTTTACTAAAGGCAAACTAACGGAACCTTGCTTGATTAAGGCGTATTCAAGAAGTATTTTCGCAGCTGAAGTTTGTCTTTGACTACATAATTGCATTGCATAAATTAGTTATTTTCGTTACATATAGATTGAAATTTATTATCGATTCATGTAGCATTTAAAAATTATTATTTTTGCTAAAAGTAGTCTGAAAATTATACAAGATTTGACAATAACGAATGATATCATAATGACACTTGGGAACTGAATAATATTTGAATAAAAAGTATTCAATCAATTTTTGTAAAAAAAAAATGTTTTCATTCGAAATCACAACTAAAATATGTCTCAAAAGGATTTTAAAAATGAAAAATGATCTTCGTTTTATTCGGAATTTATGCTTATACCATGTAATGTGAATTTTAAATGATTTCTTTACTTAAAAACATGTTCTTGGTTGTTTCAATTTCTATTGGATATGTTTTTATAATATGTATTGGAAGTAGAATAACGGAGAATATAGAACTTAAAAAATTCGAAATTAAAATTTTTGAATTACAATTAGATTATTTCTTATCTCTTTCCTTATAAAAATTGTTGCTGAAATATATTTTCAAGATATTTATACAATACTAAAAATACAAAATGTTATATAATTACAAAATTGATTCAACTCTTCTAACATTTAAGGTACTTAAATGCAAAAACAAGGTCACTTAGTGGCGTGGTTGACTAGATAGTTGCCCTACACGAGGAGATCCGTGGTCCTGGGTTCGAATCCCAATGAAAGCCTAAGATTTTTTTCAAGGGTTTTTCGGATTCGACGGTCGCTAATGACCATAGTAGCTGACGCAATCTTAAATAAACAAATACAAAAAAATACAAAAATTTTACAATGAAATATTTTTTAAGTTAAAAATTATGTATAACTAGCTGACCCGCGCAACTCCGTCTGCGTCAGATAAGAGTGCGAGAGGGTTAAACGTAGGGAACCTATGGCACAATTCTAAAGGAGTTGAAACTTTCTTTGTTTTATCCACAAATCACTTAAGAACCATTGAAGAGATAAAATTTGGTACCTATAATGCTAATTTAAAACTACGCGGACGAAACCAAGAAAAACATTGTATGTTTGTAACGTTAAACGTATAACATGACTCATGAGCTATCTTAGGTACATCACATTATGATCAGTAAGAGTGGAACTATAGTAGAAAATGTCACGGGAACGGGAGTAATAAAGGAACGCTGCATAACACTACTGGAGTGTTTAATTGATAAAATTTACGTATGTAAACTTAAAATATAATGAAGAAAAAAAAATATATGAAACTTAAACAAAGAGTAACGTAAAGAAAATTGAAATGTTATTTGATTATTGCAACGCCTGTAACCATTGTAACAAATAATATATTTTAAACTTGTACTTCTGTATCTGATATAATATATTGCAAGAAGCTGAATGCCTGAATGTCTAATGATCTATGAATCAGCTCAGTGCTGATTACTGAAAAAAAGTTAGAAGTACACAAATATTGAGAAGGAAAAGCGCAAGCGCTCACTTAGGAGGCCTAACATATTTTAAAGAGTGGGGAGTTTTGAAAAGAAAAGTTGAAAATTTAATTGTTGATTTTTTAAATGTAATTTAACACGCTAAACTCTAAATATGTATTCGAAAATTAACAATGAAAGAAATTTCAACGATTCAAAAATTTTCATTACTTTTCGGATGTTAAATAAAAAATCATATCTTCAAGTAAAAATTGTAATTTTTATTTTAATCCTAAAGAGAAAATGTGTTAAAACGCTATTTCACGAACTTTAAAGATCTATTTCACGACTTTTTTTTTAACACACGGTTCCCGCAGGAGACAATTATCATGCTATCCTTTGAGCACCGTGCATTATTCTGGCATAAGAAATAATCTATATTATTATGTGATCCCTCAACTATCATATTGCAAAAAATTATGTCTATCTTTTAATCTGTGAAAAACAAAAACATATCTATCGTACGGGAGTAAAACATTTTTCCTGGATAAAAAAGAGATCAAGCTTTCCTGAGGAAACTTCGTTAAAACTCTTATTCATGAACTTTTAGAAAACTCCTTTGAAATACTCAGTTCCTGAAAGATTCTATTTTTAGCCTATCCTACGGGAACCGTACAATATTTTAACATAAAAAGTAACCCATATCATTCACTGTTTCTTAAACCACCATATTGCAAGAAATTATGGTAATCTTTTGTTCTGTGAAAAACAAAAACGTATCTATCCTACGGGAACATACATTTTTCCTGGATAAAAAGTGGACTGTATGAAAAAAAAAATTATCATTTTGCCTTGAGGACCTTATGAGTTATTACTTAACTCTTAGCTAATAAATGAGTTATTAAAATGTTTGGTTTCAGCATGATTTTTCTTCGAACCAGTTTTTCTCTATTTTCCCGATGAAATGAGAAATTTTTCCGAAATAAAACGTGTTTTCAAGATAATGATTCGCATATTTATCATACTTAAATATCACCAAAATCCATTTTCAACTAAAAATAGAGTTTATGCATAATTTTTTTCTCCAACCCGTTTTTCAATTTCCCGGGTAAATGAGACATTTTCCCTTAATAAAAAGAATTCTATTTAATGGCTCAGATTGTCATTTATTATTATAATATCTATTTGGGTAAAAATTAATAATATGTTTCTAAAAACAATTTTGCAAATAATGAATTATTTTTGAAACAACCTTAACAACCATTAAAAAGGTTATGGCGGGCTAACCATAAAAGATAGACATATGCCGTCGCGGACTTTTTTGTAGAACTTTTTAAGGGGAACAATTTTGCTGCACATAATTTTTGCGTAACTTTAACCGTTTACGCAGGGCAGGCCACGAACGCTTTCAGAAGGAAAAATTTTTCCTGATTTTTGCAACATTTTCCATCGATGCTTTGCTCCTATTAGTCGTAGCGTGATGTTATATAGCCTAAAGCCTCCCCCGATAATTAGGCTATCCAACATTAAAAGAATTTTTCAATTCGAACCAGTAGTTCCTGAGATTAGCCCGTTCAACCAATCAAACAAACAAACAAACAAACAAACAAACTCTTCAATTTTATATATTAGTATAGATAAGAAAATAAAAATTTTAAAAAAAGTTCTCTTAAAATAAGGCCTTCTAATTATCCTGAGATATTTAAATAGAAATGAAACAATTCGTATATTTGTCACGTTGGCTAATTAGTAAATGGCTAACTTTATGGTATGACTGCGACACAGTCGTAATTTAAATTTCGGATGTGCGAGTGTTACAAACTTCGTATAATAGAATAGATTTTACACTTTATATATAAGGTCTCGTTTAAAATAATTGAATAACTAAGTTCAATGTTTATTGTTATTTTTGGTTTAAAGATTCAAAGTGTTGTTCAAATTCTCAGCACTGGAAATTACAAGTGGTACATTTACGATCTCACAATGTAAATAGGTGTTGACTATAAAAGTGAACAAATGCAAGATTTGTTCATGAAAAATTCAACAGTTTTCTCAACGTATTTACAATTAAAAGTAAGCTCAAACACAGCCAGATCAAGCCAAAGAATCAGTGTAACTTTGTTATCAACGGTACAATACAATAAATCAGTTTTACTTGCAAAAGTTGTTCAAAGTATCCTTAGCTTAACCCTCGATAAGAAACCATATAAGCTTTCATGAGCGTCATGGCTAGGAGGATACACATATAAAAAGCGAAAAAGTAAGCGCTTTCCTCAGTCGTAAATCTAAACTTGTGCATAGTGAGATAAAAGAAAAGTGACCCTATTTTATCAAAGCTGCATGTGTTGTTCCGTATTATCTATATTTATGACATTCAATTGGATTGCTGCTTACAGGCACTGAGAAAAGAGAAGAACATTTTATCCAGCAACGAAACAGAAAGAATTTAAACACTGTTTTCTTTTTAACCAATCCAAAAATAAAAAAAATATATTAAAACGGCCCTTTTCTTTATACGACCTTTAAAACTTATCACGAAATCAAAATTTTAATAGATTTTTATCGTTGTTGTTTTCCTGAAGAGATAGTAAAATTCTTATTTGTGTTTTTAACGATTGCAAATTTATAACTAAAGTAGTTTAAACACTTTGGTCTATTAAAAAATTTAGTATCACGTTTATTATATTTTAAAAATGTTGAATATTATGTTTCACAAACGATTTAAATAACAAAAGTTGTAACTTAAAGATAAGTGTTAAATAGCTTCGAGATAATCATAAAAATTTAAGTGTCCATCCCTAAAACTAGGTTATATTTTATAACATCTTTTATATTCAAAATGAACAAAGATCGTTATTTTCCAGTTAGAATTTAAGGACAAATAAAATCAAAATGGAACGTTATATATGAACGATCTACTTGAAAAATTATTAAAATTAATTTTTTTTTAATTATATGCAACGTGTTCGTTATCAAAGTCAATTAATCACTCCTGGCACATGACTGAGAAAGTTTATCTAACAAACGTTAATTAATTTAAGATGCTTAGTTACATTTGACGGCGATTAATTGAGCCATTTGCTTAGTAAGAATGCCGTTTTTAAAATAAAATGTTTTGAAAAATAATTTCAAACAACTTTTTACAGATGGAAACGTTGATTGAATGGTTTGACATATCAAACATTACAAATGTTTATTTCTGCATTCCTTTTTTTATTTCGCTTTAGGAGCTGTCAGGAACTGAATGCATTCTGATTCTTTCATTTCCCAGCTAATACGTCATGCCTCTATAGTATTTGACCAATCGAGTTTGATTATTAAAAAAGTTAACATTACCAAATGAAATCGGAAGCTTTTATAAAAGCTTTCATCTCTTATTGTGCAAATATAATCGAACATGAATACCTGTCAAATTTTGATTGATAAACTTTTCAAAAAAATTAATTTTCACTTGCGTTTTCTCATTTTAAAATCTATTTTTGGTTAATTAGTAAGCATATAAACAACTTTCCATTAGAGATGAGAATAAAATATTTGCCTAGTAATTGATACAGATCTATTTTCTAATGTTGAAGATGGTATGACGCAAAATATTAAAATTATCATAGTTAAAATAAGTTCGCAATTTTTTTACTTAATTATTTTTTTTCTGTTAAAAGCTGGGATTTAAAATATCTATAGTCGCTAATGATCCTAGTAGTTGATGCGACTATAAATAAAGTTAATTTAAAAAAAAATATCTATGTTTTTAATTTTTAAATTCCAAATAAGGAGGTTGAAAAAAACTATAATTAATAAATTTATCTATTAAAATACAAAAATATCTTTGAAGTGATATAGCTTTTGATGCGGTAGTGAAAAAGTTCTTGATTTTCAGATTTTGACGTACGGAATTATTTGTGGTTTTGAAATTTTTGTTTTTACTCCCGTAAATAGAGTAATTTTTTCTTTTTTTTTCTTGCTGACTTTTCTTTTTATATCTCTCAAAATTTTAGAAACTTTAGAGTTGAAAAAATAACGTAAAAACCTTTGTTTTTTGACGAGAGTTCCTCGACCGTTCTAGTTTTTTTTTTCGAAACGGGGGGTTACAACATACTATCAAGTTTTCATCGATATGTTAAGATACAGGTATCTAGCAACTAAAGAGGTTTATACCAACTAATAGTCAGAAGGATTAAATGTTAATTAGGTGTGCATTTTAAAATCATAAACTTTAAAAGTTTACATAGTTAAAATAAAAAAATAAAATGTCACTTTTTACTGACAAAAAAAAAACATTTTTTTAGGATTATCACAAACAGTTATACCCAAAAATAACTTTACTTGTTATATTTCTTTCAAAGGTTAATAATACAATTATGGTATATAATCGAAAAAAGTTTCACTTCGTACAAGTATATGCATGCTTAAACGTAATTTTTTTTTTTGATAATTTTAAGGCCTATAAAAATAAATTCTGCTTTATTGCAAATAATGAAAAGAAGTAAAAACATCTATTGTAGAGATTACATTATATGGAAAACAATGAGCCTATATAAGAAGAAAAACTTAAATTTTTATTCTTCACACGTGTTTTTACCCTTTTTACGAGAAGCATTAAGGATTTTTTTTGATGACATTCAAAATTTACAAACAAAAAAGTTTTTTTCAATGCTGTTTTTTTTCTATTTTTTTTTTTGTAGCTGTTTGTTCTTTTCAATTTATTCTACTCCTACATGTTCAATTGAAACCAACTTAGATAAGACTGTCTAAAAATAAACGTAATAAAATCAAAGTATATTTCATTATTATTATGTCTTTCTGGATGTAAAACAATAAAATTGAATGTGACAACGAGTAATTGGTGATTCTAAATTTGACTTTATCTTCAGGAATTTATTGTCCTGGTGTTTTTGACAACTGGAATTGTTGGCCAGACACGCCGGCAAATACTACAGCAGAAACACAATGTCCGGACTTTATCGATGGCTTCGATGCAAACCGTAAGTACTCCTACATGGAGAAGTATTCTCTTCTTTTATGCTTTTTATTCACTTCCTTACTTTTCTAATTTATCAAGTGGCTATTCATTTGGGCATCAGGGTGTTTTCGTTTTTTTTTCTTTGTGCATTCATGCAACTTTTTACGAGCCAAAGGAACAAAAACTGTATTGAAAGTATTAAATCAACCATGTAATAGATTCAGTTTTTTATGCAATATTTTTACATCTCATTACATACATTTAAACGTTCAGTGTGCATCTCTTTTCTTATCAATTTGAGTAATAGCGAAATTGAAAAATATTATTTTCAAAAAATTTATTTCTTAAAGAAAAATCAGGAAATTTATAATATAGGCTTATATATTTCAAGATTCGTATAAAAAAATTATTTCAATGTCATTATTCCACTATAAACATTGTCTAAAAAACAATATTTAAACTTTTATGCTAAGAAAGGAAGAATTTCTATACTTTTAGAACTGAAATTTAAAAAAGTTCTTTTTTCTTTTAATTATACAACCTTAGTTTTATTTATGTTCATAAATTATATCTCTAATTCTACATCTTAATCTTATCTACCTAAGAAATAAAATATTTAAATAAAAGCATACAAAACAAAACAATGTATATATTCGATATATGAGGCAATTAGAACAATTTCTTAATTAGAAGTATTCATTAAAAATTAAGTAAGTTCTTAACATTTTCTACAAACTAAAATGGACTCAATTAAATTTTATTCCTCTAGATCTCTATTTCTTTATAGTGTAGTAATTTAAACATTTTTTTGTCAAGAGCTTTTACTTTATTCAATTTCAAAATGATCTAGACTTTTTATATGCAGAGAACTTGTTAAATCTTGAATGATGAAAGCATTTAAACGAGCAGTAAATATATTAAAGAAATTAGCTCAATTTTCAGTAAGCTGTATTTAGCGCCTACATGTTATAATTGCGTGCTTTTTGTCATTAAAACAAAGTTTCAGTTGATGAATTTAATACAAATCACAAAAGTAATTAATTATTTTCAATGAGACAGATAAAAATGTTTGGTTATTATACCTTATGACGCCAATGCAAGATAAACTGTATAAAGTTGGTTGTTCGTAAAGGAAGAAAGTTTAAATTACGATGAATTTGGCTTGAAAAAATTCTTATCCAACGACAATCTGTAATTTAGTCTTTTGTTAATTCCGTTTGTATGCAGTTCTTGATAAAATAAATTTAATTGAAGTATTTAGGGAATTAAGCAATTGAGTTTTCTTAATTTGAGGACATTATGTTTTAAATTAGGAATTAGTATTTTAGAAAGGAAATTTGCTGATATAATATTTCATTTTCAATAGATTTATTTTTTGAGATATCAAATATGATAAATATGACAAAAAATTACCATGTTAAAACTGTTTGAAAACAAATTCTTTGAAGTTAAATATCTTGAATTAATTCAAACCAATATCATTATAAAAAGTACAATTGCAAAAAAAATTCTTTAAATATCCAATAGAATAAAGATACTTATTAAGAGCTTGATTTTTTTTTAATCGAAACTCCAACTCAAATATTTTCACTCTCATATTTATCAATTTGTTCAAGTTTGTTTTTCGTATATGGGTATTGAGTATACGTATTAATAAAGTAAAATAAATAGTTTATGACAATGATACGAAAATAAATAAATCAAAAATTTTTGAATGAAGTAAATATTTGTAATGTTATACAAAACTGAAAAAAATTACACATTTATTTCAAAACATACCTATATGGAAATAGATAAAATAAATTTTACTTTGGTAAAATACATTGAAATGTAATAATATTTAACTGATAGGTACTGTAGAAATTGGATTACTTGGGTTAATGATGGGAATGGATCGTCGGGGCAAATAAAAACCACGTTTAGTCAAAACACTTTTTATTTAACTAATCATGTACATATGGTAAATACTAAACAGTATATAATACTTATATATAAGTATAAATGTACGTAATAATTTCTATGTACCATGTAAACTTCATATGTACCTATGAGTATATTATGTTAACAGAGCCTATGATGTGATGGAAACATATTTTTTTACTTTTTAAATTAGTTTCTGTTACTTTAGTTACTTGTTACTTTAGTTTACTCCTACCAGCAGGGACTGACTTCTTCCAACATGTGGGTTTCTATTAGTGTATTAAGTCTAGATACTTATATATAGCGTACCGCGTTTTATCAATAAGCGATTTATGTCTTATTGTTAACTGAGAATGACCCTTATGTAAGTGGCGTAGCGTTTAGGTCTCTTAGATCTCCGCTCCATGAATTAGTTATGCTCGGCTCAATTTCAGTTAAGTCTTTGATTTTTTTAGAGTAACAGTCAGTTACAGTCAGTTTACAGTTTACACAGTCATGATATGACCTAACATATGGGTTCATCAGTTTGTTAATTAGGTATTAAGATAAAATACCCGCGTCGAAATATTCACATAAAAATATCCAACCCCAAAATACCTGTGCAAAAATATCCATGACCAAAATATCTGTGTCAACACGAGTCGAAATTTTAGACCTCCTTTGGCCCTAAAATGGTACTTTGACCCTCTTTTGGGCCTCCAAAGACTAAAATGAGCCTCCGATAGACCTTAACGATTCCATCGTCTTCATTTTAGCCTACATGAAATTTTTATTATATTTTGTGAACATCGTCTCGTCTTTAAAAAAGGTTTATGACCATAAAACATAAAATATGGTTGTAAATTTCCCTTTTTTTACAATACTTATTGCAAATATTATTTACTAATAACCCAAATTATTGATCTCTTTCTTTCCTTTACTTAGATGCTTAGTATAATATTGTGTATTCTTGTATATATTACCGGTTTTTCCCTTAATCCTGTTCACTCTGGTTCATTTTTACTCAGCTTTAGTCTCTTGTTAATCGCTCGAGTGCTACACGGGTTATTATACAACAATTGAATAAACTTATTTCACTATTTGATTATTTTTCAATATTGTCTTTATCAAAAGGCCTAAAAGTGTAAATGTAAAAAATTTAAAAGTGAAAAAACCGAGTTTCAAAGAAAAAGTGTGAAGAAATTTGCTTTAATTTATTATCTTGCAAGTAATCAGAGAGATGTTATACAATTAAATAAAATTTCTAAAGAAATCCACATGGTTGGGTATATTGTGGATTATAATAAAAGGAAATCCTGGAAAAAAATGATGGCAATGGCGACAATAAAGGAGCTGGTAAACAAGGACAAGGAAATTAAGAACTTAGAACTGATATTTGTAATATTCTTATTACTTTTAAATTTATCGCTTATATTAATGAAACTTGTATATTTATAATGAATAAAAAAAACAAAATATTAAAATAAAAATGTTATTCTTTTTGAAAAAAAAACCCTATCAATAAAACAATAAAAGAGAGTAACAAAGAAAGAGTGGAGAAAAGAGAGAGAGAGAGAGAGAGAGGTCCATTTGAAGTTTTTGCTGTAGACCTGTTTTGGGCCTAAACATGGTATTTTGTCCGATAAATGCCACTTGGAGGTTCAAAAGAGGTCTTAAATTCAAATGCAAATGGTCATGTTTCAATCTACTTGAACCCAGATTTTGAGGTCTAAAATAAGTCTAAAATTTCGACTCGGGAAAATACTCATAAATAAATTATCCTGTAGTAAAATATTTATTTTATAAATAAGTGGCTTGAAACCCAAGTCAAGTAGCTTAAAATCAAATTAAGCAACTGTGAATCCCTAAGCTACGAGTTAAAGCGATCTTTAACACACCAAAGAAAGTATATTTTTTTAATTATTTAAAAATTGAATCAGAAAAACTAATTCAAGTCAAAAAAATTCCAGGTTAAACAAATTACTTATTTTAATTAAAATTTATTAATTCAACTCTCAAACATTGACCATTGTCTTAACTGGTCTTAACAAATCGTAATTAATTTATAATTCAAACTGGATTGATTTTCTTCAGTCTTAATTAAAATAATGGTAACGAAAACATCCAACTTTGAATTTACGTTTTGAAATTATTAAATCAAAGCTCCTTTTTGCAGTGATAACAGACAAAGAAAGCTTTCAATTATGAATTAATTTAGTGTGAAAGAAGTTTTAACACTTCAAATGAAATCAAGTGAGTAAACATTTTATTCAATGCGGAACATAAACTTAAACAAAAGCTTATATGTTTACATTTCTATGCTCAAGATTACATAACTTGTACATATTTTGTAAGTTTTAATAATGAAAGTACAGTCGTGCAAATTGATATTCCGAAATTATACATGCTATAGTTTCTGGAACAAAAAGCTTTTGATATAACCTCTTAAAGCATGAAGTCAGCAAAACATTCCAGATTACAAAATATTATATTAACGTTTTTGGAAATTATTTAAATTCAATTAAAATTACTCTTAGTAACACAATTTTCTCCATAAAATAACAAATAAATGAAGTAAGAAATTACCTACGCGTCAGCTATATGGTTTTACAACGATTCTAAATAGTGAGCATTATAGTCTATATGATCTGAAAAGGATTATACAAACAGAGGATTATGTAACCCTTAATAGTGTAAGAAGTATACAACATATTATGTTGAAATGTGTGTATCATGTTCTATCTTACACCCTCAAACAGAGCTTAATCTAATTTTCATACAATGCGTCCTATCACATTTTAACAATAACAATTATATGTAACATTTACAATTAAATCTCTCTATTTTCTAATGTAAGCTAGATAAATTGATACTTACAAATAACAGTATCAAAATGAAATTATTTTACTAGAAAAATTTTTATTTACAAAAAAAAATAGATTGAGCCACAACTTCATATTGATATTAAAAGCTTCGTTTTGGTGTCAAAATTTAAATTTTAATTTATATTTTTAATTTTCAGACACCAAAAGAAAAAAAAAATTGAAACACCTTAATTTACAGTGTGCACTGGTGTGCACAAATACATTTTTTATGACCAAACTTTTAATTCGATTTGTTCTAATCATTCAATTAATATTTTTTTTTGTTAATTTTCCTATTTTAAACATTACACACCACTATTTTGTAATAATAATTTTTTTTTTATTAAAATTTAAATGACAAATATTTTAATTACATATTATTTGAACATTATAGAATTTATCCTTTTATAATAAATACATTTGAAAAATTTTTTGTATTATGTAAATGACACATTAAAATGTTATCATTAAAGGTTATGAATACATTATTCAATTAAAATCAAACAAATAATTTTCAGAATAAATTTGCTATTTTATTGAAATTTTATTCACATTTAGTTAAAATTAAAATAAGGACCTTATATTGTAGCTGATATAAAAAAATAATTTTTTTACCACTGGAAGGCAATATACTATTAAATTATTTTTTATTTCATACAATTAAAGTATTGTCTTGCAAGGCTAAGGATTTCTTTCATTTAAACTGTACAAATAAAAGCGTTGTTCAATCTAAAATAAACGTGATATTTTTGACCTATTTCATACCAGTATGATATGTTTGATAAAATTTTAATTTTAAGAAAGTCATTATTTACATGCTTTTCATAAAAATGTTATTAAATGTCTCTAACATACAATAAATAATATATTTTCCTCTGTTATCATTTTTGTATGCTTTTTTCAAATTGCTTTTAACTTCACATTCATATGCAGTTGTTACCAAAAGTAATTTTGTTGTTAGGCTACTTTATGTGCTTATTCACAAAATATATGAATCATTTTCTTCGTATAATTCGTTGAAAATTTAAATAAGATAATGTGTACCTACAAGAACTCTATAAAATAAAAATTAATTGAGAATCGAGCTTAAATTCTACTGAAGTTCATGGAGACGTACCAATACAGACAAATCATTGTTTTGGAAACAAGGTCTTGAATGATGAAAACAAGAGGAGAAATCGCTTTGGGCTGATGACAAAACATGAGGATGTTATAATCAAGACTTGTTACTTATACAGATAATATTCGTGAAGCTTGGAAACGATATCAATTTAAGTATGCGTCCTCGAATATTATTATATGCTCGTTGTTACACATCTCCTACACAAATTTTGTCTTTTTCTAATGTTTGAACAATCTAATATTTATTTTTTTTTAATAAAAATTTATATATTATATGCTTATATTTTTATACTTTTACTACTCGGGACTTCGTTCACAAACCATTTAACTAAATAAGTAATATTAGTTTAGGCTTGAGAAAATTCTATTTAGGAGCTTTTTAGGAGCTCCACTTAATTCTAGGACTTTACAACCTTTTTCAAAAATTTTTTAAAACGGCTCCAACGATTTTTTTAAAACCTATTATAATTCTTAGACTCATCAATGGCTACAACTTTTATTTGAACATTTTTCCTGGTAAAATTCAATTAACGGTGGGAGTTTGTATATGCATAGAGGCTGTATACATACAGGTCTGTTAATGTAGATAATAAATATTTAAATATTATTCAATTTAAGTAATGATATTTTTATCCAATCCTGGGCTTTTTATGTTTTTTAAGAACAGCGAGTTTCATGTAAAAGAAAGTACTGTGACGCGTCGCAACAGATATTTTTTGTTGCATTTTTGATATTTTCTCATTGATTCACTGATAAAATATTGACAATTACAAAAATTGCCGAGGTCGATCAAAATCAACGCATCGTGCAAGTTTTTCAATTTCTCAAACTTCGGGTTGCGACGTCGGTGTATGACCCAATCGGTGTTGATTGAGCATTGTTCCACCATGTAACCTGTCATTTCTCGAATTTTCAAAACGGCAGATTCTGCGTTAAAATCTTGTTTTGGTTAGAAACTTTATGACAAATAACAAGTATTAAGCCCTTAACGTACTGATCGAATTTTAAACGCACTCTCGAACATTTGGCAAAAAGTCGAAAGAAATATTGACGACCTGTAATGGCCGTAATTTTAGATCCGACCTATTTTCAAATTTCCAAAATTAATAATAATAAATTCTAAAAAGTGACTTGGAAAAACATTTTGTATTATAGACTTACTTTTAAATGTTTGTGATTCATCGATCGAATTCATTTTGTAGTTTTCAACGTTTAAAATTGATGAAAAGTTCGATGAAGTGTTATTAAGGTTTATATCACATTTGTTGTTTCCTGTGTTGTAATATTGAATGAAGTGGAGTTTTTTCGAATTTTCATAATTAACATATTTTACTTGAATCCTCAACATTTTCCTATTTCATGTTGTTATACCATACAGGAATAACCCTAGAAAATAGTTGTATCCCTTATTGAGTATAACATTGATGAGCGTATCCGGATATAGAAAGAGGAAGAGTTATGTTATATTGACAGTAACTATAGTGAGAAAGTAAATGCAGACGTTTACCTACATCTTATTTTCGTAGTCAATGAAAACAATAATCGTTAACAGATAAATTGAATACAGATAAAATGTTTTAAAGAGAGAAAAGTAATCTATTATTCAACTTAAGTCCTTAGTTCTTTCAATATTTATTATTTGGTTATTACTTATTACACAAAGGAATAAACCTTGTGTATATACTTTTATCACCTACTAGTGGATAAACACGACTTCATTCGAGTTTTTTAAGTTTATTAAATAATAATACTTAAATTATAATTTTGAAAGCTTTTGCTCCAATACACAAATAATATACTTCTTATCTAATTTTAAGATTGTATATAACGTAAGCTAATAATTTTAATATCAAAGATAACAATCTCAAATTCTCCTTTTCCAACATCAAATTTCTTAAGCACACTGAATAGCATATACCATTTCACACTTGTAATTAATGCTCATAAACTAATGTAATTAAATAACATTCGAATTACGTACATATATCACCGTATCAAATTCCTCTTGAAAGCTATTAGCCGGCTGAACTAATAATTATCGCTTCATTGTTACATGAATATCAAAGAATTAAGAAACATTCACCAATCAAATAATAAGACTGTTCAAGTGCAAAAAATGAAAGCTTTTTATTCAAATGAAACACGGGAAGACGGAAAGAAAATGTATTTGATATACATGCAAAAAGGAAAATGACTCATATCAAATATATCAACCCCATTTTTGTTATATTTTATTTGAATGCAAAAAATGAAACCGACACGATTTTATCTTTTTGATTGAATTTGTTTCATAAAAGTTGATTTCTTTAATCGGATTTCAAATAAATATACTGAAAAGAAATTTCATCGGTGCATTTGTCAAAAAATAGAATTGAATATAAATATCGCTTTGCATAATCGCTCAACTTATTTTCAATAAAATAAACACAACACCGTATTCTTTAATATTAAACTATATAGAAATATTCTTAAATCATTTTGTATACTAGAGTAGAATTTTATTGGAAATGAAAATAAATTGTAATTTATTTACGTCTATGATATTAATAAAAATTTAATTTTATTTGAAGCTAATTGATAAAATCAAAAATAGCGCAACTATGGCTTATTATGCTTATTTATTTTAAAGTTACCTAATAAAAATCTCATTTTAGAAGAAACAAAGCTTTTAAAAACCTTAAAAAGTTAAGGTAACTATATTTACAACTACACTTACAAGAATCACATATAGAAGCATATTTTAATCAACATACTTCTATCACGGTTTCATACGATATAGTATACACTGATCAACAAGTTTTAGATAATCCAAACGATTTTTGGCATGGTGGTGGCAATATATAAATAAGAAGGGAATTTATTTTTTTTTAAAAGAAACGACATTTCTGTATAGTTAATAGGATCCAGGATTGAAAAGAATGCTAATGTGTGCAGCTTTTTAATCATTTATGTTGTTACGTATTGTTATACTTTATTGTATTATACTGCCAGTTAAATATAAATATTTAAAATAAAAGTCGATAAAATAATCGCTAATAATTTTTAATTTGTCTAAACAACTTCCTAGTTGAGGATGTTTGAAATACATTAAAGACTGCTTAACATCACTGCCAATTCTTGAGAGATTTCAGTTTAAAATCCAAAAACTTTATAATAAGTGAAATATTGACACGTAAAAAGAAGTAAGACATTGATTTTGAGATTTAAATAGAAAAGTAAGTAGTTAGAAGCTGTGCCAACGGCATGTTAAAGTCAGTAAGCCAGTGGTAAAAGTAGTTAAGTAGTTATGAACATCACAACATAGTTGTAGTGTACAAATATATTAGCAGTAGCTACAACTTTTTTTGTTTTTTTTTATGAAAAGTTTTCTTAATTTAGGTAATACTTTTTCTTACTGTGTGTTACAAAAATCATAAAAATTACTCACAGGGTAGTTTCTTATATAACTAAATATATTTAAAGGTTTTAAGGAAAATTAACAGAAAAATCAATTATATCGTAAAAATAAATACTTAATTTTTGAGTATTATGTTAAATAAATTAAATAAAGGCACTATTTGTAGGATAGTTTTTCTTTTTATTGCCAAATTTTTTTGACATTGCCAAGGCTCAAAATGCAATAACTCCACAGTCTTCAATATAATCTTGTTTTTAAAAAGAAAATTATGTTTTTTAGATGCTAAAAATTCAAAAATACTTTTTTCCTTTCTTATTTTCTTAGAACTTTTTGTGTACTTTTTTAAATTTTTATTCAATTTAGTGCCTAAGCAAACTTATATTGGCCAAATTTTAAGTACTTATGTTAACTTTAGTTAGGCGTTTCATAATTTTTTTTCGTGTTTTTTTTTTTGCCTGATAGTAGGAAAAAACGAATTTCATTAAAAAGTAATTTTTGTTATACTTTTGTTATGAAGCATTTGAAAGATTAAACTGGGTTGTAAATTTTCTTTCTAAATTGTGTAGATATACAAAATACATAATAAATATCTTCTCATTGCGAACTGTAAGTTTATTGAGCATTAAATTATTTATATATTATCTCTTAAATAACTTCAAACCAATTTTAAGACGATGCCATATTTTATATTATTTTTATCTGTTAAATTACTTTAGAACTCATTTTCATTATAGTGTTAATTTTAAATGAATGCTCTTTTCAATTCTCATATCATAAATTGGCAGTTTAAAAACTATTAAAGTCATAAACACATCACATTTTCTCTATGATCTCTAAATTATTTTTCCACTCACTCGATGAATGCTTTTACATTCGGATTATTTCATTCATATTCAAAAACATGAAAACCATTGAAATAAATACATTAAACGTTTAAAAATTGGTTTTGTAATATTTTAAATCGCTAAAATTCGTTTTATAGTTGATTTAAATTATTTTAAATAGGTACTGAAAAGGCGCATTGGATTGAAATGCAATCAATGTAATATTAGTTTAATTTTGTTGAAAGTGAGATAAACCAGTTATTTTAAACAGTTTATGATCACATTTTAAAATTGCTGACCCTTATTATGAATTTAATTTTATACCTCGGAGTCAGATTTTATTGCGTACAATTTTTTTGTTGAAAACCTAATTTATATAAACAAATCAAATGTTCTATTATATCAAACTCATTATATTGTAAAATAATTTTTTTCGTATGAAACAGTGATTTTCGTCTTTATAGCACATAAAATTTCTTCCATAAAACAGTAGTAAAAGTTTCACTTTCGTAAACGAACAATTTGGGTTTCTTTGAAATGAAAGAAAGTCAGAAGAATAAAGAAAATCTCTTCAAATTACAAACAAGAAAAGTTTCATACTTGTCATGTTAATAAAAGTCAAGTCATGTCTCATATATATACCAGTGAAAATATTTTTCATTTTTGTTTTACTTATTGGAATTAAATCGATACTTATTGTGATAACGATCAGAATTTACTTGGCAATTTATTGAAAAAACTTTCGTTATGATAAAAGCTTTTCTAAATGTTGAATAGTAAGGATAAAGCTATTTGATTTCAATCAAACATTTACGAATTTTTTTACACTGAATTTATTTCATATAATTGTTAAGTCTTATTTTCCTCTGAAAACTGTAAGTGATTTTATATATCTTTTATAAATCACCTTTTTTAGGATTTGTTTGTAACATGATTTTTCAGCTCATTTTCATACACAATTTTGTGTCTAAAAATATCGAAAAGCTCAAGGGATAACACATAAGGGGAAAATGATGCTATGCAAATGGCATGTTTAAACGAGGAAGATGATTGTGGCAAACACAATAAGGCCTGTAATGCTTTCTGACTGCTCCTTTTATCAACCAAAAAATTACCATGTTAATATTTCATTTTGGTGGAAACACAAGAGAAAATGTTTTTAGTTAATGAAGTGTAGAATGAAGGTTAAATTTCATACTACCAAAACTTTTATTTAAGTTCATATTAAAAAAAATATATAAACGAGAATATGAAATTCTTAAAAATTATTAAAAAATTTTGCAAGTTTCAGTTTTTTTTTAATGAAAACAATGCAAAATTTTGAGTAACTTGAGCAAGCATCTTTAGATAAAATAACGACCTTGTCATTCTCACTCGAATGTTTTTCTACTTAGAAACCTCAAAATTCAACATTCAACACCATCCTTTATTCCTCGTTATTATTTCGTGAATATATTTTAAGTTTTAAAATGCGATGTTATGTCAAATTTTTCCTGTAAAAATGGATAAGACCTAGAAATCTCAACGCATTATTAAGAGCTATTTAAACACTTTATTTTAAAAAAGAAAAATTTATTTTATGTAATTCAAGAGATAAAATGGATTAAAACTAGTTATTTATTGTGAATTGCTCTTTCGAGCCTTGATAAGCTTTTGGAAGGATTTAGCAAAGAAAAAAAAAGAATTGTATTAGTATGCCAAACGCAAAAATACAAAACGTTGTTATTTGAACGGCTCACAGAGAAAGTTAACGTTAAGTTGTGGGTTCATTGAAAGTGTAAATAACACAATGATAACATTCGATATTTAACTTATAAATATTCTGATAATTTTTATAGCAATATATAAATATCTTGTTACAAATAAGAAAGGTGAAACTATTTAAATCTATGGATTGTAGTCGAAACGCTTATCAGGATAATTTTTACAGAGTATTAAATAGGTGTTTTTTTTTTGTTAAAATTTTATTTGGAAATGAGCTTGCTTATACTCTTAGTCGAACAATATATTTGAGTGTTTCTTTTTCTGCTTATTTCAGTTCATAAAAAGTTCAGTTCATAAAAACACATTTTTATGAAAGTAACTAAATTTAATTTCAACATAAAAATATTTCAAATAAGTAGAAAAATTTTAATAAATCTATTTTATTTTCGAACCAAAGTTTCCAATAAAACTTATTACTCCTTAACATGAATTGGGTCATAGTTCTGGTTTCTGGATGCATAGTCTTATTTTTCCGCATAATGATTTAAAGAAAAAATATTTTTCTATTCGTGAAGTTTATATTAGTAGTTAGAAGAGTGAAATGAGGATATTAAAAATGTGAGGCAATTGATGTTCTTACATGCTTATTTAAAAGGGATGAAATTTTTTAAAAAAGTTTTCTGCTATTTGTCGGAAAATTTCTTGTAGTTCTTTTCTTTAAAGACAGAATTTTTTTTTCTTAAAGCAGAACTGTGATTATTTTTTTGATAAATTAATGAACAAAGTCTCGAGTTGCCATACGTTTTCTTAAATATAGATTAACAAAATGACCCCTTCGTTAGTTGCTAAACGTTTGTGTACCATTTCACTATATTTAAATCGGAAAATAGTTTTCGTTTTATTGTTTCAAATGTAATAAGGATAAATCTCTCTGATTTTTTAATTAAAATTTTAAAGTCACTATAATGACATTTTTTCACTAAAATTATTTTCCAAAAATGCATTTTAAAACGTTTAAAATTCATGTTTTCGTTGTAAGGAAAATACTTTTTTTTTGATAAAAAAAATATTTGGATTGGATATTGGCAATAATTTCATTTTGAGCTAAATATCGTTTTATTAAAGTAACTAAAACTTGTAAATACGAGCTCAACTAAATACTGACGAGTCCGTTTTGTAAATCAGATAGCGATTTACACAAGAAATGAATACAAATATTCATTGAAAATGAGACTGAATCAAACAGTATCTTCTTGTATCCACATTACTAAATGAGAACTAACGAAATTCAATCATTTTCTATTTCCTTAGACCGAGAGTGAAAATTGTATCATAACTGTTACAGGAAATGCGCACCGATTCTGCGATGCAACGGGAAACTGGTTCCGGCACCCGGAAACGAACAAGGACTGGTCCAACTATTCAACTTGTATTGACCATGAAAATTTAAGTGTAAGTGTCCTGGTTTTATTCAAAATAGTCACCATAATGAACACATTTAGATTCACATTTCCAACAATGCCTAGTATGTTTTTCATTTCAACTGCTTTTATACGATAATTTATTTTATATTAACACTTACATTAGTTTTCCCTATGTTCATTTTCAAAATACGTGCTCTGTCGTACTATTATTATTTTAATTGAAACTTGGAACATTTTCCTTTCAATAAGCTGGAATGAAAAATCGTTGCTTCCATGGTCTCTTTTCATGAGAAGAAAATAAATTTGACCCTTTTTACTCAGCAGTTTTAATTCCGATATTTTAACAGACACGTGCGGTATTTGTGGTATGTGAAGGTTTCGTTTGATGAATGAAAAAATACATTTAAGTTAATCCGATTTCTATTTGTATGAAACACATATACATCTAACAAGTCTCACCTTCAATATATTGAATGTTTCATTTCGACAGACTTTAGTTGCAAACGTGTAAAAATACAATTTTTAAATTGAATTTGATGCAATTTAAAAAGCTATAAGAAATACTTTCGAAAAAGTTTCAAATCTACCTAAGTCTTAAAAGAGGTCAACCATCCCTTCTTTAGTAATCATATATTGCTCGGTTATATGTTACCAGTTTTTTCTTATACGAAATAAATTTTTGTTAAAGGAATAGAAAATAGATTGCACGTCCATTTAGTCTACAGCTGCAATTTAAATTCTTTTCCTAGAAGAATTTCATCTTATTGTTAGAATGATTTGATTTTGATTGATTTTATCTTAAAAGTTAAGTATAAGAGATTCTTGAGAAGTTCTCTGGAGTCTTGAAACTTTAATAACTTTTGTGTTGCCTTTTTAGGTTCTTGTATTTTAAAAGCTTTTAAAATTGGTTCAAAAAGAATTATTTTTATTAAGTGGTTTTAGAAATTGAAACTTTTTTTAATCTGATAGTAATTGATTTATAATTTTTTTCTAACAAATATAAAAATGTTGGTTACACCTCAAAGAAAAAAAAATATAAGGCAAATTAAATTTTTTCCGGGCTTAGATTTAAAAAATTGATGCAATCATTATTTTTTTGATACTTACAAGGCTTACAAGGAAGGTTTCGTAGGTTTCCGCTCCGATTTCGTTTGTTTCGGCATAGGCAATTTTTCATAGAAATCTAACACTTTATATTTTTATCGATAGAAAATTACTTCTTGAGGTTGAAAGAGTCTAATGTAACTCTATAAATTATATTTTTGCTGTATACTTACAAACTATTTTGAGAATCTCCCCAACTTTATTACTTTAGAAGCATGAATCAGTGATTTTTCAGTAATTAATTACAAGTGCATGTTTACTTTTTGTCAAAGCTAAAATCTACTCACCTGAAATAAGTGAATACTCAGAAGGCTAATTATTGAATCTGAGAGCTCACTTATTTCATGTGTTTATGAAATATTCACTAAAAATAAGTAAATTAGAAAACGTTTTTTTTATATAGTTATATAATTAACTTATTAATTAATTGGTTAAGTAGTTTTGGTATATTATATAGGGAATTGAATAGGTTGAATTCTAAAAATAGAAGTGAAAAGTTTAATTAAACAGTGAGTGAAAATAACGAATTACTACGAAAAATCAAAAGTCTAAAATAATTAATGAAGTTTCACTAACTGGCTGTCAAAAATATGAATCAATGAGTAAATACTTGACTTAGGCACTAAGTGAAATTTTAACTGATTTAGGTTTGGATGGTAGGATCAACATCAAAAATGATCGATAGTGGCAGTAGTTTCATGCTCATTGGATTTAAATTCACAAATTATAAGAACCAAAAAATATTTTATATAATTTAAACGAAATCAGTTTTTAATGTAAGAGCGGGAAAAAAAAGAAAAGTCGCTTTATGTTTGCTTTATGAAAAAACATTTTCATAAGGGCTGTTACTTCATAAGGGCTCGTATATCAATTTTTAAAATTCTTCGCCTGAATCGGACTATTGTTAATGTCTTCCTAGTCAAGGTTTATTTTATCTAAGTAATATTGATTTTAGTTAGAATTTTCTCATCTCAAAAATGTTGTTGTAACGTATGTGTGTATATTGGGGTGTTTTAAAAATTTCTTTTTCTTATGGAGTCCAAAAATTGATAGATTATATTAAAACAAAAATTCTATTACCAAAGAAGCTCTTAATATCAATTTTAAAGTTTACTTCAATCGGTTTTTTGCTTTTTCCTTTAAATAACACGGGTTTTTTTAAATTTTTGATTTTTCATAACTTTGGAATGGTATATCGTAACATCGATCTGAAAGAAAGGATTGAAAAAACATTTTACACTCTACAAAAAAGTACTTAAGACAAAATTGGAAAATAAAAGGAAATAGTATAAGTGCAATTTTTCAACTGAAATACTTTGAAACGGTTGATCTGGAGAATTTTGTTTTAAGAACCTTTTTCAAAGAACGTGAAATTTTCTATAAATCGTTTCTTTCAGATTGTTGTTCCGATGTACCATTCCAAATTTATGATAATTCAAAAATATAAAAATAAAGTTCCTGTGTTATTTAATTTAATAAATGGAAAAATGAAAAAATTGATTTAGACAAACTTTAAAATTGGTATTAAGAGCTCATTTTGTAGACAAAATTTGTTGTTGTTTTAATAAATAATATCAATTTTTGGAGACTAGAAGAAAAGATTCTTTTGAAACACGCTTCTGTAAATGTATATTTTTATAGTAATCAAGTCATATATAGATGAAAACGTTTACAACTATACGGAATGAATAAGTTTGAAACTATGTATTTAAATCTTTCTGTCCTAATGATTTTTAAGTAAGCTTAAAAGTTTCCAAAATTTGTGTTACATATTTGTTACACAACCCCAAATAAAACTTAAAGCTTTCAAAGGAAAACTCTTGTAAATAACTCGTTTTCTTCCTTTTCGTGCTTTTTAGGATATCTTAGAATACATGTAAAGTAGTAAAGTAAACGTAGTAGTAGGATAGAAAATGTATTATATGTTTAGTTTTTAACAAATTTTCCGTACAGTTCACCATTTTCAAGATAGAACATGAGATTCCGAACATTCTTAGTTAATTTTATAGAGCAATTCTAAGGAAAACTTATTTTAAGAAATGCAACTCTGCAAAAAAGAAATATGCAGTTTAAGAGGTTGGTAACTTTGATGGTGTGTTTCTATTCCTGTAAGTATTTTTCGATCCATCAAAAATGAGTTATTAAATTTCAATAGAGAAACACCTGCTTGAAGAAATACCTTCCTTGTTTCTAAAGATGAATAAAAGAAAAGTTAAAAGCTTTGGAACATTTTTGATATCTTCTTTTTATCATATTTTTTGTATTGCATTTTTAATGTAAAATGTTTTCATTGATGTCATTTTGTACATATATATATATATATATGTATATATGTATATAAATATCGTTTTGAAACCTGCCATTATTTTAAATGTTAAAAAAATGAACAGCCCCTTGCTGTTCCGGTAACCCTCGTGGTTATGATATCGTTTGTAAAAATATATTCACAAATTTAAATTCAATGAGATATTTTAACAAAAATGTGAGAACGATATAACTTGAAACAGCATCGCATTGATTTAAAAAAAATATAAATATCAATTCAGTAACAAAATGAAATATTTTCAATGAACGATTTAAAAAGTCTCTTTTGTCTTTACCAAATCGTTTCACTCGTAAAATAAATGTTAAATCAACGACCGTACATTTTACATTTAAAACGTAATTGCATTTTATTGTAATTAATTAATGAAAATGAAGTGTTTCCATGTTCTAGTTTTTGTGTCAAAAATCAATTTGTAAAATCGAAATAGGTTGACACTATCATATTGAACAAAACTTGTTAATTCTACTTTTAATTCAAAACTCATGTTTCGTTGCAACGCTGCTAATACTATCAAAAACCTTGAAGTATCTTCGTTTCAGACTTTGCATTCACAATAGCATTCCATTGAAGTTTTTTGATGCCATATGTATGATATTGTAGGTTTGTTCCTATTGTCCTTTTGATGATGTTCAAATACTGCCAAAAGAACAAAGAGCATAACAACATTAACCATAAGACAAGAGTGAGTGAAGAACATAAAGTGAAGAATTCGCTAGATTTAAAACCGGTTTACCCAGTGTTTAAACACCACCAAATCAGTGCCGAAATACGCGATTGTCATGAAAACGTACATAGGTACGTACATAGGTCGACTCTCGACCTAATGCGGCCGAGCGGCTATAGCTGAAACATTTCTTCACTCACTCTTGTTGGTCAATGTGTCTTGCTCTTTGTCTTTCTGGTAGTGTTTGGCATCAACGTATGGAACAAACCTTGTACTACACAAATTTTAAGTTCCCATTTCGTTAATCACAACCACAAATATTCGTAAAAGAAAAAGTTATCAAAACAACTTTTTTATTTCTTTTAAGAATTAAAATAATTTTTGCAATTCTTATTTTTATTATTTTTCAAATTGGTTAAGCAAATAAAATTTACCTAGGACATAAAATGTCGTAGGAAGTTATAACTCGTTACATTATAGCTACCTGTACACTAAATATTCGTTGTTATTTTTCAGTGGAACAAATTCATTGTAACCACATACGAAGTGGGATATTCCGTTTCCCTGTTGGCGCTCATCCTTTCACTCGGACTACTATTTTATTTTAGGTAAGTCCATAAACATTGCGTTGGATATTTACACTATTCCCCAATGACCAATTCACCATTTCCCAAAAAAAACGAACTAAAAAATTTTCTCGTTCACAATCACTCTCAACTACATGAAATATAGTTATTGGTAAATAATATTCTATATCCCCTTAAATAAACCTCGGAGGGATTTTGCAATAGAAAATTTTTTATCCTTTTTAAACCAGTAGAGAATTGGCTTAGCGGCAATATGTTTTACATATATAATTAACACAAATAATTTTCCCGATAAAAATTTATAACTTTATCTCAATAACATTAACTACTTGTAAATGAAGTGTACAAATTAAATGATCGGAATTTATTTGTGATACATTTACAATATTATTAAAGTAAATTTAATGTTGCGATATAATTATCTTTACTGAAGTGAAAACTAAATTTAATTTCAAATTTATGAACTTGTTTGAATCGAACATTTAATATTCCTGGAATTCATACATAACAAATAATTGTTAATATTTCCTACATTTTATTCATTAAATGTAAATAGTTATTAAAATACGACAATTTATGTTTAGCATAAAAACATTTGATACTAAAAATTTTGTTACAATAAACTTCAATTGAGATAAAAGTTAAAGCACAATTTAAAACAAGTTTTTGTTATAGTAAAAAGGTACGAAAAGCGTACGTAAAGCAAGGGGCCGAGTAAACTACCTTGTAGAACTCCTGGCTTGATTGGTTGCCCTTGAGATTGCAATTGAGACCTTGACCATGCAAACTTGGTCTTCTAGATTCAAGTTGATGGGTCTGTGGCTGGCTCTGGAGTCATTGATATGTGGCTTAAGTTTGAATAGGAACCCCTTATGCCACACTTTGTCTAACGCTTTTTCTGCGAATAGAAACAATGCCCCAACAAACCTTATTTTCTTAGGGAGTTGGACGCAGGAGTGCTGTGGTTTTAATCCGAATTGTCCTAAATGTTATGCAGGTCATTTATTTGGTTCTGAAAATGAGGCATAATGGGGCTTTCGAACGTTATGGAGAACAGTGTAAAGAGTCTACAAGGGCGGTAGTTTTTGGGGTCTATTTTATGTTTTTCTGACCTGGGAATTATCACTATGGATGCCTTTTTCCATCGTTTGGAAAAATATGTGGTTCTTATTATGGCATTAAATATTTGTATCAGCAGTATCATTGTCTTTCTTGGTAAAGCTGCTAAAGGAGAGGTTGCGGGTGATTTAGTTTTTCTCTGGTGTTTTAAGGTGAAACTTTTTATACATTGTCCCAAATTTTTTCGTTCATCTATTGCATGTCGCGCGTTACCTTTCGGCGGAACTCGGCAAGTGTTTGGCAGAGCTCGGCAAGCCAATATGGCGGCGCCCGAAATCACATAAGTTGACGTTTTAGCGTATTATATTGAAATGGTCCAATGAAATACACGACACTGTTTGATATTAAACGTTATATTTATTATCTTGAAACGTTCCACACAGGTACAATGTTGTTACATGTTGATCGACCTAACAATCCGCCGATTATCGATCTTTGGATTATTGATACTCCGATCATCGATTCTGATGATTATATTTTGAGACCTTTTATATTAATAAGGCTACCTTTAATATGGAGGGGGACGTAAGTTTTTCCATATATTAAAGAGTCTATAATGTCAACTTGGCATAATTATCGATTGATCGAGGGCGCCTGATGTTGCATATTTAATGAAACCAGTTCACGAATTGGCAATTGCAATTTACATCGGCAGCAAATTTATGAATTATGAAATTTGCCGCGATTTGTGAATTGGCTCATCTCAATATTATTGTCACTCATATTTTAGTTAATTTCCCGTTATCATTCCCATTTTAAAATTATTAAGTTAAGATTAAATAATGCATTTTTATAACCCAAATCAAATAGTTAACAAGTATTTTTTTTTGAATTCAGAAAAATATAACAAAAAATATTTTTATCAAAATGATACAAATAGGTATGGACTTTCGTTTATTTAAGAAACATGTTGGTTTCACGATCGCAAGTTTTCTTTGACATCTATGTCTAAAGAAAAAAAGAAGTAAATTCATTTTGACGTATGTCAAGTGTATATTTAAAGCTCTTTGGCGCAATGTTCTGTATAGTTCTATATTTCAAAGTTAAGCTCAATATTATTGTTGATGTAAGATAAACACATTTCAAGAATTTCACTAGAAATGAAATTTATGTTAAACAATGACGTGAATGCCTAGATATGAACAGTAGTATATATGTTTATCTCATTAAAGCTTCTTTTCCTCAAGAAATATTTATCCTATAATACAATATTAACATCTTGTATAATATCAAATTTGTTTCCAGCATGAACAAAGAACGTAAAATAAATGTTCAAAAATTGGAAAAAGCTTGGTGATTACTCCTTACAAAAATAATTTCCTTAAATCTATAAAATATGACTACAATTAAATATCTCGTCATTCAAATTAAGAGAATACTAAATGAGAAATTATATACTTCCTATTCTAATGATAAACATCGAAGCTTATTGCATTGTTAAAACTGGATAATTTTTTTAATATTGATTAAAATTATTTTTATTTATGCGATTATTAAAATAAACGTTTTGAAATACAATTTTGTGTCTTCTATATTTACATTTCTGAATTATGATGCTGGAACTAAGCGAAAAACTAATTATTTAAATTCCCAGTTTTTTGCAAAATGTAAATTTAACCAAAAGCTCCTGCAGCGGTATTTCTTTTGTACGGGCATTATTTAAATAAAATGAGAGATTTTTTTCCCCAAATAAACAAGAGCTATAAAATTTAATTCTTTCAAAACGCGTGCATAATGCCAATAAAAAACACCTGACAAATAATGTGTATAACTTTTTTATTCAATGTACACGTTATTATGACGATGAATTTAACTTAAAATTAATATTTATAACGGTAATGATAGGATAATAAAAAAACTTTATTTCTGTGGAGTTTTGTTTGTGTTAAAAGACTCAAAAGTTTCCTGTTGATTTGTTTTGTGTTCCTGTCACGTTTTTATTTGCACTTTTGTTTCAATATTTAAATCAACGTTGTACTTTATATTCATGTACTTAGATTGTACCCATCCTAGAAAAAAAAAAACCGTAAATGAATGCCCAACATTTTAAATTAAAATTTTTTAAAGTAAAAACATTTTTATAAAATCTAAAAGAAATTAAACAAACGTTGATTAAGTACCACAAAAAAGTTATATCTCTGCATTTTATTGCTGGAATTGAGATGGTTTAAACATGTTTTTGATCTGAACAGACAGTGAGATAAAAGGTTAAAATTATAACAAAATCCAAACGCATTGATTAACTATTGCAAGCCATTGACTAAAGTATAAAAAGTATTATTTTAATGTGATTTATTTTGTTTTAAGGGAAAATTATCTGATTTTCTTGAAATGAGTTAACAACATTTGCGAATTAAACGACGTTACTGTAAACACTCAAGGATTACATTATTTACAACTTTGTTTAATTTTAAAGCTCTAGGAAAACCTATTATCGTTTTAATACGTATGCTTTTATAACTGCATGAACTATAAATTATTTAAAACAAAAATTCAGATCAGGGCAAGAAAAGGATTTAAAATAGAGTTATCATTTCAACCTTAATTTAGGATTAAAAATCAGTAATGACTGTATTAAATGTAAATATTTGTTTGACAATACATAATAACGTTAAATATATAAAGATAGTTAAAAGGATGGAGAGAAAAATAATATGACTCGACTTTTTCGATTTTAATGCCACCTTGTAGCCTTTAGAAAGGCAAATCGAATAACGTTAACGTTTTTGAAGAAAAAAATAATCTTACCATCTGTTTTTTGAATAAAAACAAAAAAAATGAGTAGAAAATAAATTTAGGCACATCACATCCAATTATAATTTATTTGAAAATAAATAATTCTTTACTTTGCGGTTTATTGCAACTAGGCACATTATATATAACGAGCTTTTCATTGTTTTTCAGCATATCAAGTAATAGTCAATGATCCGATATTAGAATTTTAAATTCTCATATGTTATTTAATTATAAGAGGCCATCCATAACGTTACACGTTAAGTGGGAGGGGTGAGGGTTGGCGAAGTGTAATATTGTGTGACAAGGGGGTGGGAGGTATTCTAAATTTCGTGACGTCACATTGCAAAATCTATTTTAATCTAAGTGTTAGGTAAAACATGAAATTTAAACTATTAACGAAAAACTCAAAAACATTTGCAACACTATCTGTAGAAACATACGGTTCAAAATGTTTTGTAGGCCACTCGCTCTACTACACTAAGAAAAAAAATTTCTTTTAACAACTGATTTTCATTTACGCCAACAAAATGATTTGATAGCCCATTGCCAATCAAATATTTAATATTTAGATTTAATTGTCCGAAGAGAATTTTTTTGTCGGTGTAGTGTTTCGCGCCGATACTATTGCTTTTGATAAATGTCGCTAAATGTTGCACCGTGCCTAGCGGTGATATTGTTTTATTTCATTTGACAATTAACTTTCAAGATGATTAAGTTTGATCAGTAATTAATATAATTAGTCGTTCTTTTTGTGTATTTCTTGAAATGTTTGATTTGATGTTAATTTTATTAAAAAGTAATTTAAATTGAAATAAAACAAATTTTGGAACTCCTGTTTTAATTCAATAATTATTTTATGTGACGTCACACTAAGGAGGAATGGATCTCACAAGTGTGACTAGCTGTGACAAGGACGGGGGAGGGGATCAAAAATTATGAAAATCGTGTGACATAATTTATTGATGGCCTCTAATATATGCTAGATAATGTATTCATTGATAACTCGCTAATAGGTTGCCTCACGAAATCACGTTCCGATGATGTAAAATCAAAATAATAATAGGCAAAAGTTTCTATGGATGTCGTTCTTATTCATTTTATTGTTATATCAACTATTGTGTATAGTTGTGTCAGTGTTTAAGGTGTTTACTCTTATGCCGGACATCCACTAATCGAATCCCGGCATCGAGCTACCTTTTTTTTAATTATACAATCTAAAATATAAATACCATTTAAAACTTATGGTTTTATTTTTTTTCCTTGGCGTACATTTTCTGAAGCTCGACTTTCATAAATGATCAATCGAAGAAGTAGATCAAAAAAATGTATTAAATTAAATATTTCATTATTTAATACTATAGGCACGTGATTAAGCGAGGCAACCTATTCGCGATATATCATTGGATACATTTTCTAATTCTAGCACATAGTCTTTATAGTTTTCACATTTTGGACGCAGCATTGCACCATGAATAATGATTATAAAGAGAAAATATCTCAAGGTGAATTAATATTGTAAATGCAATAAGGAACTTTAAAATATTATAGATTTGTATATACATATTATATAAGAATTTTATAAAACATATTATGTCGATATGGTGAAATAAAGAATAAATATTTATAATCATTAAATAACATAATATGATGTTTATATTTCTTATACAGCACTTCGTACTATAATTTAAGCATATACAATATAGTTTAGAAAGTGAACTTTGTTTTTTTTTTTTTTTGTAGAAAATTTTAGAAATGATACTCTACTTAACTCTTCAATTTCCCTGTGAGAATGATGCTTTTCACTGCGCAAACATGGTGACACTAAAATCAACATATTGAAATTAATTAAAATATCTCACTTAAATGTAATGAGAAAGATTACCGAAAAATAAAAGTAACAGTAATTATTAGGTATGGTTACAAAAAAAAAAATAGTAAAATTTTTTTAATAACATTATACTACAATATTAATATTAATATTTATAATATTATTAAATTAACAATGTGAAAATTTCTTTTGTTTTTATAAAATACCGGTGGAATTCAGTCTTAGTCATGTTTTAATTTAAACAAATTCATTCAAAAAGTCGATAAAGGGATGAGTAAATAAAAGCAAACAATTTTATTTTCTTTTTTACTTTAAAGAAAGAGTATCTCAGTCCATCGGTTTCTCATGTTTGCACTTGAAATTCAAGTACATCGTACAAAAGCAACCAAATAGAAAAATACTTTGGAAAATATAATATAAGAAATATAGACTTGTTTATTTACTGATATGTTGAAAATAATAAAATTTATTCATATAAATATGTCAAATTGTTGTATTAAATTTTAATAAGATTTATTATTATTTTTTACTAGACTTGTTCGTACTCTGAATTAACTTATTTACAGAATTTAATACAAAATTGCAGAGAAATCAATAATACTGTTGCAAAAATAACGCTGAAATTTTGAGCATTAAAAATAGTTCTGAACAGATATATAACTTAAAAAATACTTGCCCTTAAGTTACATTTTAACATGAGCTTTTAGGGCAAAATAGAAATATTTGACAAAAAGAAATTTACTGTGAAAAAAAGAATTACAGAAACTGACGAAACTGTAAAGGAAAATGATAAAATCATTAAATAAAAAGTAAAAAGTATGTTTAGTAAATAAAACGTTCTTCAAATACTATAAAGATTACACGCAATGAGAGAGACAAGATAAGAAAACGAGCAGTAGAGAGAAGGCGTGAACTTTGTTTTTTTTTCTTCTTCCTTGTATTCGCAATCTGTTCTTAGACAATAAGCTAATGTGATTCATGTACTGGCGGGAGAGGGGGTCACGCCTCTTTTTAATGGGTATAATTCATGCTGTGCATGGATCTCTGTAGTGTCGCTCCATAAAAGACAAACGGTTCAGTAGGCTATGCTCCTCTGTGTTGTCTAGGAGGTTGACAGTCAGATGGTTTGAATGTGCTTTCAGTCTTGTAAGGTATTTTTTGCTAAGTCTGACTATCTTGCTCCTGGCCGTTGCCATTTTAAGGTCCCTGTGTTTATCGTGGTTGGTGACATACCACGGGACATCTGTAATAAACTACTACATATAAAAAAAGCATGTTTTAAAAAGTTGTCTTCTTTATGAATCACATGAGACTAAACTCCTTCAAATTTAAAAACAAAAATATCCAAAAAAAGTTAACTATATATTTCAAAAATTAAGAAACCTTATAATATAAATTTATTTTCTGCTGCTTAAATTTAAATCAATACTTTTTGAGCAATTAATATATAGTTAAAAAATACTGAAATTAGCGATAACCATATAAAATAACTAAAAGGAAAAATTATAAAAAATACAACAGTTTATGTAAAGAGATAACAGATTTATTTTAAAACAAAAAGAAAGCATAATAAAGAAAATTAAAAACAAGGCCATTATTTAAACATGGTATATTTATATTTCAAATAAGTATGTATAAAAAAATCTCTGTGGAACAAGTTAAACTAAATAATTATAATGTTATAATTGAAATACATTTTCAAAGGTCGCGCAAGTTCTTTAATCTTTTGACATCTTGAATTTTTTTGACATGAAATGAATGAACAGATTCATATTCCCTTTTATTGTCGGTTATTATTTAATAAAATAGAGCGTTGCCCGTGTGTTAAGTCTAACTGAATCTGACGTTTTAGAATAGGCGTCGCTATGACTACAAAAAGCTCTAAGAAAGAGCACAACCTGTAAAAGAAAAACTCTACGTCTTTGTTTCCTTTTTAGCCACAATTTCATTCTGTACAAGACACAATTTACATCACGTTTGCAAAATGAAAAATCAAAACATTTTGTTGATTATTAGCTAGAAATAAATACGTACGTAATACGTATATATGTATATCGCTTTTATCTATATCGTATAAGAATCATGGAAAGTTCACAGGGATATGCAGTTGTTCAAATTTTCGATATTTTTTCAACGTGGGTTAGATTGAAAACGTTATTTTTTCACTAAATTAATAGCTGCAGGCACATAAATGTTTCATTTTTGTTCGAAATAATTTACAAAGTGGTTTGTAGCAATTGCCCTCAGGCTCCATGTGTAGGTATATAGATGCTTTGTGTATTTTGCTTGTAGTTAAAATATTAACCTAATAGAGGATTCTTGTAAATTTATTCCATAGAATTAGTTATTTCGAGAATCTATACGCTATAATCTAACACTTTGTGTATTCAAAAACAAAATGTTTTTCCAAAATTTAATTGAATTACTAGAAACAGGACCCGAGTTGCTTCAGTTGCCACTCTTTAACTCTTTGGCACTATTTAAGGCCCCATTATGTTTTCTTAAACCTTCATCAAAAATCAAAAAACTTTGAAAATCTTTAACTACACAATATTTTGTAAACATTTTTTAAGAGCACCTCTATAAAATAATTTTAAAAAAACTGCTATTGCCATTGCTTTTTTTGAGCTTTTTTCATCAATGTTGTCCCTAATATTCCTATTTACCTAGTGGTATTCTGCAAAATTAAACTGAAAAAAAAAATGAAAGTTTGATCATGAAAACCAAATTTGAAATATATAATTAGATATAAAACATATAATTTTATTTTTATTATATTTAATATAACTATTTTCAAGGTATTAAATATTTTATATTGTTTATGTATTACTTTTTAATTTAATTTTTATAAATTGTCTGTCTAGTTAGATACCTGGTGAAGTCAGAATAAGACTGACGAAACGTCGTGTGAAAAGAAAATAAATTATTAAAAGAAAAAACTGGTCTTTAATAACCTGATAATTACTTAAAATATGAAATTATTAAGACTTGAAAATTAATATTATACATATAATTAGAATAATCAATATATGGATTAATTATTTTTATTAAGAAAAATTGAAGAGGTTATAAATTAACAACGTTACCGTATAAAATAGCAATAGATCCAAGGATATATTATATGGTTTTTCCTGTATTTGTACGTTTAGCACGAATCTGCGATCAATTTTTTGCGACTTTTTTTTTGTTTGTAAACCTCAGTACCACACAAAAAGTGTCAAATCCAGAGACTTACTGAAAGCTGATGGGTGCTGAAAAAAAACGCATCACTGGTTTGTGCTCAATGGTTCAATATTGCTTTGAGTATCCTATATCACATATCTGGGTCAGAAACTTTTTTAATGTAAGTGTAATTAGTAAATTAACAAATAAAACTTCAAATTTTTATTCATAACGAACAAAATTAAAAAGCTCACATTGTATAACTATTTGATATCATGTTTGAGATGATAACACTTTTTGTATAATTTCTTGTAGCATAAGATGTATTTTGCGTTTTATGTTCCAAATTTTGCTTTGCCCAAAACTCTACCGCCGTTTATGTAATCCAAGTTTATGTTCCAATTGCCCATAGTATAATCCACCACTGGTTATAAATTCAAAAAAAAAAATTTCAAATACTTATTTAAATTTTTGAAAATGACTAGAAAAATATGGTAAACTCCTAATGTCTTATTCATAATTTTTGTGAAAAAATTTCTGAAAAGCCTCTAATTTCTGTTTATTTTTCGTTAAATTTTCTTTTACACATATTTATGTAGAAAAAAACGCAGTTAAAGTCGCATTTTTTTATACTTTTCTATGTAAATAAACTAACAAAATAACTTGAATATGAAATATTGTATATATCAAATAAAACGCCTTTTCTTACGCAAAAAATATGACACATTTTCATTTTAACGTTCACACGCTATAAATATGTAACATAGAACGTTGTTCAACATTTTTTTTTAAATCCAGCCAAATTGATGCAAATGTATTTGTTAAGATTACGTGTTCCATGAAAATAGCTCATAGCATTTTGCTCATCTTATAAAATTTTATGTCAGGGGAGATAGAAACGAAATAAATCGTTATTTGAGCTTCCCACCGAAGCAGATACCTACACAGTTATTACCCGATAGCTTCCATTGTTGTTTAAATTTAAAAAAAAATTAAACGATACTAACTTTATCTTAGGACTAACAATATCTGATAAAGTACAAACATTGAGAATAAAAAACTATAGGTTTAAAATATATAAACGAGTTTTATTTCTGAACTAATTAAATTATAATATAAGCTTTAATGCTTCTCAATTTAATTTTATTAAAATCTCAAATGTTTTGAGTTTCAACGTAAATATTTTTGCAAATAAAGATAATGCAAATAAAAGTCAATTAAGTTTACCTCCTCTTATTAGTATTTAAATATAATTTGTTACAATACGTGTTATATTGCTGTGGGATGTAGGTATATAAAATTATGTTTATAAATCTTATACACTATAAAATGAATTTAGAAATGACAAAACAATAATGCCTACAGGGACTCATTTTAATCCTTATATATTAACGACACTATGAATACAATCATAAACAGAATTGGAAAATTAAACTTCGTCTTTGATTCTGAAATTTAAAAGGTAATTATGAGATAAATTTCCATAAATTTAATTGAAAGCAATTAAATGTTCAAATTTGATTAATTAGAAAATTAAAAATGACTTTTTATTGCAAGCAAATATCACATTTTTTCATTAAAGCTGCAATTTGTTTTTCGATTAATAAAATTTTACTTATTTAAATGCTAATTTATATCTCATTGTATATTAGTTTGTTTTAAAATGATTTAAAATGTGTTTAAATAATAGAACATTTAAGTATTGAACTGAATATATTATAACTACTATGAGGATATAGCCAATACGTTAACATTCCATAAAATTTGCAATTATTCGCTCAGTTATTTTAATATATCATTTACAATATGTAAAATAAATTTAAAAGTCAGAGGTGTTAGCGAAAGATAAAAGAAAGCTGCATGTTACAAATTCCTACAATTTTAATATCTGTAAAATAAATCAATGGAGTTCAAATTCGTGGTGATTGTACAGGTGTTCTGCGATGAGAAGACTTGTGAGGGATGTTTGAAAGAAGAATCTTCTTTCGTTTCAAGTCCATATTTTAAAAAAATAAGAAAGAAAGAGGTTAAATTTCAATAAGAAATACCTTCGTATGCCATCGTTAGAAATTACAGTTTTCACTTCTTGTTCATTATAAAACAATCCATAGAAATTCTAAATAAATTTTAAATTTAGAATTCTTCCATTAGAAGTTCCTAGTAGTTCTTCGTAATTTTTGTACAATAATATCAATGTCAATTTGCAACAAGCAGCAAAATAGGTGCACTGCACTTTTTTTATGAATTTTTTGATGTAATAGCCTTAAAGAGCTATTCCATATATGGGTTTAGTTATTTAGCGTTTTGACCTTACTGTCATCTAACATCGATTGAATTATGGCACTACCCAGAGAATAAAGCAAAATAATTTAAATTCATAAAAAAGTAATAACTTCCTGTAAATATAAAAGAACTACATGAACATGTTTCTTACCCAGGAGAAAGTTATCTGTAGAAATTAAACCAGTGAGATCCCTTATATTTCAATGTCTTGACGGAAATCGACGAAACAGTGACATCAAAACTGCTTTAAAAACACAGACAATCTTTATTTTTATCAACGCATTTGAAGTAATAATCGCTGTAAACTGGCTTGAAATTTTAAGTGTATCTATAGATTGAATGGATGCTTTTTTACAGATAAGCTCGTTTTGTGTATGGTTTATTCGGTCAGGTCTTGTTAAGGACATAAATGATCAACCAATATGTAAATGTTAAGACGGTTTAGATTTTGTTGGTGTCCATTTGCTAATCACGTTTTTGTCGGCGCGTATTTGTCTTTCACGTTTTTGTCGGTGAATTGTTGCTTTAAAGGACTCCAATAATTGTATCTTCTAAGACGCTCCCTTTTAGGGAACTTTCTTAAACACCTGCAAACAATGCAAAGGAGTATTCTTAAACATTCATTTTTTTATAGTAAAATATGTGAAAGTATTTTTTAATAATATTTTTAATTAACTCAATCATATTATAAACATGTATTAGAACTCACTAAAATTAACAAAAATTTAGATCTTTAAGAAAATGGGAACATTTAGTCTATCGCTAATGATCATAAATGTTGATAGTACTTGGAACAAATAATAAAAAATAACTACAAGACACACAGCTGAAAATTTCCATAATATTAATCTTTTAAATATTCCCAATCCCAATGAGTCTCAATGAGTCTCAATGAATGCCCAAGATTTTTTTCATAGATTTTTGAATCAGACGGTCGCTAATGAATAACGGTCGAATAAATAAAAAAAAAAAAAATTATGGTAAAAAATTGCTATAAGTTATGAAACTGAGCTGTAAAATTGAGCTGAAACTGTAGGTTTGTATTTTTAAAGAAAATATCATACCTTTCTGTATATTTCAATAAATAACAATTTTTAAGTGTTTCGCATAAAAATTTGTGAGGTTTCAAAAGCATTTGATAAAAAAAGACTTTTTACAAAGGGTTTCAAGAGTGGGCGTAAAATATTTCTTTTATGAAGTCTTAGAAAAGTAATTAAATCTATATTTGCAAATGTTAAACATTTCCTGCTTTTAACTTAAATATCGTCTTCCTCTCACTTGAAATGGTTTTTTTTTTCAAAATTCAAACTGTAAAGGAGGTAGGTATATAAATTTTCCGTCCAAAATATAACTTATGTGAAACAATTTTTATTGCTTGTCTGCTCAAGCACGTTGAAAACTTCAATTCCTCCGAGTCGCTGATTCCCTATGCAAAATACGACTTCATATATAAGTTCAAGTTATCTTCTTGGAAACATTTTTTTTTACAATATTCATCCTTTTATATTTCAACGCGATGAAACTTTGATCTAATTTCCAGTTTTTCATTAAACTAAGCAATAAATATAAATATGCAAAATATATTTTTAACAATTTTCTCTCACTAAATGTGAGAATCGAAAAAAACACGTGAGGGATAAATAATTCGTTGCAATTGAAATAAAATATGAATCAAGCAAGGCGGAAAATAGAAATACAGCGATCGTGTAGTATAAAATATTCAAGTTATTGATAAATGTTAAATTTTGAACTTTAAGCTTTTGCTTTTTGATTTGCTTGCATTTATATTTTAGCATTTAAATTCTAACATTAAGATCCTTTCAGACATTCTTCTCATAACTTTCTCTTGAAGTTTTCAACATGTAATTGTCCTTCCTACAGCATCCATCATGTAATTAATAATCATTAATGTCTTTATAATAGTAAAGTCACTACCTACATATAAAAAATAAACGTGAACTGATAACGTACAATTAACAAGTACCTACATACTTCAAAACTTTCAACTTTATGTAAAGTCAATTAGTTGCGTTTAACGTTATTGAACTTTAAAAGCTCTTACAAATTACTTTGAAGTTTCAACTCTATTAAATTCAAGCAAAATAAATCAAGCAACGTACATATTTCTTTTTAAATAAAATTAAAAATACTAAACAATAACACACTAATGTGTTAAAAGCTCTGATAAATCCTCTTGAAGTTTTCATAGTGACCGTACACGTTGTATGTTTTTCGAGTTTAAAAAATAATATATAATAAAATAATGATGCTACGTAAGATTATTTTATCCTTCAGTTAACACATTTATCTACTTCATTTAACAACTACTTTACTTTTCAAAACTAAAAAGGAAAAAATTCCATTAAAATTTTACACACTTTTTATATGTTTATATAATGTCTTTTTGTGGAGATGACCTAAATATTTAATGCAAAGAAAAGTAGATTTTTTTAAATAAAATCTTTTATACTTTCCAACTAAAAAAAAATTTTTGTTAAAATAATTTGGGAGGTCTAAAATTAACTTGCATATATATTATATACATACGTATAGCTTTGATGAAACTTTTTATGCTTTATATCAAGTAAAATTAATACATTAATTATTTTATTATAACTGATTCATATACTATATAATTGCGCATATCTTTGTTGTATTAAGCTGAGTAAGTTAAAAAATATAACGTTTAAACTTTAAAGTCTTAAGAGTATTGTGGAACCACTTTTAAATGTTTCAAAATTCAAATCATAATAAATTCAAAGAAAAGCTTGACATTTGTGCATTTTTCAAGTCTCATTTCTACGTCATTAATTTGCCCTAATTGTTATATTAACATTTTTCATCTTTACTAAAATGTAGGGAAGCCCTGCTCTTATATTTTTTAAAATATTTTATTTAAAAACTACAGAATAAATAAATATACTGTACAAAAATAAGTCTTAAATGTCAATGTGTGTGTAATATGGTACAAAGGAAAGGTCAGGAAGGGAATACTTTTAATTTAGAAGTATAATATTCTAGCGTCCCAAATATTTATGTAATCCTCAATGGGTTATAAAATTATACTTTGAAAGATAGAGAAGAACAGTATAGGTACATATAGAGCTGATAAATATTATAAGAGAGTTTAAAGAGTTTGGAATTTAGGTAATGTAAACCATCTATACATAGTATAAAACAAAGTCGCTCCCGCTGTCTGTTCCCTTAGATATTTTAAACTACTCAACGGATTTTAATGCAGCTTTCAGCAATAGATAAAGTGATTCAAGATGAAGGTTTTTATGAATAATACATGCGTATTATAGTAGAAAAAAGTTGAGTTAGTACAAAAGACTTGTAATCGATGTCGTAACAAACATATTTTTGTGTTCTTACATTTTAAACGCAGGCTAAACCTTGCGAGATGTAAATTTTAAGATGAAATGTAGCACATAAACTACGGAACTGTGTATCTTTAAAAAAATCTATAAAAAAGTCCGCAATGGTATATTTTTATCTGCTAAGAATAACCCACAGTAACCATTTTTATCTTTCACGTATTACAAAAAAATAATTGGTTATTTACGAAGCTATTTTAAACAATACAGTATTATTCCTTATCCAATTAAGTACAATATATACGTTGTGAATTTCATGTAGTTGAAAATTTCTCGTTACAGCATATAATCAAAATGGATATCTTAAGAGATATCAGAGATTTAAAAAAACGTTGGCAAAGCGACCGGCTATTGTACGCCGTACGTAGTGGCTGTTATATTTAATATTAATATTTTCTTCTACACATACCTTTTTATTTATATAAATCTTCTGTGCGTGTGTTTGTAATTAAACTCCTTTTAAACAGCTGGACCGATTTTTATAATTTTTTTGCGTATGTTCAAGTGGGTACGAGAATGGTTTAAATTTACTATATAATGTTTAAGTATTTATTTTATTTTTTATTTGGGAATGGTTTAGTTTAACAACTAAATGCTTTTATTTTTTTTCCGGTAGGTAGCGCTGAGATCAGATTCATGAAAATTGTCTGTACATTTGTTTCTTTTTGATACTTCAAAACTAGTGTCCGACCGAAAGTTCGTTTTTGGTTTCGGCCGAGTTTCGGCAAAAAATCAAGTTTCGGCCAAAATTGGCCGAAACTTTTGCCAAAACCGAAAGTGATTTCGGAAGTTGTCGTGCACGCTCGTTTAGCTTCGTTTCTCACGGCAACGCTTTGGCGAACGCTGGCGGCTCTGTTCGGGAATTGTCAATATAAGATTTTTTAATTATGGCTATTAATAATACGAAAAACCAAAAAATTAACCATAAATATAAGATATTTAGAAGTTTTTTTTTAAATTTGATTTTATAACCGTTTTCAATTTAAATGTTTACCTACTGTAGTTTAGTAGTTACTTACTTAATTCTAAATGTAAATAGGACTGCCCTACTAATTGTAATCGTGGTATTTTTGTCAATTCTAGATGTGCGATTTGATTCATTTTGATGTGACTAGAACTAAGAGTGTAATAGTAATTTTAGTAATTATTATTTTTATATAAGAGGTACCTAAAAAAGATTGATGATTCTTCTAAGTACAAATACAAACCAAAGTATTAACTAATAAGTGATGACAATTAGTGGTTTGATTATTGATAACTGATAAACATTTTGCAACGAGAACTTAATTTGAAAAATAATAAACAAATTGTTAATATTTTTTTATATTATATTAAATAAATGATTACAACAAAATTAACATACTGTGTTTTCATTTCATGTCAGAATAATGGGTAAAGTTTACCAAATTTCAGTATTTTAAGGAATTTTATACTTGACCACGTGAGTTTCGGTTTCGGCCGGAAAACCAGTTTCGGTCGGATTCTAATCAAAACGGTCCAAATTGTTACTACTTATTAAAAAAAGTTTTAAATTGTTGTATTTAAGACGTATGTACAGGACAACGTCTGTCGGGTCAGCTAGTATAAGTATAAAAGCAAAATAGTGTAGGTACCAAAACTGTATTCAAAAGAGATTTTAATTCAAAGTATCGTAATTATAATAATATAGAACAGTGAAAACAAACCTCTACTTCCAATCTGAACTAATAACAATAAAATAATAGATTGAGAATTTTAATTTTTCAATATAGTTGTTAGTAGATTATTACATCTTTAATTGATTTTTTAAAATTTTTTATTAAAACAACTACATGACTTTAGTAAGCAAGGTTTATAAAAAATTGTTATAACGGTTCATAGATAAATTTTCCTGACCCATGGGTGGCTATCACTGGTAAAAAAGCTTCAATAAACGTTTAACTGAAGCTTCAACCAGTTTAAAGCATTATGCATTATGCTGAAAATATTTTTCATCAACTTTTCTTAAAATGAATTTAAATTTATTTGACAGGCAAATAAGATTTTAATAATAGTTCAAAATCTAAACAAAAAATATAATAATAAGCGTGTTTTAAATTAAAATCTGGAGCAAATAAGGTTTTCATATTAAAAGTCGTTCTTATTATATTAAAAACTGCAGACGCATATCTATTAGAAGTTGCATTCATACAAGCGTAAAATTCTTTTCCTACATTCGGAAGCACATCCTTATTTTTCGTTTCCGATCTAGTTTTATGAGCAGATATAAAAATTTATGACGTTAGAATTCATAAGAAATTTTCCTGAGTACTTAGAAGATAAAAATATTGAGATTCGAGATTTGTGCCATGACAACATTTAGAAAGAAAAATGTACCAACAAAAAATGATAATATATCACAGAATCAAAGAATATCTGAAATCTTAGTCGTTAATCAATAACACAGTTTATTTTGAACATGTTCTGTTGTTCGAAGTAAACGCTCACATATTTTTCCTTTTCCAATTATTACACTTTTTCTTCATCAACTTTTGAAATTAACTTTCCACGTTATTTTTTATTTTTTGTACATCTCTTGTTGACCCCACATTGTGTCTGTATATTGATATACTCGTACGTGTTATTACGTACTGTCTGTTCGTTTTATGATAACACGAAGAACTATAAATATTATATTTGTAAAGAGAAGGATAGTAGAAATTCCCAACTGTCCCTATATCTTTTAAAAATTAAATTTCAACGTTGATGCAAGCAGAAAAAGTTAATGAAAAATGTAAGAACAAATTACATATTTGTAATTAAATACAAGAAGATGTAATACGTTTGTATTAAATAAAAAATCATTTTTGCTTTATAGAAATATTACAAATGTTGTCTTTGGTTTATGTAACTGCTTTTTAATATAAAAATTGATCAAACTATTAAGTTAAATTTTTCTTAGCAATTTTGAAAAAATACATAACCCACATTTTGAAAAAAAATTTGAGTAAATTTCCACGTACTTTTTTTTTGACTTTCAAGTAGTTCCAAATATTGGTTTACCTATCATTAAATTAGCGACCTTATTAACGACATTTCCTTAGTTTAAGTTTTTCCTTAAGTTTTTCCTTAAGTTTTTCCTTAAGTTTTTTAAAGATGTGATGTTATAAGATTCAGTCACTTTGTTAACGTAAGTATCATTGAATGTTTCCACAATCATTTGATTTGATTGCTCCTTGTGTGATATGTAGCATTTTGTTAAATCAAAAGAATTTTAAGTATATGGCATTTTTAGAAGAATAAGCAAATAGCTAAACTTTTTTCGTCCTTTGAATTGGGTATAAAGGATATTTATAACTGTTGCAATATTTACTGTGAAATATTTCGTTGAATCTCGTTAGTATTTTTTTTTTTTTTTTTTGGTGTTTTAAGTCGCTTTAACAGCTATGGTCATATCACGACTATCTAAACACAGAAAATTTCTGTTGGTCAATTGTAATCTTAGTTCTAGGATCTTAATTCTAGGATTCAATGGGAATCGAACCCGGCCCACTTGACGCATGAAGTGGAGAGAACTACTCCTCTAGCCACTGCGCCAATAGGTGGCACTCTCGTTAGTATTGACTATTCAACACAGTAAATTTATAATTGAACACAGTATAAAAACTTTTCATTGATAATCATATGAAATATTAGTCAAACAAAAAAAAGGATTTAGCACACAGTTATTTTTTAGAATCGAACTATGATTTTCGAAATGAATAGGGAGAATTTGTAAACATTACTCTGTTGTACGGCTATTCATTGTGAAATTTCAATGCATACCAAACACTAACTAGTTATCAATCATTTAATTATGATTATTAAAAGCAATGATATTATTTAAAAAACAAATTTTTGAAAATATTCTTTTATCATTTTTCAATATTTTAGTTTTTTTTTTTACATTTCAAGAATAAATTTACTATTTTCAAATGCAGTTAGCTCTACATCAGTCATTATTCATTGTCTATTATGTGATATATCTTCTTCTATTTTTATTATTTTTAAATGTATTTATGATCGTAGCCATTTTTATTTTCTACGTTTTTTGTGAGAAAATAAAGCTTTCAATAAGTATATGAGTATATTTGATAAAAAATTGATTGGATAATTTTCAGAGAACAAAGACTGAAAATCTATGTCACGATTTTGTCCAATAATTTATTTAATAATCTTAATACCATTGGCACATGCTAGAAGAACAATGTATTTTTACTAATGCTTTAAAATATGTAATTTACATAGACTGAAGTCTAAAAACAGCCCGGAAATTTTAAATACGTCGGCCCCTTTCTTTCCACAAAAACATAACTATAATATAATAATATATTTATTAACTACAAAATGGAACTATTTTATTCGAACATTATTTTTACAATTTGCTTGTTAATATTTTCAAAAAAGCTAGATTACAAAACACTGTTGTCGGTGAAAATCAGCCATGCTCAATTTTCCAACCGAGGCCAACATTTTTTACTCGAAAATTCATTTTTTTAAATGGTTTTGGAGTTTCTTCTTTCCTGATTGATACCTTAGAGGTTTGCGCCTTCTACTAAAGAAGGATTGTTCTAAACTCCGAGAGGTTTAGTTTTACATTTTTTGAGTACTATTCCTAAATAAAATCGATAATTTTATGATCTTTATTGCATTTATTGTTACTACTGCGAGTTAACTGGCCTTTCGATCAGACCGGCTCATTGGTCACTGACCCGATCTGCATTACGACCAATCCGGGTCTGAACGTTTGACACATTTTACCTAAATCTTATAGGCAATAACTTGATACATTTATACAATATTTTTATCAAATTGAACCCAAACATTTTTCTGTTTAAGCATACTTTCATTATAAATACTTTTGTTGGAACTGAAAATAAATACATTACCAAAAATTTTAAATTAAAATAATCAGATTATATAAGAAGTGTTTACAACTTTCAAGCTTTATTCACGAAAATGTATGCAGAATCTTATTATAAAACAATTTCGCAACTCCAATCTTAGTTATTTTTGAATGTCATAAAATCATACTCATAATCGTCTAGCTTATGGAATCTGTATTTCAAGTTTTTATGTTATTAAGAATCTTAAACACTTCAAAATAGTTACATCTTTCGTATGTCAAAATAAAATTATTCTAAAAGATTTTGTTACGCAAAATACATATTTCTTATATCAAAATCTATAAGTTCAGTTTTATTTTAGAATCAATTTTATATGCTAATGAAATTATAAATTTTAATTATAAATACATTTATGGCTCAGTTTGTTTAGCTTGAAAAAAATAACGAATATGTAATTAAAATATAAATAGCAAAATTATGAAACGTTAATTTTATAAAACCGTGTTAAGTGCATACTGAAAAACCTAAGTATTGATTCAAACTCAAACTTAAAGGACAATTAATTCATTTTTTTGTATGAAGGTATTATTTAAAGTTTAAAAAACGAGCTATAATTTTGTAAATTTGTTACCTCTGTTTATCAAGAAAAAATACTACAGTAAGGTCGAGTGTCTTTGATCGTGAAATATAATAACTGCTTTTGTTTGGTGAGATAAAAACTTGTGAACATAAAGAAGAAGAATCAAAATGAGGAAGAAAAATAAGATGTTGTTGGAGTAAAAGCATAAGACAATTGTTTAGCAAACAAAAGCCTTCAATTTTCCATTCAGGTCCTAAATTAAAAAAAAAAAAATCTTCAAATAAGTATATTGAAAAAATCACAATTATTTTTAATCTTTTACAACAAAGATAAATCTTCTTTTCATGTGCTTTAATGTTTTTTTTAAATCAAAATTATTAAAATTAGTCTGTATGAAATCGCGTTTAATAAACACGTTGTTTTAACAGCAACACAGTGAATTTATTCCAAAGCCTAAATTTATGCATCATTAATGCAAATTTTGACACCAAACGCAACAAGTTATGTTGAAATTGCTGAAATTTCATTACGCTAAAGCTTGGTCTATAATGTTAAAATATTTTCAATTTTCTTTATTAAATCAAAGTACGAAATTAACTTGCTCTCAAATACAAAACACTAAATTACATTGCATGTAATTCTTTGTTTCATTTCAAAGTGAAAATTGAAAGTATTTGCAATAATTCACTAGTAAAATATCTTCTTGTCCTGACCTCGTTTTTTTCAGCTTGTAATTGGAAATAAACCATTTAAAAACATTGGTTCATTTGAAACTGTTGAAGAACTCTACAGTTTGTTATTCCACTGATTTAATTAAAGAAATATTTTCTTCGCACGTCTTTAATTAAATTGTTCAATGCGAAAATAAAAAAGTGTAAGTACTCTTTCTATTTACTCAAAGAGAATTATTTCTCTTTCTTATCAGTCATATATTTGAAATTAATGAAAAATACGACATTTTTGTAAGTATTCATTGTTAGTTAGATTCTATAAAAAAATTATTGGGTGGTTTTACGAAACCACGATGCAAGTGAAACTTTTTTTGGGATTGTAGGCATTTAAGTAGGTAACTGAAAATTTTCAGAAAATTATTCAATTTAGGGTATGAAAATAAACTATATAATTGATTTTCTAGGTTTTGCATCCAACTCCATTTGTTACGCCTTCGGCACAATTTTTCTACTACTTGCAACTAGTTTTGAATTTTCATTATTGTTTGTTGATTATTATTAAATCGATCATTTGCCTGTTGTTATCTATTGTAAAGTTACTTAAAGAATATCATGTTCAATCATTGTTAAATAAAGTTTGTTGTGGCGAAGAAATTGTTTCTGGACGAAAGGGCCAGAAAGGGCTACACACTAACACAAACATCACTGTACTAAACAACCTATCGCTCCGACGTACATACCCATATGCACCAGCAGAAAAATCTAATAATTTTAATAAATTCACAATAAAAATTAAATTAACTCACCAGGAGCCTTTTTCCTGCCTCTATAAACACGAACTCTGTCAGCAGTCTTTCTCTTATGACGTAAAATTAATTCACCTGTCAGATATTTTCGCACTATTCTCACTAGCTGTATCTTTGTCTAACATGATAAGTGAACAACAACATTTTATCAATACAGTGATCAAAACACACAAATACCAATACAAATATGATTGACAATTAATGACAACTTATAGGTACTATAGTAAAACGTTGCGTTGTGATGGAAAGGAAAATAGCCATTCAGAAATACCTCGCAACAACCCTGGCAAAATAATATGGTATATAGCTAACAAGCCTGGCGAGCACTGCCGATTCCCTGCCGAGAATGTAACACGCGACATGCTAAAGACAGGCCAAAAAATTTCAGACGATGTATAAAAAGTTTCCCTTTAAAAGAGTCTGAACATTATGTGAGATCCTTTTGACGGCCCAAACATGGCGTGGCCTTTTAAAACACAAAAAATAAAAACTTTTAATTTAGAATAGCCAATAAAAAGCAACCTTCAATAACTCAAAAAACCCTAACGAAAAAAGTTAAGTTCAAAACTTAAAAGAGATAAAATATTTTTCTCAAAACTTGATAACAAGCATATTTAACAATAATACAAATTGGTATAGAAATACTCATGCAACAAGTGCTTTAAAATTCTCAAAAGCTTGTTGAGAAAAAAATCTTTTTTATACGAAAAAAGCTTGTGCCTCAATAAAACGTTTATCAATAAATTTTTACTTCTTTCTTTTTCAATATTCTATTTCTTTGTTAAAATTCTTTTATTATTTAAAATATTCTATTCTAAGTTTTTAGTAAATCTAATAAAATAAGATACAAATTTAAATAAAACTGTTGTAATAAAAAGCCGGAATTTTTACCTAAGTAATTCCTCGAATAAAACATTAACACGTGAAACCAAAGTAAAAACTACAACAATTTCATTTTCTTTAATGCTCGCCGAAACTATATAATATACAGGATTAGATTTTTTACTGATTATATATTTAAGACCATTGTGAAAATTGTTCCAATTGATATGAAATTCTGTGCTGGTCTAAACATTATCCGGGTTTTCATTTCCTTGAGATTTGCAATTTTAATCTGATAATGCAGGAGAATAAAATCCTATTTGTATGCGATGCACATTCCAACTCAACATGCTCGTATAAAATAATTGTTATACAAATAATAGGATAAGAGTACGAAACTATCAGGCATTTTTATTACGAAATAAAAACTTTGAATTTTGCTCTGCTTCATAATAAAGCTTGCATTTAAACATTTTCTTTGGTTTATTTTATCAACTATGAAAATATTTTTGCAACGGAAGCTGTCATAATTAATAACAACGTGTAAAATTTATTAAAGTATGAAAATAAAAATTACAGAAGAAGGTTTTTGCTTTCATATAATTTGCTATAAATTGATTTTTACGGTAGACAACGTTATTTTTAAGGTATAGTGAAGTTAATGAGCTACGAAATTATTTTTATCGCCAAAAAATTTTTTACTATTAAATAACCAAATATGCCCACCAAATAATTATCAGTATTTTCCTAAGTTTGAAATTTTGAAACCATCATTAAACCAAGAGTTATTGAATTTTTCTTGTCTTACATTCAGTGTATTTACAATCATATAGTCATAGTGTACAATTGAAATATGCAATGATATTTCTTCTTTTTTTTTGTTTATCTAAAAATAGGGACCAAACCCAAATGAAGCAGGTAACAACTTCAAATAACTACGTTTTTCAATTTAGATAGGGAAATTTTCATTTAGTCAATACCAACACAACGTGACAAAAGAGACTGGGATACATCCTGCTGAAATCACTCAGGAAGTCCTTTACCTAAATTTTAAGTTGGAGACCTAACTTGATTTACCGAATTTGTTACCTTATAAGCTTTACAAACATTATATGAATTTATTTTTCATATTTCCACAAGGCCAATAACAATTTCTTTAAAATTAAATTTGATGAGAATTTCGTCTTTAGTTTTAGTTTGATTCAATTTAAAAATATAAAAACTAAAAAAAAATGAATGGTCTTATAATTCTGATGCCTTAATCAGTATTAGTACATCTTTATAAAAATGCTAATATTATTATTGCTACTGTAATAATACTCATGTATTATTATTTCAATAGTTAAATGATTAATTTAGCAAGGTAGTATAAGATCAAAGCCAATTTTTCGTAACATTCATTTGAGCTACACTAAAAATCATATTGATATTATTAAAATGCGTAAAAAAATTTAGTTGTAAGAAACTTAAAGAAAAAGTAGACACTTAAAATCCAATCGTTGAGAAAAAAATAATCAACAATATGTAATCCTATTAGTTGTATATAATATGCTGTTTATTTGAGTAACGATACATAGAAACGCGATTGGCTACTGATTACCGTATAGCTTAAAATTAATAAACTTTATAGCTAAGAATTGTTTTTCCAAGTTTAATTCTTTTAATGATTGGTGAAAATCTGAAATAATTATTTATTCCTAAGATTATAATCTCTGATATAAACCTTAAGACCAGTACCGTAACTAAATTTATACATATATACGCTTAGTATGCATTACATCATATGGCTAGGCACAGCTTAAGATGATAATAGAAAATTTGTTAAAGATTATTAAAAATAAAAGAAATCCACTCAGGTTTGTTTTTAAGATCAGGTTTATTTTTTTAATTTTTCAAATTTTGCGACGTTTCGTTGCTAATCGTAACTTCTTCAGGCCTCTGAAACTTTTTAAAGATATTTTTAAATAGTAAGCCACTTGAAAATTTGAAACCAATAACAACTATATGAAATACTTTTTTATTTATTTACCAAATGTTTCGTGTGATATGAATTCATAATAATCTACAAAGTTTAAATTGGAAAAATTAACTTCAATGAAAATTAAAAAATTGCTGACTAACTGATTTAAAATGTTCATGGTTCCTTTTTTTCGAAAAGCTTTGTTTGTTTTGGAAAACTTTGTACTCTTCAAATAATTTTCTATATAATTTATGTGATTTTAGACCTAAAAAATATTAATTGTTATGGCCAGCCCCGACAGATCTGTTAGGTTGTAAAACGTTTTTGTCTACAACCATGCGATTTCGTTTCCTTGCAGATTAACTTTATTCAATGACGTTGAATTGGAGAACAAAAACGATGGAAGAGTAGATAACCAATTGGCATTGATGTAAAGCGTCGATAAACGTTGATAATAACTATGAAATACATGCGCTTCAATTGTATTTATATTATTTTGTTTCAAATTCAACTGTTCTATGTTGGCTGCATGTTTTTTGGTTAATAATCAACAGTCCATTTGCCAATAAAGTTGTTGAATACACAGCTACTGTTTCATAAGAGTTGATCTCCAGTTCAGCGTCCGAATAAGTTTTTGTTACGTTGTTGCAAATTAATTCTTGCTTAACCATTTCACAGCGGCTTGGTTTTGGATATAGCTGGCCCAGACCATGTTCAACGCTCAAAACCAACGCCAAATAGAGGATCCAATGAAAATTCGCCATTTTGGTGTTTATATAGAAAGTAATAAAGAATGTTAAAAATTTTTCTCTTCTTTTATATCTGAAATTTTAATTTGAAAGTTTGCAGATTTAATTTTGATTATGAAACCAAAAGGTTTTTGTAACGATATTAAAATTGCATTAAATGCGGATTGGCTTGCCTCAAAGACGTGATTTTTTAATTTCATTAATCATTAAAGTAATTGATAATTGTCATAATTTACCATATGTATTTCTTTTTAAATAAAACCAATTTTGAATGCATTTAAATAAATGCATTTTATAAACATTATGAATATAACAAGATTAAGTTATTTTATAATTTCATAAAATATTATTATCGAAATTGTTCTTAAGAAAATGTTTTTTTTAAGATACCATTAGGAAAATACAATTAGATAAATACAAAATCTGATAAAAATTTGCCATTGAGGGTTTTTTTTTTTATTAAAATTAAAATATGATTGGAATTTAAAAAATTCAATAATTAGTTACAATACTTACATGCCTATGAAAACTGTATGCATCAAGTGATCAATCCACATGCTTTTATATAGATAAACATTTTAAGAATACCTTTGATCTTCGATTATAAAACTTATTGGCAGCAATTATGATAGCTGATAAAAATGGTGGGATCCAGTTCCTAGGTGTTTTTTTTTTTAAATTGAAGAAAAATATTGAAAAGCCCCGATTCCAAATTTTTATTTTGCGATATCATCCACTGACAATGTTTTTCCACAATTGCCCATCATTTTTCCAATTAATTAGAGAGATGATAATTTATTATTTAAGATAATTGTTGTTCGAAAAGTCGAAAATTTGACTTACCAATACACATCCAGAAAATTACATATCAATTTAGTGATCAAACTTTCACGTCTACACATCTCTCATACATCTAACGATCGTTTTCTCTCTCTGTAAAGTGCTTTTGAAACTTTAAAGGTACTGACACCTATGCTTATTTCGATCACATGAGCCTTTGCTCATTAGTGGCATGTGTGTCCAACCATTACTAGTAATGAGCATGCCTATTTTAAGAATAATTCCATTGATAAGATCATATCCCGGAGCTTTTTTTATGGGAGCTTTATCCAGAAGATATTCAATTTCTTATGGCTTAAAAGGCTTTAGCTGAATTTCAAATGGGAGGGTAATCTTTATATTTTGTAATACATGATGCTCGTGTATTACATCCGGTATTTCAGGATGTGGAGTGAATGATTTTTTAAATAGTTCAGAAAATGTAGTAGATCTCTCCAGTTCACTCCTAGCCCAAAAACCATCTTCTTTACGTATAGGAGATAGAACTGGCTGAGATTTTAAAAAAATGTTGGTGGCTTTCCACAAAGAATTATCACTTAGCGAAAAGGGATGCTAGATACTCCGAGTATTGGGTAGAGCGATAGCCAATTAGTTGAGGTCGTAAAAAGATGAATAATTGATTAAGTACAGCTTTATCTGGTGAATATCTTGTTCTTTGCCACCTGGTTCTGGCCTTTCGTTTCTCTTTTTTGGTAGATAGGATATATTCTGGGAGTTGTTGATGGTCATATAGTTATAAAGAGCTTATTGTTCTTTTAACCAACAGGGAGTTTCATAAAAGAAAGTACTGTGACGCTTCACAGCAGATATTTTATTTAATAGCATTACATTACATATACCTACGTGTTCAGTTAATCTTGTTATATATAAATTTTTTAGGTTACAATTTTGTTCGTACATATTTGTGCCTTGAAAAATTAGTATTTATTTATTTATTTATGAAAAGGACCAAACCCTTCGTTTTGTTTTCGAATAAATTTTAAATTATTAATACTTGTTCTTTCTATTACGTACTATTACGTTTTAAAACTTTTGAATTATTACTTAAGTTCCAAATGAAGCTTTTAAAGTTTTCATCTTTCATTTTGAATTTATAATTTAAGTCAGTAATAACTAATTATTACTTTTTTATTATAAACTGAATAAAATAGCATTTTATGTTTATTAGCACATATATCTTTATTGTTAATTTATATTATGTCAATTAAATAATGGCGTTTAAATCATTAAAGTAATACTTACGGAATCAAAAGGTATGAAAGATTTATCTTAAATTTCTCATTAAATTTGAATTTCGCCATTCATGTGTAACAATCACTTTTTACAAATTATCTTTGATGTAAGAATTGCATTATTAAACTAAAGGAAGCTTTTCATTTACCGTAATACAAAGAGTTTTCTACATTTTCTATAGCGGATCCTGAAATGCTTCATGCAGCTGAACATTTCTCTTGATTTTGTGATAGAAATTTCCATTTACAAAATTTTCATTAATTCTATATATGATACAAAACTTTGATCTTTTCTGAATTTTCATTACACATAGTTTTATGAACCTTTGAAACTTCACTACAGGTGAATACAAAATATATTACTATTCATTTTGTAAATGGTAATTTTGTATTACTGTAAATTTTGTAAATTTGTAAATTTTGTTATTTTTTATTATAAATTTTACTTTGAAGTTAATAGCTACATCAATTTGTTCATATTAAATATTAAGTAAAGAATTTAATAGGCTTTTAAACATATTATCAAGATGAAGCTTAATTCAATTTCTAATTTTTGTTTTCTATTGAAACTTGTGCCGTTCAGTCTTTCAAATAAGTTTTAAATTAAAATAAATTTATCTTGAAAACTTGCGTTTTGAATACTGTGCCAAACTCAATCGCGTCCTTAAATTAATTAAATAAAATTTTATTATCAACTTGAATTATTAACTCTAAGAGCTGATATCTTTTCAAATATAAACTCTTATTTGCTTGAAACTTGTTCATTATCTCAGATTATAAATTCAAAGTTTATACGCTTATTAGATAAAAGCTCCATTCTTTTAACGTGTTATATATTTTACAGCATTTGAATTTGTATTATTTCAGAACTATTATGTTTGCTAATTAATTATAATTAATGGATTTTTCGTTTTTCAGATCATTACGATGTGCCAGGATAACACTGCACATGAATTTGTTTGCATCATTTGCTGTAAATAATGCCCTTTGGTTAATATGGTATCGATTTGTCATACGAGAACCCAGGGTAGTTGAAGCAAATTTGGTAAGTAAAGTTTTTTTGCTTTTCATACGTTTTTAATTCGGAGATAAAAGTATTTTTCAATTTGTTCCAATGATTTTAAAAATTTAACGCGTTGTGTTATGTTACATTACGTCTATAGAAATCCAATACGGCTACGTTCCACTAAGAGGTAACAACGTTAAGAAACTAGTTTAAAAAATAATTTTTCGGTCGTTTATTAATGACAACCACGGTTGTTATGTTAAATGAAACCATCGGTGTATGGTGTGTTGTGTAGTGTATGGTGACCTGTCTTTAAGAGCAAAGGGAATTAACTATAATCACGGACGTTTCACAAACCTTGACTGCAAAATCAGGCGATAACATATCAGGCGATTAGCTAAAAGTGAGAAAAACCCGTAGACTAATCTTTAAAGTATAATTAAAATTATCGTTAAGAATCTGGTGAATTTTTTGAACTTTCAAGACAAATTAAATGGAGGCTCATTTATGACCACAGGAATACCTGCAGAATTCATCTTATCCCACAAAAACAATTTTTTTATTAGACAAATCTAGAGCTATTTAAGCGACAGAACATAATATTGTTTTAGATTCTAAAGGAATATTTTGCAACGGAATAATCTCAAAACTGTATTGAACTTCTCATTAAGAGATATTTTATGCAATGCAAATTTAACAGCACGTTAATTAACCAAACTGCTTTTATTTCAATTCGAAGATAAACAATTTAACGCAAAATCGCTTTACTTTAATCATTGTTTATTGCTCGTATCATTATTAATTCAATCATGTGTATTCACTGGCTGAATCACTTAAAATAACTGTCTTTATATACGCCAAACGATGTGTTCCAGAAACTTCTATTGCCGAATCTTTTAAAAACTTCCAAAACCGTCGGCTGTCAATTATTAAGATTCAAATATCTATTGTTAAAATTTCTAAAGAACAATCTAGAATGTTCCGGTTTTGTTCCAACGCTGTTTGCTATTTCTGTCTTTGTTCGTTTCAATATGTTAAAAGTATTTTTTTAAAAGGAGGTTCATTTGAAACAGTAGCAGAGTATTCCATATTATTCAAAAAAATATTTTTGTTAACAAATAAAAGCCAGTACATTTATCGTTTACACCGGGTGACAAAAATGCACGCTCGCCACTAAATAAAACATGATTATTGATGGCATTACTTTTGCTAACCTACACGTGAATCCTTCTTAAAAGATGGGTCAACGTGATAAACGTAGCTCAAACGGCTCAATATTAGTGGAATGAACTAGAAACAACGGCAATGAGGATAACCGTTGTAAGAGCGTTGTGGAGCATAGACTGCATTGTCATAACTTCAAACTTATATCTCAACATATTATAATGCTAATACAAATATATTATATGACGCTGTGAATTAGGTGTGTGTATTAGGTACATAAAAGGCCTAAGCATAAAATAGATTATGTTTAATGTCAACTACTCTATTAAGGGGGTAGATGCACTCGGAAGCGTAAAAGAGGTCTATTTTAAAAAATTATTTTTTACAGTAATTATGTTTATTTTACAAAATAAATTATACAGAGTTTTTATACAATGCTTTAACTTAACATTTATGAAAAAAAATAAAAAAATAAATATTATTTATTAAAATATCGCCATATTGGTTGGAACCTCTCCCGCGAGTAGTGCTTCGCGGTGACCATCACAGCAGCCTTCTGGATCATTTTCGATAAAAAGTTAACTGTTTAAAAAATAAAGTAATTGTCAACAAAAATCAATATCCTTCAATTAAAGACTAGTTCTTAATGCCAAAAAGATAATAAATTTCATCAATATCCACCGAATGGTTTTCGAGTTATATTGGTCACCGAATGAAAAAACACAGTTTTGAGAAAAACGCGTTTAAAGTTGCAGCTGCCGTCCGCTACCTGCTCTAGTCACAATCGAGAGGTTTAATGTTGCTTCAGTAATTACTAAATATCTTGGAAATTATTCATCGGATTAACTTGAGATTTTCAGAGAATATTCTTAAAACATCATACTTTAAGAAAATGAAAGAAAAAAAAATAGATTTTTCAAAAATTCTAAGTGCATCTACCCCCTCAACAAATTTCAAACGTCAAAAATTATAAACCCATGTGTTGTTGAAAGATTTTTCATTTTTTTTGCTTATACTGAAAAAGCACCAAATGTTTTCGATATTAGTTAAAATTTACAGTAAAAGTTATAAGAAACCCATGTTTTCGTTTGCAAATATCGGCTAATAAGTTTTCACAATAGACATATCATAAAGTTTCAACCCTTGATAACCCTTCATAAATTGAAGTTTCTTCTAAATGTATGTTCGTATTATTATGGAACATAAATAGGTCATCGCCTTATTTACTTCTTCGTTGACCTAAATATTACTTACGTGATGAAATTTAAATAAAATAATTTGTCAGAGCGCATCAATTAATAAGAGCCATGCTCGTAAATATTCACCCTTTCATTAATATTTCAGACACCTTTGAAACGAACTTCCACAACACCACTGCACTGAAGTCGGTGAAAATCGTTTTTGATTTCATTTACAATCTGATAATTTTGAAATATTTTTAGAAAACATTCCCGAAAACAAAACAGGAAACGTCACTTGAATGTAAATTTAAAAAGTTAAAGTGGACAATTTATTGTATTCAACAGGAAAAACATAGATTTTGTCAAATTTAAAAAGTTCATAAATTTTTGCTATAAATCGATGAACTTCAACGTTAGACGTTAAATTTATGGGCAGTAAGACTTTAAATTTTCTAAAAATATATTTTTTATATCCTTACATAAAAAATAATCGTTTCCATCTAAAATATACAAATTTATACATAAAAAATGGATTAGTAGAAAAAATATTTTAAGCATTACACTAAAAATTGTTAATTTTAATAGTTACCAAGATAAAATTATGGTCTCGACATTTAATCCATATTTAAGTCATGAAACCATTTATCAATTACCTTGTTTAAACTTTCTAGGTTTATTTTGAATATTTGAGTGATTGAACTTATTTGACCGACAAATCGATAAAATCGAAATTTAATTATTGTAGGAATCTAGTTCCATATACTCGTTACCTTACTACAAGGAAATTTGCCCTAATTACTTAGCGCAAAGCGATTATACCTTTCAAGTTTCTAATGAGCTTTCGATATCTTAGAGCTTAGATTTAAGAAGTATGTACGATATAAGCTAGAATATAAATTAAGTTATTTAACACAGTAATTAACATTATTGTGATAATCTTCAAGAACAGTTTTCGTTAAATACTTAAAAGATATCACGCTAGAGATGTTAAGATTTAACGTTAAGGATAAAATAATCAGGTAGCTTCGTCGCTATTTAAAAAAATCAACTTTTTAATAATTTATTACTAACTTTGCAATTTTTAAATAATCTTACAAACTGATAGAGAATACTTAGAGAATAGAGAAGACTTATAGAAAATAAGTATCGTTTTGTTATATATTATAGAGTTACATTATTTCTTATTGTCCTAGTTGTACAGTATCTTGAGTTTGAAATAGCATTTTCCTTAAAGTTGGGAAACTATTATCAAGGGACAAATTATTTGAAGTTGAATTTAGTAGGTATTTGTAGTAATTACTTCTTGGTACACCAATTCATCTAAGATAAACAAAAATAACAGGTGTCCCAAAACAAATAAATTTTCCCTTAACATTTTACGGTATGTAATAAAAAACTTGCTTAAATTTTCATTAGCACCTTCATTATTAGGGGTTTTCAAAGCCTATGTATTTCATTTTCTACCTTTACAATAGCTTATTTTTCAAAATGTATAATTTTTTTTGCTACTTTTAGTAAATTTTATATTGGTAGACACTATTTTCATCAGAGGCCGTACCTAATTTTTTTGTGGACTTTGGGAAAACTTTCAAACTAACCTTCCTTTTAATTAAAAAAAAAATAATGGACCAGAGAGGCCATTGATTTGGAAAGTTTCTTGATATTTTAAAAATATTTTCCAGCCTTGAAATAAACAAATTAAGAAGCTGGGAATCTCTAGTTAGAAAGCAGAGGTTTTTAAGTTTATATGTGGATTAATAAGTGTAAGAGAAGAATTTGAGAGTGTAGGAGTTAGACTCAATAATTGCAGAACTCCAACTCTCTCTTTAGACGATTTAAAGATTGAATTTCAAAATTCTTTGTTAGAGTAAGTTCCCTCTGGGAAAATATATAAAAATTCTTATTATTATTGTTATTGTTGTACTTCCAACGTAAGTGTCATCCAATTTCGTTACTGTTTTATATATTATAGATATATTTATATATATAGACGATATTAAAATGTCAAGAGGGTGTTCTATTCTAGAAATTTGTAAAATTGATTTTTTAAAATTTATATATA